>PUFA01000243.1:0-1200000 GCA_003508835.1 Eonycteris spelaea | reverse complement strand
AAGCATTCACGAAAACTGGCAAGCTAAATTCTCAGTTTGTAAGTAAGGTAAATCTCAGAATCTTCACAGTTCTTGATATTCCTTACCCTCAGTATCAACAAATCACTGGCTGAGGGGTGTTTTATGAGGGGGCATAATCTCTCAGGCAAGGGCGTTCCATTTAATGATGGCCATTTCTTTGGAGAAGGGAACAACTGTGAGCTACCAGTAGCCAAAGTTACAGCATCTGTGTGTACCAGCCCTATAAATGGGATTTGGTATGTCACAAACAGCATCCGCTATAGTATTTTTTTTTCCTACAATTTTATGTAGTTTTAAATGTAAATGTTTTATAGTCACCCCACAGAGGATGGGAAGGACTTCTCCCCATGAATAGTTCAGACATCAAAACTGAGAACACTTCATGTACTAAGAGCACATGCAAAGGTTTATTACTCACACCATAATACTTTCTGGGAATAGCAGGACAGGTGTAAATGGATTCAGGTGTCAAGAGCTAAGTAAGATTGGAAATAAGAATGTGATTAAGAGGTGGGGCCAGAGTGAGGGTTTCCACTTGAGGGCTTGGATTTGCATAATTTGAACTTTCCACTAGCAACAAGGGAATGAGCAATCAGAGTTTTTGCTTGTTTGCTTGTTTTTTGTTTTGTTGTTGTTATTGTTTATTTTTTATCACTTTTGCCCAAATGAACAGAGGGGGAGAGGAGTTATGGGATATGACAGCTGTCGTTGGTCAAACATCAAAACCAAAGTTGTCTTCTTTATCACAAAGATTTTTGGGTGATGCAGGTGACTTGAGTTTGGTCTGCAGTCTTATTTGAAGTTTGTCTTATGATTACAAGTTCTCAAGATAGAACTTTTGCTCTTCATTCAGTACGGATTTGAAGCAGATGAGTTTCCTTGCTGTACCGGTCTCGATGGTGTTTTCTCATTCTGCCTTACACAGATAGTATGACTCTTTGGGACACCAACTTTATGCATAAATCTCTTATGCCACTTTTTCATTGTACATAGACCATAAATGTAAACTCTATTCTTATACATATTCTAGGTGGCCACAAAATGCAAACTATAGTTCTATAGATATCTTTACTTATATCGCAAGGTTCCCATTTTCTCTTCATTTTTGAATCTAAAGATTTGTCAACTCAGTTACAAATACACTGTGTGTGTGTGTGTGTGTGTGTGTGTGTGTGTGCTGTGAGAGAGAAAATTTCTTTTATTTTTTATTTTTTAGGCAAAGCAACCCTTGGTTGACCTTGGTTGAACAGATTGCAAGGACCCTGTCAGCTTACAATCTCTTATTTATTTATTTGTGTGTGTGTGTTTGTTTGTTTGTTTATTATGCCTACAGCACCTGGTCTTCCTGGGTGGTCTCCCATCCAAGCACTAAACAGGCCTGGACCATGCTTAGCTTCCGAGATCAGACAGGATCGGGCTTGTTCAGGGTAGCATGACTGTAGATGAGAGAGAGAATTTCAGTGCTTATAGTTGTTTTTGGCAAGAGGGTTATTCAGCATGTCTAGATTGTCATTCTCTCAGAAACAAAATTTCCATAATCTTTTTGTTCATTCTGAAATAATTTATATGAAATGAAAATATATATCAATGAAAAAACTAGAAGTCATTAATTAAACTAAATGAGTAATGGGTGTTTTGAAGGTAGATCTTAATTTATTAATTTCTCTGTTTCAATTTGATAGTTAACATTTTCCAATACATTTATCATTTAATCTTTATTTTTAAATGATTTACTCTTTATATAGTATTAAAATATAAATATTCTCTGTATCTCTATTTAATTCATTTTAGTTCCTGAATTCTGTTCCTCTATGTTTATATCCTGATTATATTCACAAACCTTTTTTGTCTTATTATGTTTATTTTATTACATTCTCTTTAAATATAATCACATTTTTCTCATATTTTCACCTTAGAATACAAAGCCCTATGAAATAAACTTCTTAGGTTTCTAATGTCCGAGACTATATTTCTGTTGCCTTCATCCTCAAAGTATTTTTGGACACAGAATATTTACAACATAATCTTTATTTTCACCCTCAAAATATAAAATTATATTTTAATCATTTTTTTTAGCATTTTGTGTAGTTGAAGAAGAATAATAGATTTTGGAAACATTGTATTCTAAAAATACAGGATTAATCGACCTAATCTAGTTGGTTAATTTTTTGTTTTTACTGAATATAAAATTAGGTAAACTGTGTTATCATAACAATAGATATATAGATGAAAAAAGAAAGAAAGGTCAGAAAGCTTCCTGACAGGAATTCAGTAGACTGCAAAAGTAATTTTAAAATGTTTATTGTCATCGACAACTATGGGAGTGATTACTATTTTTTAAGCGTTATGGTCTATTCTATCAAGATAAATAATAGGATGATATTTTCCCTTAATAAATTTATATTCTAGTTATAATGCCAGTTTATATAGATTTGAAAATGTAAGTAAATAAGCATGTAAATAAACTGCTAGACTGTGTGCTGAATTGTGAGATCATGTCCATTCATGGCTGCAAATATTTAAGGATAAATCATTATTTCTCCTTTAAATTAACAAAATGTTACTCTGGCCTAGTAAAATTAATTCTAATCTCAATCTGGATTATGTCCATTCTTTTTTTCATTTTTCTATAGTTGAGGTCTGTGTCTCTTGTTATGTCAATGTATGAGTCTGAGAAATTGTATTTTAGAAATATTTCCAGGTCCATTTGGAAAGCAAAAGAAGTTTTTTTCATTTTTTTATAAATGTGTGATTAAATTCACATGTTGCTAATAGAAAACCAGTTTGAGTTTAAATATTACTCAAGTTTTACAGATTCTTGTCATTCAATACATTTATTTCAAGAGATATCATCTTTATGGATTAAATTAAGTGATGAGAGATAGTTGCCTATACTGTTTCATTTTTAAATTATAATACCATTCAACTTTATTCTAAAATTATTATCATACTGTAAACTTAGATAATCATCATCCAATCACTACATTTATTTCTGTATAAATGTTATATAGAAAAAAATCATTTTTCTTTTTGGATTCATTTTTCTTCTGATAATTGCACAAAAGACAAACCTTAAAAAATGGTAAGAGAAATGAATTGAAAAGACTTTTACTAAATTGCCTGTAAAAGCTCTTTTTTGTAGTTCTTGCCAACAGAATCTTTATATCCTGCTATTGAAGCTCGGGATCAAGGTGCAGACTTTTGTTTTCAGAGATATTGTTTCAAAACAGAGTTACGGTGGTATTGAAAGATTATTACACATTACACACTACCTTCTTTGTCAGAAAAAAAAAATCAGTCTGTTGGAATCAAATGACATAGAGGACAAAAATGATTAATTCCCACAACCTCCCACTTTCCACTGGTAGAAGATTTGCAAAACCCAAGTTTTACCCTCTTTACCCTATCTAATTAAATGTTCTGGATTTTATGAGTCCTCTAATAAATCCAGCTATTATAGATGCATATTATAATCAATTAGTTGTCCAATCTTCTTTTTCTCTCTAGTCATAGTCCATACACATTATTGTCTATCTATTATAAAGAAAAGGATTTTGGTCTGAAAAATACTTTGTTATTAAGTACCTGATGGTTCATGAAGATGTTTGAGCGATATTCTTGCAAATTTTTTAAGGCATTATTTGAATCAAAGTAAAATAGCTCATTTTATTTTACAAGTACAATTCAATATAAAGCAAATAAAAAGAAAAGGAATAAAAGCTCTCTGGGAAAAGAATTCTGCAGTGGATATTACTCTGTGCTTACTAGATTTTTCCAGTGAACACCATAGATTTAACAAATTGATCTAGGAAATTTTTCAGCTTGTCAAATGATCTCTTTCCAAGAGAGCAACAAGGTAAAAAAAAAAAAAAAAAAAAAAAAAAAAAAAAAAAAAAAAAAAAAAAGATCTCCTTAACGGATTCCCTGTGTAGAAGTTCACATAATTAGAGCTATTTTAAAAGGAACCAGAGCAGCCATTCTAGAGGAATAGCCTTATGCATCTTGCTCCTTGAATTCTGGACTATTTGAAGTGGGCCAGACCTTTGGATAGGGCCAAACCAACATTGTCATCTCAGCAATTGTTTGTAAAGCCAGCAGAACCCATATATCCTAACCACAAGGACTAATGATTAGGACTCACTTATCTGAAGAGAGAATCAGTAACTGGCCACATATAGCTAAAGAGTAGATCAGCTTGTTAGCACCAATAGAAATTTATTTTCTCTATTCGTGTAAATTTTCTTTTCTTTTTTTCCTCATGAAAAATGCCTTGCTCTCACCCTGTAATGGAGACACTGAGTTTCTTCCTGATTCTGTGCTCCTGGAATTGTAAATCTGTTTCCCAAATGAACACATGTTGCCTCTCATTTTGGATTTGTAATTTTAAGTTAACACTTGGCTTAGTTTTACCATGTGCACTGAGGCAATTCTGAAATGTACTTATTCACTTTTTGAAAGTGTCTCAAAAAACTCACCTGCTTTTTCTTATTTTCTCACTCTCTCCTTTTTGTCTCTTACTTCCTGCTGCTCTTCAACTTGACTTTCCAGAGTCCCCAATACATCTCTTCTTCAAGGTCAGTTGCCTCTCCCTACTGTAATAATTCATTTAGTCTCCATTATCTCTTTCTAATGAATTGCAAATTTACTCTATAAAATGCGAAGAGTTGTGAGTTGGGACTAACTTGCTAGAAAATATGGCTTAAAACATCTTTTGAGCTTGGGAAACAAACCCTATTTTAATGCTCAGTTTTCATTAAAGCAATGATGTATTGGAAAAAGTTCCAAGAGAAGAAAGGCACCATGCTGGTGGGAGCAAGAATCAAGATTGTCTTTCCTTGCAAAACAATGTCTACTGCTCTTCACACAAGGGGGATGAGCTCTAGCTCCTTCTCTGCTGGCCCTGACATGGGTGATTTCTGTGCCTGTCCATGGACAGTTCAGAACAAATGGGTATGACCTTCTGCTATGGATATGTTCTCCCCTAAAAACAAACAGAAATTTCACTTTCTGCAGACTAATTTATGGAAAACTACCCCCTTTTATCTAAATGAGAATTATATATTTCTCTTAAAAATCATAGTTATATCTTTTTTTTTGTACATACCAGTCTTTTGTTTTTATATGCTAAGAGAACATTTCCTCCTGCATATCTGGATTTATGTCACAAGCCATTTTACTGGTTGCTGAAATCAAGAAGAGTAAAAAAGTCTTAGGTTTTGTTTTGTTTCGTTTTGTTTAGTTTTGTACAAGAGAACATGGAACCTGCAGAAATATCTGACATTTGTCCTCCCTGAACTTTAGATTAGATGTGTGACTCTGCATTTCAAACAACAGTTATTCCATAAAAAAACAAGTAAATCAATTAATCAATCAATCAATAAAGTAGTGCTTTTGCATTAAGTAATCTTAATTAAGTAATCTTAATTTGATGTACTTGGTTGTTCGACCATTTGATTTAGTCAAATTGATTGATTTGATGCAGTGGTCATTTGATACAATAATGAAAAAGAATGTTGCATGTTAGGAATTAAGGCGAAAAAAAGGCAGAGATAATGTGTGAATTGAAGAAATACATAAAAGAAAGTAAAAGAAGTGATGAAAATAAAATGAAAGGATATTTCCTTATCAAACAGAAGATAACCAAAGAAAGAAATCAAAAAGAAAAGGAAGGGAAAAAAAACCAAATAACAGAGATTTCATTCAAAACCTACTTGAGCTCCAGCTTTTGGGCCTCATTTTCAACCCTACATATAGCCAAAGCTTACCTGCTTATCATGCCGCTTACCACTCTGAATGACATTTCTTAAGTCTATATCTCATTAAAACCTAGTGGAACATGTGAGAAGGTAAATATAAGAAGGTATCACATGACATCAACAAGGAGACAAGGTAGAATGATAATCCTGGTTGAAAAGAAAATTAACAACACATAAAAAAAGTAATATGCTTTATACTTAAAAATACATTGTGAACAGTTTCTCATGTAAATAAATGTAGGAAGATAATAATTAATATATTAGCTTCCCCATTCAGGAAAATGTCAATAAATATTTGTTGAATAGATTAATTTTAGTAGACACTTAGAATTCCTTAAACAACTTTTTTAAGCCAACAATTCACCATTGCTGGATATTTAGGTGTAGTTTTTATTACCCATTTGCTTTTTCTTCCATTGTTTCATGTTCTAAGTCAAAAGATAGGCATTTTCTAGAACTATGGAAGGTTTTGTAGAGGTTAAATTGCAAATGTTCAGGGACATGAATTTGTACTACTAATGCTATTTTCTCCAGTGTGTGAATATAGGGAAGAAGTCACTAATATTTCCTGAGATTTCGTAATTATCCCTTTTAGTGATTTTTTCACAGTTCAAGTTTACTGGAAGTGATCCCTATATGCAAGTTTTAAATTTGTAAGGCCAGTTTTTATATCTCATATATAATATGAAATATCATCTAGGGTAAAATATTTCAAACTGAAGAAAATAAACAACTAGATTGTTTACTAAATATAAATACTAGTCTACCTCTCTTTTAATAATAATACTGTAATAATAATACTGTAATACTTTAATAATAATACTTATAATACTTTACTCTGAATTGTTGTCTGTGAATCAGTATATTTAAGAAACTCTCTAGGCAAGTATTGGCTTTCTTACTGGGTCTCCATCTTTACCAGAGCCTCTGTGTAGGGAGCTGTGAGTGTTGGGGAGGCAATTTGGTGGAGGAGAGAAACATGGTTTTTGAGACATTTTGAACTTCCCAAAGCAAGATTTAGTGTTAGTCCTTTTCTTTTCTTTGCTTTGCTTTGCTTTGCTTTGCTTTGCTTTGCTTTGCTTTGCTTTCCTTTCCTTTTCTTTTCTTTTCTTTTTTCTTTCTTTCTTTCTTTCTTTCTTTCTTTCTTTCTTTCTTTCTTTCTTTCTTTCTTTCTTTCTTTCTTTGTCATTGTCAAGTCAAAAGCTGCAAATCATATTCTCCAGATCTTTTTGAAAAGTGGCTTTGGGAATGAGCATAAAGATAGGAAGTCATAAAAGACAACAAGGAGGGAAGTTCACTACTGGATGCTTTAGGAATTCTTTATATGTGAAGCAATATTTTTAAAAAATTACCCATTGGAATTTTTCTTTTTATTCTTTACTGGACTCAGTTATCCTTCCCACCAGTAACAATGATTCTTTGCCATATGGAAAGAAATTTAGAAGGATACAAATACTTGTCTTTTGTATTTCTTAAGCTTAAGGCCCAGAGTTACATAATTGATTGGGAACTATATGTACTCATCAGATATAGAGTGTTCTCTGTCTAATCCTAGACTACCTAAAAATTACATTGTCTGGGGAGAAAGAAAGAGTAAAATATAATTAGCTAATTAAATGCTAGTTAACTATTCTGAGAATAAATTCTGTGATCTCTTTCCCATTAACATCTTGCTGAGAAGTGGTGGAAAATAAAAAATCCAGATATATTTAGGACATTGGGATTTAGAGAGACAAGTTCTTCATCTTTCCTATGGAGTTCCTAGCAAGTATTGAGTGGAAAAGATGATAATGCTGGCAAGTGGGCTTGGCATAGCCTCAAAATTCCAATGTAATTATATGTCTCCCATGGTCCAAGAATGTCAAGGAAGTAGCTAAAAAATGAGTGAAACATGGTGATGATTTATTGTCAAAACACATAATGTGCTGTAACTACCTGCATGGAACAATAATGATAAGACAGATGAAAGTGAGACTGTTTCAATGTGGACATCTTAGATTGATGATGACCATGAACAAAGCCAGAAACTCCTCTATCGACAACCCACCATTCCAATGCCTCAACCCTCTGTAAGCTCCTATTAGTGTAGCCACATCCTTGAGTCGAAGGAAGAAAGGTTTTTAAATAAATGTTTCCTTGATTTGTCTGAAGTTAGTTTTTCCCCATGGGAAGAATGAAAGAGTTAAATTAAAAATTTGTTCATTTCCAGAGATACCAGGGAAAGTTATATTTGTCTAAACTGTAAAAACTATAGTTAGTTATGATACATTCTCCTGGATGGAAATCTCCTATATGCTAGAGGAATTTGAAAGGGGTATGAAGAAGAGGATTATAGATTAGAATAAAGATTTTATGTTTTGAATTGGCCATGACTTTCTGTAGAGCTTGCCACTCCACATTTTAAAACTTGGAAGAGTTTTAGTGGAATGAGACATCCAGGTAATTCTGAGCTCCTAGAATATATTTCTTCAAGATGCCATGTTGCTATTTCCTAGGACTGAAGTAGTATTTAAAAATAAATCTCAAAATATAAACAAGTGTGGGATATTATGTATGTTATATTTTGTCAGATGCATATCAGAAATTTTATTTTACTCATTTATATAGCTTGATTAAGAACTTATAAAATGCAATACAGTAAACCAATATAGAATCTTACCTATCAGAAGTGAGCAGAAGGTGGTGTTAGACTCCTCTAATGCTGCCTTTGTCCTAGGCTTGGGTGAGGGGTTAAGGATGGAAGGATCTGTTAATATGTAATATAGTCTAGGAAAAGTAATCAGTTTTGCCATTATCAGCTGAAATTAAATGCCAAATTAGTGGGTAAATGTTTTCTTAATATGACTTATACTGCATATCTGTATTAGAAAAAAGAAACATTTATAGAACTCAATATATTCTGGTAGAGCAAGTCAAGGACAAATGTTATGGCAAAAGATTCCATAAAATTGGGGAAGAACTCTGTGGCTTCTGAGATTTTGGGATGGGGAAAGGATGGGGTATGTAGTATAGTTCAGAGAGAAAGAGGGGATAAAATGGGCAAAGGCAGAAAACTAAAGACAAGCTAAAGAGATTTAGTCTAGCTAAAAATTTATATGGGCGCTTTATACATCCATGAAAATGATAGTTGCATGAGTGTGAGAATATTTTTTCTAAGTATGCTTTCAATCTGATGTGCTTCCTATCTATCAATCTAGCTAGCTAGCTAGCTAGCTACAGTTTTGTTTGTTGGTAGTTATTCTATTTCTTTAAATTTACATCTTGAATGCCTTTCTCCTATTCTACCTTTATCTTAATTAATGAATACTTATTTTTAATTTATATGTTTTGAATTTCTCCTTTCTATATTGGAATGCATTTTCAGCTGGACTAATTTCTTGTGCTTACATCTTGTGGACATGTGAGAGTACTGATGTAGGCTAAATTCCTAGCAGAAGAAAGGTTTTCAAGAACAAGGGCACTTTAGATTTTTATAAATATACCAGACTGTTTTCATAAACAATTTATTTTCCTGAAACTGTATGCCTATATAGAGGAACGCATTGGTGTAAGATTTCAGGACGCAAGCAACAGTGATGCCATACAATTTAGTCCTAAACAAGGTGTTGGAGTTATGCAGGGAGATGAAGTCATCTACATAGGGAAAAGGATGGCAATATAGAGAGATTAATCAAATATGTGAAGATATTAAGTAATACTAAAGACATGTTACTCACTGCCAAAGATGGTAGTAATAAACATGGAAAGGGAGACAATTAGAATAAATCCTGTAGTGGTGAATCTGAATTGGAGATATCAGTGCAAACTCATGAGTGAGTGGGTGGATGCGTGAATAGATGGATGGGTGGATGGATAGTGAGATAATAAAGTAACTAATCTATATGTAAGGTACTACATATATTTCCAAGTTTTATTTACTATGATCTTGGGAGACAATTGCTAACCCAATAAGAATGAATCCATCTAGTACTCAGATGTTTGTTTCTGTTTACTATTAAAAAATAAAAAAAAGAGGGTATATTGTAGAAATATCTGGGGAAGGGAAAATATAAAGTAAGCCTAGAATATCTTGTTGTGGAGTTAAGCAAGAAAGTGTTCAAAGAATACTAAGTATCATAAAAGAATACAAAAGCTATTTTAATGAGCTCCCATTGACCAAATCTAGATAATGTGAGAATCAAATAAATGATGACAGTACAGATTATAATCTAAAAAACAAAATAGGAAATATGAGATAAAAGAGAGTAAAAAATTAATAAATGACTTGAAATTTTGATGATAAATGTGAAAGTATCTTCTCACAAAGTACCTATAATTTACAAAGGAGAAGGTTGCCTTATGGTAGTCAAAACTGGAAGACACCACCTTAAATAAATTATTAAACACTATCAATAATGAGACAAATGAAAGTAGTGAGCCATTGGATAGGAGGCAATGAATAAAGTATCACTTCTGTGATATTCCTGCCAAAGAAGCAGTCCTGAATCTAGTTATATGATATCAGACAAAACAAACTTGAGAAAATTTACCATAATTACAAATATACCAATCTCATGAAATTTAAGAAATAATCCCAGACCAAAACAGATAAGAGAGACATTATAATTAAATATAACATGTTGTTCTAAATGTGAACCTTTTGCTGTAAAAGATATTGGGACAATAAGCAAGACCCGAATAGACTCTGATGATTAAATAATATGAATATAGAAACATGTCAGGGTTAACTTTCTAATTTTGTTGGTTTTAATGTGGTTACTTGGAAAATGTTCTTGCTTGTGGAAAATACTAAAGTATCTGGGAATAATGAATCAGAAAGTATAAAAATATATATTATTTAAACTTCTACATAAGTTTATGATTCTCTAAGAGAGAAAAAACTGTTTTAAATAATACTTATTTAAAAACCAACACCAACAAAAATACACCAAGCAATGAGATTAATAAACCAACAGTTCATGATTTTTAATAGTATTATATTATATCTATGGATTCTTGCTGTATTTAATAAACACAGCAAACTCACATCTCACTTAATCCGTACAGAATTCTACCATATCATGGTCATTTTTCTCATAGCTTTCTATTATCATGCTCTCAGTCATTTTATTTCTCAGGATTTAGGGTTTTTTTTTTTTTTTTTGCTATTATTATTATTTTTTTAGAAGGGGGTACTGGCTGAATATAAACAGAATTTGAACAAGAAGATATTATTTAATATGAAAAGGAAAAATCTTAAAAGTAATCTCTTCTGGAAGTTTTATATTCTTTGCTATCTTTTAGCTTTTCCCAAATGCCTATAAGCCAAAGATTTCACATGTTATTTTTGTAATTCAGTAGTTTTCATTCAAGTCGTGCGTTAAAAATGAATATCCATCTTAAAACAATTGGCATGATTAATTATCTACTAAATTTTTCATTTCACAAAAAGACATGTTTTACGCCATATATTTATATGGTTAAGAGACTTTTAAGTCAGAAAGACACATTAATGTTAAGTCAAGAATCAAACTAAAAATTCCTTTAATCTCATATTTCTGTTTTAGATTTACTCTTCTTTCCTAGATTTTATTTTAACATCTACATTTCAATCAAAACTATATTTTCAAGAAATTAAATATAGAAAATTAATCAATATTATTCATAATAAAAGTGTATAGATAAAAATTAATGACAAAAAATTAAGACCAACTAATTAATTCTAAATGCAGATATTAAAATACAAATTACAATTTTCATAAAATTTTAAAATAAACTTTACTTCTTTTTAATTAAATGTTTAAGATGACTATATTTCTGTAGCTTTTCTATTCTACAAGCCAATTAAAAGAAATATTTTTTTAGAAAAACAAAGTACTAAATAAATATAATAATGGTAAAGCAGATGTTTCTATTAGCAAATATGGAAATATTAGTGTAATAAGAATAACATATTTATTAATTATTATGTATCAATATTTGTGATAGGTGGTATTTATTACTAATCTTACAAACATAGTAATTATGTGGGTAATTACTGAGGTGAGGCTCAGTTTTGTTCATATGTAAAAGGGAAAGGATAATACTAGCCTTTCACAAAGAGATTTTAAAAAGAAGAGATTCATTATCTGTGTACACACAGTGAGTAACTGGTGGATGATTTGAAGACTGTCAGTACAAAACTGAGCTCTTAATCGCTAAATATCCCCATTAAAACATCTAGGTAACATAATGACACTGATCAAAATATTTAATCAATCCAAATATATATTGAATTGAAAAATGTCTACTGGCACTTAGCATCCATTGTCACCTACCTTTATACTCTTTCCTTATCTTACAGACCTGTATCTTAAAATCTACATTTTCCAAACTATTTGGTCACAAGGGTGGCAAATAAGTTGTAGATTCTGCCAGTGAGAGGCACTGGCCTGAGCTTTGGCTTTGGAAAGTAGAAGAGGCACAGAGGACCTCTCTCTGGCAGTAGTGATAATCACTTTGAAGAATCAAAGATACAGAAGCTTTCATGGAGGCTGAACATGGATGTACCACCATCTAGCCACATCCAGCAGTTATTTCTTGTATCTTCCCAACCACTGGGGGCAGCAGCCACTTTCTGGCCTCTACACTGAGTGTACTATCACGCCATTACCTGCATACCTTTACTTTCTTAGCTCTTCCAATGATCTTATTAAGCCTATTTTCTCGTTATTATATCTCCTACTTCTCAAAATACTTGGAATAACTTCTGTTTTGTGTATTGAACACTTAATGATACATGCATATTTTGAAAAATAAATATGCAAATGGTTGCTGAAACTGACTATATATTTTAGTATTATACTCATCCATTTGACTCTTTCCCTCATACATTTGTGATAAAATACTTAAATCTTATTCAATATCTAAATTTTATTGTTATGATATTTTGTCCCCCCAAGTATAAAAACAATTTAGTAAAATTAGATAACTATGTGAGGCTCAAATTGACTATACAATTTATGTTCACAGCCCAATCTGCTAATGCCCATCAGCAGTCACCAGTTACATGGGTCATTCTCAGCAACCCACAAATAATCCAAAAAGACAAATCCCTCTTTTCAGTTCTCTGGGGTAAATGACACATAACCTTTTAGATATGAGTAAATGTCAATTTCTAGTAAGATACCAAGTGAGTTTTAAGGTTATTAAGGTACGATGTTCATGAGACAATTTTTAGAAATAATTTTGTACCTTATGAAAAAGGCTGATTGCCACTCAGCAACCTTGTAAACATCCAAGATTGACCAAAGGATCACTTTGTCAATATAGACTCTCTATAGTCAGAGAGCTCAGTCAGCACCAAGTCTGACTAATAATAATTTCAAAATTCCAGGTACTTAAAGGAGAAGCAAGGAAGTATTTGGGGCCTCCAAGCTAAATCTCAGCTCTTGTGTTTCTCTTATGATTTGTTCTGCCTGGGTCAACAGATAAGGTTTCTAAATGAGGGCTGTAGTTCCCTCACTTATGCAGAAAAAGTGACACATGTCATAAAATATCTTTATGTTCTCTGATAAATGTATGGCATATGTGAGTATTTTCCAGGAAGCAATGCATCATAAATATATAGATTCCAAGCCGGTTTAACACAAGCAAACTAGACAACCCAGGTATGTTAGGCTGAAAGCATTCCATATATAAGAATTTACTCTGTTAGCCATATGTGTGTGTGTGTGTGTGTGTGTGTGTTTGTATGTATATATACACACTAAATTCCATGAGGTCTGTCACTGGCAAGTTACAAGCAAATTAAAATAATTAAAATGAGCCCTCTGTCTTCTTTTTCCCAGGGGTATTCTCTACTGAAATTGGTATAATCTTTCAATGTTTAGAGATATGTATGTTTACAAATTCTCCTGCTATTACTCAATGACTGTATTTTATGATATATATGTATATATGCGTGTATACATATATATATGTATGTACATATATATATAACATATACCACTCTTTAAATATAAAAGGTTCATATCACTCTTGCTAATGCAAATGTAAACTTGATTTCTCAAAATTTACTTATAACAGTCCTTTCTTTTAAGTAAGATTATTTAAATACTTTTATATATTCTATCAAAAGAAGTAAAATTAAAACATTCTGAGAAACGTATTTATGAAGCAATTTTGTCATGATTTTGTCATGAACTTACACAAACCTTGATGGCATAGCCTACTACACACCTAAACACTATAGTATAGCATATAGCTTTTAGCATATAGGCTACACACCTGTAAAGCATATAACTGTACTGAACATTATAGGCAATCATAACATGATGGTAAGTATTTGTGTAATAGCATCTACATATCTAAACGCAGAAGAGCTACAGTAAAAATGTGATATAAAAGATAAAAAGTGGTACACCTATGTAAGGCACTGACCATGAAAGGAGCTTACAGGACTGGAAGTTGTTCTGGGTTGCAGTGAGTGAACATTACACTACTGTAGACTTTGTAAACACTTTATAAACACCCATTCCACAAGCCCTCCCCCAACTTCCTTCCAATGAGGTCAGAAATAGAACATCAGTTCAGCTCCATGAACAGGGATATGGACTGAATTGATCAAAAATGTTAAAGAGAACTGATTGGGTAAGGCAGATTACCACGATAGTGACTGTCAGGAGAGAGTAAAATGTGGCCAAGGGATCAGTCAGAATAAAAAATTAAGATGGAGAAATACAGAAACGTAATTTTCATAGCATTGTGATTTTGGCTATTACATGTTGGAGCAGTGGTCAGATTAAAGACCTTTGTGGTATCCATTTAAAAAGAGGGTTTTTAACATGGAGAGGGTATAGAACTGAGAACTCAATATTTTGACTTTGAGAATTTGGTTTTGGTTCTGCTGACCCTATCTGGCACAAAGGGTTCTCCTGATATTGAGTTGGTGAAAGAAATAAGACTTATCTATGCTTTACATCATTCCAATCTGAAAACATTTCCAAAGTATAGAAGTAGACTGGCTACACGTGACCACAAAAAGCTTCTACTAAAGTTGCGGTGGCACTTAACACTTGTTTAGGTAGCTCCAGTGAACCTGTGTACTTGTTCAGGTCTTAGATCCTCTCAAAACATTTACAGCAATAGGTTCTGAAGACCATCAGGCTAGATCTGGGTGGGCTGTGGCACTGTCTGAATATATAGTGATGTGGGAGAAGCCTTCTCTTTGCTGAAACAGGTCAGTGGCTGATTAGGGTATAATCTGTGCATTCAAAACTGAGGTACTATGTGTGAGAGAATTAATCACCAAGGCCCACAGATCTTATTCCCATCAGAGGAAAAAAAAAATTCTCCTGAACCACGTATCCTTCCATCGCTTACAGGAAATTCAACTCACTTATAATCTTAAGGGACCATGATTGTATATGTAATCTGTGGTTGGCCAAAACATCATTATGGAGCAGATGGCTATAGTCTTCTATAGTCTTCCTTTCATGAAATAAATAATATACGTTTTATGTTTGTTTCTTTTCAGTTCTTGACTGTTACTTATTTGTTTATTATATTATTATTATTATTATTATTATTATTATTATTATTATTATTTCCACTGTTAAGAGGGAGAAAAAGGGTGGGTAAGCTTTAGTAAAAAAAAAAAAAAATCAGTAGTTGTTGGACCTAAGCCTCTTTAACATTTTAACTTATGTTGGCCAAAGCTCATTTTTAATAGTGATATCTTTTGATATATTACAGGAAATAATAAATTTGAGATAACAAAGCATTGTAGTTCATCTTTCTTGAGTGAGAGAATGATTTTTCTATAAAAATGTGCTTTAATATGTTGCTTTAGGAAGAAAACCATGGTGAAGTTCTACTTCACAAAAAAAAAAAATCAAGGCTTATTAATGAATGCTATGTTCTCAAGCAATAATTGACTGCTAACACAAATATCCTGAGACTTTCCTTGTTTTAATTGGCTTCATTTATTTATTTATTATAAACTGTGTGTATTTTAATGATAGCAGTGTGAGCAAGTGTCAAGTGAATGTTAACTTTCATCTTCTTTGTCTAAATTCTCGTCTGCTAGGTCTGATGGGTTATTAGTGAATAAAATATACAACCGATTTGGACAGCCATACACTTTTCATCTTCTACTTTTTAAATTAGAAGAACAAAACAAACAACAAGCACAACTAAATGATGGGCGGGTCTGTAATGTATTGTCCCTTTCTGTTTTCATCTGAAAGTTAATTTTTCTTCCTTTTTTTTTTTTTATCTTGTTATCGTATTTTCAAAATTGAGTTAGAGCTCCATCTGTTTGGCAATCTTTGTTTTTAAATATCACAAAAGAAAAATCAGTCGCAGTGAAAGGTTACTCAGGCTTTAGCACTCACTCCTGTATCATGCAGCAATTGTCTCTATGCGCTTTCTTTGGACTTTTTATTATTATTATTATTATTATTATTATTATTATTATTATTATTATTATTAACAACATAGATTTCTGCTCCTGCACTTCTGATGTCAGGCTTCTAAAATCAGTCCCACAGGAGGACAGCCAGGTGTCGGTAGTGCTGGCCCCTCCTGAGAGCATCTGCTTCCATGCCCTCGTGGGTCTGGAGGCCTCCACAAGCCTTCACTTAAGGCCGCTTCCCCTGCTTCGAGGCCACAGCGTCTTCTCGCCTCCAAATCCAGCTCCATTCTCACTCCTTCTCTCTGACTGACCTGCCTCCTCTAGAAAGGACCTACGCGATGGACTGGGCCCCCGCGTCATCCACGGTCCTCTCCCCATCCTACATTCTTGACTCGATAACATCTGCAAAGTCCCTTTGGCCATGTAAAGTGGCACATTTATAGATTCTGGGGATTAAGACATAGGCATCTTTAGGGGTCATCACTCAGCTCATGTGGATACAGTGGGTCCAGGCCAGGGGCTGTGGCGCTGTCCACGTGGCACTCACTAGGGTGCCCTTCCTCCCCTAGCCCAACGACCCCGTGGCTAACATCTTTCAAGCGGCAGGTAAGCAGCTCTTCACCCTAGTGGAGTAGGCCTAGTGGATCCCTCACTTCTCTGAGCTGCTGCTGGACCACCAGGTTATCCTGCTGAGGGCGGCTGAGTAGCCGAGCGGTGGGCAGGGGGTGGGGGGCATCGGAGCGAGAGTCCGCACTTGCCATGTGGCATGGCAACTCCTTCCTTTCTATGAGCCTCAGATTCCCCCTCTGTAAAATGGGGCTGGTTTTTGCTTTGTAGGGTTGCCTTGGGGATTAAATGGGGTAATCGGTGGGCACTGTTAGCCACGAACTCGGAGACTGCTGGGCACTCCGAAGTGGCCCCCTTTGAGAATCATTGTTACTGTTCTTGTTGAAGGTGGGGTCACATCTTCCAAGTGACAGTAGTTCTTAAAACGTTTGAGCACAGACATTAAGCTTGCTTGCTTGCTTGCTTGCTTGCTTTCTTTCTTTCTTTCTTTCTTTCTTTCTTTCTTTCTTTCTTTCTTTCTTTCTTTCTTTCTTTCATTAATTTTTTATGACGACATTGGTTAACTAAATCTGGTAAGTTTCAGCTGAACATTTTAACAGTAAGGCATATATGTATTAACATTGTGTGCTCACCTCCCATAGATTTCTTTCTGTCACCATTTTTTAGACTCTAAAGCATGTACCTAACTTGCCTCTAACCAAGACTTTAATTAAATGTCTCAGAAACCTCAATTTGTAAGCTGTTTCATTCATTTAATTTATGCGAGCCTCTAAATGTTCATAAGTGTCCATACTTTTCTTAATTGTGTTAAAGATTTTTAAAACACATTTAAATAAGCATTGACAAACTGCTTGTAAACCTTACATTGTTCACATCTCTAAAGATATTCCATCATTTTCCTCCTTTGGCCCTTTCTTTCATTTGCAAAATTATATTAATTTGTACCTTAATATCAAATATGTATTCACTCAAAATATTTTCTCATGTTTATTTCATTATTTTAATATATTGCTTAACCTGACTTAGGCATTTTTGAAAAATATCTTTGTGATATATGAGAAAACCACACTTTTTCCCATAACATTTAAGTCATATTTCAGTGTGATGGTTATACTAGTTTTATAAAGATAATTGGAAAGATTTTACTTGGCTTTTCATTTTGGTTTTTGTCATAACAATTTATGCATCAGCAAGTAGGCCACCCAGGTGTTAATGCCTTAACTAATGAATGGACCAATGATGCCTGAATATTTACTATTTATTCAGAGAATTTATTTTTCATAACTAAAGGCTTGGGTAGAATAAATTCTAGGTTATACTGTGTCTTCAATGATATAAAAGTTGTAAAGTACAGCATTTCTGTATATAGATAACTAGAAGTCAGAATACAGTGCACATATAATATATAATAACCTCTAAATGACATTTTTCAAAGGAAAGAGTAATGTTGAAGAATTTTACTGATATGATTACCATTTTAACTTTATTGCCTAAAAATCTTTTCTATATAGGTGAAAATGTCAGATAAATGTCATTTTAGGCAGCCACCTAAGCAGTAATGGTATCTTCTTTTGAACTCTAAATTAAAACATTTCTCTTCCCAATTATCAAAAGTTAAATAAACTTTACCAGAAAGTTGACACATCACATTTATTATTTTTAGTGAGAATGTTGAATATGTTCTTTCTAGCAATGATTTCAAGCAATTATATCATGACTCTGATTGCGTTCCTCAATCAACACCTAACATATATACTTGTGAAGAGATATTTTTGGTTCAAAGTGACTATTCATATCAGCCGAGCTACCAATACTCTTTCTGCTTTACAACATAAGTCCTCAAGCTTAACTAGAAATTACTATGGATCTGATTTGAATCTTAGTTTTTTCACAAATTGATTATAAATGGCTATGTGTAAAGATAAAAATTAATGTTTTTTACTTAACCTTTATATATACAATCAGATCACAATATTATAGATGAAATTAAATTATTTTAAAAGTCAATAGATTTTGTATTAATAATTTTTGAGAATCCATAGTCTAGAGGTAATAGTCTTATTTAAAGTGCTTTAGGATTTTTCACTTGAGGGTTATGTTTGGGAAATATATATTAGTTGAAATATTACAATTAGAAGTGTAAATACTATTACAGGTATATATCATTTGAAACAAACTATTGATAGTCCAGAATTTCTTAATAAAAATATTTGTAAAGCTAATTTAAAGAAACCAAATCATAGGAACTTGGGAGCAGTTAGTGAAGAACACACATAAAAGTGTGTTACAAAAGAGTATAATGATATTTTAGGTACTGCATTGAAAATCCTAAAAGATAGTCATAAGAAGCTTTATAAGAAAGAGGAAAATATATAAAATAATGAAGGCATATTTTGGCCAAAATATGCAAAAAATTATCTTGCTAAATACAGTATAACATCTCAAATATGTGGAAAATATAATACACAAAAGAACATATTTATTTTTTAAAAGTTTATCATATGACTGGCATTAGTGCAAAGCACTTTGTTGTATGATGTTTTGTTTTATCCTTATTACAAAATGATACGTAAAGCAATATCGATCTTATTTTTATATACAGAAATAGAGATTCATAGAAGTAAATAATTTACCCAAGGACACATCACAGTAAACTGTGAGTCTGGGCTTTGAACCAAGGGTTACCTGACCCAATAGTACTTTGCTTCTGGAAGAGTTCTCATTAGCTAAACTTTTCCTGAATAAGGAAAACTCTGTGTCCCTTATCTCATATTGTTTTCCTGCTATCCCTAACCCCTTGATTTTACTTGATGTTATATTTATTATATTTCATCCACTTTCACCAAATGAGAAGTTTCTTCCAATGAGAAAGACAACCAAAGAGTTATGGCCTTACAATAAGAACTCCCAGATTTTTAGAGATTAGAGTTATAGGCCTTAGTAAATCTGCTCCCACTTTAAATCACCTTGGCTTATGGATAATCAACAGGACTGAGAATATTAAAAACATTTAATCACTTGTATGTTAGATTTTTCAGTGGTTTAAACAGTGTTAAGTTTTATCTTCTGTAATTGCTTTATTCATCAGCTTAAATAACTGAATTTTAATAATTTATGTGAATGGATATGTATCCATCCCTGGAAATGTTGAGTAACAAATGCTCTTTTCGGCTTTGCCCTTAATGATGGCTCCATCCTTCCTTGCATTTAAATCTTTCACTTCATTCATTCAACCATATTATGAGCCCTGTAGAAACTGCCTTTATTCCCTTATCAATGTCAAACTTCTGGCTTTAAGACCTTCCCCTAGTTCATATTTGAATTGCATGTCATTCCCACAATCTTTTTTGATCCAATTAAGTTCTTTCAAGTCCTCTATTTTCTTTAATCAGGAGCTTTATTCTGGGGTGGCTCTGACCTTGAGAACCTTCCACTTTCCTGAATTACCCAACCTGATATCAGAGAGGCACACTGTGGGAAAGAAGACACCTCTATATTCCCATACTAATTATTTCCAATCCTAAAACATTAAATTCATATCATTGCCTCTAGGAAACTCTCCATGAAAACATATCCATTTTCTTGAATTCTAATTCAATGACTAGTCTCTCTTTCATATCCTTTAATAGGTAAAAATTTAGTTTGTCAAGAATCAATATTCTGAGGTCTAAACTATCCCTTTTATACTTTGTGTTTAATTGGATATCATGTTATTTCATATTTAAATTATAAATAAATTATAAATAATTATAAATAAAATAATTAATGAGTTATAATCAAGTCAAACAAGTTGGCTTATATTAATAACTAACAAAATTGTTACTGTGCCTTTTTTTATGTATGTTAAGTTGTTGAGCTCTGTGCATTTGTAGAAGAGTCACATACATAGAATGAGGGGGACTCATTCTCTATGGTATAAATTCTCTCTTCAGTTGCATATGCCTGTGAAAGCACTGTTGCAGGGTTAAAATAGACAATTTTACCTTAGTACTCTAATGGGCACTTTCGATCCTGGCATAAATGGAATACTCAATAATATTTATTGGATGAATCTGAATAAATATTCCTTCATTTATCTGAAATAGAATAACAGTGAAGTAAATATCATTAGAAAAGTACAAAATGAAATAATGACTGCAAAAGTCAATAGGCTGTTCTAAAAATGGAAAGTATCAGGCATTTTAATTCTTACAATTAAAATAATATTATCTTATAGTCTACTGAGAAAAATGAAGAAACTTTTAAATTGCTTTTCTGAAGCTAATTTGCAAAAAATAGTCATTTAAGGACTGATAATTATTAGTTTGCTATATTATGGTGAAATATAGCCTAAAAGAACTGATAAGATAGCAGGTTTTTTTTCTTTAAATCTAATCTTTAAAGTAATTGCATAAACTGAGGAATAGTTCATTGAGGAAATGCCTGTTGTTTTAACCCAGATTAATTCATAACTGAATAGTGATGTAACTGCTTCATAAATAGTTATTGCATTACTGAATTAGGGGCAAAATATGTCAATTAATATATTGTTAACCTGTGTAGTGATTGCCCGTTTTCTTGTCAGAGAATTTAGCATTGTGTTTTGTCGAAACTATATCTGTTGGACCAGATTTTTAGAAGAAGGAAAGACTACTTCAAAAGATCACATTACCTATCAAGGTTGTTTTTGTTATCTTTCTTCCTCTGAAGTAATTACATGATGAAATTATGTATAAAACAGATTTCAGCTACTACTTTGAATAAAAGTTGGGGAAACGTTATGTTTAGCAGAACTCCATTTCTAACACATTGTTGCCCCACAGGCAGAAAAATTGAATTTCACTGCTTTCCTGACCCCAGTGGAATACTGAACCCTCCTCAGTCTTTCAATGTATTTTTTTGGTCTCTTTTCTCATTGATATTTGTATTCCTTCCCCCATTTATGTGGGATAATAAGATGATGTGAATGTGGAATTTGAGAATCATTCAGTATTTTAAAAATGTCCTTTGCATTCCCACACTTGCACTTCTCTTACCGTTAAATACCTTCTAATGACATTTTAATGATTTCTTATTAAACTTCTAAATGAATCTTCTGCTGAAATGTTTCTAAATTTGATTCAGAAGGAGAAAATATAATCAAATATTCCAGTTTGTTTTTTCTTTGTTAAAATGGAATGATACAGTACCAGCATAGTATCGAAATGTAGCCTAAAAAATTACTTCTCTTCTCTATTAATATTAATACATTGTTTTCTAAACATATATGAACATCCAGCTTTTCAAGCACTCATTCATTCCTTTGTTCATTCATTCATTCATATACTACTTATTAGTTGCTATGTGCCAACCATTGTTTTACAATTGTTGATAAAATGTTATTAAATGCTAGGAGGATCAAATGAAACACATTCTACAAAATAATATCAAAGTTATTAAAAACAAGAGAAGTCTGAAAAAAACTGTCACAACCAAGAGGAGACTAAGGAAATGTGACAGCTAAATGTAATGCAGTGACCTGAATGAGATCTCGAAATAGAGAAAGAAATTAAGTATAAAGTAGGAAAATCTGAATAAAGTATGGGCTTTAGTTGTTAATAATGTCTTGGTATTGTTTTGTTATTTTAGACAAATGTCTCATACAATGCAAGATGTTAATGGACATGTCATTCTGTACCATTTTGGAAGTTTTTCTGCGGATTGAAAATTTTTCTAAAAAATGTTAAAAAAAAAAAAAAAAAACAGGGAGCAATCTTAGTTACAATATATTTAGCCCTAAACTCCTTATCATTTTGCAGAGGAAGAAATTGAAGGCCATAGAAGTTATATGACTTGCCTAAGGTGGAAAACATGTTATCAGTAGACAACCTGGAACCAGAAAGTGATATATTCTTTGGGATAACTGACAATGAATTATTATACTATTAAAATACATATCTCAGTCCTTATAGAAAAAACACCTTTAGTGTGTATTTTATATTTCTTGATTTTAATGATATGTTAACTTGGTCCAATACATCTCTAACCAGAAGTATCTTTTAATATTTAAATTGATAGCAGTTTTACGTGACCTCTAAGTGTTTCAGGCTGTCCTTTCTTGTCTTGGTCCCTATTAGTGATCCATTTATGTAATTCTTTGTCTCTGTACAACTGATAGCTCTAATTAATACTTGATCTGTTTGTTTGTTTTTTTACATTTACTTTTAAATTTTTTAATTTCTTGCTTTTTGGTGCATTTGGGATACAGATTTTATTACAAAGACACATACACACACAAAAGTTCTTCTATGTCATATTTGTGCCACAAAGCCACAAAAATGTTCTTTTGTATTTTATTGAGTTATGTCTAAGTATTGTTGGAATGAACAAATGTATTAATCAAGGGAATGATTAATAAAGCAAGATGTAAAATTATATATATACACATATATATATATATATAATCGAATATATGTACAAAATATTTGAACTAATGTATTTAGTTACCAAGAAGGTATTAAAAACAAAAGAGGGTACTTTCTTTATATCTTCTGGTGTCCTTATATTCTATGCTTCTGTAAATAAATGGCATCTGGCACCTGTCTGAGATGTGGAAGAATACTACTAGGCATATTGAGATTATTGTTTATAAGGGATTACAGTACTTGAGGAAGGCTTTTTGTCTTCTTACTTTACATTAATTATTTTTTAAAATACAAAAAAAAATACTTGTAATGGTTGAATAAATGTAAATAAAACTAGAGTTGTATTTGAATTAAAAAAAAGATAACTACAGGTTAATGAAGTAATTTAAGAAACATTAGAATAGATGGGAGCATGAGTTATATTTTGCACAGTCACAAAACTTCTCAAGTCTTTCAGTTCAAGATGTACCATGAAACTGTAGAAATTAGACTTAACCATATGCAATCAAATCTTACTTTAATGAACAGAACAAGATTCCAACATAGGTAAAAACAAACACATAGGTAAAATAAACACTTTAAAACAGATAGAGAAGAGAATTACAGAAAGTAGTCACAATACCTTATTAAATAGAGCTACTTGTGTATCTATATGGAGACATAGTACATTAAATTTATACCTAATCAGGTGGATTTTTACATTAGATAAATGTGGGTAGATTGTATTGCTTAAAATGGCCCATTTTTAAGATGAGATCTTTGTTGATATTTTGCAGGGAATAATAATTAGAAAAAATATTGCCATATGTTATTAGGACCACAGTTAGATAATGAAAACTGTGAAAAAGTCTGCAACGTCTCAGCAATATGATAAAATTTAACAAAATGGAACTATTCTGAAAATGAAACAGAAAAAGAAAAGCCACATTTCCTCTCAATAGCTGTTTTACCAGATTCTAAGGAAGTGGTTGAGGGTGAGTAGGGCTGACAAGTCATTGCCCTGAGCAAGAGAAGGAAGTAAGGATTAGCAAAGACACAAAAGTTAGGTGAAGATTTCTTTCTAATACTTACCTTTTTCACCCAGCCTAAATTGTACTCCTTCTCCCTCGGAAAGCAAAAAGCAAAAAGGATGTGTGTAAAGCTTTTCTCTCACTAAAAATCATTGGACAGAATTTGCCAGGGACATCTGGTCTCACTTATGTAGTAGAATAACAGAAATGTTCAACATTCATACGCACCTTGGAAAATGAGATATGTGACAATTTACACCCTGTCTCTCCTCTTTGTGTGTAAGTAGGTTTGAAGTTGCTGATTAGGTGTAGATAACTTCAACAGACTTAAGGCTAAAACACTGTTACGTTACAAGCCTGACTGTAAAATATCCTTGATAATGAGAGGGAAAAAAAAAAAAAAAAGGGAAACTTATGTTAATTAAATATTTTAGTGTACCACCCCTTTGCACTAACCAGATTTTGAGTCTTTAATAAAGCATTTAGTAATTACTCCTTATCATTTAAATCACTGTGGTAATTTGACCCTTTGAAAATGTACAGACACAGTTCTATAGTAGTAACAGATTCAGCACCTATGAAACAGTAGAAATGAGGATTTTCCATGTTGAATCTTGGCTCCATTTTTAAACCCAATGAACTATTTTCTCTCCTTCATGCTGATAATGGATTTTTCCAGTCACTTATGTATTTAAAATGCATTTAAAACTACCTTTTCTGGATTTGCCTCTAAACTCATCTTGCGTAAGGCAGATATAAATAAAATTCTGAAGCATTTTTTCAAAAAATTTATGGGTGTTAACACTGGGGACAATAAAAATGAGAAGTTGAATAGATTCTGGTTAAATGCCTTATTCCAAGTTTGCAATAGATTCTGCTTAAATGCCTTATTCCAAGCAATAGGAAGAAATATTTGAGGGGAAAAAAATAAGTTATAACCTATAACACTCCCTTGATGCCCTAATTCTGAGGTAAGTCAGGTGAACTAAAACCCTCACAATCATACATCCTAACTTATCCCATAACAACTCATATTCCAAGGTGGACCTAGCTGAGCACTTGTCCTGAAAGAACCATACCCTTTTCCTAATACTCACTCTTTCAGATAAGGTACCTCGGAGAAAACATATGAATATAGTTATTAATCTACTGCTACTTAATTAATACGTTATCCAAGAGAACAAAAATGAGGAAAAGGAGTAAAGTAGAAAAGAAAGAAGAATACATACCAGCATGCAATATTCAAGGGCCACCATTTGGTACTGAGCATGACTGATTGCTGACACTGGCAGGGTCATTTTGTGAGGAACTGTGTAAGAGACTGTCCATGATCACCATCTACTGGCCTTATTGGGTCTTTACCTGAGGTAGCCAGCACTACATGCTTTAAAATGGAAGTCTGACAGCTTAAAAATCTCGTTGTCCATACTGCAGACATAGTCCCAGCAATTTTGCGACTGTGTGTCTCCTGGAAACTAAATCTTACCAGATTACATTTTGCTATTTTTTTCAATGATTTTTAATTTTTTCTCCCTCAAGCTCTTATTCTGATTCCCTCTGTGATAATCACTGGTTCATAAATTGACTTAGCCTCCTATTTTGATTCATAGAAATTAAATTTGTAACCTGTTTTTCATGTTCTGCCATCCCAGGGTTGCACAAGTCTTCTTATAAATAGAATTCTCCGATTCTGAAATTATTATTTTTTTAATTCTAGCTTCATTTAGATATGATTGATATGTAACATTGCATAATTTTGAGGTGTAAAATGTCACAATTTGATACACATATCTTATAAAATGATAACCACAGTAGGCTCATTTAACACCTCGATCACCTTACATAATTACCATATCTTTTTTTTTTTTTTGCAATGAAAACATTTAAAAACTACTATTAGCAAATTTCAAGAATATAATACAGTATTGTACATTATGGTCACCATGCTGTACTTTAGATCTCTAAAATTTATTATTTTGTACGGGAAATTTGTACCCTTTGACTGACTTCTACAAATTTGTTCCACTCCTCAGTCCCTAGTAACCACCATTGTACTCTCTGTCCCTGTGAGTCTGACTTTTTTACACTTCACATATAGATGATGTCATATAGTATTTATCTTTCTCTGCCTAACTTATTTCACTTAGCATATTCTTCAGGGTCAATCCATTTTGTTGCAGATAGTAGGATTTCATTCTTTATCATTGCCAAATGATATTGTATCTTCACACACTATAGCTAGGTGTGGTGTTCACAATAATGCTATCTGCAATAGCCGACTTATGTGTCCATTGATGAATGAATGGATAAAGATCTTCTATTGAAAATGATGCTGCAATGAATATGAGAGTACAGATATGTCTTAGAAAACTGATTTTGTTTTATTTTATTTTTGGATGTAAACCAGAGTGATTTAGATGGATCATATGAAAGTTCTATTTTTTTTTTTTTTTAATTTTGTGAGGTAATCCCATAGTGTTTTCCATAATGGCTACATAAATTTACATTCTCACTGACCATGTACAGACTTCCCTTTTAATCAGAGCCTTGCCAATTGCTGTTATCTAATGTCTTCTTGATAATTGTCATTCTGACAGCTCAAGGTGATATCTCATTGTGGTTTTGATTTGTATTTACATTTCTCTAATGATTAGTGATGTTACCATGTTTGTATATATCTGTTGGCCATTTGTCTTTGGAAATAGATTTATTCAGTTTCTCTGCCTTTTCAAAATCCAATTGCATGTATTTTTGCTGTTGAGTTACAAGTGTTACTTATGTATTTTGGATATTAACCCCTTATCAGATATATAGTTTGCAAACAATTTCTCCTATTCCACAGTTTGCCTTTTCATTTTGTTGATTGTTCTTTTTGCTAGGCAGAGCTTTTTGATACAGCATCAATTGTTGATTTTTACTTTTGTTATTTATCTTTTTGGTGTTACCTTCAAAAAATAGTTGCCAAGACCAATGCCAAGAACATTTTCTTCTATGTTTTCTTTTAATAGTTTCATAGTTTCAGGTCTTAAATTTAAGTTTTTAATCCATTTCAAGTAAATTTTTGTGAGTGGTTGTAAGATAGGGGTCCAATTTTATTCTTCAGTGTGTGGTTATTCAGTTTCCCAACACCATTTATTGAAGAGACCATTCTTTTCCTCTTTGAATATTTTTGATTCCTTGTAAAATATTAGTTGTTCACATTTGCTAGGGTTTGTTTCTGGGTTCTCAATTCTTGGGGTGTAAAGTTATATTGTTTATCTTAGTTCTTTCTTTTTTATTAATATAGATGTTTTTTAGTATACACTTCCCTTTTACATCTGCTTTTGCTGCATCCTACAAGTTTTGGTACTTTGTGTTTCCATAATCATTTGTCTCAAAACATTTTTTGATTTTTTATTTAATTTTTTTCTTTCAACCCATTAGTTGTTCATAGCATATTTTTTAATTTCCAGATATTTGAGATATTTTTCAGTGTTTTTCATGTTATTGACTTGTCATTTAATATAATTTTGTCTTGAAAAGATACTTGGTATGATTTCAATCCCCTTAAACATGCTAAGATTTATTTTGTGACCTATCTAATATCTATTACGGAATGCCACAAAGACTCTTTTGTCAATGGGTGATTGTTTAAAACTATATTTTCCAGGGAACTTCAGGCTACAGATGAAAAGAAGTAGAGCTGGTACATGAGCCATTGCAGGGTCCACAACCAAAACTAAACTACGTGTGCCTATTTTTCAACATATAAGTGTGCATAACTCCTCCCATGTCTCTTGATATATAGTCCTTGCCCTATAGCTCTCAGAAAATCATTTTTGTCTGTGGGTGGATGACAGCTTATTGTTATTAAGGGAAGGATACAAGCAAAAGATGGTTTTTCCATTCATGTTGCTGATGTCACTTCTCTGATATTTGTTACTTTTGTTTGGTGAATGAATATAAGCAAATGATACCATACCAAATTCTTGTTGTATTCCAAGATAAAGTCTTGAGGATCTCTCTAGTAGTGTGGCTTACTCCTATAATACTTTTTATAGCCTTGAATTGCACATATATGTCACATTTTATACATTACTTTCATATATAAACCTTTATAATAAATAAATAAGGTAGATATAGTCATTGTACATCCATATGTGGATGTTCAAGCTCAGAGAGACTAAGTGGCTTACCCAAAGTCACATAGCTAGTGAGTAAGAAGTTACAAGGACTTGGAGTGGTGCTAGTTTCACAACCTTACCCACTATTATGGGAGATAAGAAAAAGATGGTAGTTGGGGAAAAAAAGTTTAATCTGAAGCCACCAAGTTTCAGATTAAAACATAGGTTGGAGAAGAAGAAACAAGTTATGATTAGGTAAAGAGGGTATTGGAATGATTTCTTTTTCTGTTATAGCACCTTATTCAGCACAATTAAATGTGACTGTCCCTGTCAATGCAACAGAGCATATGATCATTAAGTCCAGTATGGCTGTATGAAATGTGTTCTGTTCCCGCTATTTAATGTGTAAATATGAGAAATCTGTTCTCTGTTGGAAGAGAACTCACGAAATAAACTAATAATATTGTATTAACACTAGAAAATGAGAACAGAATTTAAATGACTTTGAAAATCATACTTTTTAACATATGATATGAATAATGCAGATTCCTTGAGGTGAAAAAAAAAAATAAGCAATTTGTTCATACTGGTTACCAGAAAATTCTTAGATTTTTAAATGTGGATACTTCTATTGTGACTATGAGGGCTGACAGAGCCGTATGTCTCAAATTTTAACCAGAGTAACCGGTGACACTAGGGTAAGGTAGTGAATATTTTAGACTCAAAATATGTACTAATTTTTATCAATGTAAATATCTCACTGGGGTGTAATAAATATTTCTTTACAAACCTTTCTTCCGTTGTTACTATGAACCTTATACAAAATATTTGTTACTCGAACTTTTGAAAAAAATTATATGAAATAAATGCGTAAAAGCTTAGCAACAGCAGATAAATCACCACCATTTAATCATTTACATTTAGAGTTGGTAATTTTCCTAGAAAACAAATTTGAAACATTCCCAACTCATTAGAAATGAAGTAAGGCAATGTACTTAAAGTTACTCCCATTAACTCTCCTCATTTGAAATGTTTCATTAGAAATATAAACAGTCAGATGACAAACTTATTTATTTCAATATTATGTTATGTAAAATTCTGGATGAGACTTGTGTTTTAAGGCTAAATAAATGACCTTATATTGGAGCGAATGCATGGATTGAAATGAGATTTTGATCTAGAAACAATAGGAACAATAATCACATAAGTAGGAGACCTGGAATCCTTGGCAGTGGGAACTGGTGAGACTACATTTCTAATCTGAGAAAGTTAAGAAAAGAAAAAACATGGAGACAGAGAAGCTAATGCTATTCTCTGCTAATAGTTGCCTGGGACCTTTCTAACAGCAAGAACATGATCAAACCTGAAAAAAAAGAGAGTTCATAAATCTGAATAGCAGAAAATTAATCGAATTAAAGATCAATATTTAGATTAAAATGCAATTTTTTGAGATGAGTAACATTTGTCTGTATGTATGTGTTTTGCAATGAGATGGTAATAAAGCCATGTGCTTGCCTTGAAAAGTCTATTAATAAGTAGGGACGAGAGAGATGTCCATAAAATGTATAAAAACAGTAGAGAAAGGACAATGTGCAAAGATGAGAAGGATCAGAAAGATGTCTGCGAAAAAGAACAGACACCTTTCAAGCTAATACAGAGATCATCTCTTTGATTTTTATTTTATTTTGTTTAAATTCTGAGTATGCAATTGTTAAGTTTTCATTTTCATATGAAGATTTTTTATTATATTCTCTTGTGGACAATGGTATTATTATTTTTTTTCTTTTTTAATTTAATTTTTAAAATTGGTTAGGCATTTACTTAATTCATGAAGTGATTCCCTCAATTACTCTAGCACTCATCCAGCATTACACACAACCATTACAGTAATATTGACTATATACCCTTATACTATCCTATAAATCCCCATTTCTTAAGAAAAGCAATGTCTCCAATTTCAGTTACAGTGTCATTATTTTAGTATTTTCTGTTTTTGACTGCACTCTTAGTGAGATTACAATATGAAGTTTTCCTCCAGACAGAGAAATATTTTGAGCTTCACTAATAGATCTACAATCACCACTTGTTGATGGTGGCAAATGTAATTTCTATTTAGACTATATTGTAGATAGAGGGTTTTCAAGTTATTTTGAAAAATGAGTGTAGTGCAGACAGGTAAGTCTGAGTCCCCTGAGCAAGACTGTGTTATAGACAGGAGCTATGTCTAGAATGACTGCTTAGAAGGAAGATGGAGAAGTTGTGCCATGGTGTAGTATACAGGTACCAGGAAGAAAATATCTATGTTGTGATGCCCACTGGTCACTCAGGAAAGGACTTTTAAATGCTATTCTAAGGTTTTGTTTGTTTGTTTGTTTTTAACTTGCAGTTCTATAAAGGTTTTCCTGATCATCTTGATATGGATTTAAGGTACATGCATAAATAAAATCTTGTTAATACATTGTATATAGAATTGGATATGGTTTCTAGAAATTTATGACACTACTCAGAAATGTATTAGATATGCTGCATTTATTGAGAATATCATTTTTTATAATTAACTCTTTCTTAGCCATGCTACTGGAGTCATTAGACTGTCCAAAATAGTATGTAAGCTGAAATTGATTTATTAATTCTTAAATGCTCCTCTCTTTCTCTCTCTCTCTCTCTTTCTTTCTTTCTTTCTTTCTTTCTTCTTTCTTTCTTTCTTTCTTTCTTTCTTTTTTTTTTTTTTCCTTTGTAGAAAACTTCCTTTTACAAAGAGTAACTGAACATCAACATCTGACTACCATTCCCAGTTCCAGAACATGTATTAAAATGCCGAAAGCCAGAGGTCACTGATATTATCCCTTTTTGTTCTAATTCTTAAACAGTGCTCATAGTTTTGCATGTCTAGATAGGAAGGAAAATGTAGACCTGACAAGCCCCTAGGTCAGACAAACTTACCTTGGTGATCACTACTATGCATAATAGCTCTTACATCTGATTTGACCCATATCTGATTTGGAGAACTTCTAAACAAATTTTCCCTTTTTGTAATCAAAATGTAATCTGCATATGTTCAAATGCAAACATTAATAAATATAGTTTACCAAAAGAAAAAAAAAGAAGTAGAGCATTAGATATCATTTATTTTTTACATATCCTCTTATTTATTTATTTGCTTACTTACTTATTTACTTACTTATTCTTATTGTGGTGAGAACACAAACTTGAAATCTACCCTCTTAACAAATTTTTAAGTTCACAATAAAGTATTCTTAAGTATAGGCATGATATTATAAAGCAGACCTCTAGGACTTATTCATCTTACATAACTAAAACTTTATACCAGTTGAACAGCAAGCCTTTTTGCCCCCAGTACAAAATGTTTCAGGAACTTTTTTACATGAATATTCATTTATATATTATATATAACAACGTTTATCATAAAACTTTCTTAAAAATAGAAAATTAAAAAAAATAAGATACAAAAAGAAAGAGAAGTCCATGTCAGTGTAATAAGGATAATATATTTATTGCATAATTATTAGGTACCTATACTTTAAAGTATTATGGTGTGGGAGTACACTTATTCTCTTTGTTTCCTGTCCGTCTGAATCATGATGTACATGCTTATTTCTGATTTGTTGGTCTCCCAGATGGGCACACTAATTGCCTCCCATCTCCTCTGTATTAATTTGTTTCATTTTGATTTTGTTTTGTTGATTTCTGAAGTCAGCCATGTAGACTTTCAGAGTCCATATGTCTTTCATATTTTATCTACTTCCCTTGTAGCTTAGCAGATACTTCTAGAGATCTGCAATGTCTGCTTCAAACTCTAATGTCAAACTCTAGCTCCAGGGGTTAATGTATCCTAATCTGCTTCAACCCATAGTTGCCAACAAAACCCATAGTTACTAACAATGCACATGAGTAAATGTGCTAAATATTTACAACTTGTTATAAATATGTAATAAATAAATCTTAATTCAGGCTATTACATTATTAGTATAGATAGTTTTGGCTATTTCCTTATGTAGTATAGATAGTTTTGTAACTAAATGTCATTATCCTTTGCTTTTAAGTAAAGCCAATTTTTAATGGTATCTTGGGAGATATGGAAGCAACTTAAGTGTACATCAATAGGTGACTGGGTAAAGAAGATGTGGTACACATACACAATGGAATATTACTCAGCCATAAAAAATGAAATCTTTCTATTTGCAACAACATGGATGTACCTAGAAGTCATTATGCTAAGTGAAATAAGTCAGAGAAACATAATGCCATACAATTTTACTTACAAGTGGAATTTAAAAGCAAATAAATGAACATATAAAACAGAAACAAACTCATAGATACAGACAACAAACTGATGGTTGCCAAATGGGAGGGGAATTGAAATGCAGCTCATAGAATCTAGTCAATAATAACTGTAACAACTATGTATGGTGCCAGTAGGTAGTAGACTTGGAGGGGGGATTACTCTGTAAATTACATAAATGTTTAACCACTATGATGTACACCTGAAACTAATATAATAGTAAATGTTAACTGCAATTGAAAAAAATTAAAATAAAGAAAAATAAAGAAAACTGTCTTGGAAATAAGTAAATGTGGCACATACTTGTATTCAATCCTAGCATTTTACATTTTAAAATATAAAGTTGCAATGTCTGCTGTTTGAAACTTTCTTTCACATTTAAACAGGCTATACTCAGAATTTTACCTCTGTAATGGTGGAACCCCAAGTTGACCATTCTATTGCTATTGTGCTGTCTTAATATTATCTCATTATGTACTAGAATCTGGAGATTTAATACTATTGTTCTGTTCTCACATCTGACAGCTAGTTACCCCATTGTTTATCTTTTTTTTTTTTTTGATTTTTAATTTTAAATAATTTTAAGCTTGGAAAGTTGAAAAGATAATACTAAGAATTTCCTTGTAAATTTTACCCAGCTTTCCCAAATGTTATCATTTTAAATCACCACAGCCAATTATGAACCCCAGGAATTATTGATATAACATTACCAGCTAATCTATAGACTTTAATTAAATCATATAAATTGTCCCAGTAACACTCTTGTTCTCTAGACCAGGATCACACATTTATTACATCACTTTAGTCTCTTTCAGTATGGAACAGTTTCTCAGATCTTTTTTTACCTTTCATAAGTAATGGCCAGTTGTTTTGTAGGATGTCCCTCAAATTAGGTTTGATATATTCTCTCATGATTAAATTCAGTTTGGGAATTTGGGACAAGAATACCAGAGAAATGATGTACATCAACTCAGTAGGTATGTGATTAGATATTTTTTACTGCTGGCAATGTGAGTTATGATTACTTCTTTAAGGTAGTATCACCCAGGTTTCTCTGCTAGAAAGTTGTTATTTTTCCCTTTATATTTATCTTTGAAGAATTTTCTCATTTTCCATATTTATCAATTTTATGTTCATTAATTTATGTGTGTATTTATCTGTTAGTTTGTTTAAACTTACTAATATTTGTTTGGTTACAGGTTATATTTAATAGTCAATCAATCAAAGTACAATTTATAATCTATATCAGTCAGGGTTCTCTAGATAAAGAGAACTAGTAGGATAGATGATGGGTGGGGATGGATGGATGGATGGATAGATAGATGGATAGATAGATAGATAGATAGATAGATAGATAGATAGATAGATAGATAGATAGAAATGAGGTGTCCTTGTTCAAGCAGGCATGCAGGAAATAAAAGGGATAAATTTATCCTTCTTCCACCTTTTGTTCTATTAGGGCCTCAATGAATTGTATGATGTCTACTCACATTGGAGAAGGTAATCTACTTTATTGAGTTTATTGATTCAAATCATTCAAAAACACTCTCACAGATATTCAGAATAATGTTTAATCTGGGTACCCTACAAGCAGTCAAATTGACATATAAAATCAATTCTGACATAATGCATTAATATGATTATCTAATATTATGATGCTCAAATCGTCTTGAAATTGAACTTTGGAAGTTTTCTTATATTAACTTCTATTTCATTTGTTATTTCATATTTTTCTTCATTTCTGAGACAACAAAATGTTCCAGTCTTATTATGTTCTTTCCTTGCACTAGTCATAGATTTAGACTTGTTTTCCAAGTAGCATTATTCCTTTTCTTGAAGAATGATATTTAGAAACCATGATCTAGGCACTAGATGTGATCATTGCTACTGGTGTGTCATTGTTTCTAGATTCTCTCAGTGGAAAGAGCTAGAAACATATGTATGCAAACCCATTAACACACATTTATATTTATTTTATATTTTTATACCTTATGAAACTATTTTTATAATGGTATCTTCAGTTCCATTTCAACACCACACAGTTCATTCTAACCGTCCTTTTCTTATTTATAACTTTTATTTTACAGTGAAAAATATTGCTCTCAATATCTACAATATATTCACTTACTTGCTCAATTTTAAGAAATGTTTTCAAAATTTGTAACCTCTATCTATGTGAAAAACAAGTTTATTAACTAGAGTGAAATGGTTGTATACAGTTTCCCTCACTTATCAAATACAGTTAAAATAGTGTTGTCCAAGTTTATTGGTTAGTTTTTTTTTTCCTCTTTATCCCTTTCAGTGTGATTATACTAATCATTTGTGGTATAGAAAGTTTCTTGTTTGTTTGTTTACATTTACTGTTTATAGTTCATTTTTCAATTCTTTCACAGACCTATTGATTTAAATTTTTAATTATTTTGAGTATGTGAAATATTTACTTGGTCTCAAAAGTCATACCACAAAGGTACACTCAAAGAATTTGCACTCTCACATCATCCATTCTGTCACTGTTGGGGCCAATCCAAGTTTGGAGTCAGCCCAACGGCAGGGGGATAACAGCAGCACAGAAGTGTACTTAGCATTTTCCCTTGGTTCTTCCTCGAATGATACAGTGAAGAATTGCAGGTCATTGATATTTAATAGTTTTATTAAAAACATATTTTAGAAAGGCAAAAAATATCCCAAGGAGACACATGGTCCCAGTGCTATAACCAACACAAAGGGGCCAAAATGGCTACAAAACGACAAAAAGAGAGGGCTCAGAAGTGGGAATGTCTGCTTTATATTTGGGCCATGATGGATGGTCCCAAGGCATTCCTAGGTGATTGGCAAGTGAAGTCATTTTGATTGACACCTGGCTGCTAAATAACTCCCTGTTTAGTACACAAGCGCATACCCAGAATTCAGTCCTTTATAATTAGATTCATGAATTTCAGGCATAAACATAGTATTATAATTCCCTTTTGTGCAGGGGTTCGTGGCCAGATTAAGCCAGCTAAAACTATGACCCTCCTGTCCTTTGTCTCTGGGGATGTAGGAAGGATTTTCTAATTACCATAGATGTTCTTTGGGCTGTTTCTGGGCTGGGCTCCTATTCATTTACTCCCTTCGTTGCTCATGTCTGACTAGCTACATAACAGTTCTACTATGTCCTCACTCCTCATTTTTTTCCAAGTTGTTGTTACTTATCACCTGTAGGTAAACAAATTCATTCATTCTTGTCAAACTTTTCTTGCTCTTTTAATTTTTTCACCTTAAGAGCAGGTGAATTTATGTATTTTTATTTCTCTTTCTGTCTCACATGACAGTTAATATTCTATAAAGTCGTTTTTTTGCATTTTTTTTATTTTAATTAACAGTATACCATGGAAATTACTTTCTATTACTTCATAAAGATCTTCCTCATCTATCTTACAGCTGCATTTACATTGTGTTTATTGTTTAATAGACCACTTTCCAGTGTTTGGGCATTTAGATCATTTCCAATATTTTGCAATTATAAGCAATGTGACAATGAATCACATTCATATGTATTTTGCATTCTTGGAGGAGTATCTTCATAATTTCTCTTTTCAGTGTGTCATGTACCAAATCTTCTGTATCTTTCCAGAACATACACTTTTCCTGTAGAAATTATGACAAGTTTCTATACTTGACACCAGGTAACTTATAGTGGTTTCCAGAAATAATAGTCAAATAACATGAATGTGCCACTTGTTCAAAATGTATTCTAAATGTAAAATTCCAAAATATTTATCAATGAGAGCAAAAATAAAACGTGTGTGAAGTTTTCCAAAAGTAAACCAACATTTAGCAAGTATTAACATTCTCACTTGTACATAGTTTGAAGTAATTGCTGCTAATTTTCTTTGCGATATACCAAAGAAGTGTTTTCATTAATTAAAATGTTTTTATTCCTCTCATACATTAAACTCAATATATTTTCACGAAGTTAATATATATTATATATATATATATATATATATATATATATATATATATATATATATATTATATATATATATAATATATATATAATATATATATATATATTATATTTAGAAATGAGAGCAGAGTAAAACATACTACTCACTTTTATCATCTATTGCTTTGGTTTACATACACAAAACTTACACAAAACATATTGTTTTTTTTTTCTTTTTTATATTTTGCCCGTCGAATTTACAGTCATGTCTGTGTTTTGGTAAATGGAGCCATGTTGTCTCATCTTTATTCCCAAATCATATTTCCTGAAAAACAGCAATGTTTTACATCAAAACAGACCATAAACATATTTCTTCAAATGTAAAACAGAAATAATTATATTCTGTACAGTAAGTAAGAAAAGATTAATGAGTATTCATTTAAATAACTATGGAAGGACAAAAAAACTTAAACACATTCTTATGATCTCTTAAAACATAAATTCAAGAGCTTTCAAATGAAGATGACAAATCTTTTTTTTTTCCTTACTATTTATATATCTATGGAATTAATATGATGATATTATCCTTCTTCCACATTTAGTGCTTCTTTTTATTATCTCCCTAGTTTTTCCATATCTTATGTACTAAACATTATTTAGTGCCTTTTTTCAATCCTTGTTGTCTTTGTCCTCTTTTATCTTTCACATGACTTCTCTTTCTGCTCCAACAAACAAAAAACATTTCTTTATTCCCTTTAGTAAACAATTCATTTACTTCTAATTTACATTTGATTTTTTATGAAACGAAAGACCTTGCTTTGTATTTCATGCTTTGACATGTCTCATCTCTGATTATAATATATAATAAATAATTTAAATAATTTTAAAGACAAATGAATTTTCAATATTCGTTTATTTTAAATAACCCAACCAAATAAAGGCACTGAAAACATACATATTTTTATAACTCTTTACTACTGGATGCATATAATCTACACATCATTGTAAAAACATCTTTGGTTATAATTGATAATCAAAGAGCTCTCACATAATATTGTGTCAGGATGCACATTATTTTATTCTGTAATTATCCCCTTCATTCTGCAAATGATTCATCAGAAAATCTTAAAATACATTAAAAATACTTTTGCAGTTGTTTTATTATCAGACATAGGTTGCTTCATTTGTATTTACACATATTTATATGTAATGTATTATGTATTATACTTTTGGGTTAATTAATTCTAAAACACCAAATCCTATTTTTATAGCCAATTCATTAAAAATGTCCTTACCTATTGCCCAGGGCATTATTATTTCTTCAGACAGCCACAGTGGGGGAAGAGATTTCTTTGCTTACCTAATTAAAATAAAACAAAGGAGCTATAATAGAAATCACAAAGTCACCATAGGATATTTCCTTGGGCTATCAGCTTCTCCAGATGGTCATTAATACCCAGATTATAACATGTAACAGTTCTCATTACTCCTTGATATGGACTGCACCTTGAAAACAGGTTTATTAAATATTTGGAAACTGGCTAATATCATTGGGAAAATAGCCATATATAGTGTTGATTCTTAACTGGTTTAAAGATCGATTAGTTAGAATTGAAAGAGCCCTGTGACCAAATAAGTAAATAATAAATACAATTAGTCAAAGAAGGATCATTACATGGGTCAACAGGGAAGAAAAATTAGTAGACTCTGTCAAATGAGTATGAATTGACTGCCTCAGGTATTCTGTTTAACTGCTTTGTGCTTTTGGTGATCCAAGGAAAGTAGGGCCACAATCCTTGTCCTTAAAAACCTGAGAATGGTTTGATGATGTGCACCTGCATATAATCAAAAGGTAAGTGGTATGTTGAGGTTTGATTGCGTAGCTAGAATTGTCTCCAGAGGTTTAATTCTTTAATACCTTAAGAGAAGTAAAGAACCAAATTGAAGAATAGCAGTACATAAACATTCAATATATATAAAACAGTATGTAAAAAAAGGAAGTGAAAGTTTTGCAAAATCACTTGTATGGATAATATAATTGATATTTCACAAATTGGTTAATGCAATGTTTGCAAACATCATTTTATTTAAAAATTGATAAAAATTTATATGTAGAAATTACTACGACAGGAATAGAAAAGGAAGGTGCTTTAAACCTACGATTTTTTATTTACATTTGCTGAAAGATATATATGCCTGTCTGAAGAATTCGATAATATTCATCATCCCTAAGTTGGTTGACCACTACCTATTTGTACTTGGAAATCATCCCCCAATTTTGTGGTTCTTAAATACCTTCAGTATTTCACACACTGAATTCAGACATGCGATTAACATGCTAAATTCATATCAGCATTTGATAATTTCCCCTAAAATACATTACATATTATGCAACTTTACTCTGAAAATATTATTAATTTGTTCCCATAAAATTTCCATTCTTTTCATCATGTTTTATTGGCCTTCTTTATATAAAAGTGATGATATCGAATGCTAATAAATCGATTTTTGGTCAAATCCCAAGCAGTTATCTTTAAGTAATTATTTCAGTCTTCTGCATCTCTGACATTCTGCAAACATTTTATTTGAGTTTCTGATTTATCTTTCCTTAATAAATCAACTACTGATTTTTAATAGGTATTTGTCATAGGGAATATGGGAGCAAGGCAAATGTCTTTTCGGAAAGAGCCATTAACAAGTTCTGGCAGTTTTTTAAACTTGAGCATTTTTAAACTTTGCTCTGGGCCTTAAAAATTAGCCTTGTAGCCAGAGAACATGAATTCTATGTGTAGTAGGCATGACTCACTTTCCATTCTCCCCACCGATACTGACATTTGTTATGGTGAGAGTGGTTGGGAAATTCACCAAGAATCCAGATCTCTTGGACTATGAAAATTTTATTCTTTTTTCTTTTTTTTTGCTTCTCCCAGATATATTCTAATTGTAGCCCCATGTTGTGGCAAGTTCCGTTTTTTAGATCCCACTGGCTGCTGTCCACACTCTTTCTATAGCTGTTGCTTAAAACCAGGCCAGTACTAATCTTTTTCCTTGTTGTGATTCTGAAGATTGATCTCTCGAATGACCATAGATGATCCTAATGGAAAGCAGCAGAAATAATGTTCTTTGATTGGTATTTCAGTAGCTTCATAATCCATGAATGATGGACACCTTTGGGAAAACATACTGTTTTAGATATTTTCTTCAAAGCAGAGGGGATGAAATAGATATCCAAGGATAGTGAGACTCATTAGCCTCCAGAGAGCTGGTCTTTTTCCCATTTCTCAGGGACCTAAAAATAAGATTTTCTATTATTTCTATTATGAACAGGCTTTATTTAAAGCTGCTATATTTCTCATTTTTAAAGTTTCTATTATTTCCACATCAGCACTGCAGAATACCTTTAGCTTTTAAACTTCTTCATTCATCATTAATTCATTCGACAAATTGTTCTAAACACCTTTTATGTGCCAGGTACTAGATCGGGCATTAGGATACAGACAATAAGAGGATGTGGTTCTTGCTTTTAATAAGATTGTGATAAGGGGAGTGACAAAAAATAGCTAAACCAGACATTAAAGCATACAAATTCAGACTAGAGTGGGGAGCAAGAACAGTGATAAAAGAGAAACCTTCCAGATGAAATAACCTGGTGAGTTGAATTTGAAATGATAAGAAGATAAAAAAACAGAGAAATAATATTTTATCCAGAATTAGAGCATCTGGTACCAAGATTTAAGGTGTTTTAAATCAGAGGTGTTTACAGCAAAATGATTGGCAGCAAAGATTCCAGATTAAGAGTGCCTGGATTAGATTTTGTTTTACCACATCTTGTACAAACTTGAACAGATTTTTTTTTTTTTTTTTGTACTTTTGTTTTCTCATAAGTGAAATTAAAAAACAAAAACTAATTTTACTTTCCTCAAAAGTTTGTTCTGAGAATTAAAGGAAATAATAAAAGAAATATGATTATAGGGCTTGGCAACATAAAATAAATTCCATCTTGACTCTGACTATCTAGATTTTTATGGAAGTCTTTGGATTACCATTAACTCCAGATAAAAGTTTTCAAATAGAAAGAATAAAATGAACAAAGACAAATTTATAACTTATAAATTCTAAAGTTATCACCTAAAGTTGAAATAAAGTTGAAATAAAAGGTGAAAATGGACAAAGCTCAACATTTTTCTTTCACTCTTGACACTGAAAGCTAATGAGAAAATACAGAGCAAGTGCAGAGCAATATGAGGCTCTTATAGAACAGAATCTTTTCTGGAAAACTGGAAGTTTGGGGAATTCAAAACGGTGTGTGCTCTTGATAATCAAATGTACAACGAAAGGATTAAGAGATATAGTGAGAGCCCATTAGTAGGTCCCAGTTTCTAAAAGGTATGTCATTTGTCCATTCTCGTATGTTCTGAGTAAAGCATCATGTTTAAGGGGGAAAGAAGAAAGAAGGAGAGAGTGAGAGAGGATTAGTGAGCAAAGCATGAGTACCAGAGGGCTGGCTTGGGTATTAATGTGGTGACACAAGTATAACTCATCCAACAGCTATAGCATAGGCAATTGTCTCCAGAGATTGAGGGAGTAAATGATTGTTTTTTATATGGACCACTCACAGGAAAGCTAAAGGAGCCATGTCAGACCTAGACAACTCAAGTCACCTTTAATGGAGTCGTTCATGTAGAGCTGAGAATCAGAGAAGATAACCAGAATTAAAAAGCCAATGTAAATCTGAAGCAGATTGAGACCAAAACAAGAGAAGCCCCTTTGCCTGAGACAGGGTAGTGGCATTTGCGTAAATCACCTTTACCATCTTCACTTAAACTTCCAAAAATTAGACTCTAGAAGAAGGAATACAAAGAAGTAAAAATATGAATGTTGTAATTCTTTATGTGACTAAAATATAAATCCTAATTGGACTGAGTTTACAGTGAAAGTATCAAAATTTGTCCTGAGTTAGGCAGATGTAGTTTGGAATCAGAAAATCACCAAGTATAGAAAAAAAAATGTAAAATTTGCACAGTGGCCTCTATGATTGCAAAAGTACATGATAAGGGGTTTAAACTTCTTCTTGAGTGCAATTAGATGTCATTGAAAAATACTAAGTGAGAGGTGACATGTTCATATTTTTATTTTAGCGAAAAATCACCTAAAGAGAAAATTAATTAGCTTGAAGTGGGAGAAAAAACAATAGGGCATAGAAACAGAGACCAGTTAAAAGAACATTGGTGAAATTTAGGCAAGAAGAATTGTTTCCTAATAAATTAGTGAACTGAGTAGACCTTAGAGTTATTAAATAGAAAGAATTCATAGAACAAATGGCTGATCATACATGAGGTGGTAGAGGTGGTATGGGATAAAATAGATGATATATTTTTAATTAATGTTTATTGAGCATGTACTGTGTGTCAGACACTGTTAGATGCAGGGAATGTAATAGTGAGCAAAAAATGACTAGTCATGACTTTCAGAGAGCTTACAGTTTGAAAAAAAGATATAGCTATTAATCAGTCACATAAATAAATGTAAAAATACAGCTTTGATAAGTGGTAGAAATCAGGATTTTGTGATGTGATTGATAAAAGATTTAAATCAGATAGGGAGATAAAGGAATGTTGTCTGAAAGATGTAGAACTGAAGCTAAAATTGAAGGATAGGGAGGGGTTAATTTAGCTTGGTGAAAGGAAACATCTGTCTGACATTTCAAATATTCTGATTATGCCCATCAGTAAGAAATGTATTTTACCTAATTACCCAACACACACACACACACACACACAACACACACACACAGAACTAAAGCTTTAGGAATCAAATTTACTCTACTACTTGTATGTACTTTATCATGCTATGTTAGTCTATTTTATTGTTTAATGTGGCAGTCAGTCCATTTAATGATTTCATGATTCACTCAGAATTTGTGATCTACAGTTTGCAAAATACTGACACATTTAAAGAAAATGTTTACTGAAGGTTTATCATACTAAATGTTCCTATTACAACAACTCTATGAGGTAAATACTACCAATATAGTCTCATTTTACATATGAGTCAACTGAGGTTGCTAGAATAAAGCCACACACAGTTAAAAAATGGCAGAGCTTGTGTTATGAGGAAAGCAGACAGAGCCTGCTGCTTAATAACTATGTTATATTGCCTTGTTGCTTACCTGGCCATCAAGATGGATGAGAATACCTCTTAGTAAAGATAACAAACCAGAAAGTAAAAGGAAGAAATGTGATATCCTATTACATATGGATATCTTTCCATATGCATAAAAGTGAGCCACAGCATAGTCAAACTCACCAATATGTATGGCAATGACCATATCAATGATTGTGAAAGATTTTCAAAAGAATTTAAGAAAACATGGAGCCAAAGTTGTTTGCTTTTCCAAATTAAAATTTGACATAGAAATTCTTAAAATGTATCCTATTCTCCTTATTCTTATATAAAATGATGGGAAAATAGCCACATTGTGAACAGTGATGTGATGTACACCATGACTCAGTACAAACACACACACACACACACCACACACACACACACACCCTTAAATCTTCACAAAACAATGTTAATTCCAATTACATGTGATGCACCACATTTTCTATTTTCTTTTAATTTTGAAAAATGTTGGCCAGGACCCACTAATGTGAGGTTTACTTGCTTGCATACATTTTCCTAAGCATTTACCACCTTTTGGTATCATTTTCTTGGAGAGTAGCTGTGTCTTCAGAAATTCTCTATTAAAAATTAGATTATTTTGTGTGAATAATGACACTTAATCCATTATCAGTTTTTGACAATTTAATGGGAATTAGATTATCAGATTCAGTTCAGTGTACCAAATACTTATTGAAAATCACCTGGAAGACTCCATGCAAGGTTCAAATAACTATCTTCAGAAGCTGATCACAAAAGCAGTGAAGGAATAGGACAAAGGTGATAATTTTTGATGGGAGTAAGGGGAAAGAGGTGGGTAAATCTAGCTGTCCTATGGCAAGCCAGTAAAGAAGAGATGTGCTGGATGAGCCACTATAGGCAGGGTCCTGGGCATTCTGTGTCCTTAGGGATCTTCGAGAATTATGAGGAAGATCAAGTGGTAAAAAAAAGCTAGTGTCAGAAGAAATGACGCTCCAGGCACAATGAGCACTTTCAATATGCAAATCTCAGTTTCTAATACTATATACCAATAAAAGCATGCAGTGCTTCCTAATAGAAATGGCTGATTCTAGGGCTGGGCAAAATGAGCTTTGAGTATCATGTATTGTCAAAGAATAAGAAAACATTTAAAACAAAACAAAACATCCACCATGATGTGGGTATGTAAAGGGACACAAGAGCTAACAAAAACAGCTCCATTGGCCAAAGCTGAAGCAATTTGAACAACAAAATACATAGCATAGTATTGAATTATAACCCAAAGTATAAAATAAATATCTGTGGGTCCATAAATTATTGGATTAATCAGGTATTGGGGACAATAGGTAAATTTCAAGTGCGAATGAACTCCAAATAATTTAGGTAGATACTCTATCCTTAAGGAAGTGGATAGATATTCTACCTCCTAAATTATTTTTTTTTTTCAAGACATAGTATGGAAAGAGAGAAGAAAAGAGTGACTTTCCAATGGAGAAACCTCACAAACATCATCTCAGCCAGGCAATCACGGTTGTCTTCAACAATGACAAGTCTTGGTAGTATGTACTCTTGATATGATGTGACGATGAAAATAGCACTTTCCCTCTGTGGTCTTCTTCACAAAAATCCAAAAATCTCAGTGTAATCATGAAGAACAATATTATTTTTTTAAAAAAGGGACACTACAAAATACCTGACTAGTACTTCTTAAAACTAGGTTATTAAAAATAAGAAAATCTGAAAAACTGTTAGAGCCAAAGGAGCCAACATGATGATTAAATGTGATCAAGTAGTATCCTGAATTAGACTGAAATAGAAAAAGACATTAGGTAAAAACTAAGTTTATTTGAATTAGGTATGAAATTTACTTAATAATAAAGTATCAACTTTGCTTTACTGGCGGCCAAATACATGCCATACTTTACAAAATGTTAACTACAGGGAAAACTGAATGTTAGACACATGGGAACTCTCAGAATTAGTTTCACAACTTTTCTGTAAATTTAAAACTATTTTAAAATTGTAAGTGTATATATTTTTTAAAAAGCTAGTATTATAAATGGTAAAAATCTGGCATTGCAACCTTCAACAAAACAAATTCTCTTTCTTACACCTCGGCCTCCAGCTGGCTTTACCTACATTCAAAAGTAGATTTTTTGCTTTTCTCTACTTAAGTGCTAATTTGCCAAATTAATTCAAGTTTAAAAATCTGGCAGCAAAGCTGTTGGAGGTGAAGGTGGGTGACTGAAATGATACATTTTCAACATCATCAGAGCCCTCTGGCAAACGACACCTTATATAAAACAAATAAAGTGTTATGAGACAGTACATTGAATATGATGCAATACCAAATGATCAAGTCAATGTGCCTTGTCAACAGAAAAATAGCAACTCCCTGCAGAAAATCTACCAGGTAATTGTTGTGCATGACACAGGCAGTGAGTGTTCTTGGAGCAGCTGCTGATACCTCAGGAGAAGAGGAGATGGCAGGTGGCGATAATATCCCTGTCTCTTTTTAAGTCATTGCTTTATTGTCCCTGAAGTTTTTCCCCTCCTCTTTTGGTTGTTGTCACTAGTTGGTATCTATGAAGAGAATTCAACAGATTTGTGAAACTACTCAACGCAGCTGAAGTTGAATAGCTTCCAGATTGTTACCACTTCACATCAATGTTCCTATTGTGATGGGTTACTTTCACGCAGTCCCTCTGTTCAACTGCTTTTTCCATTGTAGAATAGAAGCTTGTTATTCCTTGGAGCTTTCTGTGTTGTCCAGAACTATTCTAAGGCACTATCTATATTAACTTATAAAACCTTCAAAATAACCCCATGTCTGGGGGATTTAGTTAAAAATGAGAAAACTGAGGCTTAAAAGGCTTTAGTAATTGGTCCATGATCAGAGACTAGCAAGCAGCAGAGCCAGAATTATGAACCCAGATACTCTGATTCCAGAGCCTGCACTTATTTCCAGGGCACCACCCAGCCTGCACCACATAGCCTGTGCGTAGAATGTAGGCACCTCCACTAGACTGTTTCCTCCACTAGACTCAAAACTCTGTAAGAAAAGAGACTAATCTGTTTTTAGCTCTCTTACAATTAGTCTCTAAAAACAGTAAAATATCGCATAATTATTTGTTAAATAAGATACACAAAACATTTTAAAAATCATCTTTATTCCTATTTTAAAATGTTTATTATACATATAAAATACATTGACCTAAAAAAGACAGTGATTTATCTCTTAGGCCTTCACGTCTTTTCTTGTTTTTTGTTGTTCCTGATTTGAAAGGATGAAGTAACCAAAAAAACTTTGCAAGCTGAGATGTTTAGAGAAGTAAATAGCCACTGACAAGTGTTCTTTTTCAGTTCCACAAAATCAGGTTTTGAAATAACAATTCCTTGAGAAATGGTTTTCAGGAAGGATGCTCTGTACTGGATTATTTGCATAGCCAGGAGGGTAGTATGATTACCTAGAGTAGAAAATTGCTTTGTGCAGGGGCCAGTGCCTCTAGGAGAGGCAAACCATGATTAGTTGTGGCACTGAAGACAGAGGAAAAATGCCCTGTCTACTTGGGACTGCTAAGCATTCACATGTTCACATGTTTTGAGACTTGCTAATCATTTCCTGTGCAATGAATAACTCTCCGATGGAAGGAGATTGCATGTCTTTAAAAACATAAAGATGCCAGAGGACCAATAAAACATATGCTTCCACATCTTTAAATTGGAACAGTAACATTGCTCTGAGACTTTTTCATCAGCTTATGCATTTTGTAATATGGACTGAGAGGAGAGTTTCTGAAACTTCCAGGCATGCCTTAACATTCGTATTAAATAATTCTGCCAGTGGTTCCTGCAAAGAAACTGCCAAGATGTCAGATGTGAGAACTCAATCTAGTAGGAAGAAATGATAGCAGAGTAATTTTTTTATTATTATTCATGTCACCGGGATCTATACTAGAAGGTGAGTGAAAGATGAAGAAAAAAAAGATAGAAGTAGATGAAGATGAAGAAGAGGGAGAAAGAAAGAAAGAGTAAGAGAGAAGATAGTGGATGAGAAAAGAGAGAGAGGTAGAAAGGTATATTTGTTTCTCATGGCTATCTTAACAATTTACCAAAACTGGATGTCTTAAAATAACAGAAATTCATTGTCTCACAGGTTTAAGATTATAAGTCTGAAATCAAGATATCAGCAGGGTCATTTTCTCTCTGAAACTTGTAGAAGAGAATGAGTCCTTGTTTCTTCAGTTTCTAGTGTTTTCTGCCAATCTTTGGCATTCCTTGGCTTGTAGGTACATCAGTCCAACCTCTACTATTCTTGTCACATAGCTGTCTTTCCTCATGTCTCTTCCAATTGTTTTTTCTCTGTGCATGTGTCCAAATTTCCTTTTTCTTGTAAGGACACAGGCATATCAAATTAGGGCCCACTCTACTATAGTATAATCTCACTTTAACTAAACATATCTGCAACAACACTATTTTCAAACCAGATCACGTTCTGAGATATTGGGAGTTAGACTTTTGACATATCTTTCCAGGAGGCATAATTAAATATCATAACAGAAGGTTTCAACAATTAAAATTAATTTCAAAATGTGGTCTAAAAAGAATACAATTTGTTATAAAAAACATAGACTCTTCAAAAAAATTATCTATTATATGTGGTCTTTTGGACATAGATACACCTTCACTGTCTTCAGAAAAAAGCTCCAGGAAGAAAGCTCTGTGCTTGGTGGGTGACACATAGCTCTCTGGAGAAAGCTGAGGGGATGTGACATTTAATTCCACATATGCAAAATGATAGCTTTGCACTTCAGACTTCATAGATGAAAGATGTGGGTGAAAACATGAATAAAGATCACTCATTTGGGGACAATCTGGGAACCATAAAGTTCAAGTGACTCATCGGAGTAGAAGAAGCTTCATAACACTGAGAGTCTTATCTTTTGTTGTTGTCGTTGCTGTTTTTCAATACTGTATCCCAGTTCCTGGACCAGTGCCTGACGCATAAACATCTCTAATAAATTTCTGTTGTATAAATAAATGGAGAAATTAATGGGAGCTAGTGTCGAGTGGTAGAAATAACAGAGGTGCTAAGTCAGAGATGCTAGTTTCAAATACTAACTCCATCACATACAATTGTAGGACAACAGCTATGTCGTTTGTCATTTTGACACATCATATTCTCATGTGTAATAGCATAACTATTAAGGCTTTTATGAATATTCAATTAAATGCCAAGGAATACAAAGAACCCAGTATTGTGCCTGAAACATGATGATATTCAATAAAAAGTCATTTATCCAGTCAGTGACTTAAAAAAAAAAAATGCCGCCATGAGGTCAGAACAGCAGATAATTAGGCACTGTGCAGAAATACATTTTTCAAAAAAGATGCAGAATTATTTAACTCAAGGGACTGCCACGACAGCTAGCCAGTCATACAAAAGATAGGTACCCTAAATGATTAGAATAAAAATTACATCACACAGTAAATAACTATTCTAAAATTTCAAAGAAATAAGTCATATGTTGGAAAAGCCATATGCTCATTTCTACATTTCAGATAAATGTGTTTCTTTCACAACAAACTTCTAAATACAAACTAGACTGTTTAATGTCACTTAGAGTTATTATTATTTTTAAATTATTTTTTCCCAAACATTTCTGTTCTGGTCTGTCAGCATTAATTTTTTATCAGCTGCTGGTCTCAATGTTATATAATATCATTTATTTGAGGTCTCTTAATGGCAAGGGATTAATAATCATTCAAGAAACCTCAAATACTGTATGATGATAGTAGAGGCATTGGGAAGATCCACATACCATAGTATCCATAAAAGTCTCCAATATAGCTTCAGAAAGAGCACACAGAAAGGGAGCACAGTGGAGTCTGCCTATCTAAAAAGCCTGCCCCATGGAAAATCCCCTGGTAAGTCATTTAGAATCAGACAATATGAGAGGAACCAGAGGAACAAATAATCTCAGATCCTCTTATTGTTCTGTGTTGAACCTACACTGATACGTGGACATCTACTTCTTTTTTCTCTTTCTGTCTTTTCCCACTGATATTCAACTTCCATATGCATGTTTCACCTTCTAATTGATGTTTCTCTATTGCATATCTTATTCTGAATAGTCATAATTTCTGTTTCCTCTCGACTCTAGGCTGTGATGATAAGTTCCTAGGGTTCTAGCAGAACCTGCTGCTATTTTATTTTCTTGGTTGATTTTCAGTCTCAAGTTCTCGAGAAGAGTTTCTAGAAGGGTCTGAGGTTATGACAAGCTGTGGTATTGGCTTTTCTGGTCAAGCCCCTTGGCACTCTCCAGAGGAACTTGAGAGATATCTTTTCCCACATTACTGAGAGACCACTGAGAGCCCTAGTAGGAAGAACATTAGACTGAGCAAGAGGAGACTGACATTCCAAGTATAATAGTCCAAGGACTATCACTACTCATTTGGCCAAGCCATTAATTTTTCATGGACCCCAGTTTCTCATTTTGTAAAATAGAAATAAGCATATCTAAAGAATAAATAAGATAATACAGATGGAAAGCTTTTGAAAAGTTTAAATTCCTGTGTACACATAAGATATTTCTACTACTATTATTATAATATATAGGAATGAAAAGCCATTGAACTAAAACACTTCAAAAAATCAAATCAGGGAGGTAGGGGGGACTTTCTCTTTTTAGAATAATAAATACAACTCTAAATTGGAAAAAGATCTATAATATTTTCTGGTACTCTTTATTGTGTATAAAATTTCTATATTACATGTAAGTTAAACACAATATGCTATAGTTTAACATTGACTGATCTGTGCTCTGATTGGGGGTAGAGAAACCATAAATTAATAGTGAAATAGTATTCCTTAATACTCTCTTGCAATCACTTTCCTTGGGCTGGTAAGCAAAGGGCTATATGCAAAGCTGCCAAACTTCAGTCCCCCATGCTGCAATTTGAGCCTATTTTCTTTTATTTTATCCATCACAGAAAGGAACAACAGCTGGACACATCAATTTGCATAATAACCTCTCCTGCTTGGAGATTGTTAGAAGGTCGGGTCTCCGCTCCTGGTAACAAATCTCAGGCAGAACCTATTCTTTTTTTCTTTCATTCTTTTCAGAGCGATAAAAATTATCTTTTGGCCAAAGCTGTATTTCCTCTAAACATTTGAGTGCCTGACTATATATGATCCCTTTTCTAATTCTCTTACATTTCCTTAGCTGCGGAACTTTTTTTTTTTTTTTTTTTTTTTAAGCAATCAAACAAACAAAAAACTCCAACTCCTTCTTTTATGAAAAAATTACCTTGCTAGTATTCTGGAATTGTTTGGGTTTCATTTTTACTCAATCACTGCTGAAACATACCAAAGTCAACCAAGATTAAATCCTTAGATAGAAGAGAAATTGAGGAATTAATTTTGTCCTAGTCATATTGTGAGAAATTTTGGGACCTCACTGACAAATAATGTCCACAAACTGCCAACTTTGTACAATACTTTTATATGGATAGCCCAATAAAATCAAGAAAATAATTTTATTTTCATGTAATAAAAACAATAGCCAACACAAGGTAGAATATTTTCAAATTTCTCTGTGAGACCTCTCAAGGTTCTTGGCTTGTAATTGACTACACAGAGCTAAACTAGACAAAATGTATAGATATTACTTTAAAGAATTTATGAAATAAGAATGTGATGCATTTTAAATTATATATGTGTATATACATATATGTATATGTGTGTATATATATGTGTGTGTATACATATATGTATATGTGTGTATATATACATTTATATATATACATATATATATATGTATATATAAATGTATATATATATATAAATGTGTGTGTGTGTGTGTGTGTGTATACATTTCAACTCCAAATTATTTTTGTTAGAGAGTGATTTAAGGAGATACAAGTACAGGTAAAATGAATTTGCATAGATTTTAAAGAAAATTTGAACTGATAGAAGATATTGATCCAAGAATTTAAAGCAAACAAATCCAATTAAACAGGCTTTTATTTTTGGCCTTGATAAGATAACTGGCACTGAACTAGACTTCTTACTTAAAGAAAATTAAAAAAAAAAAACTATGAAACTGGAAGAAATATGTGAAGTAAGTTTTCAGGCATCTGGCAACAGGCAGAGCAAAACTGTGATCTATTAAAAGGGAAGCTCATGAGATGAAACTCATGTCCTCTCTGCTTCTCTGCATAGGAACAATTTTTTGATTGCAGTGCAGACAATTAGAGTACAAGAAGATCATTGTGGGTCCACCAAATTGAGGACAGTCGAGTTTAGGGCTATTGAAATAGCCAGTATCTAATGGGCAAGGCAGTGAAGAGCAACAGACTGCGTGGGGAAGCGTGTGTAGAACTACACAAGAAGGACATCCATAAATTTTAAATTTTAAAATTCAAAATTTTAAAAACTTCACACAGGCAAAAATTGAGATTTTTTAAGGCTGCTCTTGGGCAGAAAACCAAATGTAGGTACTAGAGGTTGAGCAGTGCTGGAAGATGGTAGAAATCTCATTAAGCCAGAATGGAAAAAATATCAATTTAACAGCCTGATCATCCATCTAAAACAACAAGGGAGGAGGGGGGATATATATATATATATATAGGAGTAATGCTCTAGCTGTAAAGAAAGGTCTATTTTAGACTTGTCCCAAGAAAAATCTCAACAAAATTCGCAGGAGGAAGAGGTTAGAATCTAAGTCATGCCAAGGTAGGAGACATTAGGAAGCACATTGGGCTTTTCATGGATCTTGAAAAAATCAAAGCTGGAAATGATACATTTTGTGTTCTCTGACCACAATGGGTTAAATTAGAATTGAATAACAAAACAAGAAGTGTAAAATCTTCAAATATTTGAGAGTTAAATTATATTTTTTAAATAGTTCATGTATCGAGGAAAAAATTACAAGCAAAAAACATTTTCAATAAAAGATATTGAAAATATAACATATTATACTTTTTATGGTATACATCTAGAGGAGCCTTTGGACAGAAAAAAAAGATCAATGATATAAATTTTCACTTTAACAAGCTAAAAATATAAGATCCAATTTAAAGTAGAATACAGAGAAATATATTCATGCCTGTAATTCACTTCTGGAAATCATTGATAATTAATATCTCTCATCAACATAAGTGGAAAAATCTTCAATAATATTTTAGCACAGCAATATAAAAAAGAATATTATATTGTTATTAATAAAAAGAGGGAGTCCAAAGAAAGGGAATATAGTTTCAATATTCAAAAATCAATCAGTGCGATTCCCCACATTAACAGAATAAAAGTGATAAATTATATGATCAGTTCAATGAATACAAAGAAAGAACTTGACAAGAAACAACTCTGTACACGACAAATACATAAAACTGGAAACAGTATTAATTTTTTTTTCATCTGATAAAAGGCATATATATAAAAAACTTACCGCTGACATTATACTTAATGGTTAATATTGAATGCTTTCTCCCTAAGATTTGGAAGAAGTCAAGGATACTCATTTCCTGCCTCTTTTATTCAAATATGTGCTGTTGGTCATAGGTAGAAAAATAAGATAATGATAACAGGGAAGAAACAGTTTTCATTTAACAGTTTTCATTTACGAGAACACACACAAACAAATATTTAGGAATGAATTTCAGGAAAATTTTTCAAGACACTCTCACTAAAAACTACAAAACAATGCTAAGAAAAATTAAAGAAGAGTTAGCTAAATGGTAAGTTAGATCATGTTCACTTACTGGAAGATTTAATAATATTATTAAAATGTCCACTTTTTTATACAATGCAGTGTATATATATGCCTTGCTGTTGAATTGTATGCCTGAACTTCCTGGAATTTGTTAACCAATGTCACATAATTTAATTAAAATAAAATAAAATAAAATGTCAACTTTCTTTACATGGATCTAAGTTTGAACAAAATGCCAGTTAATATCTTAGAAAGTTGTTTTTTTTTTTTTTTTTTGGTAGAAACAGAAATTATGTTTAAAATATACCAGAGAGTAAGGAGGGAGCGGGAAAGCAGATGGGGTAAAAGGGGCCAAATATGTGGTGACAGAAAGATATCTAACTACAGGCAGTGAACACACAATAAAAATAAATAAATAAGTGTGTGTGTGTGTGTGTGTGTGTGTGTGTGTGTGTGTGTGTAATCTGGAAATGCAAACAATAAGGATAGCCAAATCAATTTTGGAAAAAAATGTAATTTGAAGGACATATACTACCTGATTTCAAATTTTAAAAACATCATTTATTAAAACTGTATATTTAGGTGAGCATAAACACAAGGGTCAATAGAACAAAATAGAGTCCATCAGTAGACCCATACATATTATATATATTTGGTTTGTTTTTTACAAAGACACCAATGTAATTCAATGGCTAAAGCTTATTTTTCTCTACAAATGATTTCAAAAAGAATGGATTTCTGAAAGAAAAATAATGAATATTTACTTCTGCATTTGACCAAATAGAAAATTAATTTGCAATTCACAATAAACCTAAATGTAAAAGCAAAAGGTATCAAACTTTTAGAAGAAAAGGAAAAAATTATGACCTTGACATTAAAAAGTTGCACATGAATATCCATAGTCTTTTTATTCATAAAAGCCAAAAAACTTGGTTGCAACCTATATCCACTAGAGGTTAATGAATATACAAATAAATAATTGTTGTGTATTTCACAATGTAATGCCACACATAAATAATAATGAAACAAAGTGGATGAATCTCAAAAACATGATAAACAAAATAAGTAATACATAAATGTATATATACAGTATAATTCAATTTAAGTGAATCTCAAGAAGTAGGTAAAACTAATTGCAGGATAATAGAAATTAGATCTGTGATTTCCTTGGAAGAAGTTGAGAGATGGATAGATTGCAAAGGGACATGGAAATACCTTTGGGATGATGTAAAACAATGTTAAAATTCATCAAACCATTCACTTGAAATGTGTTAATTTTATTACATGTAAATTATACCTTCATATAATTAACTTTTATCTATCTATCTATGTATTTATGTATTTATTTATAGTTATGGTTAAGGTACAATATTATATTAGTTTCAGGTACATAAACAGTGATTAGGCATCTATATAACTTATAAAGTGATCACTCCAATAGATCTGGTACCCTTCAGACACCATACACAATAATTATAATATTTACTATATTCCTTATGCTATAATTATTAATAATAATTCTTTATACTACATTCACAAAACTATTTTGTAGTTACCAGTTTATATTTCTTAATCCCTTTCCCTTTTCACCTACTCCCCAACCCCTTCCCATCTGGCAGCTAGTAAAATATTCTCTGTATCTATGAGTTTGTTTCCGTTTTGTTTGTTTTGTTCCTTAGATTCCATATGTAAGTGAAATCATATAGCTTTTGTCTTTCTGTGGTTGACACTCCACTCACACAGCACCATCTAGGTCCAGTCATGTTGTTGCAGAAGGCAAGATTTCATTCTTTTTATTATGGCTGAGTAATATTTTATTGTATATCTGTACCACCTCTTCTTTATCCATTCATCCATTGATGGACACCCAGGTTGCCTCCATATTTTGGCTATTGTAAATAATGCTGCAACAAAGATATTGATCCACATGTTCCTTCAAAGTAGCATTTTGGGTTTCTTCAGATAAAAACCCAGAAGTGGACCAACTGGGTCCTTCTTTATCCCTTCTGATAGCCTTTGTTTTAAAGTTTATTTTGTCCAGTATAATTATTGTTACTCCAGCTTTTTTCTTTCATTTTTATTTCTATAAAATATCTTTTTCCATCCCTTTATTTTTAGTCTTTGTATGCCTTTCGATCTGAAGTGAGTCTCTTGTAGGCAGCATATGTAAGGATCTTGTTTTTTATCTATTCAGCCATTCTATCTTTTGATTGGACCATCTAATCCATTTAGGTTTAAAATAATCGTTGATAGATGTATAGTTTCTGTAATCTTATTATTCATATATTTTTTTTTCCTTTTTTTGTTGTTGTTGTCTTCTTCTTCTCCTTAAAGGAGTTCCTCTAAGATTTCTTGTAATGCAGGTTTAGTGTGGCTGAACTCCTTTAGCTTTTTCTTGTCTGGGAAGCTCTTTATCCTTTAATTCTAAATGACGACTTTGCTGAATACGGTCATCTTGGTCATAAGCCCTTGTTTTTCATCACTTTGAATATTTTATGCCAATCCCTTCTGTCCTGCAGAGTTTCTGTTGAGAAATCAGCTGACAGTCTTATGGGAACTACCTTGTAGGTAACTAAAGCTTTTTTCTTGCTGCGCAAAATTCTCTCCTTGTCTTTAACCTTTGGCATTTTAATTATGATGTGTGCCGGTGTTGGCCTCTTTGGGTTCAACTTGTTTGGGGCTCTCTGTGCTTCTTGTCTTGTTGTCTATTTTCTTTACCAGGTTAGGAAAGTTTTTAAGTCATTATTTCTTCAAATAAAGTTTCAATCCCTTGCTCTCTCTGTCCTTCTGGTATCCCTACAATGTAACTATTGGTATAGGTTATGTTGTCCCAGAGGCTCCTTAAACAAACAATTCTCATTTTTACTTTTTTTTTTTTTTTTTTTTTTTTTTTTTTTTTTTTTTTTGCTGTTCTGATTGGGCAGTGGAGGCCTCAACAATGAAACAGTGGATTCTGCCAGCATTTCTGCCTGGGAGAAAGCTGCACCTCCAGCCCTCATCCTGAAGCCAGACAATCCATTTCCTCTCCTTATGTCCCTGGTGCCTTTCTGTCTATTGCGAGGGCACTGTAGCTCATAGCCAGTGAGTCCATCAGTTAGTAAGTTTCTGCACAGGCCCCTTAGGAGGAAGGTCTATGACTCCAGCAACCTCTGTCTCGCTGGCCACAATCTTCACTGATTTTCACAACCAGAAGTTGTGGGGGGTCCTCTTCCCAGCCATGAGAACTGGTTTAGCAAGCCCAGAGTGGGGTCAGAAGCCTTTACTCCCCTGGCAGGATCTCCACAGATGCAATGTCCCTCTCGATTCTCAACCTGGACAAGTGGATGTAGGTCCCATTCATTCTGTGTATCTTCCCCTCCTACCAGTCTTGAAGTGGCCTCTTCTGTGTGTCCTCAGTTGTAGAACCTTCTGTTCCACAATACTTCAAGAGACTCCCAACGATGGTTGTTCTGTAGTTTAGTTGTTATTTTGTTGTGATAGTGAGAGGAAGCAAGCACAGCATTTACCTATTCTGTCATCTTGAACACCTTTCCTAGTTAATTTAAAAAAAAAAATCTTATTAAACGTGAGAAAGGTACTAACTTATTATCTTGAATTAATTCTTTTAAAATATTTTTTAAAGTATATTGCTGGCTTTATTTCCTTCTACAGAACATATCTTCTATTTTTAATTGGGAATCAATGAGGAAATGTTAGAATATAATGCTATAATACTTTATAAATAACTTTTCAAAAATGTTTTCTTCCCATGGTGATATATACCTTTATTTTAGTATATTCTCAGCATTTAAAATAAATGCAGTTGTATAATTTCTATCTATTTCGGTTTTTTATATACCTTTTACTTTTGCCTTATAAATGAATGGACAGTCTGCATATTATACAGTCCTCACTATTATCTACAGTGTTTCGTAATGAAATACAGAGTCATACATGGTCTTGAATCTGTGTGACATATTTTATTTCTAAAGTTAATTTAGCTTTCTTTTTTTTTTTAACTTTATTCTCTTTCTTTCTCACCCATATTTGAAATACATTCTGTAGGTGTACAACTTTCTGGTGCATTAATACTTTGACTTTATTTATAGACAATGTGTGAGATTTCATGTCACTCAAAACTTGTTGTGGATGTTTAGACTCATGTAATCTCACAAGACAGTCTAAAAAGCTTTATAACTCACATAATGAGGCTTTCTAGAGCAAAGCAGGGCAGGCTTCTCATGCAGGTCTGAATAGCTTAAGAGAACTGGAAAAGGAGAATGGTTGAGTTTATATGGTGATTACGGGGTGGGGTTAGGGTGAGGGTTCTGTCATAAGCAGGAGCTTGTGTGGTTCGAACTTCCCACGGAGACCAAAGAAAATCACATTCAGACATTCTTATCACTTTTCCCAGATGTGGAGCTGAACAGAAAAAGGGAGGGATGGGATGTGAATTGAAATCCGTCAATAGTTACATTTAAAAAAAAATGAAGTCGGTCTTTATTATTGGAAAGAAAGAGGAAACAAAAATCAGATATCATAGTAGTCAAAGCATATTATATTTAAAGTACCTTAAGCCAAGTAGATAGGCCTTAAAAGGTTTTTTTTTTTTTTTTTTTTTTTAAGTAAATTCACCTCAGAAAAAAAATAGGATTTTTATTTCCTGAGTACGATTTGCCTCAAATATAGACAGGGAATATAGTCTTGGGCATTTATGGAATAACATAATTACCAAAAGATGACAGACAGGGTGTTTGAATCCTCTGCAATAGTCTTATAAGCCCAAACAAGCCTTATTCTACAACAGAATTCTGGCTGAATGATTTCTATGGCCTTTTCCAGTTTTCTTTGAGTCTTTAAATTTAAGCTTATTTACTTAGTTTATTGATGCAATTGGATCTTGTCAAGGAGAGGAACTTTGAAAAGCCGTTATACAGACAATTCTTTCCTTGCAACAAATTCAATTTATTGATGCATTAATGCCCTCTATTGATGCATAAACTATTTTCTGTTTAGTGCACCATCTCTGACAGGAACTTTCAGTATTGTTTGTTTTTGTTCAGAATTGGCTACTTATAATTGACATAGCTAGCTGTACACAGGAGGAAGTTTTTTCATCTAAAAAGAGTCCCTAGTCATAAATGATTTGCTGGTCAGAGATCCAAGTCATATTTGACATCTGAAAACATTAAAATAAAAATGACAAATACTCAGGTGGCAAAAAATTTGTATGATTTGGAATAGGAAAACAGAACAAGCCAGAGAATATGATGCAGCATTCATTTTTCTTAAACTTAAGTATAGTTGATTAAAAAGTCCTTATTTCTACCTCTGTAAGGGAGACTTTATAATGTTTTTGAGACTTAAATTAAAAATAACTGTTTCTCATAATTCATTCATTCGTTATTTCTACAAATATATATTGAGAATTTATTATGAACTAGACATTATATTAAATATGTTGTACATGATTGTAAAAGAAAGGCATTCTGTACTCTCAAAAGGTAATTTGTAGAGAAATGGTGGAGATAGAAAATTAAACAGGCAATTGCAGCACTGAGAGATAAGCTCAATAATTATTAGAAATATTTGTGCTATGGAAGCCTACATGAGGAGATATTAACTTAGTGAGGAAACTCTTATAGGAAAAGTGAATTGGAATTTGAGAGGCTATGCTTTGGTAGAGTGTATAGAGACATATTAGGCAAAGAAGAATGAATGAATTGAAGAGAAAAGACAGCATGGCTCATACGAAGAACAATAGTAGAATGTGAGAGAGGCAGTCCTCAAAAAAGATACTGCAGTAGTATTCAGAGGATAGAGCATAAAGGCTTAAAAAATAATTAGGGACTTTATCCTAAGAGAAATAGGGAGTCAATGAAGGGTTTTAAGGGGGATTGTACTTAAATCAAATTTGTATTTTAGAACTCACACTCTACTTCAGTATGGAAAATGGATCGGAGGGTGATAAGACTGGAGGTAGTATGATTACAGAACCCAAACTTCAATTTTTTTTTAAGTCATTGCTTAGATTTCCTGTTTTAAAAAGGATGCAAAGCCTATCCTCTAAATAATCATTTCCACTGTGAAACATTTAAGTTAGTTGGTAAAAATCTTACTACTAATTACTGTCAGGCAAATGTTCTGCAATCAGTATAAAATATTGCTTGAAAACATACCCAAATGGACAATCTTCTGGAATCTTTATCAAGTAAACTTATCTGTTGTATATAAGTAAATGAAAAACAGAATCTTGAAAAAGTAAATTTTCAAACTTCAAGTATTTATTTTAAAGCAGACATTTATTTTAAGGCAGTTTTTAATATTTAATAATCTGACCATATTTTATTTTTATTTTAAAACCAGTAAAGGTATTTTGTAGCTTAGAATTTAATTTTAGATAATGAGATGGCAGATATTTTTTATTAGCTTGATTTGGAGTGGCGTACTCTCCAAATTCACTATTTAAGTTCAAATTGACTGTTTTGTTAGGTCATTATTTATGTCACCATTATATAAATACCATATCCACTATTCACAAAACATCTTAAATAAATAAACTTGAAACTTTGACAAGTTTATACTTGCATTCATATATTTAAATCTTTTAAATATCTTTATTAATATTTGCAGTATTATCATAATCTAGATATATTCTATTCACATTTATGTGGGGCATGAATTAAGGCACATCAAATAGGAAGTGAAACTGAGCAACACAATACCAAAGTACTTTTTAGATGTTCATAATTGATTTGAAATGTACTTGAGCTAGAATTTATGACTTTAGTTCTAAATCTCAGGATCACCATAAGTATAAATAAACTACTATATAACTATTTCCCAGAAGAATTTGCTGTTTAGGAGGATTTACTATGAAGATTTCAAAAGAGATGAGTTTGTTTTTTTTTTTGTTTTGTGAGAAACAAGAAATCTGAAAAGTTATATATTTAATGAAAATTATTTTAGCACAAAATAATATAAATTTTCTAAAAATTGATTCTGTCATCTTAAGAAAATCAAATACTGTAAAAATTCAAATATGCTCTCATCTCCTAGTACTGGTAACTCATAATAATTTTAAATAAAATATACTCTGGCTATTTGGAGTGAAGTGCTCATGTTTGCAATGGAAGAAAGCACAAAGAAATGAAGGATTGTAAAGTTGAACATTTGTTTCACAGAGAAGATAAACATTGTTACCTACATAATAGGGAGCTTAATTTTACTTAAAGACATGATTTAGATTTCTAATTCTATGGGGAGGAACATAGAGACAGAATAAATGGAAGCCGGATTTTATCTTTTCTGCACTCATATAATGTAGCTAATATGTCCTAATTTAGAGTTTGAGACTTTTAGTATGCTTTATTGTTTAAATCTGATGCTTGGTCATCTGCTGTTTAAACATGTTTAATGTGACCTTTGGTCATTTGCTGTTATGTTACCTCAGGTCTTATGAATACTTACTATGAAAGGCTATTTACTTAGGTAATATTCTATTTTTCCTTTTTTTGTTACTGAAGAAGAGAGAATTTACTGAGCTTAGAAGACTAAGATAAAATGTACTGGCTGCTTCAAGAACTTCTTAGGTGGTGAAGTATTTACCAAATATCTATTTAAAGTATCAAGGGTGCTCTGAATTGTCACAAAGTCCTCGTTTGAAAGTCATTTCATACAAGTAATTTTATAGTTCTGTACACTGGCAGTTTTCTATTTATTTTGCATCAAAGCTTACAAATAAAATGATTCTTATTTAAATTAAATGAAAATGTTTTTGCACAATTAGAGAAATGCCCAAAATTATAATTACAAGCAATTAAGGATATACTCTTCAACATTTTTTGGTAATAGAACACTCCTTCCTCAGTAAATGAATTACTTTTCACCTTTTTTTGACCTTTTTGATAAATGACACAGAATTAAAAAACTAATTAGAACGTAGTAGATATATGATTAACAATGAAAATATCATAAATGTGTATTACTTCTAACACTTAACTTTTTATAAAAATATAATACATATTATTTGTTAAAAAATATTTCTTAAGGGCCAACTCAGGCTTATGGTTGAATTTGGAATCAAGTAATATTTCATGGTACATATCCTCATTAAAATATTCTTGAGAACTCTGAGAAAATAAAAAAAAAAACATAATAATAGTGACAGAGAAAACAATTTATTTCAAAAATTTGAAGGTATTTTTTCTCATTATAAGATTCATATTCCTGAAACGAAGATTGTAATAAGCTGCTGTGATAGTTAAATTAATATGTCAATTTGTCTGGGCCGCAGGATACCCGGATATTTGTTCAAACATTATTTTAGGTGTTGTGTAGAGGGTGCTTTTGAGTGAGATTAGCATTTAAATCAGCAGGCTGAGTAAGGTAGATTGCAGTCCTTAATGTGGTGTGAGCCTCATGCCAACACTTGGAAATGTGAATAAAACAAAAGGCTTAAGAAGAAGATCTCCCTGAAAGTAAGAGAGAATTTTTCTGATGGCCTTCAAACTGGAATATTAGCTTCTTCTTCTCTTCTGATTCAAACTGAAATGTCTCTCTTCCTGGGTCTTGAACACATTGTCCTTCAAACTAGGACTATATCATTGGCTCTTCTGGTTCTCAGGCCTTGAGACTCAGACTGGAGCTATACATTGGTTCTCCTGGGTCTCCAGCTTGCTGACTCACCCTGCAGATCTTGGGACTTATTTGCTTCCATAATCACATGACCCACTTATTTTTAATAAATCATACCTATATTTGTATCTATGCAAACACATATATATCGTGAATAGAATACATAAATATATTTATGAATATAAATATATATTTATATTTTGCATATTTAATAAACATATATCTTTATACATGTATTTATAAATTATAAATAAAATATATATATACACATACACACATATTTATAAATTATATATGTGTGTATATATATATATATACATTCATATTATGTGTGTGTGTATGTATGTATATAATTGGTTCATGTTTTATAAAACCTTGACTAATATAGCTGTATGTCCTTACAACTGAGTTGTGATTAGGAAAAAACGACCTGTGGCTTAAAAAAATTTAGAAAGCTATGATCTGCTTGCATCTTGATCTTTTCTTCATTTATGACAGAGTACCCTTAAGACAGCCAAAATTATTAACCATTACGTCTTTTTAAGTAGTTACTTATTTTTATATTCATCCTAGAGCTACAATTTCTAAGCATATGACACATATGACAGAATAAAACTCACTAGATTTGTCGCTAGGAGAAATAGTTAATACGACTATTAAACAAATTTTGAAACTTTAATTACAAACCTTCCCAAAAAGTAAGTTTCAGGACAAATGGCTTTACACACAAATTCTACCAAACTGCTAAGAAAGAAATAAACATCAATCTTAGACAAGTTCTTTTAAAGAATAATATATATATACATTATATATATATTTAGAATACATTTTTTATTAATTATCTATTGCTTTATGAAACATTCCAAAATATAGTATCTTAGAAACAACACATGTTAATCATTTCATAGTTTCTGTAAGTCAGGAATCTAGATGAGGTTTATCTTGGTCCTCTCATCAATGGTCTTTCCCAAATCTGCAATTAAAGGTGGAGTTTCTATCAGCTTGGGGAGAAGACTACAAGAACAGATGGGTAAAATCACAAGCTTGAATGTTTTAACTTTGAGATACTTACTGAACACCCAAAAGAAATTTAAAGTAGACATTTGGATACATGAGTCTGAGATCTAAGCTAGAGAAAAAAGAACTTGGATCCAGAAAAAAACACACTCAGAAATGGGTGTGGACTGAAAAGATACAAGCGCTAATCAATAGGGCACTCTGCAAAAAGAAGTCAGGTAGATGAGAGTAACCTAAACAGAAATGGCACAGGGCAGCTAGACGGCTGAAGGAAAAACAGCAAACAGGGGCCTGGAAGCCTGGGAAGGGCCTCATCTGCTGTGCCATAAGTGCTGAAAGACAGCAAAGATGATGTATGCCTTCTACATATACATGTTAAGAATATATTTCCTATCAACTCAAAGTTTAACAGAAACTGTGTTTTTAAAACACTAGAAAACTCTCAAGCCATCAAATAAATTGAATAAGTAGTTCACAATTTCTCTACCCCTCTACTGTCAAAAATACCTACCAGGCTCAGGAAATTCTATGAAATTTTCAAGAAACAGATAATTCTGCTCTATTTAGAATGCTTCTCAGATCATTTTATAATACTAATATTATTCTGATTCAAAACCAGACAAGGACAATTCCTAAATATTGTCCAAGTAACCAAAATCATGCATCAGTTTCATGTTTAAATCTAGATATAATAAACTTAAATAAGATAGTGGAAAATTTAATTCAGAGATGTATTAGAAACCAAGAACTATTTACCTCAGACTACAAGAATTACTTAATTTTGAAAATCTATTAAAGCAATTCATCACCTTATCAAATTAAAGCGGAGAACAAATACATGAGAGGAAAAAAGCTTTTGAGAAAATTTAACATCCATCTATGACAAAAAAATGTTAACAAACAGTACCAGAACAGAATCCTTTGACTTGGTAATAAATATATAACAAAAATGGTAAAATATATTGTACTTGATGGTAAAGCATTAGACGGATTTCTCTAAAGTCAGTAACAAGAAGAAAAAAAAAAAACTTTATTCTTTCATTCCTGGTCATCACTTTACTGGTGGGTCTAGCAAGTCAAGTGATTGCATGCACACACACACACACACACACACACACACACACACACACACACAAAGAGAGAGAGAGAGAGAGAGAGAGAGACATACAGAGAGAGGAGAGAGAGAGAGAGATTTTCATGAGTTTATGTGTGCCAAACTGAAGACATATGCCAGGGAGGGAACAAGATCTCAAATGCTCTAGGGAATAACAGTTTTGCAATTTTTTTTTTTTATTCATTTGAAATTAAGGAAGGAATAAGGAACATTACATGAAGGTAGGAGAAAGCAAGGTGGGAATGGACCATGAGACAGTTAACAAGATTATGTGCTCTCCTGAGGGTTAATGCCCCCTTCTTGTATTTCAAAGGTGTATATAACTAGATGCACAAGAATGGTGGACATGGCTTATGTAAGGCAAATACTAACCTTTTACTAACTTATTTTTTTGCATGGGGCATGTCTACTGACCATGACCTGCCCTATTAGGAACTCGTGATTAGATCACCCTGTGAGGTTACTTTCCATAGAACCCTATCTTTTGTCCAATATACACAAGAATTAAAAAGAGACCAAATTGTCCTTATTCACAAGGAATAAAATTATATACAAAATCAAAAAGATTCTGAAATCTTATGGAACTAATAGAAGATACCAAAGAATTAGAAGATCTTATTCACAGAAGAGTAATGATACAGATATTCAAGAAAATGAAGAAAAAATATGAGCAAGAAATTTTCTTTCAATACATCAGAATTTAATTAAAGTAAAAGTAATAGAAAGCACCAAAATGTTTTAGAGCTAGATGAAAAGACCAAAGGAAGAAATAGAGAACCTAGATACAAACCTATGTATATTCAGTATATCATATTAGAGGAGAATATGGACCACTTAGAAATAGCACTTACACAATTGGACACTGACATGAAAAAAATAGATGAATTTCTACCTCACTCTATACACAATATTCGAACTTCCACACTCATAAAAATGCAACAATATATCATTTTGAACTTAGCATAGAAAAGATTTTTTAAATAAACCAAATAAAAACAGTATAAATATGTATAGATATATACAAATATACATAGATTAAACTTTTAAGCTATTTATAGAAAATGTCTTATAAACAATAGAAATACAAGTAACAGATTTGTCAAGATATTTACACACACATAATATAATATTTTTAATTAGAATATAGAAAGAACTCCTTAATAAGGACGAATAAGAACAAATCAACAGAATTACAAAACTAAGTAAGATTTTGAACAACAGTTTATATAAGAAGAATCTAAAAGGCAAATATGCATAATAAAACTGATGTTAATATTCATCTATAAAATCTAAATTAAAATAGCAATATTACAAAATTTCTCAATTTTCAGATTGAAAAAATTTTAAAAATTTATAATTCAGTCACTGGCAAGGATTCAGGGAAATAAGCATGTTTGCATGTTGCTCAAGAGATTGTTAATTTAAACTACCACAAAACTCAATTTGACAAAATAATTAAGTTGAAGATACTCATATTTCATATTCTAATGTCCACGAGGGTTGTTTCTACTCACGATACTTTAGAACTCTTTCAGAAGTTCATTTGGAACAAGAATAACTTATTAGAGGAAAAACAAATGAATTTCCCTCAGTATGAAGAAAAATAAATAAACTCTACTGTATTATTATAATAAAATTCTATATAGTAGTAAATGAATAAAACGTTTCGGCCATAGAGCTAAAAAACATAAGGTAGTGTCCGAAAAACAAATTGCAAATATGTACTTAATAATATTACATGGATTGGGTAAATTTTTAAGCACAAAAAAAGTTATGTATATTTCATTTCTAGTAAAAGTACAAAAGTCCAGGTGAACCAGTAGAATAGTTCACCTAGGAGGAGGAGCAAATAGAAATGCCATGTGTGACAAACCAAAGATATGTACTAGTTGTTGCAACAAGAAACTTTTGACTGAGCCTGAAGGTAAGCTTAAAAGAGCACAGAATGAGATGGGGTTCAGAATGTAGGGCTTTGTAGGCCATGTTAAAGAATTTTGTACAAATGGAAAATGAAGTGTGTTATATAATGGATAACAATCAGAAAAAGCATTCAAGTGTTTTTTAATCAATTTTTAATTTTGATCAAATATACATAGTATAAACTAACATGTTGACTACTATTAAGTATATAATGTAGAGGAATTAAATGCATTCACAACATTATGCAACCATCACCTCTACCCATCACCAGAACTTTTTCATCTTCCAAAACTCAACATATTTTACTCATTAAATACTAATTTCCCTTTTCCTACATCACTCCGGCAATCCCTAATAATTACTATTCTACTTTTTGTCTCTGAGTTTGACAATTTTAGGTAACTCATGCAAGTGGAATTATACATGTGTCCTTTTGTGTCTGGCTTATTAATGTCTTTGGGGTCCCTCCATGTTGTAGTATGGATCAGAATTTCATTACTTTTTAAGGTTAAAAAATATTTCATCATATGTATATACCTCATTTTTTTTTTATCCATTCATTCATCGAAAAATATCAGTGTTATTTCCACTGTTTTGGCTACTGTGACCAATGCTGGTTTGAATATTGATGTCCAAGTTTCTTCTCTCAATCATTTTTATATACATTCCCAGAAATAAAATTGCTGAATCAAATGGTAATTCTATGTTTAATTTTTTGAATAACCATCATATTGTTTACCAAAGCATCCACATCATTTGAGATTCTCACTAGCAATGTACACAGTTCCAATTTCTTCACATTCTAACCAGCATTTTTTTTTTTTAATAATAGCTATTCCAGTAAGTATGAGGTGATATCTTACTGCGATTTTGAGTTGCATTTTCCTAAGGATTAATGATGCTGACCATCTTTTCATATGTTTGGAGTAAGATAAAAGAAAAACTGAGAAGAGGAAAAAAATAATGAGGCTTCTATTCCCAATCTGATATAAATTAAGACAGATTTCCATGAGGAAGGGGTCATTATTTTTATTTCTGCAGTGAATGTGGTTTATGTGGACCAAAGGAAGCAGCAGAAGGGTGGTCTGACTTTAGGAGATAAGAGGTTCCGTAGGACAATCTGCTCCTAGAGAAGACTTAGCTGAGCACACGTGGAGGTGGTGCCCTGCTTAGTGGGCATGAGGTCACCCAGTACATTCTGGCAGAAAATCCCTGTGCCAGATGGGTATGAGTTTGTTTGTGACCACATGTGAAAACCTTCTGAGGACAATCAGAAGTAACAGTGGAGATGCATAAGAGACAAGCTTAAACAAATGCAGATGATAGCATAGAGGGCATTTTAGATTTCTCATTGAATTCATGTTTTATCATAGGACTAAGTCTGCATGTATACTAGGCAGCATTCAGAGTAATATTTTAAAAATAGGGTTGTGTCATTGATATGCAATTACCTTATGTTTGACCTTATGAAAATCATTTGACCTTTTTGCATCTTAGTTTCTTTTCATGTAATATTTGACAAATAAGATGTATCCCACCTTCACAGGATCTTCTAAAGCAGCATAAAGGTAATAAGTGGGAAAAATCTTTGGAACAGAGAAAACATGTAAGATATGATTATGCTAAAGTTGACAATTAAAAGGAGACATGACAAATTCTTGTTCACTCTTCAATAATGCTGTATTATTTGCTCAAAGAAGTTTAAAGGGTGAAAGTCTGCTGTAGGTATAATGACAACTGAAGTAGATTTCCTGCTTTCTAAAGAGTATAAATAGTGTATTTTTTCTCAGGGAGTAAAATCTAGACTTTATAGGCTGAAAGAAATTGAGATTTATATTTTTAATGTGAATTGCTATCTCAACTACATGAGACACGGATGGTGAATGGATCCAGCAACATATCGCCAGGACATTCATAAAAGATTCTGGGAAACTGCACTGTTATTTATTTCAATGTTTTTAGGTCCTCAAATGAATAATAAGTTAGAATTTGATATTCTGCATATCATTTCACCACATTTCCAATATGCATATAAATAAAAATTAGATATTCGACAATATGAAAATAAAACAGACATATCCAGAGGAAGCAAATACAAGTCTGTCATTCAAATTTCAAAACTGACAGGTTTCTGACAATTGATGATCGTGAAGAAAAACTGCTGCCTTGTAAAGGACAAAAATACTTTATGCCATGATTCTTTAAGAATCAAAGAAATGTCAGATTATTTGTATTAATAGAAAGCTTAAATATATGGTAGAGCAAAATGTGCCAGAACTATTCTATTTTATTTATGTTTTTCAAAGGTCCAGTTTCTGAACCTCAGATGATCATGACTTTTAGTATTTAAAAAGACTGTCAATCTCTTGCATTTATTAGAAGAGATGCAGTGGTTAGAAGTACAAATTGTGAGTGTTCTATGTTGGTTTAGGCTTTATTGCTCATTAATAAAAAGACAAATGCATTGTTTGTATATCTTATTATGATCATCAACAAAATAGTTACAATTTATCAGAAATATAGCATGCAATAAGGATTTGAAAGACTTTTTTTCATCATCTGTGAGATTGTGTGTTTGTCAAAAGATCAAATGTACAGGAAAAGTGGTGGTAGGGAATAGGTTAGGGCAGGGTATGGTGTCAAGAGATTCAGAAATTTGCTTCAATAAATATTTTGTGTACCCATTATATGTTAGGCAGTATTCTAGGTGCTGGGGATAAGAGCAAACAGAATCCAAAGATTCCTGCCCTTGTAGATCTAACATTTAGCTATGGGACACAGATTAGAAAGAAATAAACAAATACATAAGCAAAGAAAATGAGATTAGGTTGTGGGGGTCAAAAGCATAAGTGTGGGGATAGAGTGGCTACTTTAAATAAAGTGCTCAAGGTAAGTATCACAAGGATGGTGGCATTTGCATAAATACCTAGAAGAGGTGAGGAAATTAGTCGCATAGGGTTTGTTGATAAAAGCTTTCCTTGCAGAGGGAATAACCAATGCAAACTCCCGGAGACAGGAATGTGCCAAGTATGCTATAGAAACAGCAAAGGCTAGAGTGTCAGAGAGCGATGAGTGAGGAGAATAGAAGAGAAGAAAGGGACAATGAGGAAGGTAAAGACCCCAGAGCGTTTGCAGGCCTGTAGAAGGTTTTGATTATATGCTAAGACAAAGCAATGGAAGGCTCTAGCAAGAGTCTGATGTGTGTTAACAAAAATTAGTCTGGCAGCTGTGTTAAATATAGACTATGGGACAAGGAGAGAAGCAAGGAGACCAACTTAGAGGATTTTGTAAAATAGTTCTAGTAGCTCGTGCCAGAAAGATGGAGAGATTGAGAATAGTGCACCTTTTGAGGTCTACTAGGCGGACCTAGAAAAATGATATTTGGAACATAACTGCAATAAAAATCTAAAATTCAAGATAAAATGGTGATATATTTGGGAACAAAAGGACTGGGGAAACATTTTTACTTTTGTCTCCCTTTCTTAATGTTTTCTCTTCTCACATGGGATTTGTTTTTCAGCTTGAAAAATCCTTACTAATTTGGAAGAAAGATGCAGAACCATTCATAAAGTTTCAATAGGTGCCCTTGCATTCATGGAGCACTGCCCTGTCGCCCTGCAGCTAACAGCAGGCTGCATAATGCATAATGCGCTCCATGCCTTACATAAATACACATAAAACTTGAGCAGTGAAGGGGATGGAGCTATTAAAGAAAACAATGTGGGTGTAAAACAAAGATTTAAAAAATTAAGCCAGGAGCTTTTCTAAAAGAACAGATTGGATTTCTGATTAGGGATTGGAGAAACTGATAACTGAAATACCGATTTCAATACTAATAGAGTAACATGCATGAATCTGTCCAACTCATCTTGGTTTGGTTAAAAAAAAGAAACAAATCATGATCACATATTTCCTTTAATGCATAACTTTTTATTTCTCCATTTGTTGTCACATTCTTCTGAAATGAACAGATTTTGTTGTTGTTGCAATTTTTAACCAGTCTATAGTTCATAACTTATTTCATTTTTCACAATTTTGCTTTGAAGCTAATGGAGATACGACTTAAATGATGAAAGAATAAGTATAAAAACACAAGGGAATATTTCATGTAAGGATTTCTTCATCTATTGGGGCCGCAATACCTTTAACCTTACTAATTGTCTTATAGCTATTGTTGTTGAACAAGGCAGACAGGCATGGAATTTTTATTAATCTACATGCTTTATTTAACATCAAAAAACCGTTAGGTTGCATATCCACGTTTCAGAATAGTCTGTTCTCTAAGTAGAGGATGTTTTGAACATTATGATGTATAATCCCAAATATCATACTCTGTGGTATATCTATCTATCTATAAAGTTTTCCAACTCATAAAAATTCTTTCTTTCAAAAGAACATTCCTTACAAATCAAGTCTACTGGTGACAAATTCCCTTAATTTGTTTATCTGATAAAGTATTTCTCCTTCATTATTAAGGGATAATTTTGCTGGATATGTACTCCTAGCTGCTTGGGTTTTGTTTGTCTGTTTGTTTCAGTCTTTCAGCTCTTTAAATACCTCACGACACTGTCCCGTTGCTCCCACATTATCTGAAGAAAATTTATATAACTACTATCCTTATTCCTCCTCTATTCTTATGTCTCACCGCCGCAACACCCAAGCTTCGCTTCTTTTCATGTTTTATTTTTTTTAATTTTTGGTCTGATTTTCTGAAGTTTGAATATAATATACCTAGGTATAATTAAACACACACACAGACACACACACACACACACACACACACACACACACACACATTTATCCAGCTTCTAAATCTTTGAGTATCCTGGATCTGTGGTTCTTACTTCAGTATGTTTCTTTTCCCTCTTTTCTCCTCCTGATATATCCATTGCATGTATGGTACACTTTTTTTTTTTTTTTTTTTACTATTCCACAGTTGTCAGATATTTTATTCCAGTTATTTTCTTTCTTTCTTTTCTTTTTTTTTTCTTTTTCCCTTTGCTTTTCAGTTTGAGAATTTTTACTAACCTTCCTTCAGGCTCACTAATTCTTTCCTTGGCCATGTCCAATCTGTATTGATAAGCCTTTCAAAGTATTCTTCATTTCTATCTCCTTATTTTTGATTTCTAGTATTTCCTTTTCATTCATCTTACTTTATATCTTTCTGCTTACAGTCTACATCTCTTTTTGAATGTTGCCTCTTTTCTCATGAAAGCCCTTAGAATTTGGTCATATCCTTCTTTATTTATTATTTTTATTATTTTTATTTTTGCTTTTTTCATTTTATTATTTTTATTGTTTATTGGGTAATATTGGTGAATGCAATTATATAATTTTCAGCTGTACAATATAATTTAACATCTATATATTCTATTGTGTGATTACCACCCAAAGTCTAATTTCCTTCAGCTACCATATATTTGATCCCATTTACCCACTTCACCCTCCCCCAAACCCTATATTTAACCCCCTTTACCTTATCTACCTTTCCCCTCCTCCCCCAGCCCCTATCCTCAGATAACCACTAGTCCATTGTCCATGTCCATGAGTCTCTGTTTGTCCTGTTCATTTGTTGCTTTTAGGTTTCTATCCCACATATAAATATCATGTGATTTTCTGCTTTTTCAGTCTGGCTTATTTTGCTTAGCATGATTATCTCGAGGTCCATCCAAGTTGTCACAAATCACAGTATTTCACCTCTTCTTATGGCTGAGTAATATTCCATTGTGTGTGTGTGTGTGTGTGTGTGTATACACACACACACATTATGTATATATACACACACATATATATGTATATATATATATATATATAATACATACACACACACTATATATATATATATATGTATATATATATGTATATATATATATATATATATGTATATATATACGACAGCTTCTTTCGCTAATCATCTATTGTAGGACACTTCAGTTGCTTCCATGTCCTGGCCACTGTGAATAATGCTGCTATAAATATCGACGTGCAAATATCTTTTTGGATATGAGTTTTCAAGTCTTTGGAGTAAATACCCAATAGTGAGATTGCTGGATCACATGGTAGGTCAATTCTTAGTTTTTGAGGAACCTCCATACAGTTTTCCATGGTGGCTGTACCAATTTGCAGTCCCACCAGCACTGTATGAGGAAAAATTTTTCTCTGCATCTTCTTTTTCTCTGCATCCTCTCCAACATTTGCTATTACTTGTCCTGTTAATTATAGCTATTCTAACAAGTATGAGATCATATCTCATTGTGGTTTTGATTTTCATTTTCCTAATATCTAGCGATGTTGAGTATCTTTTCATATGTTTTAGGTCATTTGCATGTCCTCTAGGGAGAAGTGAGTCATGACTTTTTAAAAATTCCACATCTTATTATTTCATATTCTCAGACATATCAGAAGCTAAACCTGATACATGCATTATCTCTTCAGTTTTTGCCTTTTAGTGTAACGTGTCATTTTTGATTGAAAGTCATACATGATATACTGAGTAAAAGAAACTGAGGGAAATAAGTTTTTAGTATGAAATTTTATGTTTATCTGGCTAGAAATTAGACCATTTGCTATAGCTGTGGTATCAGAGGCTGAAATTCCCTCTATTGTCCTTGTTTTTGTCTCCTCCACTGTCTCTGGGTTTCCCTAGTAGCCCTTTGTTAAATAGGGTTTGAGGGTTACAGTTATTCAGCTATATTCTTGTTATTGTACAGTAACCCTATTGATGTAGTAGTTAGATGTAGGAGTTAGCTATAATCTCTGATTAGATCTCAGTCTTTTAGTCAAGTACATTCCTGGACTGTAACCTTCACAAGTGCTTCTTATTTGCCTGCTGCTCATATATGAAACAAACAAACAAAAAAAAATAGAAAGTATCAAAGTGGGTCATTTCTCCTCCTCCAGTTATATCAGTTATATCAGTTAGACTTTGGTAGCACCCAACAGTCTACTGCACAGCATGTCACCAAACTAAATCTTTTAAAGATCTTCTTCCTGGAATTTATATTCTTACCTCCTAGGTTTTTGTTTTTGAGTTCATTATGTTAGAGCGCAGGTCCCTACATTCTGCGCCTTTGCTCACATGGAGCTTTCCTTAATTAGTGTAAGAACTAAGTGAACTTTCTATCACCAAATGAAAGTGTTAGCTCGAAGTTGTTCTGGGGAATTCTTGCAAAAAAAAAAAAAATTCTTCAAGTGTTAATGACTATGCTGTGACAGACTTCAGCAATTGTGGAAAGGAAGTTAGAATTTCAAGATAAGTGTAACTGCAGAACTCCATATTATTAGGTGTTGAGTGATCATTACAATCATTATCACAACATGGAATGATTTTTAGATAATGTGAAAATTGTGTCTGAAAGCCATAATCTTTGAGAATCCAGTATACATGTAAGTATAAAATGAATATATGCAGTTGAAATAATCTATTAGTAAACAGCTTTAAGACATAAAATGTAAAATTAAAGCAATATAAAATTAAAGAGGAAACAAAATAACTCTTCTTTGAAAATGAAAACATACTTGTCTGGAATCATTCCTGACTACAAAGGCACAGTAACATTTTAATAGAAAGATGGAAATAGTCACTGTGGCCTTTTAAGTCTTTTGAAATGATGAATTGCAATTGCTGTGTATTTGAGAGAGTTTCTAAAGATATTATCATAAATGAAGCAAATATTTTATTTATTTTCATATTACCATAGCACAGCTCATTAGAGTGACTCTTTTCCAATTCTTACCACTTTCCTAAACTGTTTATCATTTTTTTTTCTTTTACTATGGTTTTATTCAGTCTCTTTTTACTCAATTTCCTTTCTTGAATATGTTTTTCAAAAGACTAAAAATCCTTAACTATCTTTTACTGACTCTTTTTCTTCAAGTTGGGATAAAGATTGTCTTTGGTGTTGGCATTTGATGGAATAAAATAGGACCGAAATCCAGAGTATGGAGTCCAACTAGTGCTATATATAAAGAGACGTAAAATTTCAAATATGTACACTTACATGCGCTGGTGTGAATGAATTCCAAACTTGGTTCTTTGTTACCTCTTTGCTTTGGAAATGGTGTTTCATTTAGCTAATCAGCACAAAATATCTCTTTCTTTTGTTTATTTCCACTTAAGGAAAACAGTTAGATTTTTGGCACACAAAAATATAATTATTTCATTGGTGTCTTATTGGAAATATCATCCATAAACTTTCATAGAGACTATTTTCTTACATGAAATTGGAAGACTAAAATATTTTTAGGACATAAAAAAGTATAAATCTTTGATTTAAAAAATAATACTATAGAATTTCTAATAGAAAAGATAGTTTTGCTGTATTTGCTTCCAAACATTCATGTTTTAGGCAGTAATACATCCTATGACACTATTTGTCACTGAGTCTCAATTACATTGATTAAAGAAAGTGTTCAGAGGTTTTCTGCTCATAGAATATCTTACTTACTTAATGTAGAGAATTTTATTTCATTAAAACATTATATGCATGGCATACATAAATACAACCAAATCTCCATTATCAATGCTAATCAGAAAAGCAATAGTATGAAATAGTATGAATAAGGTTATGAATAAAAGGTTATGAATAAAAATGTTATTTATATATGGTCTTAGAAAAGAGTTTGCCCTTGACTTGTATGTGTGTCTAAAATTCTGGTTAGTCACTTAATTTTAAATGAAACCATTGTGATGAATAGATGGGGATAACTAGACAAGGGTTGGTATGGAATATTTCTTGTTCTTAATTTCTATAAAAATGTAGGTAGACTTGCTGTCCAGAAAAAAAAGTGGAAACAAATTTAAAAATGAAAAGGAGGAAATTTAATGCTGAATGAGTCCTTCTTTCTAAAAGTTCATTATTATCTTTATTCTTTTCATAAACTAGATAGGATGAGAGATAGCTAATTAAACAAATGTGTGAGTTTCTAAGGTACACTGCTGGACAGAAAGTCTGAGAGAGAGGAAAATACCAAGCTAAATAAGAGTCAGAAAAGCATAATAGAAAAAAAATGATTTGAAAATAATATTTACTATACATTATCAAAAACTGACTTTGGATTTGTACTTATAAAAGGGAAACATTTGCAGATTCAATGTACTTGTTTAAATGCCTACTGTGCAAGAGCACTGTACCAGGTGTTAACCATAATTTTTATGTCTTTCACATTTCATTTCAATTGCTTTCATAAGTCTCAGGCAAAATATGACAATGTAAATGAGAAGACTTCTTATGTTCTTTTATGCTATTGAAATAAATTATCCTACAATTGTCAAAATAACTTTACCCCTTGGTGAAGAGATAACCATCCTGTTGAATGGTATCTGTCCTCATAGCAAAGGAGTTCTCACATTTTTTATTCATTAAAAAAAGAGAGAGAGAAGTGACATAGTTTGTTACTTATCAGGATTTTCATCTATTTCTTTAAGTATTGAGGTAATAAAAACTGTTGATGAAATGAGGAAATAACAACTTTCCAAGCATCCTTTAATATATCTCTGTAATTGTCTCACCTGTATTCATCCGGGTTGCTTAATTTAGATTTTTTTTTTAAATAAAATGTTTAATAAATATTTTAAGGAAAGTTGAAACAGTGATTGCATCACTATCAAGTTCATTATTATTCTTTGCAAACCAGGAACATGGGGCAGATGTTCATTAAATGATATCAAATGTAAGTCCAAATATGGAAATTATCAAAGGCAAAGTTCTTTCCCAGATGCTAAAGATCTATCAAGTTTCATTCATAACAGTCTTGACTGAAATAAATATGTAGAATTTTACATTTTGGGGTTACTCAGTAAAAATGAGCTAGCACGAAAAATGTATGTTAGAAAAATAGTGTGCCTTTTAGTAAGTAAAATTTGAACAGTTCTATAATTTTAAGTTCTGTTTATGGATTTTGCATATTGATTTATCAAAAGATTAATGAAATTTTTTTACTATCTAAAAGACTATTTTTAATGAAAAAAATCACCTAAAACACCTGACTTCTTTAAAGGAGAAGGAGGGAACAATTAGGGGGATAGTTTTGAATATTATAGATGTCTAACCATTGTACTGTATGTATACTTGAAACTAATTTAAATAAATAAATTTATTTTCAAAAAAGTAATACTGTTGGCAGAAGAAGGGGCCACAATAATAATTTAAAAACCTCTCTTGCCATATAGGGGAATTCAATACAAGTCATAAACTAACAAATCTGTCTTTATTTAAATTAATTGGAATTATCAAGGATTGATACCCTGGTACTTGCTTTAAACCCACACAAGCTTGTCCTGGATTATGAACCAGACTTAGATTTTATTACTGATTAATTCTGTGTCTTTGGCCATGTTGGAACCTAGTTTCTTACTCCTGTAATATAAGCAATCACTGTTCCACCCAGATCCCCTTGAATCCTTTTACTGTTTCTGCATGCTCCTTCCTCAACATCTACATTTTTTCACTTCTTATGACCTGCACCTCTTCTGGTTGTCATTAGGACATATATTGCTGTAAAATAAAGAGAGAAAAGTGTGTGGAAATGGACGTGTGCCTAAAGTGGCCCCTAACCAAAGACTGCTTGATGCAGGAATGAGAGGGCACAGTTCCTTTGTTTCTGGTTAGAATAGTCACTGAGGTGTTACTTACAACTTCGGAGCTCCCATTCATGATCAGACTGAAGCTAGAACTTTGCTTGAAATCACACCCTTTTTGGTTTCTTTCCTATCTGGCTTCTACTTCCCTACCAGTCTCACTGGGACAGCTTCCTCTGATAACACTTGCTGGAAATTCTCATGTAAATTTCCTCTTTTGGGGAACCCAGTCCAAGACCCCTATGAAATAAGATGCTAAACCAAAGTTCTATTCTTCTCTAATATTCTATGATTCAAATTATAGTTTAAAATACACATATATGTATAAGACATACTGTATCAGTATGCTATGTTCATTTCTAGTGAACAAAAAAGCAGTAACAGCAGCGTCTTTTAATCAATTTGATTTCTATGTCACAGAGAAGCTGCAATTACACTTGTACCTACCATGATATTCAAAAAATTAAAAGGGCAAGCTATTTTGGTATGGTGTCTATTGATATAGAACTCTTATTTGGAGTCTTTTGAAATTGGAGTAAGGGAGAAACTATGTATGTAATTACCCAAGGGTGACGCCAAATTATCTGAGGTTGAGAATAAAGAGATTTTCTTTGTAGTTTTCACTTGCTGGTTTACAGGAAGAAAGAAAATAATGATGAGAATTTGTGGGTAGCTTTATTGGTTTTGTATTATGTATTTTTTTTAAGTAAGTGAAAAAAACCTCAAGCAATTTGCGGTCAGAGAAAGATGTCAATTTGCAAGAATGCAAAGACACAGTAAGTGTGTGCACTTATACAGTTATTATCCAAATGAAATGTAGACACATAAAAGTTGAACTCCAGTAGGACCATATAAATGAGGGCAAGTTCTCAGAAATAAGCAGTGACATATAACAATCTAAGGTGTGTGTACTCATATTTCTAGGATCTTGATGTTGATAAATGAAAGAAGAAAAATATATCAATAATTTAACGACCACACATTTACATAATATGTTAGGCATAGAGCTATCTCATAATGTTTTTCAGAGTCCTTTTATTAAGTTTGTCTGAGAATTCTGAATAATGCAATGATAATTATAATGCATAATTATAATTAGTTTGCATAATTATAATGCAGATAGTTTCTATTTATTTAATTACAACTATCTGCCAGGCAGTTTATTAAGCCTTAGATATGTATAATCTAATCTCGTTCTTGCAACAACCCTATGATTTAGGTATTATTAGCTACATTTTGAGTTTGAAAGTTGAATTCATTTATTCATCACTTTTTTTCTTTTGCTGAGCACCCAACTTCATAAGCATTATCCTAGTCCCTGGTAATCAGTGGTAAAGAATGAAAAATTGGTCTTTGCTTTCATGGACTATAGTCTGGAGAACACAGTTGCCTACATAAGGAGTAACAGATTTAAAATTTTAAAGGCATCCTTCATACACTAAAGCTCATAGTCTTAACCATTATCCTATAGTTTTTGAAAAAATAGTAATTGAAATTCTACAAAAGACCACTGATGTTATTTTATCTAATGAATTCGGTGTAGAAGTAACTACCCATTTATGAATTTAAGGTATATATGATTTTCCCCTTGAATCTAAGTGTGATTAAAATGTTGGATAAGAATATTAGTGAAAAAAAACCTATTGAACAAAAGAAGATATTTTCCTAGTATACATCTGATAAGGGGTTAATATTTAAAATTTATGAAGAACTCATAAAAATCGACAACAAAAAAGCTAACAACCAATTAAAAAATGGGCAGAAGACGTGAATAGGTATTTCTTTAAAGAGGAAATACAAATGGCCAATATATATATATATACAAATGAAAATATATATATATATATATGAAAAGATGCTCAAGATCACTAATCATCATAGAAATGAAAATTAAAATCACAATGAGATACCACCTCACACTTGTCAGAATGGTTATCACCAATAAATCAAAAAAATAGCAAGTGTTGGTGAGGAATCCCACTGTTGGTGGGATTTTGAAATGGTACAGCCATTATGGAAAAGTTTGGAAGGTCCTGAAATAAATTAGAAATGGATCTTGTGACCCAGCAGCAATTGCACTTCTGACTATTTATCCAAAGAAAAAGAAAACATTAATTTGTAAAGATCTATGCACCTTTATTTCACAGCAGTGGTGCTCACAATGGCAAAGATATGGAAGCAATCTAAATGTCCATCAATAGGCAATTGGATAAATAAGTTATGGTACATATGCAATGGAATATTACTCAGCCATAAAAAAGTGATATCTTACCATTTGCAACTACATAAATGGATGTAGAGAATATTATGCTCACTGAAATAAGTCAGACAGAAAAAGATAAATACCATATGATTTTACTTATATGCAGAATCTAAGGAACGAAAGGAATAAACAAACAAAAAAAGACTCACAGTTACAGAGGACAATCTGGTGATTACCAGAGTAGAAGGGGCTGGGAGGTTGGGTGGAAAAGTGAAGGGATTAAGACATACAAATGTGTAGTTTTAAAAGAGCCATGGGAACATGGAGTACAACATAGGGAATATAATCAGTAGTATTGTAATGGCTGTGTGTAGAATCATATGAGTGATAGAGTAATCAGTGGGAATCACTTCATAAACTATATAAATGTCTAACCAATATGCTGTATACCTGAAAACTACTACTACTACTACTACTACTACTACTACTACTACTACTACTACAAATAATAATAATAAAAACAAAAACAAGAGCAACAACAACAAAAAAGAATACTAGAGATTAATGCACCATGTTTACTGTAAAATGAATATTTTACAAAATTTAGTTTATTTGCCCAGGGTATCATAAATGGAGAAGAGGGGAAAAAAGACAGAAATAGAGTTCAATTCATTCTCAGTTTAGTGTTTCTTATCAAGGCAGGTTGCCGCTCATGTAGATTGGGTAAATTTACCCAATCTTTTATTAAACAATGCAACTCAGGTATCTCTCTCTTTCTTTTTTCTCCCAAGATAGAAATTCTTGGCAATTTTTGGTCCTCAGTTGGAACAAATTTCCATTTCATAGATTTCCTTGGTTGAAATATTTCTCCAAATACTTCTTTATTACAGAACTTGTATTATTTTATTTGTGTGCTAAATGGCCCAATGATTATGTCTCTTTCTCTGTAAGTTCACTTACATAGAGTGATTCCTTCAACACAGCATGACAAATGAGAAAGAGTCACAAGATCTAGAGAATGACATACTGGACCTTCAATCATGGTTCTCTCTTTTATATATTTGTGTGTTGACCTTAAGAAAATTACTTAATCCTTATAAGCATATTTTCACATTAAATAAATAAAGATGATAAAATATATAACCAATAACTGAAAAATTGAACTGAGATGATACACATAAAGCTTATAATAAAAGTAAAAAAAATAAGATAATTCCTCCAATACTGCACTACCCGGTGTATAGTAAACGCTACATGAATACTAATGTTATTTATATAGAAAATTAGAAAAAATAATGATGTATGGTTCCCCATGTTATTGAAATTAGATGAGGCACATAAAAAATTTTCAGTTTATGATTTGCCATCACTTGTCAGATATTAAGAATGTTGATAATACCTCATGTATATTTTTAATAAATGGAATATTTTATGATACATTATATTGACTCAAAAATAGTATCAGTTTTTAACTTTCTCAAGTATTTGGGGTTTTTTTTGATAATTTACATAGCAAAATGATAAAAATATTTCTTATTTATAACTGCATATAAAAAATTGTTATAATTTTTTAGTAATTCCGAGGAATGGAATAGAGAAAGTCAAAGCCTGAGACTGATTTTACTAAACAGGTAAAAAGCAGACACATATTCTGTTTTTATATATATTTTTAACTGAAATGAGATACAATCTACCTTTTTTTCTGGTTTGTTTGTATCATTTCACATATGTTAATAACATCATTTTAGGTCAATAATCATGCACCTACATTATTATTCTTAATCACTTTGATTACTCATTATATAGATATTTCAAAATTGACACAAACTGGTTTTCAAATTGGCCTCACCCAAAAGTTAATTTATTATTCTCATGTGTAGAGAAAAAAAGAGTATCTATTTTTTGCTCTTAAATCGATACTGTTATTTGGCAACATAAGTTATGGAAAATCTATCATCTTGTCAGTTTAAATGCAAAGAGTTTATAGATTTTCAGGTTTATTGCTCATTTGTAGACTCTCCTTTATGAACTGCCTATTCATGTGCTTATATTAATTTTCTTGTGTGATTTGAAAATTATTTTGTTTTATAAAACTATATATATCATTCTAATATTGTTCTTTTATGAAATTGAATCCTTAATTGTGTTCTATTTTCTCAAATCTAACTTTTAGTCACAAAATTTGTGATTTCTGTCATTGAAATAATTTGTAAAAGATATTATATAAACTATCATTTTACTTCATCCTAGTAATTATGAATTGTTATTTTTACATAAAATATCTTTATTCTATTGGAATTTATTTTGATGAAATATCTATTATTTTTTATATTAACTTCCGATTATTTTACTATTTAATAAGTAATTCATTACTTTCCTCAGCTATGTAGAAATGTATATAAAAGTAATTATATCTATTTGGATACCAGTGTTATTGTTCTTATTCTAATTTTATAGTTTTATGATCGCTTTCTTTTTTTTACAGAGACCGAATATGATTATTTTAAAAATCTATGCTTGTGAATTTATTTCTTCATACAAACTCTAAAATAATTTTATTAATTTAAAAATAAAATTCCTTTGGGAACTTTATAGAAGTTTATTTATTTAAAGATTAATTCGGGAATTATATATGTAACTTAATTTCTATTACACATATGTTAGTATCTCACAATAATCTTTTGTATAAAAGGATATTTATTGAACTCATTGCTTAGAAGATAATCATTTCGAAATGTGATTATTGTTGTGATTCGAATTATATTCTAAATTTCTTTAAATATTCTGTGGAGGTACTTTAGAGAATGTCATTGACTCAGAGAAGACAAGAAATAGAGAGGATATGTGTGTCTGCATGCATGTGTACACGTACTGGCACATTCCCATAAACAGACCTTCATCCACATCAGCTCTGCTTTTATCTGTTTTAATTTTTGTTCTTCCACACTATATTTTATGTGAAGAAAGGTCCACATGATTGGCGAATGGAATTATAGACTAAAGGAAAGTCTCGAAGTCTGTACTACAGAACTTTAAACTTAGCCCTGTCCTGTTCTTTTCATTTTTTTCAAGGCAACAACTTAGTAAAAAAATAAATCAAAGATATGTCAATACTACCATCAAAAAGAAAAAAAAAAAAGCAGAAGAAATAATAAATATGTTGAGGTCTATATCAGGATATTTTCCCCAGAAAAACATGATAATCAAATTTAAGAAAGAAAAAATCAAGGTTAACTCATTGATATTTATACTTTGTTCTGAAATTCTAATAGCAGAGTTTTAGGGTGTAGGAGAGAGATGCAGTTTAGCAGCAGCACATCCAAAAAAAAAAAAAAAAAAAAAAGAAAAAGAAAGAAAAGACATGCGATTTAGCCATTAACAAGATTTATATAAACAATTAGAAGGAAGTAATCATTAAAAAAATTGTGGCCTTAGATTCTATTGCTATCTATATAGTAAGTAGAATATTTGGCACTAGCCAGAGACATTTTTAATTCTTTATACATTACTTGAAATAAGATATTATCAAATTGTTTGTTTCAGAAAACAGGAATTAGATAACTCTAAAACTTATTGTATAAAAACGTGGAAAAGGAGTAATATTTTGCTTGGAGTAGAAAAGCTGGAGAGAGCGCAAGATAGCTATTTGCAAATATTTGAAGTATTGGATTGAGGCTATGTGGCCCTAAGAATGCAATCGAGGACCAGTTTTTGAATACTGTGGGGACATGGATTTCAGCATGAAATAAGGAAGAGAGAACAGTCAGATCGATTTGAAAGTAAAACAAGCTCTCTCAGGAGGTAATATATAGGCTGTCATTGGAACCTTTCAAATGTAGGCAGGAGACACCCACATCAAGGGGGAAATTGTAGGTGACATTCAAGCATAAAAGTTTAGCTAAATGAGATGATGGTCAATACTCCATTCCATCCAAAGATTCTGTACTTCTATACTTAGGGGTTTTATTTGACTGTAAGCTCAGTGTAAATTAAAATGAAAATTTGCTTTTCCCCTTATCTAATCCAGTTTTGAAGAAGGGGAAAAGAAAGTAATAGTTTTACTGTGCTTTGTTTGAGTCAGATCACAATGGTAATGTTAACTCGAGAGGTGCAAGATAGATTGGAAGCAAAAGGGAGGAAATGGTTAAGGAAGATAAATAGATGCTAAATGCCTTTATATATAAAAAAGTTCTCATGTGAAGTATGTTTAGTTTAATCTTGTGATGACTATCAACATTTTAGGAAAGCAGAGTATACTCAATATAGTTACAAATGAACCAATGATACATTTTATAACACATTGCCTCACACACACAAAAAAACACATTCAATGTTTATATAGACATAATTATTAAAATCAGAATAAATTGATTCTAATTCCCGTCTTTCTTCTCCCTATCTGTATGCTGTGGAATATGTCCCTTGCTCTCTCCTGGCCTCAATTTCTTCACATGTAGGGGGAAGTAAATTAAAGTAAGTGACAGCTAATTTTCCTCCCACCTCTGAAGTGCTAAAACTCCATGCACAGATGCAAGTCTGTTTTTGTAACTGATTCCCCTAAGAACTATTTCCATTTTTCTTCTATTCTGTTCAACTCCAAAGATGATTATTATCTTGTTTCAAAACCTTACTGTTATTGCCCACTCAGAAGTCCAGTGAATTGTATGTCATCTTAATTTGAGGACCTTTTAACCCCATTAGTCAGACTAACAGAACTGTTTTGAAACTTGAAAGTGACCGTTGCTCATTTGTAGTGTCCTTGGGGAATTTATGTGAAAGACATTCATATAAGGTAAAATATTTTTAAAAACATAGCTCAGATGCAATTAATGAATGTAGAAGCACCCACACAAAGCGACTTTGGAAACCGAAATAAAATTCATGGTTTGACACGATATGACCTTTGCATATTTTGTTTCCAATAATACATTTTATCATAGTTGGAGAGAGAAAATGAAGGGAATGAAGCTGACTCTAAACATTTTCTGAGTTAAGAATATTATTGCAAATAATATATTTCATGAACTATTATAGTTGACAACTTTTCGATACAACTGACAGAGGTAGATATAGTACAGACTCAATAAATGTTTGCTGATTGATTATGTATTGATTTTATTCTAAAGAACATTTTAAAATACCTAATTTCACATACTCATTCTTTTAGAAAAAATTCAGCATAGAATGTATATTGTTGCCAGATGAAGAGATAGCAGTAAGGTTTTATTGTTGTAATATTTGCATAGATTGTGACAAAGAACCAGGTAAATAATTGCATTTATCTGGTCCTTAATTTCATCAACTAATGAAAATTAGAAAGTTTCATTAAATGAATCAAAAGTTACTTTCTGCATCTGAACTATTATACTTCATTGTTGAGAGTATGTTTTGAGGTAGAGTCCAAAATGACAAGTATGTTTTATCATTTATTCTTTGTTACCCAACCCTGCTGCTTTGAGAAGCTCACAACATTGTTTCAGAAAGTTAGCCATGTAATTGTGGAGACAGTAAAAACAACTTTGAGAGTGGTATACATATGATCCTTTCAGAATCAAAGATGGAATTTTACTGTAATTTTAATTTACTATACATTTTAATTTTTTTTCTTGGGGGATGGTCAAAAGGATAAAAATGGAAAGTTTTTAAAGTTTTGAAAATGCATAAGTAGATCTCCAAATCATACATTTTTTCCTAAGAAAAGTAATAAATTATTTGATGAAATGAATACTAGCAATAATACCTTTTAATTTCCTATGGAAATAGATAAATTTAAAGAAGATTTTTTTCATAATTTTTTCAAAGAAAGATAAAAAGTTTTTCAACAGACTAAGTAGGAAGAATGCAAAATCAAGAAAATGTATACGTGACACAGCTTTTACTTGAAAGATTAAGTAAGTGTTAATATTTTTAATAGTTTCTACGGGAAAGTTGGCAAAGCCAATGACATGCTCTTAATGAAAAATTTTAAACATCACATTTTGTATTCCTCGAAGTCCACAAAGATGATCAGGAATGAATCATAAAAATTTTAAATATGCTATAAACAAGTATTTAGAATGGTAAGAATGTTTATAGCTCTTTCCGGTAGAATAATCTTGTGGAAAGACCTCAGCTCTGCAACTACTCTGAGCTTCAGGTTTTCTCATCTGTATAACAGTTCACATATCATCAGATTGTTGTGACACTTAAATATTAATAAATAATAAATATTACTTAATTATTTCAATGTCTAAAGGAAATGGAATTATTTTGCTAAACAAGTTGTTTTTAAAAAGTAAATGCACAAATGTGAGATAGTCATGAACATGATCCTTATATTTTAATGAGTTAGGACATAAGGCAGAATTAAGCCTATGCTAAAAATTGTTAAATGTTTAAATATATAATACAATAAAGAGATACAGAAAGTTGAAATCTCTAATCTCTAAAATGGTAGCAGAACATGAAAAATAGGACTCAAGAGGAGAAATATTTTGATAGGAGATGAAGGGGAGGTCGATTTAGGAGTCTTTGCTTTCATTTGGGTAAGACAGAGGCAATTCAACTGATTATTTCTGCAGAAGCAGGCAGGGGCCTGAATACATTTAAATGTAACTCACTGAAATTTTATAAGTAGCTTACATACCAGTGTTCATAAATTCTCTTTTTCTTAGGTGAAAAGAGCCCAGTTGAGGTATCCATATTTCTTTGTTTGTTATTTGATGCCAGTGGTGTGAGGTGATGATGATACTTGAAATCCTAAAATTATAAGAATGTTATTAAAATTAATTTATAATTTCAGAAGTAATCAGGAAAGCTTTTGAGAGAAAAAGCTGATAAACACTGTTATCTCTATATAGCAATAGAAAGCTATAGCTTCCTTTTATAACCACTTCCAGAATTAATTCAACTTCCCTCTACTTGAAATTCAATGTTATTGTAGAGAATCATATATAGACACTAAAGAGAATTAATTAATCCCCAAACCTTGTTCTCTTGTATATTCTGTTTCTGTGAGAGGCCCCACTGATCAATGAGTTTATCTTGTTACTTGGAAATTATACTTGATTCTTCACTCTTCCCCACACCCAATAAAATACTAAATATTTTAGATTCTACCTCAGAAATATTTCTTACGGAATGACTTCTCCATCATCATCATTGCTATTCCTCTAATAACAGGCTTTAATCGTCATTCACATTGACTATGGCAACAGCCTCTAGCATAGCTCTATATGTCTGTTTCAGGTGACTATGTTATTCTATAATCAAAGCAATCTTTCTAAAAGTGCAAATATTACCTTATCGCTTCCATGCTTAAAACCTTTAATGTGTACAAAATATCTTCAGAATAAAACAGACATTTTTTTAATGTCATATAAAGAAGTCTATGATCTTTCTACTGTCATCTCTTAAAATATTTTCTTTGAGTGTTATTCTTCAACATTGGCTATTTTGTAGTTTGCAGAATGCATCATTTTGTTTCATAACTCCATTTATTAGCACATGTAATTCTGAAAATAAAAATCAATTGTATAAATGAATGAAGATTTATGATGGGGCAACTAAGTACTATGAAAAATAACTAGACAAAGTATTTCTGTATCTGTTTCCTTTCCTTAGCACACACAGCATCTCTTCTTCCAAAGCAAGTGTATTTTTCTGTGTTAGTTGCTAATTCTGGAGTTCTAGTGAAGCAACAGAAAAAAAATAAATGAAGATAGAGAGAATTCAAGAGTTTAAAAATGTTTATAAAGCTAGAAATTTGGATTAATAAAACCTCAAAACTTATGTCGGTTAATGTAGTTGTTGGGTAAAAAAGTAACTTTTTAAGATATTGGAAGAAATTATAAAGTTGTAAAGGAAGTATGTCATGTTGCAGAGTAGTTAAACATGTGCAGCACAGAAGCATAAAGCATGCAACTCAAGTGGTTATTTGACTATTCTACAGTTTCCTTATATGTAAACTAAAAGAAAAATAATGTATCTACTTCATATGATTGTATTGAGAATTTAATGTGTATATTTGTGTTTGTGTTTCTCTGTGTGTAATATCATTTATAAATATGTTTGTCACATAGTAAATACTCAATAAGTATTATAATTATTATTGAGAAAGGAATTGCATAAAATGTTTTTTTCTATCTATAAATGGGAATAAAATAATCCCATAGAAAATTTACTCCTACCTGTAAAAGAAAATACTAGATTTTTTAATGTTTAGAACAAATGCCTCTTACTGCAACTAAGAAATAATGATTTGTTGCTCCCATATTTGGGACTTTTTTTTCTATCTGCATTATGTTTAATTCTAAAAAGAATAGAGAGTTGGATATTACAATCAGTAAAGAATGAATAAACTGTGAAAAAACATCCCATACAGTAAAAAAGAGATACAAACTACAGTCTATACTTAATTATCTATACACTTTTTAAATCATTTAGCAGTAAAACTGATAATCCAAATATGTAGGTTGTCTTCGAACCAAACCAAAATATATGAAGCAAAGTAAAAGAAAGTCACATGACATGTTTTTTCTTAGAATACACTTTTGATTAAAATAATATCTCTGTAGTGTGTGTAGGTATGTGTGTGTGTTTTCTCCTTTCACTTTTTCTTTTGTGTGCTCAGAGATTTATGCCTACAGACTGTTTCTCTCCTAAGCCAAAGGGGTGTGCTGCTGCCTCTGATAATTTCTGAGGAGTTGCCTGGGAAACAGAACTGACAGTCACCATGGCATCCAGGATTACCAGAGACATCCCCATAGCCTACATCTTTGGCACAGATTTGCCATGCATAAGAAGTTGTAAAAGAGCAGTGTGGATAAAAGATGGTGCTAGATTTGATGTTAGGATTTTGTATTTTATACTTATTTCTAAGAGTAGACTCAATGTTTTAGAAGAAGAGTAACAACTTGATTTGGAAAAGTAAAATAATCAAGATGTGATTATAACTGTCAGAACTTTTTACCCCATTGTGCAATCTGGTCTATAATCCACACTGTTCTTGCCAAAAATATCCACAACAGTCTCTCCTACATTGTTTACTGCCAGTCAATCAAAACATCTAGGCAATTGTATTTCCTTAAAAACTTTCAAATACATTAACATCAATTTTATTTTTAAAGCATTTTATTTTATTTTTTTTACGAGTTTCAAGTATACAGTACATTGGTTGGACATTTATACAGTTTATGAAACAATCTCCCTGATTACTCTATCACTCCTCTGTCTCTACAACATAGCCATAACATTACTGCTGCCTACATTCTTATTTGGAGATATAACTTACATATCATAAATTTCACCCATTTAGACCTGTATAATTTAATAATTTCTAATAAATTACCGAGTTGTACAACCATCATCATAATCTAATTTAGGAGATTTCATCATCTCATAGTTCCTTTATGTTTATTTATAGTAAGCATAATAATAAAATAAAATAAATTGAAATGAAATAAAATAAAATAAAGCAGTAAAAGAGCAGAGTGGCTAAATGGTAAATTAGATATTTTACTTTCCTCCAAAAAACATCTCATTTACTTTCTGTCTTCATATATTTGCCTTTTCTGGATGTCTCATATAAATTTAATTGTATAATATGTGGTTTTGTTTTGTGTTTTTTTTTTACTTAGCATGATGCTTTTCAGGCTCATTTATGTTGTAGCATGCATCAGTAATTTATCCCTTATTATTGCTGAATAGAGTTCTATTGTGTGAATATATCATATTTTTTCTCCATTCATCAATGGGTGGATATGTGAATAATTTTCACTTTTTGGCTATTATGAATAACACTAGCTTTATGTGCAAGTGTTTGTCAACTTAGGAGTGGAAGTTTTGGGTTGTGAGGTCATCTACATTGATCCTTGACCCACCTTAATCTATTTATATAACCACTAAAGTGGTTTTTGTAAAGTGAGACCTTTTCATGCCACATATCTTTTGAAAGCTCTGAAGGGTCTTCCAGTATGTATTCATGCTCTGTCCTAATAGATATAACTCCATACCAAACATATAGAGATGTTCCTTGATCTTGCATCTGTCTTGTTCTTATTTCCTTCTTTCTAGGAATATTGGCTTTTTAAAAAGTTAAAAGAGCTGAATATTCTCGTTCCCCAAGTGCCTTCAGACTGTTCTTCCTTATGTATGGCAGCCAATGGTGTTATTTTTACTACATTCTGATAACCAACTCAACTTTTAGATCTCAGCTTCCTCAGAGAAGTTCTCATTGACTCTCAGGGTATTTTAGGGTCCATTATTATACACACTAAATTCTCTAATTTTACTCACTACCATTTCTAACTACCAATATCAATTAATTATGTGAATATAAAATATGCCTCTACCTGTAAATGCAAGGTCCATGAAGCCAAGGGTCACATGTGTCACGGCCATCACTGTATCTTCAGCTCCCTACACAGTAATGAATAAAGTAGCTGTTCAATAATTTTTTTTAAAACAAATAATGGACTCAAGGAGCGATCGATGATTCATTGGATGAAAATTGTCAATTTAGAAGGTACTAAATTCAAAGACATGTTTATATATTATAGATGAATAGAGGATGAAGTTTCTGTCTCACTGGGAAAATATAGCTACCCATAAAAGGCAAAAGAAAGGGTACAAGGAAAGACAAATATTATTTGATTGAATAAACATAAATATTTTTTCTTTCACTGTCTTTTCAATGGAGAATAAATAAAACTCCATGTTACTTGCTCTCCTACTCACTGAATAACTTATTGTACTGAAGAATATAGTAGTTTGGGTCTGACGTGAAATTCTAAATTACCATATGCAGGAGAGCCACAGGAGTAAGTGGAAAACATATTATAGAATTTGCTGTGCACTAATGCATAGTGAGGAAGAAATTCTGAAATGAGATATAGAGGAAAGAAATCAGTATGGAATTGTGTCCTTGGATGCTTGATAATGAGAAAGTGATGACTAATGCTATCCTAAAGAAACGAGTATTTCCTGGGAATGCAACAGTTAAATTCACAGTAAGAGAAGGCAACTAATGGGAAACATTTTATTTTTTTTAACATTTGAATGCTTTCAAAGTAAGGTGATTATAAACTCATAAAATTTTCCGTATAGATTCTATTCCTGCAAACAATGTTGTAATATCATCACATCTACCCTCAGTACATTTCAGAAAGGTTATATTTTTAAAATATCTTAATCCATCAGCTGAAAAATCATTGCATTGTTGAAATTCGGTTCAACTTCTGATACTGACATATCACTGGTTTAGAATAAAACTCTAATTTTGTGTAGAACTGGAGCACCTTTTAATTTTAATGGACAGACAAGGGAATTAGGAGTGTGAAGAATGCAGGCAAGTGGCAGAGCTGCAAGTGTCAGTTTAAATAAGAACTAAAATATCAGGAGCTGATTTGATGGTAAAAAACAAATTATGGCTACACACAGAGAAGCAAGGAAAGCTCTGTGGATCTGTGACAAATGAAGTTTTGACTCTGGAGAAAGAAATTTTAAAATTCTCTTAAATGTGAAGGAAACGGAACAGAAAAATTTCCTAAGGACAACCACTCCAGGCTATTAGCAGCCACAGTGAAATCTCATGGACAGAAAGTTTATGGCTGAGGAGTTATCAGATATTGAGTAGGCTCCAAGCCAAAGCAGGGAGTCATGAAGGGAACATGAGTCTTCTCAGATTCTACTGGAAATATTTGGTCACTGAAATAACTAAAGAATTTACCATATTGACTTCTAACTTCTAGCTTCTACCTCTGCCTTAGCTCTTATTACATTTTTATTATCCATGTTTCTTTTTCATACACCTATCCCACAATACCATCATCCTTTTATGAGCGGAAACTGTGGCTTAATATTAGCACTTGGAATAGTTACTTATCCTGTAGTAGCCATTTCATGTACCGAATGAATGGATGAATAGATAAATAGATGCACAAATGAATAAATTTGTTTATTTCAATTGACCAATAAGAATGACTTGCTCTGCATATAGGCTTACATCACACATTGAGAGATACCAAGGGAAAGTGAAAGCTTAATTCTGTAATATTTTATTATCTTCTGCCACAACTTAAAAATGATGTTTCAGCAGACTGTACTATGTGAGGTAATTTTTTAAATGATCTGTGGGGTTACAATAGGCTAATTTTCAAATATTAGGGTACACATTTTCTCACACACAAAAAAACATTATTGGCAAATATATTTGTCAAACTAACATAATGTCCTTGTCTAGCCTACTGTTCCTAATTTTAAAAGCCAAAGATGGTGTGGAACTTCCTGGCAGAAAGTTGAATGATAACACACATTAATAAAGGCAAAGTGTATGACATATCAACTTAGGTCTCATTGGATCAAAGCATAACTTTCAGAAACATTCAATGTCTCTGCTCTACAGCTCCTTGTCCTCATATTCTCCATATTGAGAACTGAAGTGGAACATTTCTTCTGTGCTAATGTTGGCAAATAATATTCATTGCTATCAATATGCCATTTATTTAAAGGGTCATAAACTGCAAACTGTCTCTGTATGTCTCTTCTACAAATATTGACACTATGACAGAAATCATTCCCTCAAACCCCGAGGCTCTTTCCTTTGAAAATATAGGGATTATCAGCGATGAGATAAAATAAAATAAAATAAGTATCTTTTAAAATTTTAAAACCTTTTTGACCTATTAACCACTTTCTTTGATTTTTTGGTATGGATGAATAGCCATAAGAGTTATGTAAAAAGAAAAAAAAATCTACAGTACATTTTTATTTGATTCTCAAATTGAAAAATGCATCGATTTTTTTAAATCTTCCTTTATTTCAAGGAACACAGGAACTTAAAGGATTTTGTCTCAGTGTGTTACTTTGCTCTGTCAGCATTAGCTTAGAAGAACATACTGTGGGGGCTGGCATATCAAGTAGTATAAAGCACTAGAGTGCAAGATATTTCCTCTGGCACAAAATGTACAGTACTAATAATACCTCATTTATCCTACTGCCCATAGAAAACCAGTAAGTGCTAAGCATAATTTATTTTGTCTGCACTAGCTTACTAATCCTTTCGCATTAGCACTTTCCAAGGCATTTCTTGTTGGCAATTGTCTTCCAGGCAGGAGGCACTTCAAGTTCTAGGTGCCAAGGAGTTAAAGTGGTAGGAAATTATAAAATCATTGAATTTCCTATGTGAAAAGATGCCTGGGTAAATAAATCTATTTGTTATGCAAATGTGGTTCATCAGCTATTCTTGGGAAGTCTGTCATCATTAAAGATGTAGAAGCAACTTTGCCAAGCATATAATGCTTTGTCTTCTTAGCAAATTTAGTGTCATAGTTAGAAAAGTTTTAAGTTTATGAAAATTTATTAACATACAATTGAAACAAGGTAAGCAAATTTAAGTGCTATTGGAAGTTACCTCTTGCCACTCTCTAGTTTAGCTTTGCATCAATAGTTTCGAGTATTTTTTTTTTTTAATTTTTAAGTCTTGGAAACATTTATTCAGCTGAAATATTTGGAAGAAGTCCAATACATAAAATGCACACTAGGGAATTTGCTCTGCTTGAAATGCATGTGAACAGCCTGGAGCCCTGCTGCTTGGCCCTTCTTCTTGCCTTTCAACTCCTGCCCCCAGCGTACTTATATCACCCTCTGAGTACTCCTCAGAGTACAATTTATAAAGCACTCTCCTAGACCATAACTACTTGAAGGAAAATTGAGTGGAAGATCAGTGTCAAAAATCACCCTGTAGTGAGCAATGTAGCAAAAACAAATTAATTTATTTGTCCATTTATTTAATTAGGTTTATATATGCGCAGTATGTTTTTTATGTTAGGAATAAATTTATTTCCTCTTTTCAAGATGGATTAAATGAAGAAAATAATGTCAAAAATATTAGTACTCATAGAACTCTGCCATTCATATTGAAGCCCCTAGTGCTTTTCTTAGGCTGGGATTCAGGGGTCTGGATTGTGTGTTACTAGGTGAGTTCCTATTCAAACAGGAAAATTAGGAAGACAGAATTCAAAGTTCAAGCTAGGAAGAAATGAAACAAAGTCTGAAAAGTCTCAGGAGAGAAGAAAACATTAATATAAGGTTAGAGGAAAAAGAGTGAGCTAAGGAATGAAGTATCCAGGTTCAGAACAGTTGAGAGCACTCTTCCCAAAGGAAATTTTCTAGAGTTCCTGCACCAGACAAGGTGATGAGGAAAGAACCTTAATAGATGGAGACACCAGTTACATTATGAAATATTAAATGCATATATATATTGTGAATAAATGGGCATTTGCTTTTATAGACATATTGTACAAAGTACTAAGGAGAAATAGGAAACATACAGAGAGGGTAATGTCAAGTTCAGGAAAGTATTTAAAGACACCTAAATTTGCAATTAGAAGTAGACAGTATGCACCAATATATTGACAAATGTGGCAAATAGTTGAGTATTATTGAAATTCAAAGTAAAAAAGGTAAGAATAAGTATACATTTGGGCAGTATCCAGATCATGAAGGGCATTGCCTGCCAGGTAATCAACGTAGAGATTGTCCTATAGCTTACAGAAGGTCATTAAAACACATCGTTGTGGAGAGTAACAAAATCAAGCCTGTATGATAGAATAATGTAACAGAATAAGAGAAGGCTAAAGGCACATTGACAGAGTGAGTCTTATGATTACCGAAAAGAAATTTCCCAGATTGCTTTAACTAGAAGCATTTCATGATTAGAAGCATTAAAAATTATTAATGGAATGATGAAAGTCTTCATAGACTTTTTTTTAAATTGAAGACACATTGATTAATAACAAGTTTCAAGTGTACAGCATCATAGTTTGATATCTGTATACACTATAGTGTACTCAGTAAGATGGCAGCCAAATAATTCACATTTTTTATTAAATCAAAAAACCAGATTCTGCAGAATCTGGTAACAGCATAAGAAAACATTTTATTCTTCCTGGCAGAGTTACACTAAAGAAATAAATGCAGATCCTGAAGGCATATTTTTCATATCAACTATATTTATAGTTTATATCTAAGAGTAAATTATAGTGAGTGAATGGAGTAGAAACCTAAGAAAGCTACCCATGATATTCAATTAGCAGAGTAAAATTCTTTAAAGAGCAGGAATGGAAAAACATCATACGACTTTTAGTAAAATTATTAACATTATTTTAAAACTTATTCAGCTTTACTTACGTATAGTGATAAATTAAATTGTAAGATATTTAAAATGTACAATGTGAAAATTCAATATATGTACACATTGTGAAAGAATTCCTCCCATAAAGTTAATTAACACTTCCATCACCTCACATATTATGCTTTTTGAGTGTGTGAGAACATTTAAGTTCTACTCTCTAGCAAATTTCAATTATATAATACAGTGTTATCAACTATGGTCACCATATTAGATATTAGATCCTCAAAACTTATTCATCTTATAACTGAAAGTTATAATTGAAAGATTATACCATTTACCAATCGCTCTTCAACCCAAGATCCTGGCAACTACTTTTCTACTCTGTTTCTATGGGTTTGACTTTTTTTTTTTTTTTAAATCCACATATAAATGATACCATGCAGTATTTGTCTTTCCTCTATGGCTTATTTACTTAGTTTAACACCCTCCAGTTTCATTCATGTTGTCAAAAATAATAGTATTTCCTTTTCTTAGAGCTGTATTATATTCCATTGTGTTTGTATCACATTTTCTTTATCTTTTCATTTGTCAACACTTAGAATGTTTCCATACCCTGACATTATAAATTATGCTGCAACAAACGTGGGCATATGAATATTTCTTCCAGATAATGGTTTTGTTTCATTTGGACATATATCCAGAAATGGTATTAATGATTCATGTGGTAGTCTATTATTAATTTCTTGAGAGAACTTTATACTGTTTTCCATAGTGATTGTACCAGTTCACATTACACCAATAGTGCTCAAGGCATCCCTTTTCTCTTCATCCTCAACACTATTTGTTATCTCTTGTGCATATGAGATTTTTGTATATTTTAGTTGTTAACTTCTTACAAAATATGTGTTTTCAAATATTTTCTCTTTTAGGTAGGTTGCCTTTTCATATTTTTGATGATTTTCTTTACTGTGCAGAGTCTTTTTAGTTTGATCTAGTTCCACTTGTTTAATTTGCTTTACTACCTTTTCTTTTGGTGTCAAATCCAAAAGGTCACTGCCAAGTCTGATGTCAAGGAGCTTATTAAATATTTTCTTCTAGGAGTTTCATGGTTTCAGGTCTTACGTTCTAGTCTTTAATCTATTTTGAGTTGATTATTATGTTTAGTGTAAAATAGAGGTCAAGTTTCATTCTTTTGCATGTGACCATTCAGTTTTACCAATGTATTTATTAAAGAGACTAACCTTTCCTCATTTATTTTCTTGGCTCGTTCATTGAAAATCAGTTGACTATACATGTATAGATTTTTTTCCTATGTTTTCTCTTCTGTTTTACTGATCTATGTATCCATTTTTTTATACTAATACCATACCATTTTGATTACTATAGTTTTGAAAATATAGTTTGAAGTCCAGACATATGATACTTCTAGATCACTTTGGCTATTTAGGGTCTTTCATGTTTTCATAAAAATTTTAGCATCGTTTGTTCTATTCTCTGAAAAATGACAATTGGGTTTGGATAAGGATTGCATAAATCTGCTGATTGCTTTGGGTAGTAGAAATGTTAACAATATTAATAACAGTATTAATTCTCCTAATCCTTGAGTACCAACCATATTTCTGTTTTTAATTAAATTTATTGAAGGAACATTGGTTAATAATATATACATTTCAGGAGTACACATTATAACAATATTTGTATACTTTGTTGCATGTTCATCACCAAAAGTCTAGTTTCCTTTCATTGCCATATATTTAACCTCCTTTATTCAATTTTTACCCTCCCCTTCTTCCATTTTCCCCCAGGTAACCACCATTATGTTGTCTGTATCTCTGAGTTTGTTTTTGTTTTGTTAGCTCATTTGTTACTTTTTTGTTTTATATTCCACATATGAGTGAAATCATACTTTTTTTTTTTTTGTCACTTAGCATAATGCCCTCAAGATCCGCTTACGTTGTTGCAAAAGACAATAGTTCATCTTTTTTATGGCCAAGTGGTATTTCATTGTAAACATACATTATATCCTCTTTTAATATCGCTCCATTGTTTGTGTCTTCCTCAATTTCTTATAGTTTTTAGTGTAAAGATCTTTTACCTCTTTGGTTAAATTTATTCCTAAATATTTTAATATGTTTTGATGTTATTGTAATTGAGATTGTTTTCTTAATTTCTCTTTCTGATTGTTTGCTGTTAATGTATAAAACATAATGGATTTATGTGTATTGATTTTGTATATTGCAACTTTACTAAATTTATTGATTAATTCTAACAGTTTTAAAGGAGACTTTAGAGCTTTCTATATATAAAATTATGTCCTTGTAAATAGAGACAATTTTATTTCTTTCAAATTTGGATGACTTTATTTATATTATTTTATTTTTTACCTAATTGCTCTGGCTAGGACTTTCAATACTATGTTAAATAAACGTGGCAAGAGGAAATCCTTATCTTGTTCCTGAGCTTAGGGGAAAAGATTTTAGCTTTTTACTGTTGGGTATGCTTTTAGGTGGCCCTTTTAGTGTTGAGGTATGTTACCTCTATATAAAGTTCGTTGAGAGTTTTTATCATGATGGATGTTGAATTTTGCCAAATAGTTCTGCATCTATTGTAATGATCACATGATTTTTATCCTTCAATTTGTTAATATGGTATATTGCATTGATTGATTTACAGATGCTGAATTATAGATGATGCATTTTTGCATTTCTAAAATGAATACCACTTAATCATAGCATATGATCCTTTCAACATCTTGTTAAATTTGGCTTACAATATTTTATTGAGAATTTTTGCATCTATGTTCACAAGAAATTTTCTGTACTTTTCTTATGCTGTCCTTATCTGATTTGAGTACAGAGTAATGTTGCCCTGATAAAATGAGTTTAGAAGTGTTTTCTATTCTTTTTTTTTTTTTTTGAGGGGGGAGTCTGACATTAATTCTTCTTTAAATGTTTCATAAAATTAACTGATTAAACCCTCCTGATCCTGGATTTCTGTGTTGTTTTGTTTTTGATTAGTCATTTGATTTATTTTCTTCTTATTAGTTCATTCATATTTTCTATTTTTTTCATGATTCAGATATAGTAATTTGTATGTTTCTAATAATTTATCCATTTATTCTAGGTTGTCCAATTTGTTGGAGTACAATTGTTCATTAAGTCCCTTGATCTTTTGTATTTCTGTGACATCGGTTGTAATATCTTTTCTTTTATTTATAATTTTATTTATTTGAGTCCTCTCTCTTTTTTTCTTGATAAGTCTAGTTAAAAATGTATTTTGTTTGGCTTTTCAAACACCAGCTCTTTGTATTATTGATCTTTTTCTATTTTCATTTTTTGGTCTCTATTTCATTTATTTTCACTCTGATCTTTATGATTTTCTTCCTTTTATTAACTTTGAGCTCAGTTTATTTATTTTTTTTAGTTCCTTGAAGTATAAAGTAACTTATTATAGACCTTTTTTTTTTTTTTTTAATGTAGGCATCTATTGCTATAAACTTATTTCTTAGAACGGCTTTTATTGCATCCATAAGTTTGGAATGTTGTGCTTTCATTATAATTTGTCTGAAGATATTTTTGATTTCTCTATTGACTTATTCTTTGACTATTGCCTGTTCAAAGAAATGATGTTTAATTTCCACAAAATTGTTCATTTTCCAGTCCCCCCCCCACTCGCCCCCGTAATTGATTTCTAATGTCATAACACTGTGTTTGGAAAAGATATTTGACATGATTTTAATTATGTTAAAAATTTTAAGGCTTATTTTAGGGCCTAATGTATGAATTATCCTGGAGAATAGCCCTATACTCTTGAGAAGAATGTATATGCTGCTGGTATGTGAATGAAATGTTCAGTATAGTCTGTCCTGGTAGGTTCATCTAATCTAATGTGTAGTGTACACCCAAGATTCTCTTATTGATTTTCCTTCTGAATTACCTATCTAGTTTTTGTTTTGTTTTGTTTAGGCAAGGTAATCCTTGGTTGATCTCACAGATTGCAAGGACCTTATAAGTTTACAATCCTTATTTTTTTTAATTTTTTACACCTACAGCACCTGGTCTTCCTAGGTGGTTTCTCATCCAAGTATTAACTAGGCCCAATCCTGCTTAGCTTCCGAGATCAGATGGAATTGGGCTTGTTCAGGGTAGCATGGCCATAAGCACTTATTCAATTTTGAAAGTGAGGTATTGAGTCCCTATCAGTACTGTACTGATGCTATATCTCCTTTCGGATCTGTTAATATATGCTTTATATATTCAGGTCTTCTTATGTTATATGCATAGATGTTTACAAATGTTATAGCCTCTTGATGAATTGACTTCTTTATCATCATGTAATGACCTCTTTTTAAGTCTATGGCTTAAAATTTAGACCCTCAAACAGCATCTGCAAAACTATGTATTTAATCTCTTTTTATGGAGAAACTGGAAGTATGCAGATGGATCCCTTTTATGAAAAGATGAAAGATAGGCATTTATGTCTATTCTCTCTTGCGGATATCCCTGGAAGGATAGCAAGTGCTCAACATTGAGTTGCTTGTTTATTTGCTATAGTCTTATAGGCCTTGTGGATACAAGCCCTGTCTGCTTTCAGAGCTAGACATTTTGTGGGCCTATCCCTTGGATGGGAGTCTTACAAGTTGAAATGTTAGATGTGCAGTTCAAACCCTTTGCTGCTCAGGGGTATGCTAGGAGTTGGGGGTTCCTTCCTGATTGTATCCTGCTGTGTATGGGGTGGGGTTTATGACAAATGTGTCTCAGTCATTCCTACCTGTATTGATGTGGGCATTTTCTCATTTACTTTATGTGTAGTTGTTGCTCAGCCAATTTCTAGATTTTTTTTCAGAGGGAATTGCTCCATGTGTGGTGTACATGAATCCATGGAAGGAAGGGAGGTCAGGAGACACTTCTGTCAACTCCTTTTTCATTAATAAAATGAGATTGCATGTTAGAATTACCTGGAAAGCTTTAAAACAAATGTACTCTATATGCAGAAAACAGTTAAAGTCTTTATAATTAAAAAAAATATATGACTTAAGTTGTTTTTTTTTTTAATCATCACATTATTTTATTAATAGAAGTCAAGGAACTATAGACACTAAGAGATTAAGAGATGTTACAGTGAAATGGAAGATGGTGAATAATAATAAATAGATAGAATAGGTAACAAAAGATTGCAAAGAAATTTAAAAAACAGAGTTCAGAAATCTGACTTAAACACAACAAGAGCAGAATGAAACTGCAGAAGGTTGAAGTGATGTCATGAAACACATAATCCAAATGTTCTTTCAAAAATAGAGTAGATATTGACAAAAAATAAAACAGTGAAATAATGACAAATATAAAAGTTAAAAAATGACACTTAGACCAATAGAATTTGGCTAGACTATAGAATAGATTAAATAAATGGTTTAGAAGCAATCAACAAATAAAAACTCAAATGCTAGAAATAACCAAGACATTTTCCTTTCCAATGCTACTTTTAAGCCAAGTACACTGTACTCCAATAGGTCTTGCTAAACACATCTCTTTAGAAAAAGATCAAATCTAAGGTTTTTGATAAGAGCTTTGCTGTCGTCTCTGCTCTTTAGGGTTCTGCCATCGTTTTTCAGGCATGACTTGAGTTATCTCTATCCATATTATTATGTTTTAGTAAAAAAAAAAAACTTTTGAATTTCTCCTTATCCAAATTTGTGTCCCTCATATCCTCACATGGGACATCTTAAATCACTTTGAGTAAATGTTTGAAATAATTCCCTTTGACCTGCTTCAACATTAACACGCTTATAAACTGTGTTAAGTCTATAGATAAGATCTAGCCCATGATCATTAGGGACGTTTATCTGCAGTATGGACTATGGATGCTTGGTGCTTTTCACAGGAAAATTCCTGGCATACTTGGTGTTATACCATGCCTTTCTCTGAACCATCTCTAAAATACAATTTTGTCATAATACCTTATACACTGAACAGAACACTCATTACATTTTAATGCACATAGAAATCTCCTGGAAGTTCTTGTCAAAATGTTGATTCTGATACAATAAGTTTGAGGTAAGCCCTGAGATTTTGCTCTTCTAGCAACCTCTTATGTGTTAGTAATGATTCTATTCTAAGAACCATATTTATAGTAGCAAGGCACAGGAGTAACTAGACTAATGATTCTGAACCAAGGTTGTATATTGATTCATCTTGGGAGCTTTTAAAACCATCTGTGAACAATCCTTAACTCAGACTAATTAAATAAGAATTTCTGTGGGTGGTGCCCAGGTATTGATATTGTGAAAAAAAACTATGAAGGCCATTTTAATGTTCATTCAAGAATGAGAATCTCTGGGTTAGCTTAACCTGTCTAAATTTTGCATATATATAAACAATGTATATATTTTAATATATATTCATTTAAGGAAATTGTCCATAACCAGCTGAAAATGCCTTACTGCCAAAGCAGGGGTACTGTCTTATTTATCAGTTTAGCACAGTGTCTGTTACATAGAAGACTCTCAAACCATTTTTTGTTGAAAGGATCAGAAATTCCTCAGAACATGCTTGTGACTTACATGAAACTGAATTTTTCTTTGATCAATTAGAGAGAGACACTATTTGTTAATGCATCCTTCCAAAATTAATTCAATGCCTATTCTCTGTCATGAATTTGGGAAATACAAGGAACCTGTCCTCAGGAAAGTTGAAGACTAGTGAATTAAACGTTTATTTGTCTTCTTGACTCATACTCAGACTAAGATTTTAAAGTAATTATTTCTGCACTTTTCAGCAGCATAAGCATAATTTTAAAACAATAAATTAGACAGCTGGCAAAGATGACATTCTTAAAGTAAAGGCTATCAAATGAGCCAACTGTCAAATTATGTAAATTTCAAAGTGCAACAACCTTGGTAAAGGTCCTTTAATTGGATGACTTGTGTAGGAAATAAGTGAACTGTCATTTAAAAATCTTCTTCCAGTCTACAGTATGCTACCCTGAACATGCCCGATTTTTTCTGATCTTGGAAACTAAGCCGGGTGGGGCCTGGTTAGTACTTGAATGGAAGACAACCTTGGAATACCAGGTTCTGTAGGCATTAATAAATAAACAAATAAACAAACAAACATAAATAAATAGATAGGCGGGCAGGTAACTAACTAACTAACTAACTAACTAACTAACTAAATAAATAGCTTCTTCCATAGCCAGATTTAAAGGAATGGAAATAGTAGTTTGAAAGGTTCAAGGTAGAATTAAAAATCAATAAATTGAAGCATTTTTTTCATAAATTAGAGAAAGCATATAGTTTTCTTTACTAAAAGAAAATTTTATTTTATCTACTAACAAAAGCATCAGAAGAATTGATAATTCTTTGAATGATATTTTGTTAACAAAATATTAATAGTCTTTTTACTTAGATATTAAGTTCATACTTAATAGTTTTTGTCTTATTTATCCCTTTTCATATTTTCCAAATTTTTCAGAACATAGCTTATTTGTAATTGACACTATCAAACTAATACTTGATAGTATCTCTATTTTATTATTAAACTATATAAAAGCAATACACAAGATTATTTTTCCAACTATTTTTACCTTCCTCTTATAAGATTCTACTTTTATGCCTATTGCTAAAAAACTTACATGTTTCATTGTCTTTAGGTTAGTAACAGGACATGTTTTGGCCAATTGAAGTGTTTTGGTATTTGGAAAGAAATTTAAGGTAATTGCATGGTTTAGCTCTTTTTGTATTTTCTGAACGAAATAAAGGCATACCCTAGAGAGGTGCTGCTTTTTTTTTTTTTTTTTTTTTTTTTTTTTTTTTTTTTTTTTTTTGTCTGGGCTCTGGAACGAGAAGGGTTGAGGAGCAAAAACCAGTATAATCACAGTCCAACAGAACTGAACCACAATGACCCAGTGCCATTACTTAAGTAAAAAATAAATATTTGTTGTTTATGTCACTGATATGTTGGTTCTTTCTTTCAAATCAAAAATTAATAGGAAAAGAAAGTATAAAAACTGATATAATAAAAAATATTAATAAAACAGATTATTCAACTTTTATAATGATTCTAATGATAGTTTTAGATAAATGAATTGTTAGAGAAATTGGGGAGAGAAATTCAAGAGATTAGAAAAGGAAAACATGGAGAAGTGCTATTGAGTAGAAAGCTTTATTTAGGATGAAATACTTTAAATTAGTAGCTAATAAAATGGATCAGAGATGCAAATGTAATAAAAATGGAACCTTCAAATGAGAGGTGAAAACATGGGTGACTTCTTTATAACTTTTGTATAGGAGAAAAATTTTCTATGACTCGAAATCAAGAAAAATAAGAGGAATTTGACAACATAAATATGAAGGGAAAATGTGGTTTGTGTAATAAAACTATACCACAAGTGAAGTACAAAGGCAAATAACATACTAGAAGAAAATATTTGAGTATATCAGAGATAAAGGACTAATAAATTAGGGAATTTATAGAGGAGTCTGATACATGAGCGAACGTAACCAAACCCTTATGAAAAATGGACAAAGGACATGAACAGAGAGTTCACAGAAAATAAACAAATGTTCCTTAAATATGTGGAACAATGTTAAAATATGTTCACAATAAAAGGAATGAAAATAAAAGTCTTCACACTTATCAAACTGAAAAAAATGAAAAGCTCAACTATATACTCTCTGATAAAACTACAGGGAAATAGAAATCTGATCCCCTGCTGGGGACATGCAAACTGGAATGGCCCCTGGGAGGGAGAATTTGGCAATAGGTAACAGAACTTACATTTACTATTCACCACTTAACTCAGTAATCCCATTTCTGTGAGTTTACCCTAAATATATGCTTCAGACGACATGAAAACAAATATGCACAAGATATTCACTGTAGCATTATTATACCAAGGAATATGAGAAACAGCTTACATAACCATACAGTGGAGATCAGATAAATAAGACACAGTACATTTTCACAGCAGAGAATGTGCAGCTGCAGAAACAGAATGAAGAAGAGCTCTGTGAATCAATGTGGTATTTCCTGGCTAAATTAAGAGGACAAAATAGAATAAGCTGGTTTACATTTTCAGAAAGAGAGTGGGATTATTTTTTTTGAGAAAGGAAACATGCAGGAAGGATAAAATAGAAACTAATGAAAACAGGGACTTTTCTGAGTATATCTTGTTTAATACAGACTTGACTTTTTAACTATGTTAATATTTATATATTAAAATTATTAAATTGACAGAGAGTAGGAAAGCCTTGAAATTGAATACAAATAGAAATTGATGAACCTAAGGCCTCTTCTCTGGCTCCAGGTTGTCTCCTTACCAGGGTCTTTGAACTAATTCTGTGTTAGGTAGAAGACTCCTGAAGCCTGAGTGAATCTGATGTGCAGAGCCCTATGACAACTTACAGTCAGCATGTAAAATGAACAAGAAATAAGCTAGTGTATAGTTCAACAATTTTAATATTTTGTTTCCATAGCATAGCTTAGTCTAAACTGATGAATGAAACAAAATATGGAAAGAATATGATGCCATAGAATTTTAAAGACAGATTATTATCAACCTCCAAATTTTATTACATTGTCTAGTAGTACACAAGACAACAAATGGGTATACTCTAAAATTATCATTATAAATTTATATGCATTTCTAGACATTATAGTTAGGGATGAGCAAATATACAATAAAGCACCAATCAGAATTAAAATCAGGACAATCAGAATTTCCTAGATGATGATAAGGACTCTGCTGATTACATCCATTCATTCCAGAAACCAAGAAAACTAAGGAATATTTCCACTTGTTTACTATCATGCATAATATAAAAACATCCCTTGTGGAACCAAGAGCTTGCTGAGAAATAACTAGAGAAGTAAAACAAAAGAGGTAAAAAAGATAGGAGAGGATGAATAGAGGGAAAGAATACTAAGTGATTACCTAAATGTAAAAATAAAAGGGAAGATGGACATATAAAAAGCTGGAGACCTATGGAGATAAATGTAGCAGGTGATATATCTTTTTCCTGGCAATTGTTTTTATTTTTAAAATTTTGCATGCTTGATATGAAACTACATGCATTAAATCCAAGTTATGATATTCCATTTCAGAATTACATCTCAGATGTTATGACCATTAAATAGTTATGATCATCTTACCTACAAATAAATCATTAGACACTAGGATTCATATTAAATTAGTCCACTGGTAAACAGCTAGTGAAAACACATTTAGTTGATGTTAAATATTATGCAGCATATTAAAAATGGCTGATGCTCTATAACCAATCCATTTATAGTTTCCGGTGCAAATTTTAAAGTCAAGTAAATGACGTTTTCAGCAGTAGTTCATGTGTTATGAATTGTCGGGGTTGTAAATAATTTGTAGAGCATTTATGTATTTCTAGAATCCATGTACTGCTTGCTTATAAATCTATTTATTAACCCTTATAAATAATTGATGGGCTTATCTTAAAATGAATCATTCCAAAAATTGCTTAACTATCTGGATTTTTCTTTAGTAATCCGTTCATCATTTTAGTTTCATATTTCAATCAAATATAAATAGGAGAACCTTACCTGCACCTTTTTCTTCTCATTCCCTAGTCTAAGTGTCATTATTCACCTTTATAGTGAAAAGCTATGAATTCATGTCATTAGTTCTCCTTCTGGCACCTTTAATGAGTAAATAGTTTTCTTCCTAACTCTTCATCCGTGTCAACGTTACAGCTAACTTCTCTTCTTCTTCCGTCTTCCCCCTTCCCTCCCTTCCCTTTCCTTTTTCTTCTCTCCCCCTCTTCCTCCTCCTCTTCTCCTCCTTCTCTTCTTCCCCTCCATTCCCTCAACCTTCTCCTCCTCCCTTCTCTTCCTTCTCCTCCTTCTCCTCCTCCTTCTTCTTCTTTTAATTCACTACTTAGACGCCCTACAATTTCTTCCCATCCTTTAATATCAGGGATCTGGATAGCTAATTTAACAATATCACTGATATATTTTTTTTTGACAGTAACTCTGAATCTTCTGTCAATTAACATGGAAGTCTTAGAATAGAGAGAAGTGAGATGTAAGAAGAGGTCAAAGATAGAAAGAGAAAGAAAGAAAGAAAGAAAGAAAGAGAGAGAGAGAGAGAGAGAGGAGAGAGAGAGAGAAAAGAAAGAAAGAAAGAAAGAAAGAAAGAAAGAAAGAAAGAAAGAAAGAAAGAAAGAAAAAAGAAAGAAAGAAAAAGAAAAGGAAAAGAAAAGAAAAGAAAAAATCAAGATAGGCCCTTGAAAATATTTTGAATGTGATCATTTGTTTTAGTCATTTGCTTCTATCCATTGCACCATTTTTGTTTGAAACCCAGATCTTCTCACCTTACCCCAGCTAACAGAAAATCCATTACTGAACTAATGCATTTTATTGACTATGCTATTTATAAATTCATTCAGTACTACTCCTTTCCTTTTACTATTAGTTATTTATTTTTTCTTATATTCCTTGATTCGTTTCTAAAAGAAGCAAGGTTTACAATAACATATGAAATACAAATTAAAAAATAAATAAATAAAGCAAATGGGTGAGCCAATCTGGGCAAAAGGAATTAAAAGGTAAAAGTAAAATGAAGCTAAGTAAGTGAACCATAGACCCTAGTTTACTTCCTATAATGCAAAATCCATATTCCAGAGCAATTTTCATGCTTAAGACTATGGAGAAACCATCATTCTCATCTTCAATTAGAAAATCTTATATTGCTGATCTCTGTAGAAAATGTTACTTCATACCTCTGAAAATGTCTTCATGAAAATAATTTTTGCTGGACTCTTATTTCGGATTCCATTATTATCTATTTGTATTCCAAGTATGCTAATACTCTGAATTTAATGGCTCAATAGAGCAGAGAAGACTTTTCATAAATCAAGCTGGATATCATGGGAATTATCCACACAAACATCCCATAAATCAAATAGAGAAGAGAATTTGCTGTCCATACTGAGAGTGGTCTTTCTCAGTGGAACACAGATAAATACTTCTTTGTGTAGGTGTACTGGGAGTTTCTCCGCAGAATCAGACGTTTTCCTGGGATAGATCTATTTGGGGGAGATGTAAAATGACTGTGTTGGTGCAATTGATGTGTGATCTCCATCGAAATTACATTCTATGTTATGCAACATTTGAATTAGCTGGCATTTTAAGGTAAAAATTTACTTTGGATGAGAGTTCAGACACAGGTAAACATGGTTAACTGAATCAGAAGGGAATCTCAAATGATGTGCCTGAGAAGCAAAAAAAAAGGTAGTGTAAAGATTTATTGAGAAACGTGTTCAGTTGATAAACGATAACATTTATTTGTAATTTGAAGATTTGACCCAAATGACACTCATTAGCTCAGCTTGTATGAATCCAATTAGTTTTATAAATTTATTATTTGTCTTGATGATATTTATAAAAGGATTTCATTATAATATTGGAAATGAGATCTGTTTTAGAATAAATGTGAATTATTTTCTTAATTATGCTATTTTGTTCTCTCTATAAAATGAAGGATTTCTCATTTTCATATAGAAGGCTTCTAGGTGATAATCCTAGTAAACATTTTTGACATAGTAAAAATTTATCCTTTATACTTGAGGCGAATTTTTCGAAGCATACTGGTTTAATGATTCTATTTTAAGCATGTTTCTTGTTCACTGCCACTCCCCACTGTCTTAATAATAAAAGCCAAAACATTTATTGAAAATTTCCTGTGTTCCAGGTAACGTGCTATTTGCATTAATTCTCATTTTAAGTTTCCCTACTCGATAAAGTGCATTCTATTACATCTATCGTCTTGGAAATAAGAAAGTAGAACTTAGTAATTATAAATGATTTTTCTGTGGAGAGGCAGGAGTAAAATGAGGAGCTGGAATAAATACATACTCTTTGATTAGAAATCTTATTTATTCTTAATTATTATTGTATTATTCCTTTTGATTTTGACACCACATGAAATATTACATTCTTTATTGCTCACATCAAAATTGCTATTACTTTCTTTAGTTAGAAAGTATTAGAAAACATATGGCCCTAATTATCTGTTTTGCTTTGGGTTAGAAAATATTTAATGTATTTGAGGAAGACAGATCCATTTTTAATAGATATTAAATATATTTTTTCTTAAAAAGATTCAGATTATTTCCTCTTACAAGCTAATTTTCCTCATTAAACTCAATTGATAAAATATAGTAGGCCCATTCTGTTGCCACCATCTGATACAATAAAGACTGAAATACGAGTTTCAGTTTACTTGATAACTGGTTAAAGCAATAATTTAAAATGAGATTTTCATTGAAAAATGTCTAATGTTGACTGAGCAAACAGAATCAAAAATCCAAATGAAAAACTCTGTCAACTACTCAATTGTAACTCTTTATAACAAAAATTTTCTTTTATATTTGGAATCATTGGAAACAAAGTATGTTATGATGGTTTTCAACCTTTTCAATGAGCCTCAAGCAAAAGCCACTGAAGTAGAGAGAGTTCGGATTATTTCATCAGTGCAATCAAAACCTGTGTAATCCACAGCCCCATGTTTCATTGATTCTTTTCTATTTGATCTTTTTTTCCATTAAAAGTCAGACAACTAGGGAAAGGATATTTTCAGCCAGAACTGCAGATTCAGTATTCTTTAGTTCTGATATTTTTTTTCCAGTTTCCAACATTAGCTTCTCCCTACACCTTGCCTTCTCAGCCATAGGATATTCATAATTTAATATTTTGTGTATTTAAAATAATAAAAATTTAAAAATGACCATTTTAAAGCAATTAATGTATTTATAGAAAAAAAGAATGGCATATGACATTATTACAACTTTCTCTGAGTGTGACTTACCTGGAAAAGCTCTGAGGTTCATGGTTTGAAAAATGGTCCAGATAATGATGGTTTTATTTGCTGTCCTCTGCCTCATCAATCATATTTTTCCAGGATTCAAGAGTTTGCAAGATAATTAAATATCTATTTTCATAGTTAATCCCTACAAAAATGAGGAAACAGGCTCATAAAGGTTAAATACATTTTTCTTCAAAAAATTGTCCCTAACTGGTTAAACCACAGGTACATTCTTTATAACAATGTTCATAGTATATAGAAACAATTCAAATTTAAAAACCACAGAAGTAATTTGCTCATGCTTGTCAAAATATAGAAACACAAAAAAACATTGATTAGAGACTTAGTGAAATATTTGAGTTAATTAAAATCTACTTTCCCCAAGGGTACCCCTCCCATTGTTTTGCCTTTTCAAGCAAATGTGTATTACTTTAAAGTATTTCTTCAAAAGTGCTGCCTTCTTGGAACCTTCCTTAGTGTCTGCTTTCTAAACTAACCTAGCATTTAAATCTACACAAAAAATAAATGAAGATCTTATATATTGCTATCTTGAAACATTTGTTTTGAACTTTCTTGTGAGTCCAAGAAAATATGCATGTCAAATTTGTGATTCTTCCGAGAGAAAGGGAGGTTTGGGCTTCATTTTATTTTCATGTATGGAATACGTGTTTGTGAAACAGTGTGCTTATAACAGTGGGAGGAGGCTGGGCAAAGTTACTGAGAGGATCTGGGGTTTAAGATATGATCCCTGCCCTTTGCTGCCCAGAGGTTCTGTAGTTCTGGAGTGTGTAGGCAGCATTTACTCTCATATCACAAGAGTAAGGATCATAATGAATATATTAGTGTAAGATTTGACAGTGTAAGAAGACAATGAGCAGTGAGAAGAAACACACCATAATGTAGAGCCCGTCTGTTTCTTGCTCTTCACCCTCACCGGTTAAGAGACATCTGACAGACTGAGAAGGAGCTGGGAAACTGCTGGTCTTCACCCACTTGTGTTGCATTTTCTCTTATTCCTCAAGAGAGTGAAAATCTAGATACCTATGGAGATTTTCCTAAATGGGAAGGAAGAGTGATATTGAACAATGTGTGAATACATTTGATAATAACCACGTTAGGGGCCAGCCTTTTGGACTAGCTACTACTGTTGTTTGGAGATAGAGGGACAAGAATATCCAAAGATGAAAGAAAATAGACAAGACAGAATGGTGGTCTTCCTTTGAAGGCAGTGACATGGCTGGTACTAATTAACTTTGGGGAAAAGCAAAGGAAACAGAAAACATGGTTTGTTTTCAACAAACAAGAGACATGTTTTTATTTCTACCTCCACCAAAACCTATGAGATTTCTTTTAGACCCAACAGACATAATAATAGGAAAGGAGATTTTAGTATTTGGTTTCCTTTTAGGTGAGACTGAATTTCTTTTGAATATAGTACTCTTGCATAGCAGAAAAGAAAGAGAGAGAGAGAGAGAGAGAGAGAGAGAGAGAGAGAGAGAGAATGAATGGAGGCTCAGGAACACCAATTTCTTCTCAAAACATTTCATTTTTAGGAAACAATTTTTAAATATCTTATTAGGTATTTAACAATGCTTCTAATGTAAGACATAATGAATGTCATTAGGTAGAGAAGAGTTCTTACTTGTTTTCAGATCAAAGAAAATAAAAGTTGGGAGAAACTCAATGATTTCTCCTGTACCTCAAATTTGGGTTACACTTAGAATTATTTTTTATGTGTTTGTGATGAATAAGTGCTCAGCAGATACAGCTCATATTGCTAAATATTGTGACACTCAATGTGTCCAGTCAGGATTATGGTTCTTAGGCCATCATTCTAGTAACGTCAGGACCCTTCAAACTGGGAATTGATTCATCTGAATAAGAAATGATGGCCTCAGAAGACTGTTTGGGGGATTGAATTAGAGTGAAACTTCAGAAAAAAACTCATCTAGCACAGCTATTATCTTTCAGAGGCCTGTAGGATTTAATAATCTCCCAATGGCCAAAAACACTCAGCCGGAGGCTGATGGTCTGAAATTGTCCTGGCCAAAAGATGATTAATATGAAGATGAACAGTTCTTCTGCATCTAGGTGGCCTCAGTCTGGGGCTGTCTAGTGAATCTACCTAACCATTAGAAATGGTATAATATTGGCCTGGATGTGAGAAGCCTAAACTCATAGTGCTTCATGTGCTCTTGTCATCACTTAGTCCTTTGGGTTCTTTCCTTTGGAACATCAGCTCATTTTCAGTACAAAAACCCAAAATACAAGAAGAATGAAAATAATATACCCCCAAATTATATTTTCTTTAAAAAACATGCCAAAGTCAACTATATTCTACATGAGATGGCTGTTTTAGCATCCTATAATTTCATTTTTCACCTAAAAATTAGAGTTTCAGTGAAACAATAATCATTTGATTTAGGAAGCAAATTTTAACTTTTCTCACCTTTTTTTTCTATTTTTAATGAACTTGGAATAGTAATATAAAATAATATACACTACATAAACATTCATGATTTTTAAACTTTTAAAAAAATATATTGCAGTTTAAAACATTTTTAAGCAAACAAATGAACTACCACAATAGAAACAATGCAGGGAGAAATGTGAGACGTGGATTAGTACTTCATCTAGGGCTGAATTTCAGGAAATAAATTGATATAACCCAAGGAAAAAGAAATTTAGAAAATGAGTTAGGTGCACCACTGTATTAGACTAAAAACCTACAATGTTTATGAAGAACACAAACCCAACCTTTGAATTTTTGGAGATGCAAACATTGTGGGGTTTTTTGTTTTTGTTTTTGTTTTTGTTTTTGTTTCAAGTATACAATACATTGGTTAGATATTTACATAATTTGTAAAACAATCTCCCTAATTGCTCTTTCCACCTAATCATTATATTAATGCTGTGCTCCCCATCCCCATGATTATTTATCAACTACTAATTTGTACTTCTTTAACCCTTCACCTCTTTCTCTCAGCTCTCTAACCCCTGTGTACAGCTATCACGAGATTGTCTTCTATATTCGTGCATGTTTTTGATTAGTTTGTTCTTTTTGTTCCTTAGATTCCATGAATAAGTGAAATCATATGGTATTTATCTTTCTCTGTCTGACTTATTTCACTCAGCATAATAACCTCTAGTTCCATCCATGCTATTGCAAATGGTGTTATTTATTTTTTAATGGCTGAGTAATATTCCACTGCATATATAAACAATAACTTCTTTATCCATTTGTCTGTTGATGAGCATTCAGGTTGCTTCCATATCTTTGTTATTGTAAATTATGCTGCCATAAACATAGAGGTGCATAGATCTTTACAAATTATTGTGTTTTGATGTCATTTGAACTAGAACAGTTATATCCTCTCAATTATCTGCTTTATGCTTATAGCCTCAGAATTACCTGTTGTGTATGGTTCCTTTGGATAAAGAATTTTTATACCTAAGATATCTTCAGTTGAAAAATAATGCACAGTATGACATAACCTCAGCCAAAGAAGACAAATTTTTCAACAATAAAACATTATTTTTTAAATAACTATTAGTTTAAAAGTAAGTATCCCTGAGATTGAAATCAGCAGCCAAGCAACCACATATTTTTCCCTCAAATATCTATATATATTTCAAAACCAAAGATAAATTTGTGTTCAAAATACAAAAAAAAAAAGTTAAATGTATTTATTAAATGTATGTTTGCTCTGTATTTTCTTACAGTGTGAATATCACGTTCATTTCCAATGAGGACATCTTTGGACAATGCAGTCATTATTGGTCCTCAGGAAAGGCAAAATACGTTTGAGTTTCAGGATATATATATTTCAGCTTTCAATGTGTTGTGTAATAAATCTCTGATAATTTGTAGCTTTAAGACTAGAGCACAGCATTATATAGCTTTTGTCAGTTCTTAGTTTAGGTAAAAAGCCTTAAAACCTCTAATACTGCACCTGGAACCTACCAAGCGCTCCATGGGTGTTTGCTAAATGAGGGGGAATAAAACAGAATTAATTATTTCAGTTTCCTGAGCTTTTTAAATCCCAAGAGAAATACAGAAACTAGATGGTTACCTTAATCAAAAAAGTAATTCTAGCCTGAAAACTTTGCCTGGGTTATGAATTACTGGATTTTAGAAAGTATTTTTTTAAATTATTTTCTACATCTAACACTACAATGGATTAATAATAAAAGAAAAAAAGTTTTAATTATTATAACTGAATAAACATGGATTAATTTGACAATGAGTTTTTTTTTAAGAATTTTTTGAGCATTTTTATGTTCACAGCAAAATTGAAAGGAATGTATAGGCATTTCCTAAATACTCTGCTTTCACACATGCACAGCCTCCCCCATTATCAACATCTGATAACAAATGGTGTATTTTTTACAATCAATGAACGTACATGGACACATCATAATCACACCAGTCCATAGTTTACATAAGATTTTCTCTTGGTGAACATTCTATGGGTTTGGACAAATGTATTTGAAATGTATCCATCATTAAAGTTTCATGCAGAATATTTTCACTGCCTAAAAAAAAATCTTATAGTTTTTTTTTTATTTGTCTTTTTGTGATGATTCTGTGTTACACTTCATTGACCAAAATGGTGCTGTTAATAATTTTTTCATTTTCTGAAGAACTGTATATTCTAAAGAAATCTTTGTAACCTTGAATAGTATTTGGCCAAAGTTAAGGTCCCATACTCCTGTGGCTCTTCATAGAGAGCCTAGAAAGAAAGAAAGCCCTAGAAAACGTCACAGCCTTTTGTCTTTAAAATTTACTGGTAATTCTTTCTTGTGAAATACAAAAACGAAAGCATTTAATGTATTTTGAAAAAAAAATAAATTCTATCATAAGTTATATAATCATCAATTTGTTACTATTAAAATATTTTTTGCTTCTAATTAGAAAATAACACAGATCCCCACTCCTCCACTCCTCACATACAAAGGTTTTATGTTGGTCTATAGAAATTTAAAGAGATATTTGATGTTATTTCCTTGCTAGAGCAGAACTTCACATTGCATTTGCTTCTATAACTAATTTATCTTCAGAGAAAGTACTTAGGATTTATTTTAAATGAAAAAGTACAAAAAACTTTGAGTCTGTGTTCACTGACCACAGTAGACCAAATTAGGAATACCGAGTACCAAGTGTAAGGTAAACGCGGGACAGGCCGAGAGAGGTTTTAAAAGCAAGTCTTTATTGGGAGAGCGCTCCCTGGCGAGGTTCACTGGTCTCAAGGGATGACGGGCCAGTGAAGTCATGCCCTGGGATGGGAGGGCGGAGTTTTTATAGGGTTATGTGGAGGTAGTGTATAGAATGGGGAATGTCAATTGAGCATCTGGATTAAGGTGGTGGCGGATTAGGGGATTAGGGTTGTGGCGCCCGCCAGGGTTTAAGGATGGGCTTTTGTCTGGATTCTGATGTCAAACTGGGAAGCCTCCAGGCAGGCCTCTGCAGACCTAACACCAAGATGCATCATTCTTCAGATATATTAGATGGCAGGAAGATTTTGATGTTCTTGTGAATTGTTACTTTTTCTTTATTTCATACTTTTAATTAAATCTTCATTTCCATAATTATTACTGAATCACAATGCCCTCTAAAACAAATTTGTTAAACTAGAATAATGCACTATGTTATACTGAGGATTAGCATTAGTAGTTACGGTTTTATCTGTAAGTATTTTCCACCTAATATTTATCTGCACATGTGACAGGCAGCCCTTTACTGATGATTCCCTTCTTCCTGGGATTCAAGCTCTTGTGTAATCCCCTCCCCTTGGTGATTGGCTTGTAATGAATGAATATAGCAAAGGACATAAGATGTTTATTTTGAGATTAGGTTATTTAAAAAATTGCAGTTCCTTCTTGGATCTTTGTTCTCACTCTCTGTTTCATTCTTTCTGAGAGAAGCCAGCCACCAGAGTGTAAGCTGCCCTATGAAAGTCCCACAAGACAAGGAACAGTAGTTTCCAGCCAAAAACCAGCAAAGATCTGAGAAAGTGAACAGCTAGCTGTGTTATATAAAACTCTCAGATTTCCAATATGTAGTTTTTAACATGTAAGTCTATTGTGTGTGCATATGTATATGTGTGATTAATCTATTCTCAATCGGTTCTTATAATTTTTATTTTACTTTATTTTTTTATTTTATCTTTTTTTTTTAAATTTTTTGAGTGTAGATACATTTTATTCTGAAAACTTCAAAAATCTTAGGACATTGTGCCTTTTTTATATTTTAGTGAATGTTTTATTAACATGATTTATCAAATGACTAATCAGAAGATAGAAGGTTTCAACTAAAGCATAGATGTTTTTGTTGTTTATTTAATAAATAAAGTATTACGAGGTAACACATTCTTATTACTACTCACATTAAGAAATAAAACACTGTTAGCCACACCAGAGAGCCTTCATTTATCCCCTTCTAACTTCTAACCCTTCTTAAACTCTGAAAGTAATTAATATTTAGAGTTTTGTTTTAATTATTTCTTTGTCCTTTAAAATGACTTTATCCTTTATGTGCATCCCTAAACACTATACTTTCTTCTTAAAATTTAGAGTAAACTAAAATAAAAACAAAAATAAATAAAATATAGATTTTAAAGAAATAGGAACTAAAAGGAGAATATTTTTTAAAATAAAAATAACAAAGAAAAATTAAGAAAAGATTCTTTGGAAAATAATAAATATTGAAGATAAATAAAATAAAATAATGTATAATAAGAGTTTTTGGAGAAGAATGCAAGAATAAGAAAATGTGAAAAAGTGATGTAAACTATAATTCTGAAAACCTTATCTAAACAAATAAGAAAATATTTGAAAGGATATATTAAAGAGCCTAGTACAGTCCTGAAAATATTCCAGTGAAATTATGAAACAATAACCAAAAAAAAATTTTTTTTGACTTTCTAAGCAAGAACAGAAGAAGAAAATTACATTACCATTATACATCATAGTAGTAACACTGATAACCAGAAATCGGAAAAAATTTTTCGAATATCCAAGGGGAAAGAAAAAAAAAAGCTAAAGATTTTATATCCAGGAAAACTGACTTTGAGGTATAAAGTGGCACAAAATTATTTTCAACACTAACTCAGGGAATATTGCTCCCATTAACATTTTGTGAAGATTTTCTAGAAAATCAGCTTTATAATTTTAGTATTTAAAAAAAGAAGATGAATATATTTTTCTTTATCTGTATATATTGGTGTTTTTTTTTTCTCTAAAATCTGTTTTAAAGTTAAATTACTGACTCAAAGAACTGACACATTTTAAATTTTAACATTTAGTACCGATTGTTCTCCAAAATTCTTTCAATAATTTGAATTTTTACTAAAACTTATTTTCTCAATAAGCTTGCCAATTTTGAGGCATTAATATGTTCTTAAATTAATAATTTTCTTAAAATCTGACAAACACAAAACAAATCTTAAATTATATTTTTATTTTGGATTATTCTTATTTAATGATGTTAATTTGGTGAGATGCATTTATATATCTTTTTGATAAATGCCTATTTATTTTTATTCTCACTCATTACTTATTAAAACTTTTTACTGTCCTTTTTGGTAAAAACTGAGTTTGCTTTAAGAACAGCAACCCTCTTTTCTCAAAATAAATTGTCACATGAGTTTCAATATTTTCCTAGGTTATAAGCTGTTTTAACTTTGTCCATGTTTCTTTTCTCTAAAGATATTTAAATATACATGCAATCGACTATGTCAATCTTTTTCATTCTAATTATTGGCTTGGATGTCAAGCTTAGTAATTAGTTCTTTACTTCAAGGTTATGAAAAAGTCCACATTTAAATTTTCTTCTAATATTTAAATTTAGTCACCAATATACATTGGTAAATGTTATGAATAAGCCATCTCTGTCTCTCCACTTGTGTGTGTGTATGTGTGTGTGTATGTAGGTGTAAATACATATATTGTTACATAGAGCCTGAGGAGGTCTTGGAAAGGAGAGACTGGTCATCATCGGTTGTTTTCATAATCAACTAAATTTTAAATTAAGAATGTTGTTCATTATACATGCATCTCAAGAATACTAGATCAAGTGGTATAAACTTCCAGTTATAAAATTAATAAGTCATAGAGATATAATGTATGGCATGCAGAATGCAGTTAATAATATAATAACTTTTTGTATTGTGACAGATGATAACTAGACTTACTGTGGGATCATTTCATAATGCATAATATAGAATCACTATAGTATATATCTGAAGCTAATGAAATATCATATGTCAATTAGAAGTCAACAAAAAACAACAGAGGACATTAGACAAGAGAAGGACAGGATTGAAAATCTATATGGAGGCTGCCATAGCCATCATAGTATAAGTTAATGCAATTGTTCATTACATTTTGTTAAAATATGGAAAAATAAAGCAAAAATGCCAACTAGAAGGGATACCAGAAAAATACATAAAGAAATGTGTCCAAGGCACACCAGATGTTTTAACTCTAATTATGAAAGACAGGTGAACTTTAGTGTACTTAATTTATATAAAAAAATAAATTCAACAAAAGAGACTAAATATTCTAGCAGTATAGTTAAAACTGCTTAATGAGCAGATACTTAAGTCAAAAATGGATATGATTGAATAAGATAGAGTATACACTTTCTATCTCAGGTTCTAAAGAAAAAAGAACTGGAATACTTCTTGATAGAGATTTTTCAAAGAGGACAAAACGAAACTGGAACCAACTCTTTAACTGGCATTACTTTAAAAGCTAATATGACTGAAGAAAATGAGGATTCTCACAACTGTAATTATATAAACTTGAGTCTTCATGACTTTATATTTACTTTCAAAAGAAAAATAATAGAGAAAAAAAGAGATGATGTTATAAAGAAGAATAACATTTGATTATTATAACTCTATGATTTGACCATTAGCCAGACATAGAAGAATTGACTTGTTTTTTAAAAAGATATTGAACAAAAAGTGCAAAAATCACAAGTTAATAGTAATAACGATATAACAATCAAACAGCTACAAATTATATATGTTTACCCGCTCTGGGTACTGTGCTAAGCATTTTACACACAATGTATTACTTAAGCCTCATTGGAATCAATGAGGTGGCATATAAAACTGAGAAACTTTAAAAGGATGACTGCTTTATAAAGAGACCAGTGAGAAGAAACACAATGATAATTTATTCTAAAAATTAGAACATTTACTATGATCAAGAAATTAATGCAATAAGGTTTCCTTAATTCTTCTAGTAAATAGAAAGTGAGTTATTGAAAATACTCCGTGAAAGCCAGAATTCTCAATGAATTTTAGAAACAACAGCTTCTTAAGGGGCTGGCTTGAGGATTGAAAAATTCAGTGCCAATGACAAATGAGAGCAATGGAGTTGAGATAAAATTAATGAGGACGGGTTTGCTTCAGGCCCTTTTCTGTCCTGCATTTCCTTTCACTGATGTCATTAGAACATGTCCCAAAGATAGCATAATCTTATCAAAAAGTCTCCTCATTTCCTATTTCCATGGATACACAGTAGACTACCAGTGTCTTTTTTAGTTGCTAGTCTGAAACTACAGTAAAACCTTTCATGAATGCTGATGCTGAAATTTTGAAAAGATAGGAGATTGACTTTAAGCTATTAAATAATTTGGTTTAGCTTCACTGAAGCAAAAATATGAGCTCTAAAGTTCCATGTGGGTTTGTTCACTTCTATCTTGACATTGTAGAGAAATATGATAGAAAACTCTGTTTAAAAGTTATTATACCCAGGGAACATACTAGTTGACCTACAAAAGTTTCTTTCAGCACTTTGTGATTTTAGATAACTGAGATTTGACAAGTATGTAGCTGAATTCATTAACAGACTCAGAAAATATTTATTAGCACCTATTCAGAGCAAGAGTGTGCCTGTGCTGTAGGGCAGGGAAACAGTAAACGGCAACTTCGTTGTCATTGTGCCTTTTGGAAATCACGTAAGTAACTTGGTGTCATTGATCAGAGATGTTAAGAAAATATTACTTCTGGGAAACATTTAAAATAAATGAAACACAATATAAATTTTAGTGTAAAGATCTTTCCTCAACGCACTGGGCACCTGGACCCTATCGGTTTTTGGTTTTCTTAGGCCAGAAAAAGAGCATGCTATGATGTACGGCCCTCCCGCGAGACCTCTCACCCACCACACAGCCTTCAGTGGGGCTTACCCAGGGGCCATACTGGAGGTTTTGCTTTGCCGCCAGTCTCAAGTTTATTCCTGCAAACTTAGGAACTGCTGCTTAGAGCTATTTGTTATAGTTGAGTCTGCCAGGATCTGCCTCATAACCCTCTTACCTAAATCTTATTTATTGAATGAGGCCATCTTTACACTCAGAATTTAAAGAATCTATTAGGTTCGAGATGGAATTCAAAGCACTGGATACTCATTAAAAGAAGGAATGAAGTAGAACAAAAGGATGTCTCAACAAATTAAATACCTGAGGAAATAAATGAAATAAATTAAATAACTGAGCTCCCAAAAGAGTTTTATATGGAAACCATTGTCTAATATAAAGGACTTTGTTCCAATTAATGACAAGATCCTTAACTATTGGAAACCATGGACCCATGGCCCTGGACCAGAATCATGATTGACTGCTTAATTCTGAAAACCAGGACTTTGGCTCAGCATATACATTTGGTAAATGCCTTGGTTTCCATTTTATCTTTGTGAAAATGTATACATTTAATTCAATTTTGCTGTAAAATGTAATCACTAATAATATGCAATAAATATTTCCTTGAGGAAAAATAAACTTGGAACAACAACAAAAAAATCTTTTCTTTGCATCATTAAATTTCTCTAGAGCAAATGTCTTCTATCTTCTACCTGAGCTTGCTGGCATGGGGAATATAATATGCCTAGATGACAATCTTCCTTGAAGGTAGTGAGGAAGGTTGCTGAGGGTCTACAATCCCTAATGCACACTTTCACAAAATTTTTTTTTTCTGTTCATCTTCCTCTTCCTTTCCTTGTGCTCAGAGATCTTTGTTTCTTTTGCTTTACAGAGTAAACCACCCCTCTCTTGTAGCATTGATGAAGAGCAGCAGTCATCTCGTGCAGGAAGTAGGGAAGGGTTCTGAAGGGCCAAATATACTGTACATAGATACTCCTCCAACCCTTGCTCTTTATCTCCTGCTTACATGCTTTGTGTTGCCTCTCTGAGACGCTTAGCTGATCTGTAGAGTTAGTCAGCTTACTTCTTGGAAGTATTTGCCTATGTTTCCTTTGTAGGAACATAGATTTAACTTCTTCAATTCTATGGTCAGTTATTACTTTTCTATTCTTTCTAAAACTTGACTAAAAACTGTCATTCACTATTGCTTCCTGTCCCCCATTCCTGTCATCCTTCTAGATTGATACCTGAATGTACTTTTTCGTTGTTGTTGTTATTTTCCATGTTTGATGGAGAAAACTAGTATCAATACACCTCATTTAATTAGTCACCTATATAATCAGTATCCAACAATTATATGAAAAGTAGATAATTCTGAAGAATTTGCAAAATACTAAGCTTTCCCCTACTTTAGTCATGAACTAGGAAAAATGTTTTTATCTCTTCTTTCTTCTACAACAAACAGGTTTTTTTTCTACTTTTTTTTTTAATTTACAGTTGCTATTTTAATCAACATTTTGTTCATGGAGAGAGTTAGCTCTTAATCCTTTTTGTGAAAAGTGAAAAATCCCTTGTTGAGGACTAAAATGAATATAGATTCTTTCCCACTAGCCAGAAACATATTGTCATGGTGTTACCTGTGAAACCGTGTTGCAGGTAGGATCTCTCTCTTCAGTCTCTACACCTGCACACATAGAGGTCAGGATATGAATTCTTAATTATTGCAGACCAAATATCCTGCTATTGATGTGTATGTGTGCAAGTCACATGGTTCAAGCCACAGGTCACTCTTGCATCTGGTAAATGGAGGTAGAAAAAATAAAAGGCTAGGCTCAATAAAAACAAACAAACAAACAAAAAAACAACAACAAAAAAAAAACTTGGCCTTTCCCTTCTTATCAGTTGGCATATGAGACAAAACTCTGATTCATGCAGATATCCAGAGTTCTAGTCCTGTGGGTACAAGCATATGTGAATCCTGGTTACAGACATTATTTAGTAGCAGATACTCTCCATCTTAAGGGGGCAAAAAAAAAAAAAAAAATCATTTTTTTTTTTCCAAGACCTGGTCAGCACTGGTGTACAACAGACATAGATTGTAGTCTCAGATTATATGTGCTCTCAAAAACTAACAAAAACATCAAGGTGAACTCTGATTTGACATGCCATGTTAGATCTTGGAGGATAAGGTACTCAAACAACACAAAAGTTAGACAATGATATCAATCTCTAATAGTCCCATGGCAGTAAGTGTCATCTGTTCAAGAAGTCTCTAAAGAGTTTCAATTGCCTACTTCCAAATCCAAACTGTATAAAATATTGGGTCAGATGATGATACACTTGATATTCTATAGGCTATAGGGACATGAAGATTCTTCTGGTAAACTGTGTTCCGGGAACAGAAAAGCTTATATAGTAGTTCAGAGGGAGGACATTGAATGTTAATTTCCACATTTTGCAAGGCTAACTGCTTCTGATAGTTTTACTAATTACAATAAAGAAACAAAAGTATTTGCCAGATCAATTGATGGTGGGCGAATTAATTCAGTAAAGATGCCATATCTGAAATAGCAGTTCCCATTGGCCTCTTTGTTCGATAAAGTTTTCTGTAATACATACTTTTCTCCAAAATGTATCTGAATTTTTGCATGACCCAGGGAAAGGCACATCGAAGTATGATAAGAATCAAAACCCTGAATCCTTAAGAATTTGATATTGCATCAATCTCTGCAAATAATCATGGCATGAGATAAACATTGCTTGTCTGTTTGGGTGGTATCAGGGAGTGAAATGGAGATGGAGGGGACAGTTTCAAAAGCTGTAATAGCTTTTCCCACCAAAATATCTCACCAATGTTGAAATTCTTTGTTGAAATTCTTTTGATTCTTTTGGCAGCCAGGTATGTCTATCTCAAGTTTATAGTGTATTGCCTAATCTCCAAATCTTTCTGGCCTTAGACATTTAGGTGTGTCAGATATTAATAATAATTCATAATTAATATCTAAAAAACATAAGTTTTTACTGGAATTTACTTTTCCTCAAGTTATAGTCTCCCGAATGAAAAGATGCATATTCTTCTGAAAAGATTCATAGCAGAAACTGTAGCTGCATTTCTTAAATCGACCTAGCTTCTCTCTCAATCAACAGATTCCACTTCTAAAAACTGGTTTAGATGTGGGAACCAGGTGGAGGCTATGGATTCCCACTGTCATAGAAACTTTTCTTATTATATGAAACGAGCAATGCCTTATAAAGCTACCTGTGCATTTCATGTGATCAACAGCATCAAAGACCAAGAAATAATTCTGTAGTCCTGATTTTAAATTAAAGATATCAATATGAATGCATGATGTATTGCATATTTAACTTACATAGTTTTAGCTCTTTCTACTGAACAAATCCATAAATGAAACAGAAATGAGCCTCTTCTAACCCAAATTGATGTCACTAAGTACTATTTTTAACTAAGAAGAAACAGAACTCCTTAGAAATTCTTAATATCACAGCAAAAGAAGGAAATATGCACAATTAACCTTATGTTATCATTCATTATTATTTATTATTATTATTATTATTTTTTATTATTATTATTTCATTATTATTTTGTCTCTGTGGTTATCAATCAGTGCACTGTTGTCATTCTATAGCATTTGCCTACCCAAATCTCTATGCTGGATAAATTTGACTATATACTTTCTTTAAGAATAAAACTATACTATAAAATATTCCGAAAACTCTAAAAGACAAATTTTCTGTGTCCCTCTTGTCCAGAAATAACCACTCTTTTGACTTGTATTGGCTATTTGTATATTCTGTTTTTATAAAATTCCTGTGTAAGTCTTTTGCCTTTTATTTTATTTTTGCTCTTTATTGCTTTGCTGTTTTTCTGAAAAGTATTTTTTTCATATGTACTCTGTAAATATTTTCTTTTAGTTTTTGTTTCCCTATTAAGTTTTTTCATTGGGATCTTTTGATGAATAAAAGATTTTAGTTTGTGTGATGTCCACTTAATAAATATTCTCACAAGTTTTCTCCTGGAAGTGTTACTGTTATAGTTCCCATTTACAGAAAATTTATATATTACTAATATTGATTTGCTCGATCTATGGACTTAAAAAATGTTTCCCAAAAATATTATATAGGTTTCAGAATAGAAATCTTACATTCTTTTGTGATATTTATTTATCAATATTTGATTTGTTATTATAACAATATTTTTTAATTCAGTTTCTGATAGTTTATTGTTAGTGTGTAGAAGGACAATTGATTCTTACATTTGATCCTATATTCAGTATATTTGATTAATTCATATGTTTGCTTGTTTGCTACATTCGTTGGTCTCCTTGAGGTATGGGACTTATAAAAATTAAAACATAATGTTACTGCTATTACTATCTACCATAATATTTTTTCTTCACTGGGATGTAACCATGTTTTCCAAATGCATTATAAAGCAAATTTGTTTTTAAATTGTCTCCTTCATAATTACATTACTATCTACTAATTAACTTATTAATTTTTAATTTGATATCACTCATACTGTGATAATAATTGCTTATTTTTAATGTGGTATAGAAAATGCTGTATCTACAACATGTCATTCTTTCAAGAGAAATAAGTATAAAGAACAAATCATGAATATAGACTCTAAAAATGTAGGATAATTCATGACACTCATCTTATTTTAATTGCACATTACACACTATATGGTACTCACTTCAGCCTAAATCAAGATGAACATTTTCACAAATGAAAAGGAACTACAGTAGCAAAATCTCATTTTATACATCGATAATTTTAGAAGTGTCATCTGGTTAGACTTGCAAAGTGAACAAAAATTAAGGCTTAAGTCTCTAACTTCCGTATAACATTGTAATTCTCCGCATATTAACATATTACATTTATCAGAATCTCAGCATTCTTGTCACATGTGTATGACACTTGTCTTTAAAATTAATATAAGCCTATGGCAAGTTTCTTTAAAATTATAATTTAAAAAAATATTAGATATACAGGAGAGGGGAAGAGATGCTTATTGTATCAATATGCAAATCCTCTGCCAAAAGAGAGTATTTTTTTCACATTCACAAGTTCTATTCATCAGGCTCTTCAGGATCTTTTCACATGGGTCTGCGACTGAGACTTCAGGACTGCTTGGGCTGTCAAAGATTCAGAATCATCCTCCAAGTGTATAATCAACAGCAGCATAAGATAATCCTGAGAGGTTGTATAAGTAAACTTGAATTCTTCTTTAATTATTTACTCAATCCTTCATTTAAAAAAAAAAAAAAAAAGATGTTTAAGATTGAGTATGGATTAGACAGTTCTAGGCACAGAAAGCCAGTGGGAACAATGCTAGTAGATTCTTTACTCATGTATAGTTGATACTCTAATGTCATCTCATCTATCAAAAATCATCTCTTTATTGACATAAGGAACATAGTGGAAAATAAAAAAGTCATGCATGATCTCCCAATGAAGAGTTTTCATGGCTGGGTGTAAGACTAATTATCCTGCAAAGTTATGTTAGGGAAGGGACATATAAAGAAAGTAACTTAAGCAAATCTCAATGCTGCTTTCTGCATTATGATTAAAGTGGGCCTCATTCTCTCTACAAGAAAACAAAACAAATCACTAGTCCTCGATGACATTGGTGTACGTACTAGTCAGTCTCCTTAATAAAGTGATATTCTTTCAGTGTATGTTACACACCCCCCCAAACAGATTCTTCACAAAATAGATAACAGGATCTTTTCCATAACCAAAAACAATGGTGGCTCATTGTTTAATTTATACAACTGTTTTTTTTTTCCCTGTAATTCATAATAAATGGGAAGTATAAATGATTCCATTTTAAGAAGTAATAATGGCTTTTAACCTTCTCATTAGCTTTTTTAGTGATTCATTTACTGTGATTATTGTATATTTGCCTTTACTGGTAATTTTTTTTTCCTTTCCCATATTTTCTTATGGTTGCATGTATACATGGAATCTAAAAACAAAACAAAACAAAACAAAAACAGACTCAAACATAAAGAGCAAAGAGATAGTTAACAGAAGGGAGGGGTGGAGGAATGAATGAAAAGGGAGAGAGAAATACAGTCAATAATATTGTGCTAAGTTTGCACTGTGACAGATGATTACTAGAATTAGTGAGGTGATCACATTGCAAGGTATAAAAATGTTGAATAACTATATTGTATCTAAAACTAACATAACAAATATAAGACTGTGTATCAACCATAATTAATTAAAGAAATAAATAATAATAATAATAATGAAAATACAACTGCTCTCTTTCAGATGGAAACTAAACTAACAACAACAACAACAACAAAAATAAACAAATTACCACCCCTCCCTGCAATAAATCTAACATATTAAAATATTACCTAAAATATTTAATAAGTTTTACTCAAACCAATGTTGAATAGAATGTTCAGCCAAGAAACAAATCAACTTGTTTTTAATGAAGATAAGCAATAATGAAGGTTAGGTAATACTAATGTTCTCTGTCTCACAGTCAAGTGGTTTCTTTCCTTATATAATGGGTAACTAGCTAAAATGTGTAAAAAGTGTTCATAAATGCAATGGTTAATTTCTTAAGCATTTTTAACCATAATCTTTCAATATTACAACAGTTTTCAAGGAAAAAATAGAATAGTGAATATATATTTATTAAGTAGATTCAACATTATTTTTTAAATTCATTTGCATTGGTCCTAGGTGATTTTTTTTTCCTTTTCCTTATTTCTTTATTCTATTTCCTGCACTAACTGAATTTCTTTCCTCAAAGCTCAAATTTGGAAGCCAATAAGTCAAGAGATGTCTTTATATCTCACACCAACTAAGCTTTGCTATTGAGTACCTATTAAGTGTCAATAATAGTAACTTAAATAGGTATCTCTTAAGTATAGATGCCATGGGTCATTGCTAGTGAAAACCATGAGAATGGTGGCATTTCTGTCCAGTTCCCTATGGCCTGACTCTCACTTAGTAGCGTAAGAGTATGAATTAACTTAGAGAATATGGAAGGGAGAAGAGAAGACTCTGCATGTTAGCAGATCGATTAACTGATATAGGAGGAATTCTGACATCACTTGTGGAAATAACTGGAGAAGTGTCGACATCCGGTAGCATGCTGTTGTAATTGTCACAATAAGCTAAAGACTTTTAAAATTATTATTGTTCTAATGTAAGGCAAGGATTCAGTCATTCAAAAAAGGTCATTAATTTATTAATAACATCAATGTCTTAATATAGAGGCATTTTAAGATTTTCTTAAAATAGAATATTTAAAGAATTTTGTCAGAAGCTTAACATTGCAAAGACTTTAATATCATGCTTTTGCTCATAGCTACTTTTCTTAAAACATTATTTTGTCACAATGTTAAACTTGAAAATAATTAAGAACCTAATTGTTCACTTTATCATATTATAGCATTTTTTTTTCTCATTAGAGTTTATGCAATATTCTCTGTGTTTTTCTATATTCTATGTAGACTCAGAAGTCCTCCTATGGTTGATTATGGGTACCTTGTACTTAGTGTGGTTCCTAGGGTGCCAAAAGGCCTTCCTCAATGTCAGTGCTCCACCTTTAGTTCTCAGAAAACCCTGAAGGACTGTGCTTCAGAAGAAGCTTTTTTCCACACACCTGCCCCATTCGCAGTTGCATCCTACTCTTACTAGGCACTAGCTTCTGGGCTCATGCAATGGGCAGGGATTCTTTATTTTCCTGGCCTAGTTCAATTTTTAATATAATTATCCCTCTCTCTATATATAGATATAGATAGATATAGATACAGATGATATAGATATAAATAGATATAGCTATAGATATAGAGATAAATATGATAATAGGACTTATTTTATATATTTTCTTATAGGAAAAAAACCCCAAGGATCTATGAACAAGATTGAATGAACTAAAAAATTTGTAGAATTCACACATTAAAAAATTAAAAAGTAGAAAAAATAATAAATAAGAGCCTCCCAAAACTTAACTAAGCATAAAAAATAAGCAAGATTATCTAGTGAGAAATCAAAATATGTCAGAGATATGATACATAGAAAATAACTCAAAATAACCCTTTGTCTCTCCATGAAATAAAAGAAAACTAAAAATAATCATTATTTATTTTATAATTTTAACAACTTCTTTGAGAAGATTTTTTACCAAAAACACATTTTATACTGAACCTAGTTAGAAATTAATTTGAAAATAAACAGTCTATGGCCATACCACCCTGAATGCACCCAATCTTGTCTGGTCTCAGAAGCTAAGTAGGGTCAGGCCTGTTTAGTATACTTGGATGGGAAAATAAAGTCATTTCAGATAAAAATTTAACTAGAAGGGTTGCTTATTAACTTTTCACCTTTTAAAGTGAGTGAGTTAACTATTTATTCTTGTAGGTAAGTTCCAATTCCATAAAGAGGATGGGATATCTAGTGGAAGTAGAAATGAGAATAGAATAAAAAGGGAAATTCTGATGCATAGAAGTATTGAGAGTTGTTGGGTAGAGCATCATTTTGCCAGATGGGGCCCTGAGAAGCTTTCTGTAGCTAAAAAATAGAACATGGATATTTGAGTTTGAGCATAGAGGAGAGGGTGCTTCAGGCTGTAAAGAAAACATGAAGTATGGAACATGGAATACAACCAAAATATGATTCAGTAATTTAAGGCTTACATTGGGGCTGACCATGCCATGAGATATTTCTCACATAATAGATTACATATATCTGTAAAAAGAAAACTATTTAATTGTGATCTCAAGTTAAAAATGTACGAGACAGAGAAAAGTGACTTAAAGAAAAACAAAATATTTTTTTGAAATCTTGAATTATTTTTGAATTTGTAATAGAACTCAAAGTGAATTAATTTAGCAAAGCAAAGTGTTCAAAGCTACAAGTCTCAACAATACAAAAATATAATAACAGGATTTGATCAATTCTGTCAACAAATCAATATTTTTTCCAGTTATGTCTAATCCTAAAAACACTCTGAAATAACTGTTTTTGTTGTTGTTGTTGTTGTTGTTTTCCTACTTAAATGTAACTTTGGATTGCAAGTACTCAGAAGGCAAGGTTTGAATCTATTAAAATACATTGAGGTACAATGTTTATGATTTTTCATTCAAATTAAATCTTAAGACAAGTTTTCTTGCTATTCTGATTATAATATTATATGGATCTCACAAAGACATGATTTCAAACTTTGAGAACAATCTATTCTTTTAAAACTTCACCATGACAAGTAGTTGCTGAAAAAAAGCCTGTCTGCCTTTGGACCAATGCTGTTCTGTTGATTTGTTAGAACTTAGTAAGTGTCTATACCTAGTCCACTCTCAGTTATTTCTTCCTGAGGAAATGAGGTGTATCTAACTGCAACACAAGAATAGTGACTGGAACACACTTGTTTAGTAGTCGATGAAAAGTCCTTTCATATTATTTTTTCCAGCTAAAAACACATATATACAATTACATTTCCAAAAACAAAATTAGAGGCATATTTATTTTTAAAATATTTAGGAAATAATTCCATCTTTTTTCTCTACAAAAGATCAAATACATCATAAAGAAAATCTTAAAATCAGTTTTATTCAAAGCGCACACACATTGTCAATATTTTTTAATGTTCTCTTAACTTTAATGCTAAGTGCCAGAGCAAACATCTGGTTGCTTTGAAAGAGGAACCACTTGTCTAACTCCCCCTTTTCCTCTTCCCCTTCCAAATTCAATTTACAGAAAAAAATTTCAAATTTCTTAAGGGCCACAGCTGGATACAAAATTATGCTGAGTATTAAAATGATAAATTACATCTCCTCTTTTCATTGATGGGTACTTATGCTGAGTGGTAAATATTTTGGCATGATTAAATATGTCACAAATGAATTTACTTTGCAATATATTAACCAGCTTAACTTTTTCACCCCAGCTAGATTTTCAAACTTTTGTTTAATATCTGAATGTTCTTCATAGTCTTTTCTGATGTTAAAGCAGCAACATATGGTGCTTTGCAACAAAAGATAATTAGATTTTGTCTTGACTGCCTTTAATGCTCTAACTTGAAAAATATATATGTTAATAGAATTTACAAATAATAGGGTACAATAAAAATAAGAAAAATTATTAAGTAAATTATCAATGTAGCACCATCATCTGTACATTTTTAACTTTTCAGGTTCATGAGCCAACTCGAGAATAAATTGAAATGTTCGGAATAATGTTTTTAGCAAATTAAAATAGTCACTATCATCAGGGAAACGCAAATTAAAACCACAATGAGATACCACCACATACCAGTCAGAATAGCTATTATGAAGAAGTCAAAAATCACATATGTTGTGAAGATGTGGAGTTGGTGCACTGTTGGAGAACTTCAAATTGCTGTAGCCACTATGAAAAATAGTATGGCAATACCTTGAAACATTAAAAATAGATCTACCAAAGGACCCAGCAATTCACTTCTGAGTATTTATCCAAAGAAAATAAAAACACTAGTTTGAAAATACATATGCATTCCTATGTTCACTGCAGCATATTGACAATAGCCAAGACATGGAAGCAACCTAAGTGTACATTGCTAGATGAATAGATAAAGGAGGTATTTATATGCAATGGAATATTATACAATAGAAAGTAATTAAATCTTGCCATTTGAAATAACATGGATGGACGTAAAGGGTATTATGCTAAATGAAATATGTCAGAGAAAGACAAATATACATGATCTCAATCAAAAAAAAAAAAAAAAGAACGAAACAAAACAAAATCAAACACACAGAAACAGAAACTAAAGAGATGGCTACAAGAGGGGAGAGGGTGAAGAGGATAGGCGAAGAAGATGAAGGGGAATATAATCAATAATATTGTGAGAAGTTTGTGCAGTAATAGGTGATTACTAGAATTAGTAAGATAATTATGTAGTAAGGTATAAATATGTCAAATAACAATATGTATAACTGAAACTAAAGTAACTATATAATATTGTATACCACTATGCTTACATTAAAATAATAATATTTAAAAAACAATTCTTTAAAAATAAAAACAATAATAACATAAATAAATAAATCCAAAACTTATTTTCTCCTATACCCAAGCAAAAATAAAACCTTATCATTCTAAAATAGTTGAAAGTCATTTGATAATGTCATGCTTTTTGTCTTTTATAAGGACTTCTTATTGAGACAATATGTTAATGAAATCATGTCACTTGTAAATTCTTGCTAAGTGATCTAGAGATTTATTAATAATTTCAGTTCTTGGACATATGTGGAATTCGAGTTTCTCTTTGTCATTTTGGAAGACCAAATATGGCAATCTATGTTGTCATAGTAGTGTCAGGAATTCTAACTCCTGCCAATCAGAAGTGTAGTGCTTACCAAATAGTAAGAACTCAATAAGTAACTGATACTGCATTAACAAATAAATTAAATTCTTTTCATTGTGTTTTTATTAATATAATTGACTAATCAAGCTTAAGAGAAAAGTAGATTTTAACTCTAAAAAGACCATGATGCAACTAAATTCCTTGTCCCCTTAAGTTTTAACTTTTCTTGATTGCTTTCTCTTTTTGACTACTATTTCTAATCTTATTGGTCATTTCTGAGGGATTTTTACACAGTCTCTGACTTGTGGAGCTCTTCTCTCCCCACCCCCCTGTTTATTCTGCTCCTCCTTATTACTATGACAGTGTCTGATCTTGGCCATGACCTAGGATCTTGGCTTCTGCTTTAAGAAATTATAATTCTGAAATTATACCTTTATTGTTCTAGACTTCAATTCCACAGTACATTTGGTTTTGATTTTGCATTTCCATTCTTACACCATTTTTACATTACCATAGTAACAAAACTAACCTCTACCTGACAGATTGAAATCTCCCTCATGAAGACAGAGAACATTTTAATCATCATATTGGTCTCACTTCATCTTAAATATGCTACTTAGTTTAAAAATGAAGAAAAAATCAGTAGGCCCCATCTCCTAAGCCCATTTCTCATTTTGCCATTTTCACTACAGAACATCTTGAGCTAACCAGAACAACCTAACTTTTTTTTATTCATCCTTTATAATTATTAATTTTAATTTTTATTCAGTGAGAAAAAAAAACTATTAAAGTAAACTAGTTCTAAATGAGATATACAGGAAGCTAATGAATCCTAAAATGTGTGGACTTTCACTTACACAGTCCCTTCAAAATCATAGGAAAGAGCTCTAGCCATCTACTCATATGATACTGTGTTTATTGTTCAACCTCAATCAATTAAGTCATGGCCTCTTGCTATTCAGTATCTCTGTAGTTGCCTTTCTCCTGGTGTGCAGAATTTTCAGAATGGTTGAGGGCATTCTGAAGGATAAGCTGTGGGGAACCTGAAGAAAGATACAGTTATTGAAGTCTGCTAACATGTATCATAGCTTGTAGTCACGTCTGTGTTTACTTAAAATTATTGTTATCATCGCATGTATACAAATAACTTTTGGAAATATCTTTTCTGACTGCTGTTGCGAAATGAAAGCTTAGATCAAGTGGTCTTACTGCAAAATTAACTTGTCTAGTGGCATCTGCCAGTGAAAGTATGTGGATAACGGAAGACATAAAAAATTTGAAACATGTAGAGGCAGATGCCAATCTGTGGAAAATTCTTCCAATCACTTGACATATGAGATATAAGCAGAGAATTTGTTTATTTATACCTGGTAACACAGGTTCATTAATGTCAAATACATAATTGATAATGTAGTATAAAGTTATCCCCCAAGGTGTTTCCCCACTTTTTTGTTGAAACCAAACAACAACAACAACAACAAACAATTTATCAAATTTTCTGTGAATATAACCACAAATTTGTAGCAGCATTACAAACACTGAATAATTCTCTGGGTTAGATTATGTTTTAGATAGTCGAACATTCAATTAAAAAACAGTCGAGCCTGCTAGAGAAAAAGAATAGATCATTTTTTACTCTCTTTTTAGAGAATAACAAAATTTTTCATATGAAGATGCAAACAAAGATAAATAAGTCATGATAATATAATATACAACATTAGGAATATACTCAATAACATAATAATTTTGTATGGTGACAGATGGTTACTAGACTTATCATGGTGTTCACATCATAAAGCATATAAATGTCGAATCACTATGTTGTTCACTTGAAACTAGTATAATATTATATATCAATTTTACTTTAGTAATAAAGAGTATGAGCCAAAACATGTGGGAATAAAGTATTTTAGAGGTATGTTTATCAATTAATTTAAAATTTTGTCTTTTTAAAACAATATTATTGTCATATAATATTTTAAATTTATAATTTGTAATTTATTTTTAATTGTATAAACAAAGATATCCTTGAATACTTAACTTTATGTTTATAATTTTTTATTCATTTTCTTAAAGAAGCATCTCAAAATTGGCTGGAGAATATCTAGATCTGCCTTTGCTAGGGGTTACTTATGATGCTTTTCTATTCCTCTAAGACTATCATTTTAATCAATCTAATAGAAAAATATTTTATAATTATAAACAATGATAACATAAAGAACAAAATAATAAGTGCTACTTTAGTGGTATAATCAGCAAATATACATAGTTACAGAGAAGAGCTTTACATTGACATAGTAATGAACAGGAAAGGCCTAAAAGGAGACACTATTTCAGTGCAGGAAATTATTTGGATATGTAGATAATTAGTGATAGAATGTTAATGAAATTAATAATTTAGGTCATTTTTCAAGTTTTCTTCTGATTCACCTACTCAGAATGGAAGCCCTTATACCCCAGGTCTTAATCTACCACTATGAACAGTATAGAGACTAGATTATTAAAGTCAAATTAACAAGCTTTTGTTAACATTTTGGGGTTGTCCACTCATATTCTTTTACCCCATCTCCATCTTTTACAACCATACTCATGAAAGAACAGTCAATGTCAAGACACAGTTGAGAGGTGTGAGTGAGTATATGACTCAATAATGGCCAACGTTACTCTCTCATGGGTATGTAATTGGAGCTGAGAAATTCCAGAGTAATCTTGGCTAAACTGTAAGTTTTCGAAGTATTGGTCGTTCTATTACAATCATGTGGACTAAGTAGCAGAAAAAAAATCATATGGAGATAGACGTAACAAAATGCAAAGAAGCAATGAAGACACAGGAAAGACTTCTTAGGTTCTCTTGATCTTTCCTTATATCCTGGTTCCAATCTTTTCTGAGGCCCAGTCATAACACTTTCTTAGATTCCACACAGGTTCATTTGTATTAACTAGTACCCTTTATGATAATCATCATACAAGTCAGTAATCCTTAAACTTGATAGCACACTATAGAAATATATGGCTCTTTCTGGGACAAATTAATCAAGATTCTCAATTAATTTTTAGTTTACTATAATCCCAATTTTCTCCTATTTCAAGAATTGTTAAAAAAAAAAAAGACGGACAGTATTTGAACTTTCATTTCTGAAATATCCTTAGATCCTAGGGTTAAAGGAAATCAGAATAATTTACATCACTAAACTAAAATTAATAAATAAATTTGAATTATATTACAGAATATATTTACATAAAATAAAACAATATTTAGAAATGTTCTTATTTTAAACTACTACAACATAATGACATTAGCAAATCCTAATTTTAAGTGAAGATTATTGAGTTTTAAAATATTTATCAGGCTTTAAAATTTTGAATGAAAGTTACAGACAAGTATCATAAAATAGAGTAAAATTTTAAGGAGATAACTTGCAGAATGGTTTGAGGAACTTAACAAGCATGGTGATGTTATAGAGAGTGTGGTATTCTAAGTGAGTTTAAGTACATTCATGCCAAGATATTTTTAGGAAGCTTATTCATACAGAGGATATTTTCTGCTTCAGTAAATATGTTCACAAGTGCAAAATCTCCCAATTTTGTTTGAATCTGCTGTGATATTCTGGCAAGCATACTAGTTTGATGTGTGTGTGTGTTCTTCCTTCCTTCCTTCCTTCCTCCTTCCTTCCTTCCTTCCTTCCTTCCTCTTCCTTCCTTCTTCCTTCCTTCCTCTCTCCCTCCTCCTCTCTCCTCCTCCTCCTCCTCCTCCTCTCCTCCTCCTCTCCTCCTCCTCCTCCTCCTCCTCCTCCTCCTTCTTCTTCTTCTTCTTCTTCTTCTCTTCTTCTTCTTCTCTCTCTCGCTCTCTCTCTCTCTCTCTCCTTTTAAACTTGCTAAGAACTGTCCATAATCTTAGGGGAAAAAAGGCAAAATAAAACAAAACAGAAACCTTATTTCCTAATCATCTGAATGAAGAAATTCATATATCTCTTGTCTAAGGCTGAAGATTTCTCATTCCTCAACTAAGTTTTAACTAACTTTATTGTACTTCTTGGAGGTATAAATAAAAGAGAAAAAAGGGGAAAAAGTAATGTACTAAAATATATGAAAATCCATGCTCAATTTTTTTCTTTTAAAATTTATTTTTGTAAAGACATAAAAATTGGGTTTAGTTTGATTTTCAGTCCTTTGAAGCAAATCTTTGTTTCAAGTCTTTTTGTTTGTTTGTTTTGGTTCACACAAATTACGTGTACATTTTTTTGTAGTCACAAACAAGCATTGGGGAAAAAGCAATATATAATTATGGACTAGAGTATGTTAAGACATGGGGTTGTTGCCTATTTCAGACATGCATGACTTGACACTTCAAGAGATGCAATGCACCTGGGGGCAGTTCTTGATTTGTTACAGTCACCTAGCAAAGTTGTGATCACCTGATAAATAATTAATAATGCATACTTAAGATTTTTCTGAAAGGATATAATCTTATAAAGTCATATTACGTTATGACTCAGCTTCTTTATCTTTAAAATGAAAGAAAAAATTTAAAGGACAGTTGTGAGTATTGAATGAGGTTTTACCTATAAAATCCACAAACGTTGTGCCATGGTATGTAGCAACCTCTCCCTTTCTTTATCTGTCTCTATATGTAAATAGAGAAAGCTATAGTATGTTTCATAAATTCTTAAACACATTTCTTTATATTTTATTATCTTTGAAATATCAATATATCTGTCATTGATTGTATCTTGGTATTATAGCACAGCCATATTGGTATTATTCCTTTTTTTCCTTATTATGACATAAAATAATGATGTATCTTACAATAAATGATGATTTACATTCAATTAAATCTTTTTTTATCTTTAGATAAAGGGTAAATGTCTTATACCTACATATCTTTTAACACACCATATGAGAAACAGTGTTTGCCTGATGTGTATAGCTACCAATATAACTTTTTGTCTCTAGCTACATTTTTTAAGTCTTTGTACAAATTATAATATTGTGGAAGATTAATCTAAATCCAGGAGTTTCAACCACAAAGGTTATGTTCCAAATGAACTGTGGTGTTGATAAACAATTAACATTTGTTAAATGAATCGGCTAGTCAATAGAAATGTAAAGTTATTTGCATTTTAATATACATTTATTTGCATTTCTTATATACAGAAGACCAAAAACATGTGCAGCAGTAAAAAGAGCACCTGCTGGGCATTAAGTCATATCCCTAGCTCTGCTCATGACTAAGGTCACGTGCACAAATCATTACCCTCTCTGAGCAATTGTTTTCCTCTGTAAAATTAGAGAGTCTTTGACTGGTGATTGCTGATGTTTATACGAGTCTATGTTGTACAAAATGGTAAGATTGTCTCCCATGGCCCACCTAGGTCAGGCTATTCCACCAGAGAACAGTCTCCCTTGATGTGGAGATTTGCATAAAAAATAATAAGATAATAAACATGTGTTTCTTTTTGGTAGTAGAAAGACACAATGCTGAAAGTTTTGCTCCCAAATTATTTAATTTTTTTTTAAAGAAGCTGTACTCAGAGAAGTTAGTATTCATAGTATTAGGTACTACAATTATTCAAAACCTTAGTAGAGCTTCCCATGACTTCTCGGGCTGTGGAAATACAAGCTGCCCTCTGGAATTAGAAGTAGGGCAAGGCAATTTGTATTCATTTCTGTTCAAACAAGAAGGGTTCAGTGGAGGAGGCTCTATTTCACAAACCTTGTTATGAAAGAGAAAAGAATGTTAGTTTAATGCTCTCTCCCATTAAGTGTTCTGTAAAGCATACTGTCTAGTTCACAGACAAGTGAAGCTATTTTCGCTCTAGTGACAGCAAGAACAATGATAGAGAATTAACAGAGGTGACATTAAACAAGTCTGCCACTAACTTACTGTGTGATTTGGACAAGTCAGGTCTCCTCTGAAGATACTGGTGCTCTGTATTTCTTTCTTATTTATTTTCTAGTTACCAAGGAAAAAATTATATAATTTGTTAGACAATTTTATAATTGCGATTTACTTCATACAGGGTCCAAGGAGAATAAAAAATGACTATGAAAATCAACAGGATGGAAGAATGAGAAGATGGAAGTCAATTGTGGTCTTAATTTATCAAAAAAAACTTTTAGAAATAAATAATATTTGATGTGATGAAACCAAATTAGTGATACAAGAACACTTTTCTGTAAATATTTGTCGATATCACCAAGAGGTTAGTTATAGTTCAGATTTCTAGAATTTTGGAAAAGAGCAAGTTATTCATTTATTTTTGACATGAAATTGTCCACTACAAGTAATGGACATTGCCCCAATTTAATTTTTGATTTAGCGAGCACCAAATTTAGTTGATGTATCAATTTCAAGTCTTTCCCTCCATCCTTCTCACTTATTCACTTCTCACTCATTTATTATCCCTAAAAGTTGGCAATATAAGAGAGAATATGTTTGTAGAAAATTAAATTAACAAAGACCAATCATATAGAAGGGAGGTAACTGCCAAACAAATAGTAAATATAATAAGGATTAGTGATGTTTGCTATTATGGTCTTTATTACCTAATTTGTAATGGGAATTTGTGGTATAAGTAATTCATAACATTGAAATAGAAACTCAGGTTAATATAATGAAGGATTTGAAGAGAGGATATGGTGTTAGCAAAGACCATATGTTAGATTTCAGCTTCACTATTTATTAGCTTTGTGGCCTTGGGATTACCTGGTTCAAATATCTGTGAAAGAAGAATAATAATATCTTCTTCATAGAGTTGTAAAAATTAAATAATAATTTATTCTTAAGTCCTATAAAATGTCATATGACTGCTCTGTGCTGGTAAATAATCAAGAAATATTCAAGCTTGAGACAAATTATTAATTAACAAACTATGGATCTAGATTGTCCATGCATGCCTATAGAGCTCACACCTTTCCATTTAAATATTAATAGAAATTAAAAAAATAAATATCATTGTTTGTTTTTTGTTAATATTAACATGATTATGAACTTTGCAATATTTTTCACATGGTAGACTACATGGAATATTAATGTATATATGACACATGGGGTAAAATAGAAGGGGTATATGTATATCCATTTAGGATACGACATGGTGAAAAAATCCTATGCAATATAATTATGATAAGGAAAATTAAAAATATTAATGAACTATGTACCAAACTTTAAAATAACCTAACTGTGCTTCTATGAAATGGCTATATGTATTTCTTATGAAGACATCAACAGTTGAGCACATGGATCACAAACCTTAGCAGTCTATAGACCCTTTATCCTAAAGAGGTGCATGCTACTGTGGACTGTGAGGGGATATATCCAGGGGTAGAACACCTCACTGACCATGCTTGGAACACCGAAATAGCAACAGACCATTGATGTTCGTTATACTCACTGACAGTAGGTTTTGAAGGGCATGACGATGAATCTGTTTCACTTGAGAAGTTCTTTGAGAAACCCAGATGAAACTACTTAAGCAGAGCATAAGAAAGTCCTTGTGAACTCTCCCTACTTGTAGCTAAAGGGCTAATTGAAAGAAAAATGATATGTGTGAAATTACATATGAAATATGCTGATAGTATTTAAAAATTTTATATTTAAATTTAAAAAATTAAAAAATTATAATTTTAAAAAATAAAAAGTTTAAAAATTTTGATCAGAAAGTTAGAGAAGGATGGAATGACCAGGAAAGATTGATTTTTACACAGTCACTGACTAAAGTAGCCAAAAAAGATTCAATGTTAATTTTTATTTTAAGAAATTATCTTTAATTTTAGGCTTTATATCATGTGAAATTTTGTTAAAAACTAGTATGTTTTTATTCATTTGGAACCAGCTACATAGTACAAAATAAATCTTTATAAAAGACTAATCTAACTTCATTCTGTTATCAGAAATGTCAAGACACCGATAATTGTTTGATATACTGTCATTCATCGCTTAAAAATGGGGTTATATTCTGAGAAATGCATCACTAGCCTACTATACCTAGGCAACATGGTCATAATTGTGACACAGTATTTGTATACTGAACATAGAAAAGGTAGAGTGAAAATGTGGTATAAAAGAAAAATTGATACACTTGTATAGGACACTTACCATCAATGAAGTCTGCAGGACTGGAACTTGCTCTAGGTAAGTCAGTTTGAAAGTGGTGAGTGACTGTGAAGGCCTAGGACATTACTGGATGCTACTGCAGACTTTATAAACACTGTCCTATAAAACCTCCCCCTCTTCCTTCGAACAGGATCATGAATAGAATATCGAAGTTGTAAATATTGCTTCATGAACAGGGATGTGGGCTGGAATGGTTTGAAACACTGAGGAGAAAGAGGCTGCATAAGGTGTAGATCACCACAGCAGTGACTTTAAATCACATCATTATAATCTGAAAATATTTCCAAAAGACAGAGATGAGCTGGCTCCACATGATCATAGAAAAGATTTACTCAAGTGGCGATGGCACTTAACACTTGTGAAGGTAGCTGCTGTGAACTTGTTCCTTGCATAGGATCTTAGGTATGCAATGAAAAAAATTACAACAATATATCTAAAGACCATCATGCTAGATCTGGGAGAGCTGTAGCGCCCTCTGGTTTGTAGCACTTGAGGACAGTCTCTTCTGTGCTGAAACAGGTCAGTGACTGACTGCCTAGGATGTAATCTGTGCATTCAGATTAGGAGCTGTGAATAAGAAGGAATTTATTGTCAAGCTCTACAGATACTACTACCATCAGAGAAAATGAATTCTCTTGAGCCAGACATCCTTCCATGCCTTACAGGAAAGTTAGCTAACCACCATTGTATATGTGGTCTGAAGTTGACCTAAATGTTGTTGTTTGGTTCATGACTGTATTTAAATAATTGAATTGTTTTGGGGGAAATTAATTTCAGCAACTAGGCACTCATTCTTCTTGACATATCTATGATCTAAAAATCTCATGAAATATTTCTCTCTCCTTTGTTTTAAATCTCATTCCTTTGCTTTGCTACTTTGTTCCAAGTCCTCCATTTTTTTTTCTTTAAAAAAAAAAATGTTGGCAGTTGTAGAATAAAGGTAAGAATGTAGGAAGCCATAAAGCAAATTAAAAGCTCTGATTTGTATGATGAATAAAGTTGATTATGAGAATGAGTGCTTGATAATGTTTGAAACCCAGCAAATATATGTTTAAAATTCTTTCATTAAATATATTCAATTTAATACAGCATATTATATGTTGCTGAATCTTCCTAATTTTGTGTAGTAGGTGTGCTTTTACTCGCCTTAAGTTGACTTCCTATTTCAAAAAAAAAAAAAAAAGTCCTCTATATCTTAAAGTGTAATAATAAAGTTTTATTTCTTACTGACATCATTTGTGAACAGATCAGGAAAGGGGTCTCTCTGCTTTACACAGTAATCTAGGGTACCTGGGCTCTTTCCACCTGCAGCTTTGTCCTCTTCTATTTCCTTAAATTTCTTTCTTCAGTTGATACATGGAAAAAAGAAGAAAGCATGGAGAAAGCACACCTGGTCTTAACAACTCTGCCAGGAAAGGACATGTGTCACTTCCACTCACATTTTATTGATGAGAAATGATAAGGCACTACTTAGATGCAAGGGGCAAGACAATGTAGTCTAACTGCCAGTCATTAAAGTGAAAAAATACATATTGAGTACCAGTAGTATGTATATAGGTCTAACCCAGATTAACTTGCTAAATTCAGGGAAAATTTAAGTTCTTCAAATAATGCAGTCATTTAAAAAGAAAACTTATTCCACCAGTAAGACAATATATAACCAATGGGAGTCCAGTGGGAGAATCAGAAGAAATTATGTATCAAAAGGCTACCATTAACACTAAATCAAAAGATTTGTTTTTGATACATAATCTAAGATGAGCTAATACAAAAATGGCATTAAAACAAATAAATTAGAGACAAAACCAATTTACTTTATTGAATTTTATATTTAACTCATAAAATAACCTTTCAATATTTGTAATCTAAAATGAAGAGGAAGGGAATAATCACATCTGGGATACATCTGGGTACCAACCTTGGCAAATTTCATCAATCTTTGAGATTTTTAACTTGCATTTATAAAAGAAAAATAATTCAAAAAATATATAAAGCAAAACTTGCTTAATTGTATTCTGAAATTTTAAATTAGAATCTTAAAACTTTCTTCAGCAATTATAATTCTTAAAAGGATCATTTAAAGCAAAGATGCTTATGAGGGAAAAAGAAGAGAGATCAATTACAAATGACTTAGAGATTGGACCAAAGTTTCCTTTTCCTTTTAAGGGAAACTTAAAAGTTTAAATAACCAGTTTCTTAAGAAAAGAAAGTTATGGCTATTGCTTCAGTCTGCCTAATGTTTCCACATTCACATGAATGCCAGGAGTGTATGTACACATGCACATGTAAACAATTTTGTACCTGTTCTAGGAGAATAGGGAAAATAGAAAAGATAAAGAGCTAATTAAAGATAGAATATTGAAAAATGGCAACTTACCTTTAATTGAATTTAATCTTGTATAAGTGTCAGCACTCCAACTAAAAAACCATGCTTTAAAAGTAAAATAAGTATTTAAAAATTTACAATATTTTTCTTCTAATATAACACTATTACTTTTAAATGCACACAGCATTTCAAATAACATGTTTTTATGTTAAATGCAACCATGCCTGTTTGAGTAAAATAATAAGTCTCATTTGTAATTAACAGCATTCAGTTAATTTTCTAAAAAATTATTTAGAAAATTTTTATAATTATAATGGCTAAACATTTTCCTTTCAATTTTTTAAACTGGTTTGACTTGCACATACTTTCTTTGTAAATAATGTACATAAATTTATACCCCAAACAAGATTGATGCATCATAAACATCCGAAGCTGCAGGTTCTTTGATGCCCTGCATCTCCTCCCTTCTGACCACTGATGATGTCATTCCTTTTGTGTAGAAAGGATGTGCTCAGATTCAGTTAGTTGTGTTCCAATGGCCTAAAGCCAGTGAGAAGAGCTTGAATAAAAGTAGTCTGGTATCCCAGCTTCCCCTTAGTGAAGTCTTCTCTCTTGACTTCTGATTTCTGTTTGATGTAATTCAATCCTAGAACACAATGTCCATTATAAAAACAAATCCAATATATGTGTTTGGATAGCTGCTCTTTTGTGTTACGCATTCATGTGAGTTAGTTATAATAATGGAGAAAATAAAATGGAATAGCATTGCTAAGAAAGTCACTTAAAATGAAAATGGGAGGTCATTGAAGAAATGGGGCCTATATGCACCTCATAGTTCTTGGAACTATTGTTAAGTTGCTGATCTGTTGCTAACTTCAGCTCAAGGCTGAACAAGAAACATCTTGTATTAATGATTGCTACATGAACATATGTGGACTTTACTTCCACCTCATCATTGTAGCCAGACCATCTATCTGCCTTCTTCATTTTGAAAGGAACTATTATCGCTGGGGTAATGTGAAATCCTGCATCACCCCAGTGGCATGGGGTGGAGGTGGTGGGTGGGGGGCGGGGGTGATCTTCAGTTCTTCTCCACTAACACAGCAAAGAATTACAGGTCAGCAAGATTTAGAAAAAGTAAGATTTATTGAAAGCACATTTTAGAAGGATGCGAAGCACGCTAATGACGGCTGCAGTTCGGTGGAATTTGAGAAGTGAAAAGATAAAAGACAGAGCACATTCCAAAGGGAAGCAGATTTTCAGCAAAGAGGGCTGTAAAAGTGCAAAAGTAATATCTGTTTATATTTGGGCCGAGACGCGAGGTCTCAGATGATCTACATGTGAGGTCACCTTGACTGACAGTTGGCTGCTATATAACACTGCCCTCTGTGCATGCGCTTACCCAGAATTCAGACTGTTATAATGAACTTCCAGGCATAGGCATAATACTATACTGATGGTATAACGAGGCTGAGGTTGTGGCCAGGTTAGGATAGTACTTTCTGCACATGTGTTTGTGGCTGGTTTAGTCAGCAGCTTTTTATGGCCTTTGTGCTCTGGGATTTGGGTTAATTTATAACTCTAAAGGGGGTGGTGTTTCTGAGAAGTACTTAAGGAAGGTCTTCAAGGAAGGTTTCTATGGTTACAGACCTGGACCTTCTCTCTAGTCTCTCATGTCTGCCTACCTAATAGAATCAATCCATTACAACGGCCAGCACCCTCCATTTACATAATGGGCCTAACCAATCTAACTGACCTAACCAACATCCTTCATTTATATAAAGGACTGAAGTGAGAACAACTCATATGGTTTTGACCATTATAAAACCTGACTTTCTTTGTTCCCTTCAGAGTACAATTGAAGTTGCTACCTGCATCCTAGATTGCAATCCCTCTCCTTTGTTCAAATAACATTTTTTTTATTTTTTATTACAGCCTAAAAACTCTTTTTGTTAGCAATTATACCATCCCTCTGTCTTCATGTGAGGGTAGTTGACAGAAGATATTAGTGTTATATTTAGTTGAATCGGTAATTGTATTATATTGAAGAAACTATTATAATAAAGTACTGTTTACTATTTGTCTCATAGTTTTAATAGGATACTCAATTGCAAGAAAAACAACAAAAAAAACTTTTCATTTAAATTATCTATACTGTTTAAATTCATTTATTTGTTTCTGCTTTAAATCCATGAAATATCTTAAGTACAATATTCTTTAAACTATTTAAATTGTTTCTATGTTTCACTTTTAGATTTGTTTAAATCTGTAACAGTATATTCAAATACAACACATCATTTTTTATCTCAAGCAGCATTTCTCATACTTTTCTATTTCTGCTTTTTAGGTAGCACAGTGTGCCATTGTCATTTATGACCAAAAATTCAAAGTTACGTTTAACTCTTTAACTTTCCTCATACTGTAATACATACTCATACTGTAATACAGCGAGACCCCACAAAAGACGGACAGCCGCCAGGAGTTAGTCTGAGGCAGCCATTCCTTTATTTTTCATGAGTTCGAATACGGGCTCCCAACCACTTGAGAGGCCGAGAGCCCCAATCACCCCAAATTCTAAAATTTTATACCCTCTGGGGGGGGGGTCTATGTGACCTTTTTCTCTGATTGGTTTGGCCATCTTAGAACTTTGTGGTTGTACGCATCAGCCAAGCAAGACGCTGAACAATTATTCTCTGCCGAGTTCTCACGGCTTGATGACCTGTTATGCACCTGGTTGCCTAGCAGTGGAAAGTCCCTATAGCTCAGAGAGCAGAATGTGCTTGGGGAGGGGGCTAAGGCATTGTTACATTGTTACACATACATTCAATCAACTGGTAGACCTCTTCTTTCTTCTGACACAATGCCTTTTACACCTATTCCTTTTTTCTTCCCTGGTTAATTTTCTCAATACCCCTCAGTTGTAACTGGTGTCTTAGGTTTTTACATTGCGTCTCATTTCCTCCTTCTTTTGATAACATTGTTGTCTCTAGGAGGCACCAGAGAGAGCTCTTTTTTCCACTGATGCAGTAAAGAATTACAGATCATCAAAGTTTAGGAAAAGCAAGATTTATTAAAGTATGTTTTAAGAAAGAAATGAGCTATGCCAGAGATGGACACAGCCTTGATGATTTTAGGAACTATACTTTATATCAGGGATCCCCGAATCCTAGTTCCTGTTAGGAACCAGGCGGCACAGCAGGATGCGAACAGCAGGTGAGCAAGCAAAGCTTCATCTGTATTTGCAGCCAATCCCCAGCACTAGCATCACCACCTCAGCTCCATCTCATATCATCAGGCATTAGATTCTCATAGGAGCACTGGTTCCTGGTGCCAAAAAGGTTGGGGACCACTACTTTATATCATGGCCATGATGGGTGGTTACAGGGTGGCATTAGGTAATTGGCATGTGAGATCATACTGATCTACATCCTGCTGTTACATAACCTTCTGTTTACTGTGCAGAGATTACCCAAAATTCTTCTGTTATAATTAGATTCATGAACTTCCAGGTGTATGTATGATATTATAATGTTGGTATAATGAGGCTACAGTCAAAGAAGTTCTGTACAAGTACTAACAGCGAACACACTTGTGTCTGCACTAAACTGAAGGTTTTTTGTAGTTTTTACTTCCAGGATGTAAAGGTAATTATTAACTATTAATTGGTGTTTCAGGGAGGTCCCAAGGGAGGTTTCCGTTGAGCCTCATTCCCCACCACTCATGTCTATCTATCCGCCTAACAATATCATATACTGTTTTCAGGTTGTTCTTGTGGATAAATGATCAGATTATGATACCTCTCTGTCAAAAGAAGAAAAATTTCATAACTTTTCAACAGGTTAAAAGGTCTTTGCATTAATCCCACTGCATGCATGCCTACTTTGTCTTACATTATCTAATAAAAATGAACAAAATATCTCTGACTGATCTATTTCTAAATAATGTTTTGTAACAGTATAACATTTATGTGCTTTTGTCTATAAAATAACCCTAATAAAAGATCTAACAAAAGCAGTAAGGCATTGTTGTAATAATGAAGACATTGCCATACCTGATAAATGCTTACGCTGTTTATATCTTATCACAAAAATTTTGCTTTATTAGATTATCATGTGTCAGGTAATATGAGATTTATAATTATTCAAGTTTTCAAAAAACTATCATATTGTCATCATCTTCTTCACTTTTCAATAGTCGTGCACTGCAACGATGGATCACATATATGGCAGCAGTCCCATAAGATTATATGGAGCTAAAATTCCTATTGCTTAGTGATGTCATAACTGTTATAACATCATAGCTCAACACATTACACAAATATAATTGTGTTATTTCCTATAGTAACATGTTATACAGGTTTGTAGCCTATGAGCTGAACGAGAACAGAATTTTTCACCCAAAAAATGTTTCTTTGGCATAAAGATTACTCTAGGTTGGTTAATTTTAAGAAACAGCAGACACGGGCTACTCTCTGAAAACCAAATAGAAGTTGCCCTTTGTAAAATATATTTATATTCATAAGGGAAATATCCACTTACAAGAGTTCCCATTGGCTAGAAGAAGGAGATGACCTTATCTCTAGAAACTCTTAGAAATGCAGAAGGCCATGACATTTAATCTGCATAACAACCTTACCCTTTTTTACTGTGCTTTTCCTGGTAATCCCCTTTAACTGACTCTACCCAACCCCAACATCTTCTGTCTTCAGCTAAAGATGGTGTGTTGAGGTGGTGGCTTCAGCCATTTGAGGGAGTTACTCAGTTTTTCCAGGTCTTTCCATGAGCACAGAAGGTATACAAGTTATTAAACTTTTGCTTTCCTCCTGCTACCTGTCTTTTATTACAGGACTATCTCAGCCAGGAACCCAAAGGGTAAGGAAAAATTATTTTACTCTCTTACCAAGCAATAGACCATACCTCATAGCCTAGGCGTGTAGTAGGCTATACCATTTAGGTTTGTGTAAATGCATTCCATTATATTCAAAAACAGGAAATTGCTTAATGATGCATTTCTCAGAAAGTAGCCTCATCATTAAGAGACATGTAACTGTTTCTTGGAGATCACTTTAATTTGCACTAATTTTCATTCAGATCAGTGAAGATCAGTATAGCCTTTTTTCATGCTAGTAAAACTTTAAGTTTTACTTGGTGTTGTAGATTGTCTTCCCCCAGAAGCAATGTCGTTAGCATGTGGGAAGTTTAGGGAGCACGGATGAGATCAACACCTGTGAAAAAGAGAGAATGAAATTAGGATTGAGAAGAGGGAGACACAGAGCTGTGATTTAGCCTCAACCAAAGCCACCATTGATCTCCTGAGGAACACTGAAACTGAAATGGCATTTCAGAGTTGTCCTGAGCTAGGCACGGAGGAGGTTGATCTTTTATACTCTATGATGATTAATCTCTGGATGTCACATGTCCCTGGAAGGAATTTCCACCTTCAGAATGGTAGCTATGCAGCATGTAGGGAGGGCGGAGGGCCAAGGGCACTCTTCCTGCAGCACTCCAAACAGTTGTGAAGATAAATTCTTCATTTCTGATGGGAGATGTTGATGGTGTATCACAGCATCCACCTCATGATAAACAATAATGATTCTGCATATTGAGATTATTCTGGTATACCTAAATTGCAGTCTTCATTAACACCATCTGGACTTAAGGAAACCCTCTTCCGATGCCAACTATGAAACCAGCCACCTGTGAAAAATCACTATTCCCTCAATCATTAACATACGGATGATGAAATCAGATAATTTGAATGAGAACTTTAAATAAATAATTAGATTCTTTGAAAGTTGTGTTCTTGGTATATTTTGTAAAGCTTTTGCCATAATGAAAAGACTGAGAATACAGTTTAAAGAAAGAAAAGAAATTGTAAATATTAATGGAAGGTAAGTTGGCATTAGTGTCATATAAATGCAGCATGTTAGCTGTAAATGCAATGTTTCTTAGCTCCATTATTTAACTGGCAAGAAAAAAGGAGCACTAATATTCCACTGTATATCTGTTGGAGGTAATGCAGGATGGGGCAAATCTCCCTAAGAGGAGATTTAAGCCCTATGCCCACTAAGAGAGGGTCCTTGACTCCACACAGAAAACAGTTTAAGCACAATCCGGAGTTAAGGACAAAAGGAAAGTTATAAGAGAAGGAATACCACAGACAGACATGGTCTCCTCCCAAAGTCAGAGAATGAGACCCTAAGTGTTTGAGGAATTGGGTTCACATCTGTTTCCTTCTCAGGGTATGGGTATTGAAAGGTGGAACGATTCCATTTTTCTGAGTGATCCCAAGATGAATTGTACGAAAAATTCCCCAAAGGCCAGTGGTCAAGAACAATGCCTTACCATCTGGCCAAACCAGCCAAGCCAGCTAATCGGTGGGCCCTTAAGGCACCCCCACCCTATTTCCTCCTGCACATATTCTGATTACTGCACCCGGCACCTTCTGCACTCGGCCCTACCTTCTGCACTCGGCCCTTTCTGCACGCAGCCCCTCTTGGCATATTGCCCCACTGCGCACAGCCCCTCTATAAGCAGCCCCACTGCACACGGCCCCCCTTTGCATGCAGACCCAACAACCTACCACCCAATCCCTTCAAGTCAACCTAACCCCCCAATCAGGTAACGCCAAGGCATCTCCCCAAGGCTTGTGGTTTTACCCTTTAAATTAGGCTCCAACCCCTCAGTCGGGGCTCCTCTCAACCACTGCTGTGTCAGTGAACAAGTGGGGTCCAAACTCGAGTTTGTCAATAAACTCCCTCTTGCACTTATATCGGTGCCAGTTTCCTTCTTGGCTCGTGGAGTTCCAAACCAGGGCATTACAGGTATGTCATGTTAAAGGCAAGGGGAAGTAGTTGTTAGTAATCTCAGCAGGAATCTTCCTATAGTTTTCCTGTGGCCTGGCCATATACTGATCAGCCAGGTTCCCATGTCTAAAAGCATGTAACAGGCTCTTAAAACAACCTGGTTTAATATTTAGTCAATTTGTGTAGTTCTCATGCCTCTTTCTTGTATTAGAGGCAAAAAAAAAAAAAAAAAAAAAATGGCTCTTCAAAGATGTGCAAGCCCTGACTCTCAGAATCTGTCACCGTTACCATACATGGCAAAAGGATTTTGCAGATAGGATTAAGGTTATAGTTCTTGCGATAAAGGTCAGATCTAGCATTCTGACAGTCTTTTGTTTGTTTGTTTTTTTTTCCAATTAACACCTCCAGATATGTGCTTAGGAAATTTGGCTCCTGGCACCACTTTAGAAAGAGGGATTAAGGGGTATTTTGCACCCCAGGACCTTTTTCTAAAGGTATTTGATGTGAAGTCTAGTCCACACTGTTGATTTTTAAACATCTTATCTCCTCGCAGGATATATATATATATATATATATATATATATATATATATATTTTTTTTTTTTTTAATTTCTGTCTTTAAGTATGTGGGTCAAGAGAAAAATGGGCCTTCCTACCCCAGTATTTCATAAGACCATCCTGGTTCTGCCTCCCAGGAAACTTAAGCTGTTAAGAGCGTTCATAGCAAAATACTGGTCTGGCTCTGGAGTCATGACCTTCCCTTCAACAGTTGATAGTTGGGCAGGCATGAGGGACAGAAGCCAAGGCCCAGCTCTGTAACCATAGAAATTTCCCTTAAGACTTTCCTTAAGAACCTCCCAGAAATATCTCCCTTTCAGAGTTATGAATTATCCCAAATCTTAGAGAACAAAGGCCATTAAAGCTGCTGGCTAAACCAGCTACAAAGGCATGCACAGAAAGTACTAACTTCACTCTCATTATACCATCATTATAATGTCATGACTGCCTAGAAGTTCATGAATCTAATTATAACAGATTGAATTCTGGGTAAGCACATGTGCAGTAAGCAAAGCTTCATATAGCAGCCAACTGTCGTTCAAAGTCACCTCACATACGGATCATCTAGGCCCTCCCATCATGGTCAAACACAAACAGCCCTTCCTATTTCTTCATGGATACAGTTTTCCTTGCTGGAAACCCGCCCCTCCCTTTGGGTGCACTGTCTTATCTTCATCTCCTAAATTCTATAGGGCTTCAGCCTTTCCTAGCATGGCCGTCTCCTTCTAAAATGTACTTTCAATAAATCTTACTTTTTCTAAATCTCGCTGGCCTGTAATTTTTTACTGCCTCAACAGAGAAGAATCGGAACAACACACAATGGCATGGCCACTGTCCTCCTCCTCCTCCCCCACGCTGCTGGGGTGACACCAGATTTCACATTACCCCAGTGGAGACAAAAACACAGCATTCAAAAATATGTTCCAGGCTACTGGTATTGGGATTTCTTCCCTGAATAAGTGTCCAAGTCCTCTCTTCCTTGGAATATGCACAGGTGACTTCTCTTGTTCCTTAAGGCCCTTAAGCCAGTTCGAACCGCGATAGCACTTTGCTTAATATACTTGAATATGAAGAGCCCAGCGAGACAATAACTAAGTAAGGATGCAGACACACAAACAAATAAGATTGCAAGCATGTTAGGGTTTATTCATACCAGATCCTGAGGGTTTTCAGTCCTAGCAGACCACCTGGAGATGCTTGCTGAAACAGACACACAGTGAGCAGTAACGGCGCTGTAACAACGCTGGGTCAATTGCCGGTGGATCAACCCTCAATTGGCAAAGAGGCCTCTCGTTCAGATGAACAGAGTCTTGGGCCAAGAAGGGAATCGAGGGATGGAGAGACACGTTCTTGTGAGACAGAGGAGTGCTCTGATTCAGGCAGAGAGTCCTGGAGATTTTATGTGTAGAGGTGACGTCTTCAGTGTCTTATCAGCCAGGCGCACAGGTGTCTGGTTATCACTCTTGGTCAAAACAATTTCACTCTTGGGGTAAACATTTTCAGTTCAGCAAAACAGTTTGTTTACATTTCTGAGGTTTGACATTAGTGGAGCCATTTTATACACATGTAATATAATTCAAATCTAGTTCACACAAGGGCAAATGAACTCACAATCCACATGTAATAAATCACTGTAACAATAAAGATCCTGTTTTTTCAAAACTTTAAAATTAAGAAGAACTCTGGAAAGGAACTTGTCACAGCTGTTCCCTTCTTTTGTTCACCTAACAGGATTTGCCTTCTCTGGCATGATCGTGACCCTGATCCTAAGGTTTACTCTTTCTTGATTAAATTAAATATTGCTTAAGGGAAGGGATAAAGTCATCCTCCCTGGATTTCTCACAGTTCTGAGTTCCGAGTGGTGTTATTCGGCTTCAGACATGCAGTGCCAAAGGAACTGCACATTGCGAAAGGGGCTTTTCAGTCACAAAGGGGAGAGCATCTTTGGTGGCATTTTTACAGCATGTGTTGAATGAACTTGCTAATCTCCATAGAAATTTTGAGCCAGGATATGTTAGAATCGATAGAAATGATAGAAATTACATCAGTTCATCAAATTCAGCCATTTTACTGATTTATGTAGCTTGTTTTTAACCACTTTTGGAAAGTTGGAAACAAATTCTAAAATTAGAATACTTGGCTATACATTTTGAGTGTGTGTTTTTTTTTTTTCTCTCTCTCTCTTATTGGTTTGTGAGCTTGGACATGATAGTTTCCTCTGATGTAAAAAGGGTCTAATAACATCTAAATGGAAGAGTTATTTTGAAGGTTAAGTGAAGCATTACATGTCAAACAGTTGGCACCTGGCACGTAATAGGTGGTCAGAAAGATTATTTTAATTTATTGTTGTCATTATTGCGTTGTTACTGAACCTCTCTCTGAAATCTTTAATGGTGTAGTAGGTTATTTCAAAAAGCAGCCTCATTAATTTTAGACCCTTCCATTTTCCATAATGTTTTTTAACTATATAATGCCCTTTTATTCATAATTTCTAGGTCTGCCCTCTGGCAGCCTATAGATTATTGCACTGCCTCTTTTTCTAACTGTCTGATTTTCACATTGTTGAAGAGAACTACATAATCTACTAAGTCTGCTTTTCTCCAAGGTAAATATACTTAGGTCCACCAGTTGGTCCACACATGGTCAGTCTGTCTTCTTTGTCTACGTATGTGTTTTACTTTTTGGTTTTTGTTATTATTCTGGCTATTATTCATTTTGGTTGTTTGTTCTTGTGTTTTTATTTTCTTTTTAACTGTTCCCCTAAATCACTGGCTCACAGAAAGAATACAATATTTCAGACATACTCTAACCAGCACAGATCAGAATATCAGTGGATATCATTTTTCATCTGTTCCATTTATGCTGCTGAATTCTATTATTGCTTTTGTTGTTAATATTGTTGTTGAACCACATTTCTGACTTGTAGTGAATTGGCAATCAGCTTAAACCTTTAGGAATTTTTTACCCACAAATGATGCTTTTAATTATCATTTCTCATTTTATAGCTCCATCTTGATTTTTTGGACTCTATCTATCTATCTATCTATCTATCTATCTATCATCATCTATCTACTATCATCTATGTATATAATGAATGTAATACATTCCAAACCAGAGACTATAGGTTTTCATTTGAAGGAAAGTAAACAGCATACTAGGAAAAACAAGAATCATTAATTTACATGTTCTTTAGTATGTATACCTTGAAGTTGAGTTTATTTTGCTGTCTGGCCTCCCTTACTAAGTTTTCTGGCTCCCTTCATATCATAGGCAATTGACATTGTGAGCATCTGTCTCTCTATTGACCCAAAGACAATCAGTCCTATGTTTAATTCAATGCTGTTGTTAACAAAGAATAAACTTATTAGCTAAAGTGTTGTGCCATTCATTGTTTAGTTAAATGCATCCCTAAAATTTAATTTCTTTAAATTTCTCAAGAGAGGCCAATGTTGGCTAGTGTGACATGGAAGTGAGCAGAAATATGATCAATTATAAATGCTTATACTAAACTTGGTTTGATGTAGTACCCAGAAAAAGATTATAATCTTATGGTCTTTTAAAAAATTGTTGCAGAGCAATGTGATAAAAAGTAGAGGAAATGTACTTAAAGTTGCATTGATTTATAATTATTCCTTTATAAAACATCTATGTTTTTTTTTTTCCTGTTTAGAATTTATTAGAATACATCCTGTGAGTCATCCTTTAAATACTTGTTTATATGGTTAAGATTTTCCTGTTGGATCAGAAGCAATTCAAGTAAAAATAAATTCACTACCTTTAAGGAAACATTTGTCTGGTATTCTACTTTTAGTAGATTTACAACATTTAATAATCCCTGCTGTTGGAATTATAAGACTCTTGCTCCAGATACTTCAGAAATCTTTTAAAATTTGTTTACTCAAAACTCAAGTTTCTGATCTTTAAAGTTACATCTTCAGTTGCTGTAATTTTGATATTATTCTTTGAATATGTTTTGTTCATAAATTATGTTATTATTCACATAGGTTATATTAATATCATACCTTTTAGTATTTTTATGTCATTAAAAATTTTATTAGGATTGTGTTCAATAGAATTGGACTAAATTCTATATTTCCTTTAATTTCTTGTGCAAGTAGATATAATCTAAAACTAAACTACTTTTTGGTCATTTTTAAGCCTCTTTTCTTTTTTGGATTTATATTTTGGTGGGTCATATAATTTAATGCCCAAAGACACTTTCTAAGTAAATGGAGCACTATAAGGAATTACTCTGGGGCAAACTTGAGCATTTCTGGAAAATATTGAATGTTAGATTACCCCATCTATAACATGCTAATTTTAGAAAAGTCAGAAAATATAAAAAAAATTTAAAATATCACTCACACTTCCTCAATCTTCTTTTGTCTTCTTTATCTCTCCTGATAAGTATGTGCATATATTGGTATACATATATGCTTATACACACATACAAACTCATATACATATGTATACACACACATATACATTATACTATTGGAGTCATACCATTATGAGTTCAAAAACCATTTAAATGGCTGCATATTATTCTATTATATGGATATATGCAATGACTGTTTAATACCCATATTGTGGAAAATCTAAGTTGTTTCCAGTTTTTTATTATTAATACCATTGTGATGGTATTGTACATAATTGTTTTTCCATACTATTGATTTTTTTTAAAATAATAGGCTACTGAAAATATAATCACTGGATCAAAAATACTAATATTGTAATGTTCTGATACATCTTTCCAAATTGATTTTATAAAAATTGTATGAGTTAGTACTACTGTCTATCTAGTAAATGGTTATTTTACACACAGCCCTGGGCCATATCATAATTTTTTTTTTTTATAATTTGTGAAATAATAATTACTTTTTGGAAAGAGTGGCAAAAAGTTCTGAATTTACTTAAATTAAATTGTCAAACCACACTTTAGTTTTTATTTTTCATGAAATTTGTTTCAGATGGCTCATGTGTTAGCTAGAGAAATTAAAAACAGACTATTTAATCAACTTTAATCTACTCTTATGGTCCATTGAATTCAATACTTAATACCAAGCACCTAAAAACTGGAAAGAAAGTCTATTTCTTGTGCAACTAGATATAATCTAAAACTAATATATAGCCTATAAAGAAGAAAAGCAGTACTTCTATAGCTCTATAGCAGACTACCCTCATATTTCTGGCGTTTTCCTCTGCACTTATGACAGACAATAAATATGCTGTTAATATTTCTTCTTGGAGTACACTTTGACAACTGTTGTTAATAAATTGGATTGTTCTTTGAAGGTATATATTTTAAGGTATTTAATTAAAGAACAAGTATCGTGTAGAAGGATCATGTGAATGAGCAAGATGTACATTGCAGCATTGTGCCTATTTCCAATACCCTTAACCACTACTTCAGTAAAGCAATGCTTAAAGCAAGAGCTCTGAAGTTAAACTTCGTATCTTAATTAGTTACATGATTTTAGGTGTCTTTCTTATCTCTCCAAGCCAGTTTCTCTGTAAGTAAAAGAGAGAATAAGAGAGGGAGAATATAATAATATCCCTTTATAAGGTTTATATGAAATAATCTTGTTTCCTATTTGTGTTCATTAGAAGTAAGCTAAAACCCAATAATCTATAACAAATATGTGTGGAAATAAAGAGAGGTAACATTTTTGGTTTATAATTATAAATTTTATTATTCTTGGATCAGATGTACTATGTTACTTTTAAAAAAAATTTCAAGAATACTATAAATGAAATTAACACTGTGGTCAGATTATGGTATTTAAAAAATGTCTAATCATTGTATATTTTTTATCCTAAGATAATTCACTTTATTTTTTAATGTTAAATTGTTATAATGAATGTCTTTAGGAAATCCTCATATGGACAGTAACACTCTCCTTTGCTCATCTTCCTAAGTGTATTAATAACAAACAGAAAATTTTTAAATGTATCTTATTCAAGAACAGCATTATTCATTTTCAGAAAGGGTTTCTTCAGGTGGTCCCTTTGTTAGAGTTTGTATCTGGAAAACATTTCAGCAAAATAGATTCTATTATAAGAATATAGACTTAGAAGACTTAGTTTTTGTTTTGTTTTGCTTTTTTGTTTTGTTTACAAAAAAAGGTTTGTGATACCAGGTCAAGTTACTAAAAGCATAAATAGAATGAGCTCATTAAATGTTTCAATGTGTCTTGAACACAGGTGATTTACTCACTATTAGTAATTTTGTTTTTTTGTGATTTCCACAGGAAATAAGTCTTGAAAAAAACCTATTTTTATGTATAGGAAAGTTAGGCTTAGAAGCACAAAATTGTGAGATTAAGTGTTAACCAGTGGAGACAAAGGAAGAAAGGAGAGCATTATAAAGTTTTGAGTTTTGAAAGCTAAGAATACTTCTAAAGAGTGAACCAACTCCATTAACTTTAGAGACCTGATCCCAAGGAGAAATAAAAATGCTGGAAAGCCAGTGGGAATTCAGCAGTCATGGAAAATACAACGAGGTCAGAGAAGCTGTTGGGTTGATTCTGTCTATAGAGAAAAAAAAATGCAGAGGCAGAAATCAGACTTAAAAAAGTAGTTCAATTAAAATTTCATATTTTGAATTTATTGGTGGTTTGCATTTGACATTAAAATTGTACTTAATATATATTAACCACATTTAAGATCTATTTTCTTAGCAACTTTCAAATATACAATATAGTATTGTTAACTATAATTACCATGCTGACATTAGATCCCCAAACTTATTCATCTTCTAAATAGAATTTTGTAGTTTTGACCAAAATTTACCCATTTCCCCTATTTCCTAGACCTGGATAATTATCATTTTGGTCTCTGTTCCTATGAATTCAGTTTTTTAGATTCCACATATATATGACATCACACAGTATTCGTCTTTCTCTGCCTCACTTATTTCACTTAGTGTAATGCCTTCAGAATCTAGCCCATGGTTACAAAGGGCAGGATTTTTTTTTTTTTTTTTGTCATGGTCTACTGATATTCCAATGAATATGTATATCACATCTTTATTCATTCATCTGTTGAAGGATGCTTAGGTTTTTTCCATATCTTGGCTATTGTGAATAATGCTACAATGACCATGGACATACAAATATCTCTTCGAGACCATGTTTTTTATTTCCTTTGAATATATATCCTGAAGTGGTATACTATATCATGTGGCAATTCTATTTTTAATTATTTGGGGAAATTTCATAGTTTTTCATAGCAGCTGCACTCACCAATTTATATTCCTATCAATAGTACACAAAGGTTCCCTTTTCTTCATATCCTCAGCAACACTTATTATCTCTTGTCTTTTTTGAGAATAGCCATTCTAACAGATGTGAGGTATCTATTACAGTTTTAAATTGCACTTCTCTTGTAATAGTGATATTAAGCACCTTTTTATGTATGATTGACCATTTGTATGTTCTTAATGGCTGGTTTAATAGATTTGAATATGATGTGTCTAGTATCTATCTATCTATCTATCTATATCTATCTATCTATCTATCTATCTATCTATCAATCATCTATCTATCTATCTACCATCTATCTATCTACCATCTATTTATTTATTGTGTGATTGATTTCCTTACATATTTACTTATTTGCTTAATTATTTACTTATTTTGCTATTAATTGTGCTTGGTGTTCTCTGAGATTCTTGCATCTATGATATGATGTCTTTGCTATTATCTCTAAATATTTTTTTCTTCTTCAAAGATTCCAATTACAGGTATAATAAGATCTCTGATGTTGTCCCACAGCTCATAAATGCTATGTTCCACTTTTTTCATCTACTCTTTTTCTCATTGTCTTTGAGTTTGAGTAATATTTATTGGCTGATTTTCAGGTTCACTAATTCTTTTCCCACTGTGCAGAGTCCAATGATAAGCTCATTAACAACTTTTTTCATTTCTTTTACTATGTTCTTTATTTCTAGAAAGTTTATTTGACCTTTGCTTATAGTTTCCCTCTTTTTGCTGAAAATACTTGTTGATTATGCATGATATTCACCTTTTTCAATAGTTTGTAATATATTATTCATCATAATTTTAAATTCTTTGATAATTTCACCATCTGTGTCATATTTCAGCCTGGTTTTACTTATTGCTTATTCTCTAGACTTATTCTTGACTTATTCTCACTGTTGTTATTATTCTGTTTGTTTTTCCTTATTCAAGAATTTTGTAACACAGTTAAAAACTAGGCATGTTACGTAGGACAGTAGAGATTAAGGTAGTGTTTATGTCACTATGTGGTCACACATTATCTCCTGCTAGACATTTAGTATGAGATGAGACTAAAGTAAATAGTATCTTCCTGGAAGCAGGCACACCTTGTCTTCTGAGAGGACTTTAGTGTGGAAGAGCTAAATCAATCTAATTAAGAGTTTAGCTGGTATAAGTTTTTTGTTGTTGCTTTGGTTACCCTCAATGAACCATGTTCTTCAAATTGCTCTAAATTACTTGGTCTTTATGTTGGTGCCAGTGTTTTAGAGTTAGGTCATCCCTTTGCACCTGCACTCTCAGAAAATCTCTCTCCAGTCTTTCTATCTTTCACCAATATACTGTCATTGTTTGTTACCTGATACTTACTACTTGGTGAATGGTGTGAAAGTGGAGGACAAGTGGATCACACTCTTGTTCTGGTTTATCCTCAGTCTTGGGCAGTCATGTGTTTCTGGGTCTCTGGGATGGGGCCTTCTGAATGATCTCACTCCTCCCTGTCAGGGAATCTCTAACAGTCTAGGCTTAGGGCATTTTTCTCTCTTCCCAAAGTATAGAAAGTTCTATTGTATTTCTTCTCTTCAATTGCATTAGGTCTTCACACATGCTTTAAGAGTGAATGGTTCACTACTATTGCTTCAGAAGCTTAAGGGATTGTTGTTGTTGTTGTTCTGTCAGGGAAATAGGAAAGAAGGATCTGGGCAGGTCTGTGCACCTTTTTCCCAGAGGCTGCTGTCACCATCACTCGTCTTATATCAGGGGAAGACTTTCTCAGATATCCTTCCCTGCCCCTAATTTTTCTTGTGAAATATTTCCAGTCCATGAAAAGGAGCTTGAAAATGGAATCAAATTCCTTTTGTGTCATACTCTCATAGTTTTCCATGAGAATTAGCAGGTCATTTAAAAAGTTTAGTTTAATTCTTCTTACATTCTTATATGGCATCTGCCTCAATAAAAACAAGTGTTTGCATTCAATATTCCCTAGGAAACATCTTTCTATAGGTTATAAGTTCAGTGGTTGCCTTCTGACTTTATTCTCAAGAGATATTGTGATTTTGTAGATTTCAGCTTTGTTATAGCTGTTACTGATGCTGTAGCTGTTGTTAAGGTACATGAGAGTGGTATTTTTTTGAGTTTTCTGCATCTTAAGCAGATGCTTATCACCTATAGAAGTTGGAGGTCGGAGTCTTATAATGAATTAATTTTAAGTGTCTTTAATGCCTTTTTGTGTTCACTTTCTTTTTTTAACTATTTTTTCCCCCTACTTGGAGCTAAAATTTGTCCCATAGTGACTTTTTACCCTGAAGCAGGAGATTTCAATTCAAATGAGAAAATTAATGGTTCTTGGTTAACTTAGGGAGATTTGTTAACTAACTTTAAAATGAAATCTCACACAAAACATGTTCATATGTGGTAACGGATTAAGTTAGTTGGAATTTATTTATTTCCTTTGGTATTTGCTGGATAACTGGAAGTTTATTTTAAACTATTTCAAAGGGTTTTGATATTTTTCTTTTTGTTGATACTGTTTCTTATTTCATTTGGGGAAATGATAGAATCATGTTTTCTGAGAAAAACATTTTGCATTAACAGAGATAAGACCTACTCACAGGACTAAGGAATAATAAATTACCTATAAACTACATTTTATTTTATTTCACTGAATATTATATTCAGGTAAATACAATAATAATGTTTACTTCTTTCATTTACTCTAAGTATAAGGCAGGAAAACAAAAACAAAAAAAATATTTCTTGAAGAGTTACAAAGTGAGTTCATAAATTCATTCTTTCAACTGAGTTTTATTGAGCACATTCTCTGTGCCTATGACCTTAACAGACATTCAGACACAATGGTGAGAAAACGAGGGTAGTATCTTTGAGCTCATTTAAGTTTTGATCTTTTCTAATTGACCTTGGAGCCCCATCAAATATTGATTTTAAGTGGAGAGAGTTTTTATTATTCATATAATCACACAAAAGTATATCTTAATATAAAATGTAAGGATCCCTTTGAACAAAAATTCTAAGATTTCATAAGATAGTATGAAGGGGCACTGATATAAGGGAAGTGTCAAAAAACACTTTTCTTGGAAAATTACATTTAAGATGAAATATAATTGAAAAGTGTGACTTGGAGTTGCCTGAAGCATATAAAGCATAATTTGTTTGGGAAGACCTTTTCAGACAAAGTGAATATAATACATGTCCAAATGTCATATGAGTCAGCAGGGATATTGGTATATTGTTGAGGTAGAATAAAATCTGGCTCACCTAGAGGTTAGAAAGCAAAATATAAAGGACTAAATGAGGTTAAAAACTAACATTTACCAATTAGTTATTATGTGCCAAGAAGTGTGGTAAACACATTTTTATATGTGTTAACACATATACTTTCTCAATATCACAAATTTTATTTCTATTTTAGAATAATTGGGACTGGCTCCCCACTCTTTTCTCTGTGAATGACTAGAAAACTGGATAGAATGTACACTTTTTAAAATCACACATGAAACATTTATTTAGGCAAACATTACACTACAGAAGTCTCAATGATTCACCTAAACTTCCTATAAAATGCATACTATTTTAATTTTTATTTTATGGATGAAGAACAGAGAGAGAAAAGTTAAATAAGTCACTCAGTTGTTAAGAAGATGATGATATTTGAGCATAGTTCTATTTCAGAGCTCATGTCCTTTACTTTATTTAAAATATTGCCTCAGGTCACCATGTTCACTTCCAGTGAGATCCCTGACGTAGACAGATGCATAGGAAGTAGAACAATTACAAAACTCTGATAAGCTGGGCTGATTGAAAGACTCTGAGGCAGATTTAGGTGATATGTTTTTATGTAAGCCTCTGATCATAGCATAATTACTAATAGTGTTCCTCTGACTCACAAAAATGTCCTGGTTTGGATTATAAATATTGTGTTCTCAAATCTAGTAGAATTATTTTCTTACTAAATACAAGACAGAATTTTGGAAATTACCATACCCTGGCTAGTCACATGGGAGGCCAGGGAGAACAATGAAAGAGAAAGGAGTATTAAAAAAGCCTGATCTGATAAAGTCAACTCTGGGAAATTAGCATCCCACTTACTTGAGAGGAGGAGGAAAATGTTTGGCCTCTTTTCTTTATGGAGTAAATTCTAGACTATTATTCTTTGAAATATTATGAGGGAAAGAGAAAAAGAAAAGGGTGGTGGTTGTGGTAGTGATGGAAATTGAGAGAGAAAAGAAATCTACTCATTTGAATGAGCTTTTAACAGAGATCAAACCATTGTCATTAACTCTGACCATTTCAGATCTGATTTCTGCTCTTTTTTTGCTCAAGAAAGATGAAGCATAGGGAAACAGAAACATTGTCTAACCTGCCTTTAGTTCCAACTTCACATCACAGGCACCATGACAAGACTTTAACTTTTTTTTTCCTTTTGAGGATAGCCATCAATTATAACAAAATGCACGTTGCAATATAAGGCAGCAGCCTCCAAAGTAAGCACAACATGACAAGATGTTGAAAGCCAACAAAATGATCAGATCCGAATTTAATTTTAGAAAGATTAATGCTCTAAAAAATGAAATTGCCTACTCTTGGAAAGGCATAACAAAGTAACAATTCCAAAGATGAATTGGAACCAGAAAATGAAAAATTTAATATAAATAGTGAAACATTAAAATTCCAAGTCCTTTCTAGATACTAAATTGATGCTGCCATACAACAGAGCTGTGCTGCTCTTAACACTTAAAGGGAACAGACAGACAGCATCACTTGATTTGAGAAAACACCCCAAGTTAAGTTTTGCTATAGATGACTTGGCATTGTTTTGCATAATGTAGCTTTCTTACATTTTTTTATTCTTTAAAAAATGCTATTTTACCATTATAATACTTCAATTTTGTAAAGATGACTACTTGAATGTTTTTTTTATACACAACATATAACCCCAAACACTTTTAAACTCTTAAAATGTTTTTGTGAATTAAAATATTTTAAAGAATAGTTTCAAAAAAGTTTGTTTCTCTTGCTGTAAGGACTTATATTTAGTAAGAAATGTAGTATCATTGCAGCAAGACTATTGGCATCAAGAAATCGTTCTACATTCAAAAAAATTTTTTCTTTTATTGCTAGGCCTAACTAAACTACTTTTATGGTCGCTTTCAACAACTTTCAACAACTCTTGTCATGATTGCAAATATTTCTATACACGAAATTAATGACAGAAAATATACATAATTATAAAACTTTAAATTCTCTTCATTCTTCTTCCAGTTAATGAGAAATGATTTGTCCCTACCACACTTGCTTTTTTATCATACTTTCCCAGTTATTGTCAAGATGTTTTATTGTATATTAAAGATGTGTTCTTGATGAGAAGAGAGAAGAATGGCTTTAAAAATTCAAATCACTTTTATTAATTTTTGTCTGTTGAATTGTTTCTTTTAATTCAGCTCCACAGGAGCATGGGACATGATCTATGATGACTTTACACAGGTTACACATAAACGATTCTGCTGTTTAAAACAAAATTGAGAATTTTCACATGATTGAAACTGAAAACAACAAACAATTTGAAAGCCACCATCATTCCTTGCTGCAGGAATTTTCATCCAGTGTTAAAGTTAGATCAAGTTAGAATTCATTATCTGTACTCTTGGGGTATCTCACAGATAAATTCAGCTGCAAGCTGTGATAGGGAGTCTAGATTTAATGTTTGACTTTCTTGTTGACAGGGTGAGTAATTTGAGCTTGAGTAGACATAGTGATCTTCAAGTGGAACACATTGATATATTAGCAAATTCTTCTTGAAGTTAGGCTGAACTTCTCAATACTTCTTAGCTACTTTAGGAGAGTATTAAAAAAAAAACAGTTCATCAAAGTATGATCTCTTCACAAATATTTATCTTTGCATAGGGTTTCCTTGACTATACAATAATAAAAATGAAAAAGCTGAACTATTTTTTAATCTATCCTGTTATAAAAATGAGGAGGGGGTGAGAGATAAAGAGAAAGATAGAGAGAAGTAGAACTTATGTAATTAATAGATTGTTGTAAATTCATTGATGTTTAATCTTTTCTGGTATGAGAACAACCATGTAAGAATATATTAGCTGTGTTAATAATCACAAAAATAAAAATTAAATTGACAGATTTAAGTTCTATGGTAATTCTTAGGATAATACCCATATCTATATTTTCTAGCCTTGATGTCAAGGGTTTTGATTTTCTAATTTCCAGAGCAGAAAACTCCACCTGAGATATCAAATTCAAGCTGTGTTTTGTTCCACCTTTTACATATAATAGCCTTTACAATTCTTCACTCAGAGCTGACATAGTCATTTGGCTTAGCACTTTTCAATTTGAGTAAAATCTTAAACATAAAATGTATAAATATAAATGTATTTTATTTGAAAATTCAAATCTAAGGATAATGTGCCTTTCACAAATAGTGGCATCTTTGTATTTCCACATTATAAAGAATGAAAAGTTGGTTCAGATGTTTCTTTTAACTTGCCATGTTTTATATCTTCCATTCTAATACTCTTCCATATGTTTGCAATAAATGATGTAATAACTAAGGAATACATTGGTTAACTAAAATATATGTATTACGAAAAAGGAGAGAAGTTTTTTTTACTTAAGAGGGCTTTTGACAAATAAGGTAATAGTAGTAATGCAGTTTTTAAACAATTACTATAGAAAATTAATACTAATACATATTATTAATTTATATTATATAACAATAATGGAAATCTCTGAATATACATTGTTTGGTTCATTATATTATTTTATTATTATTATTATATACTTGAAGTAGACTGAGAAGTTCAAATCAGAAGAAAGTAAACAAAATTGATGTTTTATTCCAAAAACCTTTTCAGTGGATGTTTAGTCTGAGTACCACTCATTCATTCTTTCACTTCCTGCATCCAAATTATAAAGTGAGAAACCATTTTCAGTGTAATGGCTGGAGCATTTCATGAAAGCCGTCAAAAGAAGGCAGCTAAGTTCATTGTACTATATTTATAAAGGCAGGGAAGTGGAGCAATACATTGTAAAAGATTTTCAAGAACAGGAGTTTGAACTACAAGCACTTTCTGTTTTTACTTTCAGAGATTAAGACTGCTAGACTAATTTATCTTCCAAGAACCCACACAGAGATGAAAGGCAGTAATTCAGGTTTCAAACAACAGAAAGTCAACTTTGAACATTTTTTTAATATATTTGATGATTAAAAGACTCATATATTATATATATATATATACACAATATATAATACATATATACACACATATGTATATATATACATACACATATGTATATAAGTGTCAACCTGTGGGTTGACACACACACACACACACACACATATAATATACACACACACATATATATAATACATATATATGTATATATAGTGCTTTGTTGATATATATATCATCACTGTTCAACAAAAGCACTCTGAATGGTACATGATTATTCAATGAAATGAATAGGTTTAATTTCCACTTAGTAAAAGATTTCAGCAACATTCAAATACTGGGTCATCAACCTCATTAAGTTAGATGCACTAAAATATCTATTACTTGTTTCTACATAATAAATTGCCCCAAAACTTAGTAGATTTGAATAACACCTTTTTTTATTTCATACTTTCTGTAGATCAAGAGCACAGCTTAACTGAATCCTCAGTTTAAGAGCATCTCAAAAGGCTGCTTAATTAAGGTGTTTCCACAGGGCTGCAGTCTCACAAAAAAATCTGGCTGTAAAATTACTGTTTGGCTATCGCCCATGGGAACATAACACTCTAACAATAAGCTTTCTGCTTCTGTATCCCCTGCTTGCACAACCGACCTGTGGGTTGACAGTTAGTAAATAGAAGAAAAATAGACTTGTGTGTTCAAACAGGATGAACAATGGGATTTAGGGCTTAAAAAACTTGTACCTCTACATTTCGGGGCTGCTTAATTTGGGTTTTGTGTACTCCTGTGCCCTGTCATCGGGTTCTGTCTATTGTCTTTGGTCTTGTCTGGGTTGTAGGTGGCGGACCTCTCTGGGTCCACCTACACCCCAGTAATTGTTCTCGTCTGAGTGTCTGTCTTGTGTTTTTCGTGCAAGCGATGGGAGGAGACCCCAAGTTCACAGAAGACCCCTTTGGGGTGTTTTCTGCAACATTTCAAAGAAGGATTTGTAGAAGGAGCTGACTATGGCATAAAGTTTTCTCCAGTCAGACTAAGAACATTGTGTGAAGTTGAGTGGCAGTCTTTTGGTATAAACTGGCCTCCAGAGGGTTCTTATGACAGGAGTTTAGTGAGGAATGTTTGGAAGATTGTCACGGGAGACCTGGGACATCCCAATAGTTTTCCTACATCGAGCAATGGTTAAACTTTGTTCAGAACCCCCTCCTTGGCTCTGCCAGTGTGCCCTTTCTCTAGGGGCATGAATCTTAGTTGTGGGCACCCAAAACATACAGCAACTGAATCTCAAGACAGCCCAGTCCCTCAGTCCTCCAATCTCCACCGGAGGACAGTGATCTTCCCCACCCTATAATCCAGGACAACAGAGGCCAAATAGCACTGCCTCACCTCCTTGGACATGGGCAGGTAACCCCTATGGGCCTCCCACCCCTGTTCTAGGTGGGGCATCAGCTGATACCACCACCCTGGCCATCTTCCCCTTACAAGAACCACCACCCTAGGGACATCACACAGACAGGCCCTTCATGGTTTATGTGCCTTTCTCGACTAGTGACGTGTACAACTGGAAGGCAAAGAATCAGCCTTTCTCTGAGAAACCCCAGGCAATAATGGGACTTTTAGAAAGTATCTTTCAGACTCACCGCCCCACCTAGGATGATTGTCAACAGCTTTTAATTACCCCTTTCACCATGGAAGAACACGGATGCATTCGGGCTGAAACACTAAAGACAGCTGCAGAAGGAGAGTTGAGGAAGCAGGGGAACAGATTGAGGAGGAATTTCCCTCCACCCACCCAGACTGGGGACACAATTCTCAGGCAGGGAGAACGGCATTAGATTGGTACTAACAGATTCTAATTGGGGGAATTAGGATGGCTGCTCGCCAGCCACCTGACCTTTCTAAGGTAACTAAAGCCATACAGGGACCTAAGGAATCCCCCGGAGTGTTTCTTGAATGACTACAGGAGGCACACTGGGTATATACCTCCATTGATTCTGAGGTGGCTGAGAACCAGCGGGCAATTAATGTAATCTTTGCCACTTAGACAGCCCCTGAAATCCAGTGTAATTTACAAAAAATTAGAAGGTTTGCAGGGATGAACCTGTCCCAACTTGTCAAGAGAGCCCAGAAGATGTTCAACAGGAAGGCACCAGATGACCCCAAACATATGGTTAAAATCCATCAACCCAGCCAATCTGTTGCCAGACCCAGACTCCGAGACCCCCGTTCATGACTGCATAGATTTCACTGACATTCTGTGTTCCTCGCGGCCAGACCTCAAAGACTCCCTTTGCCTGAGGCCAATGAAGTTCTGTTCACGGACAGGAGCAGCTTCATGCAGGAAGGAAAAGGTACGCTGGGGTAGGGGTCATAACTCTAATAAGCTCTTCTCCATGGGACTTCTGCTCAAAAGACCTAAGTCATTGGCCTCACTGAGGCACTAAGATGGGGAAAGGATAAGGCAATCACAATATACACTGACAGCTGATATACCTTTGCCAGTGCACATGTACACAGAGTCATCTACAAGGAAAGAGAGCTTCTGACTTCAGCTGGGAAGGGCATCAAGAACAAGGAGGAGATTTTAGCCTTACTTGAAGCCATATAGATGCCTGAGGCTTTTGTTATTGTTCTTTGTAAAGCGCATCAAAAAGGAATAGTCCCGAGGCTGAGGGAAACTGAGGAGCCAATGCAGAGGCAAGAACAGTGGCCACAAGACCACTGGGGCCCTCACTACATCTACTGGCTATTGTCCTGTACCCAGAACTGCCTCTGTCTCCGACCTATACGGCAGAAGAGAACATATATTTTCAAGATAAGGGAGCCACTAGGAACCAACAGGGGTGGTGAACAATCCCAGATAGAAAAATTGGGCTCTCACAGGCCCTTGGAAGGACTCTCCTCTACCAACTACACCAGAACACACACCTAGGGCAAACTAAGATGCTCCAAGCTTTAGACCTGTACTTTCACTTGTTAGAAGGGAGAAGAACTGCAGAGGAGATTGCCTCGATGCCCGGCTTGTGCCCAATTAATCCAAAGAAGAGGAAGATAGAAGAACCTAGGCATAGGGAAAGAGGAACTTATCTGGGGGACCACTGGGAAGTCAATTTCACTGACGTAACCCTGACTGTGGGGGCTACAAATATTTACTTGTTTTTATAGATACCTTTTCAGGATGGGGAGAGGCCTTCCCCACCAGGAAAGAAACTGACTTAGTAGTTACTAAGAAACTACTACAAGAAATCTTCTCTCGATTTGGTCTCCTCGGAACTTTAGGGTTGGATAACGGGCCAACCTTTGTAGCAAAGGTATCACAACAATTGGTTAGCTACCTAAATTTGCAGTAGAAACTCCGCTGTTCCTACCAGCCCCAAAGTTCAGGCCAAGTAGAGCGAATGAATCGTATCCTAAAAGAGACAGTCAAGTTAGGATTAGAAACTGGTGTGGCCTAGGTAGAACTTCCCCTTTGCTCATCTCTGAGCCAGGTGTACTCCGTATATTAATGGATTCAGCCCATTTGAAATTTTCTCTGAGAAACCCCCACCTTTAGTACCTAGAATAGAAGATGATAAAAAGGCAGAACTATGTAACCTTGTCTTTTTTAAGTCTTTACGGGCCCTTCGAAGTGTATAGAAGGAGATTTGGTCCCAGGTTCATGCTGCCCACTCAGAACTGGGGGACAGACCTCCCCATCACTTTCAGCCTAGGGACTCTGTGTGGATCTGGAAGTTCACTTCAAAAGGACTAGAACCCAAATAGAAAGGACCTTTCACTGTGTACCTGACGATGCCCACTGCAGTTATGACGACGCCCACTGCAGTTAAAGTAGTTGGTATCCCATCATGGATTCATCACTTCCATGTGAATGCAGGATGAGAGTAGACAGCTCAGGAAGACAGGCCCTTAAGACTAACACTCAAGCATACATAAGTCTAACCCTCTGTTTCTTCCTTTGTCCTCTTTAGCCCAGGCATATAAAAACATACACCAGCCTAGAGTATAGGAGCTTATAGTAACTGAGACCAGTGAAATTATTGCCCTGAACATCACCAGCCACGGTACTCCAGAGATCTGAGTAGACTTGCACTGGCTATCTAGAGATCCTCCTCCTCCTCCTGTTAAATTTTGGCCCATGTTTTCTGAACTTCTTATTTGCATATATAAGGACGAGAATTCTATTAAACTTTTAGTAATACAAAATAGAGGCTATGAGCAAATTCTGCATGAAGAATCAAGAATTTGATTTTCCGCTAAGGCCAGTGGGGAATGTGCTGGCCGGAAAATTACTGTTTGCCCTTGGGAACATAACACTCTAACAATAAGCTTTCTGCTTCTGTATCCCCCCCCCCCCCGCTTGCACAACTGACCTGTGGGTTGACAGTAAATAGAAGAAAAAATAGACTTGTGTGTTCAAACAGGATGAAGAATGGGATTTAGGGCTTAAAAATCCTATACCTCTACATTTCGGGGCTGCTTAATTTGGGGTCTGCATACCGCTGGGAGACAGCTGGCTGAATAAAAGCGTGTTTCCTATAACTCACTGATTTCTGGTGGTCTGTGTGTCTATTGGGGGCTGGTGGCTACACAAGGTCATCCTGGTCTAGAAAAAGCCCCCTCAAGTCTGTGCACAATTAAGCAAGCCAAAAGGCATTTTTAGGCTAAAAGTAACTTCTACAAGGAAACAAGTGGGCAGAAAATGAGGTATTAGTTTAAGCCAGTCACTTGCACTTGTACAATGAAGACAGTGATGACTTTCAATTCATCTGAGCCTTATTATACCATCATTATAATATAATGCCTATGCCTAGAAGTTCATTAATATCATAACAGACTGAATTCTGGGAATGAACATGCACAGGAAGCAAATGATGAGTCACTGAGTCCTATTCATCTTAGTTGTCAATCAAGAAAGTCCACTCCTCTAAGAAAAGTAACCACCCACAGTAAATAGGTTTTGCTACTATGCCTTTGAGGCACACTTCTCTTGCTCAGGCTAACTTCCACATCTGGAAGTGTACTGTTGCTTTCCTTTCCTTTCAAAAAAAAAAAAAAAATGTGTGTGTGTGTGTGTGTGTGTGTGTGTGTGTGTGTGTGTGTTTCTTTTGCTGTTGTACTGCAGCGTCTCACTTAATTCTTTGAGACATCAAGAGCTTGGACAATGCATTGAAAGGGGAACCCCATTCTCAGGTAATATTGTGAATACTAGAAGGAACGGATCTCTGGGAGACATTTTAGAAGGTTGTTTGTTACAATATAAGACCATTTTGTAGATCTGTGTGTGTATTGTGCTAATGTGTCATGCCTAAAGAATTTTTTTAAAAAAACTACTTTTGCTTATTTTCAAAATTATATAGATTTTTCTTAAGCCAATTTGATGGTCACTAGTACAACATTTTTAAAGAAATAAATGCAGACATTTTCTGCACATAATCTTGTTAATTATCCTGTAATTCATTCCTTACCTTGCTTTTCTACCACCTCCATGCAATCTTTATGCCCCCTCCTTAATTTGAAGTTCATGAAAGAAGCTGCAAAACTGTTATTCTCCAGAGCATTTGAGATCTTGCTTCCTGGCATATGACATCATCTTGGCTCAAAAAAAAAAAAAAACAAAAAAAAAAAAAAAAAACCTTATTTAAATCTCTAAGAAAAAAAAAAGTAGACATTTTCTTATAATATGGGAGGTTAAACAGGTGATTATGCATGTTTTTCCCTGAATGATGTCTTGCATGTATGGTACAAATGAAAATTGCTCATATTACAAACATACCTATAATTAGTATCTCAGAGTGCCAACATAGTTTTTCAAGATTTCAGAATTTCCAAAGGTTTTTCATTTTCCATTTTGTTGTTATTATTGTTGTTATATTCTAGATTTTAATCTTTTTAGGGTACTCAAATGGCTATTTTTAAAAATAATAACATCAATCCTGTATTTCCAACTCTTTATTTCCTTAATATCCATTCATTCACATGCCCATACACATATTTACATATATTCAAATGAATGTCCCTCTTGTTCAGAAGGTCTTTTTGAACTATCTTTTTGCATATAACAATGCAGTGAAAGCACGTCCCAAATTATTACTTATAGATGTAATTGGCTTTGATTCCTCTTTAGGGCTTGCCCAGGGCAGCCAGTGAAGCCAAGGAATATAAACTTTTGGATTTGCATCTTATTTCTTGCTTCATTAATTTCATTAACTTCCAAACTGATGAATTCTTAGAATTAAAATGTCATTTACATTTAATACCCCAAATCACTTTCTTTTCATTTAAACCTTTTAATTATATTTTTTTCAGTTCTAGTTCTAAATTGTGTTTGTCAAAGTCTTAATTAGATGTATGTCATAGGGATACAAGAGTTAGCTGAACAGTAATGGACTGAATGAGACAGTTTTCTTTAAAAAGAATTGAAAAAAAGCTTCGAATATCTTGTATGGAATGTATACCTTCTATACTGTGTAACTAAAGGTATGTGTTTAAGACCAGTGAATGGTATATATAGGTAACTATTTATTTATATGGGAAGATCAAATCTGGACACCTGAAGAAGAGACCTTTCTTTTTTTCTACAAATACAGACTGTGTGGGATTTGTACAAAGTCTCATTTAGTAGGAGAAGATTTTATTTTGCTGTTTACTTACAACAGTGACAAATGGCCAGAAGGAAAAGCAAAGTGTGTAATCGATCTTAACACCTTTGTTGTTTTCCTGAAAGAAAAATAACAAGAAAAAAAGGACAAAATACAGACTATATTTTGAAAGAATAAGAGAAAAAATGTTTCCAGTTTTTGCTATTGATGATGATTATAGTGATAATGATAATGGCAACAGTGATTACAATAAAAACATACAACAAGGTGACTATAATTGATAATACTGTATTGTATATTTGAAAGTTGCTAAGAGAGAAAATCTTAAAAATTCTCATTAAAAAAAGAAAAAAATTGTAGCAATTAAAAAAAGAAAACTACAGATCTTTAATAGGACACTGAAAGTTAGATATTAATATGATAGTTTCATAGGTGAGGATATTTGAGGTTCATAGAGGATAAAATTTGCCTAAATTGACACTTCCAAAAAATAGCAGAGAAATATATTTAAATCCCATTCTGTCTTTAAAGTCTGGGTCCTTTTCATTGCTCATTCTGCCTGTCATAAAGACACTCTGTGACAGTATAGTCACATACAGTTCAACTCATTGTTTTATAGAGTTGTAATCACATAGAAAACCTAATTCCTCTAATTCTTTCCAGAAAAATGCTTGGAGTTTGTATTTTTCCTTTTTTAAAAAATGATATTTTATTAAAAATACAAATATAACCTACTACTATGTAGACTTATTCAAAGAAACCAAACACATTGTGAACAAACTATAGCAAATTTTGACCCAACAAAAAAGGAAAACCATGTAGTAGATAGTAAACTGTAGCTAATTAACTGATTAAAATTCCAAGGCTCAACAAAATTTATAGAAGTATGAAAAAGTCATTTAGGCTAAGATCATACATCCCAACTCTGACACTTTTACTGACACTATTATGATTTTAATAAGTGCTGATTTAACTCTTGCTAAGAGAACACATTAAAAGTGTTAGGTTTGAAATCAAACAAACGTGGAACAAAACTATTTTGTCGATAAAGTTACAGTCAACTTTTAATAATCTATTTTTATATGTAAAGGTTAACTAGTATAGACAGTAAAAAAATAATGAGCTGCATGAATAGGCATTATATTACTTCCATTATTATTGCCATTGACATTGATATCTAAAAGAGCATCACCAATATGACTAGAAAAGATTGCTTTTTGATAGCTTTTATTCATTTACTCAGTTATATTTATTAAGATTGGATTATTTGCCTGGTACTTTGCTAGGCATTGAAATGGAAGGGAAATAAAATATATATTCTTCCCTCAGCCCATTCTGTATCACCAAGCTGTGAAAAAAATCGAACATATCAAGTTCAAGTAGAAAAGGGAGTAATGTATGAAAATTACTTACCGCAGTCCCTAATGTATATTTAAATGTAAATAAATTATTTTAATAGCAATAATTAATTAAAAATTATAGTTATGCTCACCTGGAATACCTGTACAAGATTAAAATAGTGCTAAAAAGTTTCGATGTAAGAAACGTCCAAACCTGGGAAGAATTTGTATAAGTTTATTTGAACCAAACTAATGACAGATGCCAGGGAGTGAGATCACAAATGCTCCAAAAAATAACAGTTTTGCAGCTTCTTTTATACATTTGAAATTTAGGAGGGAGCATAAGGAAGATTACAAGGAGGTGTGAGGAAAGCAAGATGAGTATTGAATTACAGGATAGTTAACAGGATTATGTGTTTTCTTGAAGGTGGTCATGTATCTGAAGGCTATTATTTCAAACGTGCCTTAACCTAGATGCACACGGAAAATGGACAGGGCTTACTTAAAAACCTTTCACTGAAGAAGTTATAGGCCTAAGGCATGACTACTCACCATGACCTGCCCACTAGTTAGAAATTTATCATCAGACCACCCTGTAAGGTTACTTTTCATAGAATCTAGTTTTTCATCTTAAAAGGCAGCAAAATGTATCTCAAATATTTTAATAACTTGTGGTTACCTCCACTAAGTTAGATTCATGTTTGTAGAATACTTTAATGATTCTATTAATCTATTAATTAAATTTTGATGTTATTTTTCCATTTTTATTTTCCAATGATAGTAATTTGTACTTTGCACTACTTTTACTACATAAACTACAATGATACAGTTTTTTGTTTTGTTTTGTTTTGTTTTTTTGTTTTGTTTTGGTTTTGTTTGACCAAAACCCTTTCTCTGCAATCTAGCTGAGCAAGAAGGATGGCAGGGAACACTGCACTGGTAAGTAAAAATATACGCAAAGAACTTCTGTTTCCTTCTTTCTCTTACCTTCTTATTTCAGATACTCTGAATGTTTTCATTGGAATATAAATCTCCTTTTCAACAAAGGTGGCTTTGATTAAGTCCTGCTATTCTTGAGTGAAATTTCAACCAACTCTCAAGGTCTTCAGTATGTTTCACATCATTTAGTCTTTCAGCTGGCTTCAGCCTTATTAAAAACAAAGTTTGTATGAATCACCTATTTTTTTTGGATGGGCACTGTCATTTGCACTTTGTTTTTGTACCTACATTTTAAGTTTAGGCAGTTCCCCCACCTTTTTTCTTTTCTTTTTCTTTCTTTCTTTTTTTTCTTTCTTTTTTTTTTTTTTTAATAAAAGGATGTTTAGAAGAATTACTTTGCTTAGTCTATGAAGGAGGAAAATAATCAGTGTTCAGAATTTCTAGATCTAGTCATCATTATTCTAGTTTAAAGATATTTTTGTCATATTTTAAATTACATGACCGACTACAAAACTTTGATATAGCAAAATTTTCTGATGCTGAATATAGATGACATGGAACACTTGCTCAGAGGTCTTAGTACACAGATGTCTAAGCTATTATCTTGGGCCAAATTCTCCTTCTTTTGCCAAAAGCACATATCAATTAAATGGAGTCAGAATTTTCTGCAATATTACATTCACGTTCTGGCTCACTGCATCAACATTAACATTTTGGGGTTTGTTTGTGTTTTCCTTTTGAATGATCTAGGCACCTTGTCAGTAATGATCATGATGTTTTTTAAATTTATCCATTCTTTAAAACTAACATGACTTTTTATACATCTCTGAATTGGTTTTAGTCCACTCTTAAATAAACAGCTAAAACTTGAAAATAAAAACCTTAAGTTACAATTTCAGTTTTTGAGAGAGCAAGGAATGGTAGAAAGGATCTCATTACTCAGGTCACACTGAACTGGTTTCCTGCTTTGGCTTTGGGTAATTGTATTGGTGATTTGGCAAGTTGTTTTTTTTCCCCCCTCTCTTTAATTTCCCTCACACCCACTTTCACCCTTGACCTATGGATGTTGCTGTTTCCTCTTAAGAACTGGATCTCTGAAGTTGTGACGTCTCCTCCCACATGCTCAAGGCATGCACCGGGGCCTGGTGCACCCGGGGGGGGGACTGTCACACCCGGGTATGGTCGGTGGTGGCTCCACCGGGGGTATGAACCCAGGAACTTCTGTGTGAAAAGCAGACGTGCTAACCACTACACTATGGATCCACCCCCAAGGTTTTAAAAATATTTTTTATTGTCATTTAATTATTAGTTTAGTTGGTTTCTGAATCTTTAATAAAATAATATTAAAATCTGTTTATAGAAACAATTGTTAAAAGTATTAGGTAAAATAAATGAGAAGAAATAAATTTGCTTCATTTGGCACAAAGTCTTAAAAAATGGCATTTTTATTGTTATATTATTATATATATTTTATATTATCATTATCATTATCATTATCATTATTATTATTATATTTTATTTGGACATTATAGAATCTGAGGCAGATGCTCTAGATTGGTTGACTGAATTTTCATTACAACCTCCTTCTAGAACAGACTATATTTCCCAAGGTCCCTTTTAGCTAGATTTCCAAAAATGACTGTTTTACTAGGCAGATGTATACGTACGCATGTGAAACTTAGAGAAAGAGATCAGCTTGAGTCTGGGAAAACCAGAGCTTCTAGAAAGCATGCTGGCAGAGGAGCTTGGATTGTCAAAGGCTAGAAACAGTGGAGGTGGCTTCCTGATGTGGTAGCTTTCTAATCACAACCAAGTTGTGTGGTCTAAAGCATGAGTTAGTAGCATTTCTCTTAGTAGACCAGTTCTACAGTAACGATCCAGGAATTGTTCCTAGAAGTTCTGTCTACCAACCAATTCCACACTAAGGAATATATAATGTCCCTTAACAAGTCCTTTCCTAATCTATGTCACCAGACTAGATTCTGTTTCTGCAATAACTGACCAATATAATAATGACTTAAATGTGATAAAAAAATAAAATTTCTAATTTATTTAAGCCATTGTTTTGTGTGTTTGTTTGTTTGTTTTTGAGATGGGGATGCTCTGTAACTTCCATTAAGCTTTATAATTTAAAAAGTTATGCTCAGCCTAAAACTTACTATGTAAAATTGACTAAAGAAACAAATGATAAATTAGATATTAAAAATTAGACATTGCAGAATAGAAGCAATATTGTCTATCCTTGTTATAGGATAGTGAAATTTGGTTCTGGTGTTGTCTAATGTACCTTTGAAAGCAAACCACATACCAAGGGGAATTGAAAAAAAAATAATAATCAAAATGTTGAGGTAGCTGAGCTATCTTCTCTAGGTCAATATCTTTAGTACTACAGGCTCTAGACATTCAAATTCTTATATTTATATTTTTTCTATACAGATATCCAATTAACTCAGCACCACTTCTTAAAAAATCACCCTTTCCCCATTATACTGCAGTGTCACCTTGTGTTAAATCCAGGGACTGCATATGTGGGTCAGCTCTGGGTTCTCTTTTCAGTTCCATTGTTTTATATGCATATCTAAATGCCAATACCATAATCTTAATATTGTAATTTTATAATTTTTTTTTAGTTGGTAGTGCTTGTTTTCCTTTTAAGATTGTTATATTATTTAGTTGTCTATTTTCATATAGATATTAGATTCAAATCGTTGATTTCTAATTTTTTTGAGAGAGAAATTTTCTATCTGATATTGAACTGAATTTATTTTATTTTGGGAGGACCACCATCTTTAAAATACTAATTATTCCAAACTGAGAAAGTAGTATTCCCCAAGTTTATTAAAAATATTTTAAAATATATTAACAATGTTTTGTAGTTTTCTCTGTATAGCTCTTGCCCTTTTTTTTTTTTTTTTTTTTTTGCATTTATTCCTAAGTACTTCAGGGTTCTTGTGGCAATATTTAATTGCATGGATTCTCAAATTTCACTTTCTAATTGTTCCTAGTACAAATAAATACAGCTGACTTTTGTATATTGATCTTGTACCCAATGAGTGTTATATTCATTTTCTAATTCTAACAGTTTTGTTATCACACCAAAATCCATGGGCCTGACACTGCAAATGGCCAAAATTCAAAATATCAGAATTTGGAATAAGAAAAGTTTTCTTGATCAAGGAGTCATCAACTGAGAAGATGGGAAACCTATTCCAAAAACTCTATAGAAAGAAAGTACAGAATTCAGGATTCCTTTATGTCACAGGAAGGGGAAATGGAAGAGGAAAGGTGATTGACAACAGTAGACACGTGGGAGCCAACAGAGGTCTGAGAAATTGTGTTTAATCTGTTGACCCTAGTTGATGTCAGTCTGATCATGAGATTCCTGCAAATTAGTGGTAAACAGTACAGACTTCCCTTATCTCCTCTGGAGAGGCACATTCAGGTAAGGCTATTTTGTAAAACTCCAGCCACAAGCAGAATTCCTCTAATGATTAATATATCTCTAAACAAGAAGCTATTGACCTGAAGGCCCTGGGAACACAAGGTGGAGTCAAAGAGGCTGAGCATTTCACTCTGTTACAGTTTGTATTTAGATGCTTTTGGATTTTCTAAGTGTACAATCATATTTTTGGTAAATAATATATATTTCTTCTCCTTCATGCCTAATAACTTTATTTCATTTTATTACCTTGTTGCTATTTAGTACCTCTGGCAAAGCGTTAAAAGGTATACTTGTTACCTTTATGGCCTTTGGAGTTCCGGTAACACACATCTCTAGGTCCTTATCACCGATGAGGAAATGAATTTCAGCTCAGTGAATAGGAGAAATACTGGTTTATTAAAAGCATGTTATGAGGTAGAAGACAGGTCAAGCCTAAAACTAGCAAACCAGGTAGAAATGAAGTTACATATTTCTAAGAGAGAGTATGGGTTACAGCCAGAGAAGATAGAGAGCTTAATCCTGGTGGAAGAAGAAGTCTGCATTATATTAAAGGCTGTGATGAGTGGTTACAAAGTGTTCTTAAGTGATTGGCAAGTGAGGTCATTTTGATCGACACCTGGCTGCTATTTAACTCTGCTTAGTGCATATGTGCTTACCCAGAATTCAGTCTGTTATAATTAGATTCATAAATTTACAGGCATAAATATAGTATTATATTGAAGCAAATTGTAGACAAATTAGAGTAATGTCTTCTCCGCAAGAGTCTGTAGCCGGGTTAAATAAGGTATAGATTATGATAGATTATGGCCCTCCTGTCCTTTGTCTATGAGGATGCAGAGGGATTCTCTAACTACCAATAGGATATTCTTTGGGTGATCTCTAGGCTGGGCCCCTACTCCTTTATTCCGCTGTTGCTTATATCTGACTAGCTACCTAACATATTGATAGTAAACTTTTTTTTTTTTTTTCCTGATTTAAGGGGAAATTTTGGTGACGGAAAAATAATTTCTATCTACCCTTTTATGATCTTGGCTGAGACTCCTTATTTAATAAAAGACAGATTAATAGGGGAAAAAGAAACAGAAGATTAATAACATGTCTATTTCTGTATACATGAAGATATCCAAAAAACTGATACTCTAAAATGACCTAAGCCACTACTTTAAATACAGTCTTTGGCGAAAGACAGTTTTGGGGGAGGGAGCAAAGCAATGAGCAGTAATGGGCAGTAATCAGGCAAAGCACAGTCAACAAGGGGATAATTGCTATGCAGATGTAAGTCTTTGCTTTCTTTATTGATAAGAGTTTTTAGAGATTTAGCCATTCTTCTCTTGGTACAGAGTAGGATATGCCTTTTAAAATGGAGATTTCCATTTATACCGTAAATTTCTCTTCTAAAAAGGCAATTTCGACTTGTGTTTTAGAGCTTTTCCTATGTCTGCTGTTTCTTAGAATAATTAGCTTGAAATAATCCTTATGGCAAAGTCACATATTTTGGTGTGGCATATTTTATGCCCCCTTTAAACCACACTGGGGTTTCAGATTTTGTGAAGATGAGCAAGTAAATGTTAACATATATAATCTTTGATAAGCACGAGAATTGAATGAGTGCCAACTGTTATATGTGATCTTACTATCCATTGAGAGTTATCCAGATCAAAATTTTCAGCCCTAGCAAAAGAGATTTAGTTAGTTTTCGAAAAAATAAAAATAAGGGGAAAAGAAATATGTGACTATAAGATATGTAGCATTGGGACTGAAGAAATATTTTCAAGGAGACACTTTTTAAGTGAGAGATGAGGGAGGATGGGGTATGAAAGATGTATCAAAGACAGAGAAAAATAAAAAGGTATTTAAAAAAACTCTGCTTTGGACTATTTGTCACCTTCATGATGTTTCAATAAGTACAAGTCAAATAAAGGACTTGAATTATTTTGAATTTGTACTGTTTTCATGGCTGTGTCATTTTAACTGCAACACTGCCCCGAGTCTGAACTGCATGGGTCAGGACCATTGAAGTATTTGTTTGCAATAGATTTATAACTTCCCCATGAATCAAGGAAATTTTACCTTGTGATGTATATATTAGGTTTTTACATAATAATTCTACTTACTGCTATATAGAAGAAAAAAAGAATTCACTCTACCCTTTAAGGTTTTTTTTGGGCTGGTCTAATAATTAAATTGACATAAGACAGAATAACAGAAGAAAAACAAATTTAATTTTATATATACAGGAGCTTCACAAAGACACAGAATGGAAAGGCGGTCAGGCAATTAAGGCTTGCAGGACATCCTGAGCTAAGAAATGAGATGAGGGCCTGCGGCTTCAAAGGGCAGTAGGGCAATTCAGGAAGATAAGAAGTGCAGATGTTTGGTAATTGAATGTTTGCCCTGACATGCAGGGAAGCCTTTCAAATAAAAATGTTGTCTCTGGAATAGTTCTCTTTCTGATCCAGGTCCCCTCTCTAATTTTTTCCAGGGAGTTAAGGGAGAGGTAAAAGTTCTTCCTGAGTTGGCTGTGTCCATATTGTCTTAGCTCAAAATAATTCACATTCAAAAGTGACACATTTTGGAATGACAGAATTTGCTTCTCTTCACTGCTATCTTAGCAGTATAGTTATTAATGTCTGTATCTATTCCAAATTTCCCCATATCTTTTCTTAGGATCACAGTTAATAAAACTAGCTCTTACATACTCAGATTTGATCTACAAGATCTTTTCAATGAATACATAATGGGCTGGTATTAGCATTCTGAAACTTATGTTCACAGTATTGTTTATAATGTTTCTAAAATGGAGATTTTTATTCTTTAGCTACTCTGGCAACTGAAAAAGTTAGGCTTTTCTGATAGCTACTGGTTACTAAGGGAGCCTGATTCATTTTCACCACTATCTAATAGGACCCTGTAAATTTATCTATGCAAAGTTAAAATTTAAAAAAAAAAAACTTTTTATTTTTTGAGAAATGTGGGTAACTGCTAGAAGAACATAAATGATCCAATTAAATAAGAAAAAAATACATAGGCTAAACTACATTTTTAAATAATTGATAATCAACTAATAGGCCGGCATGAAAGCTACTGCTCCACCAAAGCAATACTTTTATCTTAAAGAGAAGCCAACGAAGATCAGACTGTTTTAATTTGGTTCCTCCAAAAAAGTAGACCTGAGTCAAGGATATGGATACAAGTATTTCAATTGGATGTTACCCAAGAAAACGCGGGGTAGTGAAATAAAGGTGAGCTCAAATTCTTTGGCATTTTTCTCATTGGAAATGAGATCTGTTTATTCACAGACATTATGACTGCTTTAATGTGGGCTGCATTATAACTGCTTTGACCAAAGCACAGTGTAGAAATGCACAACAGAAATGATGATACATAATTTCTGAGACTAAATATAAGAATTTTTGCTGCTTCTGCCTTAATATTTTGTAACAATCTCTTTGGGGACCCTGAGCCATCATATAAAAGGTCATGATGGTATTCTTTTTCTTTTTTTAAACTCCTACAGCACCTAGTATTCTTAGGTGGTCTCCTATCCAATTACTAACCAGGCCCAGCCCTGCTTAGCTTCCAAGATCAGAGAAGATCGGGCACATTCAGAGTGGCATGGCCATAGATTAAAGGTCAAAGTACACTGATACTTCTCTGGTGGACAGGTCTCATGTTAATTTCATAACACATCTTTCCTGCTTTATGTTCATAAAACCTGTGGCCAGAGAATTCTCTTAGGGACAGAGATGGGAGAAGCCATTAGCATGAAAGAAAATTACCTATATGTGGCCCTGAGGGTGAAGAGAAGAAATATGGATATGGTACAAAGAGTAGCTACTAATTATGTTGGTTTTAGTTCCTAAATGTTTGAATAAAAGATCCCTCTGAGTAACATAAATTGTATTGTTTCTGTGGTTGAGTACAAGATTTTAAAGCCTATTATTTTCCTGAACTTCCTACTGGATCAGAATCAGAAGAGAATCTGTTATTGGCTATAGATATAAACTTGGCCTTCATCACAAGTGAGCAAAATGAAAAATAAAAGCCATGAAAGACTTGTATAAAATACAAAGATGACCTTCTGTTGTTGCATCTTAGATGGACAAGACAAAGGGAGTACATTAAAAAAAGTAAGATTACAAAGACTTTTTCCAGGTGGATGGAAAGAAGGAACTGGGGTCAATTTATCTTAGATATCTGGATTTCTTGTGTCTATCTATAAGTTAAAAGCTCAATATTCCATCCCCCACTCCCCTCCCAGTCAATGAAGACCAAGTTCTTCCTGAGAAGGAAGTGTACTGGGAAGTGTGTAGGAGGTGTCTAATAAGGAGACATTGCTAATGGGTAGAATGGCTCAGATTTATCACAACATTATGAAGAAATACCCAAAAGATTACAAACTTCACACTGATCTGAAGTTCTTTTAAATTTTTATTGTGCTTATATAATTTAATATAACTTATTGTGCTAATATAACTTAACAAACCACTGTATCATTGTCCCCTACCATCAAAAATAAGAGGAAGCTATGTCCTTAGCCAGAGGGCATAATTCATGGCCTTTAGGGTCTAGAGGTAGTCAGCACACCTAACATAGGGAGAAGAGAATGTCTTCAGCAGCCTATGGATCCCAGAAAGATTGGATAATTTGTCACCACGAGGAGAGAGGCAGCATTTCCATCAGAGGATGCTAAGGAGTAGTGACAGCTTTGTCTAAAGCACACCTTAATTGTGTCAAGATTCCACTAAGAAAAATAATAATTTCCTTTTGGTACACTTGAATGTAGCTAAGGTTCTGCTTCATTGACTCGGTATGTGCCCAGCTGTTGGCCTCTTCTCTTTGTTACAACAAATAAACCCACTAAGTCAATATTCAAACCAACATTTACATCATTATAACATCATTATAACAAAATTGTTAACCTTCCAAGAATGTGTTTTACTGCCTGGTGACTATTTCTGGGGTTTCTCACGATATTATATTAAAAACTAAGAAAACCGGGCTTAAGAAATTTGTTTTGGAAATTCTTCTAACTTAAATATAATATTTTCAAATTTAATGATAATAATTTTTTTAATCAAGTACATACCTGAAATATTACAATGCTTCATACATATTAAAATAGTTAAGAAATGCAACAATGGCTGATTGCACGGTAGCTCTTACCTTGATTCTACCTCTTTTTTACTTTGTGCTTTAAAGAATTCAACCAACCTTGGCATATTGTCGTGAGCAACTTTGTTATTGCATAGTTCAAGTACGATGTTGACAACTTAAAACAAAGCATTGCTTGATCCTACTTGTTTAGGGTACCTTTAGTCAATGATGTTGAATCCTGTAGTGTACTTATTATTGCTTTTGCCTTAGTAAATTCCAAAGATGAATTTTAGTTTCTCTCATTTTCTTCTCAACAGAGTATTTGGTACTTTTTCGTATCCCTTAATTTTGTTTCATTTAATGGCCATTTTGGTGATCACTAGTCTCCAGTTTCTATTACTCTCACTGTTCTTTTTTACTTAATTATTTGAGCAATTACACCATTTTCTCTTAAAATAGATTCATTTTTTTAAGTCCTGTCAATTAGTCTGTCACATCTTTAATGATGTTTACTACAGCAAATAGCAGGATTTATTTTGGATCTCTCTCTCTCTCTCTCTCTCTTTTTCTTTCTCTCCTGGTAAAAATCTATAGGAATGAAAACTAAAACAATAATGTGATGAAAAACATTATTTTGAAAAATTTTGTTCTATTTTTGTTACTGAGGCCCCTCTGAGGTTCAAACCACTACTTCCCCCTGCCCCTTCTCCTTAGCTTAAATGGCATATTAGTTTCAACTTCTGGATTTGTCCTTAGGCCCCATATTCTTGTGGTACCCCTGTATGTATATACAGAATTAATTTTGGTTAATCTCATGTCAATTTGATTAGATTAGGTGAAAAAACTAAGAGGAAAAAGGTAGAATTTTTTCCTCCCTGGTAAATTTCAAACCTAGTAACAGAAAATCAGTCATAAAAGGCATTGGTTAGTGAATAAAATAAAGTGAGATGAAAAAAAAATATGTAAAATAGAGGCTAAATTGAAATTCTCTAAAACCAAATGATTTTTGTTCAAATCTAGATTTTATATATATATATTTATATATATATATATATATATATATATAATTGCATTATTCCTAATTCATTGGACATATATCTTATGAGATTCCAACGTGTAACTTTCTCATATAAGTGCATCCTGCTGGGGTTCCTTATATAGTAATAAATAAATGAAGAGCTTTATGAGGCAAAAGTTATTAAATATTATATTTTGGGAACCCTGGTGCCATTTCTGATCAAAGAAAAGCAAGAAGTTATGAGAGATGGTGTTAGGGAGAACCAGCCTCTATCTAGCTCATAGATACTATATTTCTACAATTTTAGATTGTAGAAACATAGAAATATCATGTCTTATAATTGAAATGCCTGTTGAGTTATTGATATAAAAACATCCAAACCTGTAGAGAATGTTTATGAGTTTATTTGAGCCAAACTGATGACATGCTGGGAAGCAAAATCTCAAATGCTTCAAAGAATGATAATTTGGCAGTTTCTTTTATACATTTGGAATTTAGGAGGAAACATGAGAAAGATTACAAAAAGGTGGGAGAAAGCAAGGGTGGGAGATCTCTATAATTGAATTACAGGATAGTTAACAAGACTATGTTTGCCCTAGAGGATTATTATGCATCTGAGGGGTCTGAAAAAGATTACTCTGTAATTTCAAAGGTGTGTTAACCCACTTTTACAAGACCAATAGACAGGGTTTGCTTAAGGCAAAGATAATCCTTTTACTAACAAGTTATAGACCTGGGGCATGACTACCCAGAGTGACCTGTCCCAGTTAGGAATTTAAGATCAGGTCACCTTGTGAGGTTACTTTTGGTCAATGAAGTTGTCAGTCTTCACACTACACCTTTTTTGTTCACAAGGTATATCTATTTGAACTCCAAACTAATCTACATATTCCATCTGTGTGGTGAAGACAACAGTTCATGACCTTCTTCCAAGTATGAAGTAGGTACTGGTGTTCAACCAAACATATATTTTATAACCCTTTTGTATCTAGACAGAAACACATGATTAGTTATAGCTAATGAAATGTGAGCAAAAATAATGAATATTGCTTCTTCAATAAGAGATTATGTACTCTAAGTGCCTTTCTCATGCTTTTCTTCCCATGCAATGCTAAACATGTTGGTCCCAGATGCTAGGTGTCTGAATCCTTGAGTTGAGTTGGAGGAAAGTTGCCAAACAAAGCACATCTGCTTAGGCTGGTACACCTTTTCTGTAAAAAGACAGCTATGTAAGTATTTTAGGATTTGTGGGCCACGGTCATCTCAGTCATTTGTTCTCTTTCTCCTTTAAGATTTTTGAAAATGTCTTTTGCAAAAGACATTTGAAAATTATTCTTGTTAGTCGTACAAAAACAGGCTATGAGACATATAGGTTTGTGGGCCCTAGTTTGCCAATCTGTATTAAGCTCCTAAAATTGAAAGATTTTGTAACAGTGGTGATCATATCCTGATTAACAGAGTGATTGGTGCACTCTACAGCAGGGTTTGGCAAACTTCACCCCAAGGCCAAATCTGGCCTGTAGTCTGTATAACAAAATTTTATTAGAACACAGCCACACTCATTCACTCCCATAATGTCTATGGATGATTTTGCACTAATGAAGGCGTTATTGAGAAGTTATAACAGAGACCATACTGCCAGCTTAGATTAAATTATTTACTATTTGTACCGTCAAAGAAAAATCTTGCTGACCCCTTTTCTATAACTTCAATGATAGTTCCCTTGTCTCTAAAAGTGCGTCTTCATTAAATGTCAGTCACAATTCTCAAGGCAGCTCATTTTCCAACTTGATAGAAATTTCTCTCTCCCATTAAGCCAAAATTGCTTTCCTTGTAACAGCTAGCCATTGATCTTATTTCTTTCCTATAACTTCACAGCATAAGATACTTCCTCTTCTGCAGAGAATCTCTCAAACATTAGAGTCTTTCGAGAAGAAAATGAGTTACAGTGAGATATATCATTTGTTCACCACAAAGAGATGTAGTTTTCTCCCTTTTCCTTGTAGTAATTCCTCAAAGTATATGTTAGAACCTAAGAAACAAATACTGAGTTCAGGTTGACCTCAAAAGTGAGTTCTTCATGTATAAATCTCAAATTTAAGAAAAAATAGAATAATTTTCAGTCTGTTTCTACTCTGGGTAACATTGAATATATTCCCTCTTGTTCTAATGACCCTTAAAATGGGATTATACAATGTGTCAAGATTAGCATTTAATAGTGAGACTGTGGGGTCAGACTGACCTAAAGTCTAAATAGAACTTATCACTTATAAATTGTATAAATCGACTAAAGTTTCTTAATTCTATTATGTCCCACTTTCCTGATCTGTAAAATGGGAGAATTATTACTTAGAAATATAATCTTATAGATGCATTTTGAGGATTAAAAGAGATATAACACTTGTAAAGTTCTTCAGTATCTTGTACATATCAAAAGTATTAAGAAAATGCTGTATATTATGGTGCTAATGCGTACTTTTTAAAATATGCACTAAAAATAGCATCTTATTGCCATGTTGCCTACACATGATGTCATAAAAGGAGCATGGCGTATGGATTTTGAACACTTGTATTAAATCCAGTTAACAATTACTATATTAAAACTATCCCAACTCTCTTGTACAATTCTTACTGTTTCTTTACAAGCTCTATAATATAATTTATATTCACTTGTACATACATACTTAAACATCATTTTGGTGTAACTATTATAAAGTTTTAAGTTGTTTTGAAGACACAGTGCAGTACTTACAGAGAACGGGTCTCATTTGCTGACTTCATTATTTATTAGGCTAAAAGGAGAGTCAGATTCCTACAATGAATGGGAACTTAATCTAATGATACTTCACCTAAGGCATGAATAACTTCAACATTTATTCAGTATTCAATAAATATTCACTGTCTGCTCTGTGCCTCACGTAGTTCTGATCTATGTTCTCTTGGAATATTCATTTTATTAAGGGAGAAAAATAATCAAAATTAAAAATAAATAAGCAAGTGCAATGTGATAATGAAATCAGTGTTACTTTTCCAAGAACAATCAAAGAAGAAACCTTTTCACTAAGATTAAGCTAATATGTTACTTCCTCAGATAGAAGTAAGAAAAGAGCACTTCAGGATAAGAGAACCACAAATAAAAGCCCCTTGAGTCAAAAAATGAGATAATGTGAGGGAAAGTAGCAACAATTGGCAAGTTATCATTTTGGCATGGCTTAAAACAACATATTCTAACTGGCCTGCTTGGTCAATAGAAAATTTTTACTGTAAAAAAATGTCTCTTTTACTGCTTTTCAGTTGTTTCTAGTTTAGTCCTTTGAAACTGTGCAATAATATAAGCCTAATCCTCATATTTGTTTTCCTTAATATTAAACTTCCTCAATTCCTTTTAACATTGCAAAGTGTCCTGATTTTGTTGTTGGATAAACACCAGCTCTAACGTATAATAGCTGTGTGATCTCCGGAGACCTTTTCCAGCTCTAATATATATTAACTATGTGGCCTCAGGAGAATTACATAATCTTTCTTAGCTCCACTTTTCTCTCTTGTAAAATAAGGAAAATCACACCCAATTTACAGAAATATTGTGAGGATTAAAAGAGAAAACTCTATACAGTACAAAGACATCACCAGGTACATAGCCTGTGTTAAAATAAAGGTGACTGTAACAGTTATTACATTCTTATTACCCTTATTTTATGGCAGCTCTCTTGTTAATGTTCCTTCAAATGTGCTGCTCCCAGAATTTAATACAAAACTCCAGGTGGGTGCATTGAGGTCATCAATTAAGAACTATTACATTCTTTATTTTTGACACTTTACTTATATTTGAAGCCTATGATGTTTTAAAAGATTTTAGCAAGGATATGATACTGAAAACAAAATCTCTGCCTTGTTTACATATATCTGATTTTCCTTTCTCTTTTTTTTTTTTTTTTATGAACTCAGAATTAAATTTCTGAAACTTAGATGAGAGACAATGTAACACAGAGAATAACTACTGTCTTTGTGGCCAGGTCTGTTTTGGAATTGCTGGCTTTGCACCTTTTTAGCTAAGGCAAGTTGTAAATATATATATATATATATATATATATATATATATATATATATATATATATATATATATACAAGCACTTGCCTTATTTGTGGAGTGTGAATATCAAGAACTACTCAACAGGGTGTTTGCAAAGGTTAAATGAGATAATATATATAAAGTGTTAGCATAAGGTCTAGGCTATAATAATAAATCAGTAAATGGTAGCTATTCTAACAAACTGTATTTTGTTAGTTTAATCATTACTCTAGTTAAGTATCTTTCTTTTTAGATAATTATTCTGTAATATATCTACTCTCTTCCATTTTTGAGTCAGGCATAAATTTTATGAATGTTCTACTACATTTATGACCACATGAATAATGCAACTTTGAAAAGGACAAGGCTAAGTGTGGTGCAACAAGAAAATTCATAAGATATCTCTCCTTATGCAAACTAATCCATCATTCAGTATACTTGGGTATGGACAGTTAACCAGTGCCAAAGATACCTTTGTTCTTTCAAGATATATAAGCTGTTGATTCATCTGTGGCCCAGCTTTCCTTGGGTTGACATGTGATCATATTTTCAAAAATGAGTTGGGTAGATATTAATGTGAAACATTACTTTATTATTTTTAATTTATGAAATATGTTGATAATCAAATTTCTATTTTAATGATTGTCAAATTATTTTTATAATTATTTTGCATAAGTAACACTCTAATTTATCAGAAATAAATAAGAATACATTTGAATGGTCATTTAACTGCAATCACCAGTCTCACCTTTGTAAATCTCTGTTTATTTCTGACTATGAATACAGCAGTACTTCATTTCAACAAATTGTAATATAAGAACATATTTGAGAAAGCATTTTAGATTCTGCTATGTAAAATCACTTGGGCATATTTTTATGTTTTGGTTTGTTAAATCTCCTATCAGATAGTGCCAAACAATACTATCAGGTTTTGATGTAATTCATGTCAGTATTTAGAATCTCAGTATTGACTTTATTAACAAGTGGTACAGTATGAGGTTTCTGGGTCAGGTAAATGAGATGGCCTTTTCTATAAAAAAAAATGTCAGCTGAAGTAAAGTCAAATGAGTCTAATTTAAATAATATAAATGTTATTAAGCAATAGTAATTCCTAAATTTCACTTCACTCCACTATGTTTTTAAAGCTTTATAGCTTGTAGAATTCTATTTTTAGGAGAAAAACATAGAAAAATGATTTTTTTTTGAAAGAGCATATAATATAGTCTTGTTTTTTAAATGGGGGAAAAATCACATTGATTTTTTTGTACATCATTTTTCCACCTTGTAGAGATTATTAGAAGACAGTAAATGTAAATTTATGTTAAAATTAATTTTTCCAATATATTAATCCACAATAATAATATATGTTTTTATTTCAATTCTAAAATACAAAATGTTATAGGTAGAATTCATAATTATATTTTAAAGGGGAGAAATTTCTTTGAAGAAAGTGTTAATTTTAAAATCTACATGGTTCAATTTATGATCTTATTTTTATATCAGGATTTGCAACTATATTATTTTGTGAAATATAAAATCTATTTTCTTCTTTAAAATAAATCTCCATAAAAATAAACAGTACTGAAAACTTAAATTAGAGAATTGACTGTGGGAGGAAAAGAACTTATGTTTGTTTTCATAAAATTTTAATTTATTAATCATCTTGTTTTTACTTTAATTTAAAATTGGGTACGTTGAGTGTGATTTAACAGGTTATAATTATTTCTAAATATGTTAATAGCATTACTAGGCAAGCGAATTCATTGCTATGGCTGATATTGATATCTAATGATATGTGCATATATGGTTTGGGAAGAGATAAATCTTCTTTTTTTAAGGAAAGTTTACAGTATTTCATCAAGGATAATTGGTTGGGCCTTGAATCTAAACCAAATCATCTCATTGAATGATTTTTAACAAAATATATTAGAGACAATAAAATCACATAATATATTTAAAAGAAGGCCAACAAGAATGTATATGTTTTATTGATTTTAAAATTATATTAGCTTCACTTTTAAACATTTACGTATCTGAGTTAAATAGATTTCAATTTTGACTTTAATTCATTGAGTGCCTTAGTAAAACAAACTCTTGGAAGGCTGTGGGCTTTGGGTAAAATATGACTTACGGTAATATTTGATAGTTGTAGTAAATGAGCTTCTTTAAATCTGTAAAAATAAGAGCTGAGTCCAGCTCACTGCAGCAACCCTATTTGCACAAAGAGTTGGGCATGTCTAGACATACCATCAAGTTTTTCTAAACAAATATATGAATAAATGAATGAATAAATGCAATGAAGTAAACCTTGAATTTTCTGGGGACAGTCTAAAAAACGTACACATATATTTATAAATGCGCACACATTTTAATCTATAGCTACTCACAAAACAATTTTCCAAAAGAAATTAGCCAAACAACATCTACACATAGATAAATGAGAAATACCAACATCAAAATGGGTAAGAAAAGCTGAGACACCCTCTTGCCATAAACCCTACTCTTGGCACAGTGACGTACAATAGGGGAAAAAAAAAACTTACGACTCTCAGCTTCTCCCTGAGGCACAAAAGATTTGAACCCAACATCTCATACTTCAACCTTTAGGATTTCCACCTGAGGGATGAGCTACCCAAATACCTAGTGCTGGATTCTAGTAGGACCCATAAGACTAATAAACAAAGAAACAGTTCTTAACAGGTTTGTGAGATCTTGCTGTGGCTTTTCCTTCAGGACTCAGTATAGAGGGAGCAGATAGAAACACCCTTCTCACAGCCTTGCCCTGAAAGAGGCCTATTTACATAGTTTAAAAGCTGCTACCTGAAGGTCAGTCTTCTAATTTAACACACATCTAGGAGCTGACTGCAATCTTTCCTGTAAACCAGGTGCCATCTCCATATTCTCTCTCTAACCCATCCCAGGTCACAAATATTCCTCTGGAAGAAGCCTATGCACATTTCTGATTCCTCAACTTTTGCAGCTCCTGCCCAGGGGATGTACTTGTTGATTGCCTGGATTTGGTGTCCAGTGTGGCTGGCATTCACAGGTCCAACAACACTGTAACAAAACAACAACAAAAGAAAGAGAAGAGAAAAAAAAACAAAAAACAAAAAAACCAGTTCTTAACCAGTTACCTTTTCAGAGCACAGCATAGAGAACAGACAGAAAGGACTATTGCCCAGTCTTTCCCTGAAAAAATAGCTTACTGAATATATTAAAAGTTGTTGCCTGAGGGCCTAGCTTTGAATCAACCTGCATATAGGTACTTGCTGTGATCCCCCTTCTTGAGACACTGCCAGGTCTAGGTACATCCTTCAGTATGGGGAGCCATTAAAAATACAACAGTCTGTTTGGACAATCACGAAGTTTTGAGAGACAACCGAGAACCAGGGCAGGGCTGAATGATGTTTCATCTCCTAAACAAGATCACTTCATTAAGACTTGGAGAGGTAACTATTTTATTTAATGTGCAGAAACCAACACAGACAATTTAAAAAGGGGGAAAAAATGAAGACACAAAAAATGTTTCAAACAAAAGGGCAAGATAACATTTCAGAGGCAGACGTTAATTAAAAGGAGGTAAGTGATTTACCTAACAAAAAGTTCAAAATAATGGTCACAAACATACTTACCAAGGTCGAGAAAAATGCATTAAGTAAAGTGAGAATTTCAACAGACACAGAAAAAAGGAAATCACTAAACAGAAATCACAGAGCTGAAGAACATAATAAATGCACTGAAAAAAATTATTAGAAAAGTTCAACAACAAACTAGAATAAGCATAAGAAAGGAAAAATAGACTCAAAGACAAAGTAGAATTTATCCAACCAGGGGAGGAAAAAAACAAAGAATGAAAAAGAGTGAAAATAGATAAGATACTTAGAGGACAACATATAGCAGAGCAATGTTCACATTATAGGGATCCCAGAAGAAGGACAAGAAAGAAAAAAGCAGAAAGCTTATCTGAAGAAATAAATTACATCCCCCCCCAAAAAAATCAAATATTTAGTAATAACTTTAACCAAGGAAGTGAAATATCTGTACACTGAAAACTAGAGGACACTGATGAAAGAAATTTAAAAAGATACAATAAATAGATATTCTTTGTTCATGGGTTGAAAAAATTAGTATTGTTAAGGTGTTTTTACTACTTGAAGCAACCTATAGGTTCAGCACAAACTTTATCGAAATTCCAAAGAAATTTTTCAAACAAATAGAAAAAATAATTCTAAAATTATTCACAAAAAGCCTCAAACAGCTAAAAACCTCAATTTCCAAAGCAATTTTGAGAAATAAAGCTAGGGGCATCACACTTCTTGTTGTCAAACTATAATTACAAAGCTCTAGTAACCAAACAGTATGGTATTGGCACAAAAGCAGACACATAGATCAATGAAATAGAATTGAGAGCCCAGAAATAAACTGACATATATTTGGTCAGTTTATATATGACAAAGGAGCCAAAATATACAACATAGAAAAGATAGTTACTTGAACAAATGGTGTCAGGAAAACTGAACAGCCACATGCAAAAGAGTAAAACTAGATCCTTATCTTAAACTATATGTAAAAAAAACAAAAAACAAACAAACAAAAAAACAACTCAAATGAATTAAAGACTTGAACTAGACTTGAACTAGACCCAAATCATGAAACTCAAAGAAGAAAGAAAGGGGGTAACTTCTTGACATCATTCTTGGGCAATGATTTTTTTTAAATTTGACACCAACAAAAGAAAAACATTAAAAAACTAAAAAACTTCTGCTAGCAAAGAAAACCATCAATGAAATGAAAAAACAACATACTGAATGGGAGAAAATATTTTCAAATGATATATCTGATAAAGGGTTAATATTCAAAATATATAGAGAACTCATATTACTCAATAGTAAAAAGAAACAAAAACTAAAAAAAAAAAAACAACTAAACAATTTGCTTAAAAAATGGGTGGAGGACTGAATAGACATATTTACAAAGAAGACATACAAATGGCCAGCAGATCAATGAAAAGTTATACATTAGTCAACATTCATCAGGGAAATGAAAAACAAGACTATAATATTACCTTAGAAGAGCTAGTTAGAAGGGCTATCATCAAAAAGACAAGAGATAGCAAGCATTGATAATGGCGTGGAGAAAAGGGAAGGAACTCTGTGCTCTGTTGGAGGGAACATAAACTAATATAGGCACTGTAGAAAATAGTATGGAGGCTTCTCAAAAAAATTAAAAAAAGAACACCATATGACCCATTCATTTTCCTTCTGGTTATATATCTGAAAGAAACAAAATCCGTTTATTGCAGCATTATTTATGATAGCTAACACATGGAAACTAAATATCCACTGAAGAATGAATGGATAAAGAAAATATTAGACACACACAATAGAATATTATTTAGCTGTATAAAAGAAGAAAATCCTGCCATTTGTGACAACATGGATGGAGCTTGAGACATTATGTTAAATGAAAAAAAGTCAGAGAAAGACTATATGATCTCACTTATGTGTGGAATCTTAAATAGAATAAAAGAAAATAAACTCAGAGAAACAAAACAGATTGGTAGTTGCCTGAAGTGAGATTTGGGAGTTGAGAGAAATGGAGCAACAGGTACAAATTTCTAGTTATAAGATAACTATGTTCTGGGGATGTGATATACATTATGGTTGCTATGGTTAACAATCCTGTATTGTATACATGAAAATTGCTAAGAAAGTAAATCTTAAAAGTTCTTGTCACCAGAAAATACAATTTATAGCTATTTGAGATAATGGGTGTTAACTAAATTTATAGTGGCAGTCATTTCACAATATGATCATATATCAAATTATTATATTATACACTTTAACCTAATACAATGTTATTATCAATTCTAGGTCAATAAAACTGGAAAAAGGAATTAGCTTTGTTTTTTATTTTCATTGACACTAAAAATATATAATATATATATATATTTTTTTTTTAAAGGTTGAGAATAAAGGGACAGGATGGGTGGGAACATAACAGAGTTAGTTAATATTAATTCACAAGAATTTATACTACACCGTGCTGTAGAGTTTTTCATTTCTCTAAGCCTCCTGGCAGCCAACACAATGAGAAAAACTGTTACCTGATTCACGGTGTCTTTATAGAAAATAATTTTCCTGAAACTTAGACCTAAGGCAAATTTCTCTCATGGGTCATTAAATAGAACTCTATGACCTGAAACATGCTCATTCTAGATAGAGTATATTTTGTGGTGGTGTTTCTCATGGTGAATAAAACTTAGAAGATATGACAAACATAATTTATTTGAAACTTGGTCTAGATGCACTATGAATTATACTCTTATCTTTGATAAGTCCAGAGCAGTGGTTCTTATATGGCCTTCTGCACATTCCAAGAGATCCTTAGAAATCTCCTAGAGGCTTTTCTCAGAGAGACGAAGAATGGGGCTAATTGAAGTGGAATCTATACAAGCAAGCAACACTTAGGTTTTATGTAAAATTTTATTTATTTATTTATTATTTATGCCTACAGCACCTGGTCTTCTGAGGTGGTCTTCCCTCCAAGTACTAACCAGGCCTGACTCTGCTAGCTTCTGAGATTAGAAATTGGGCTTATTCAGGGTGGCATGGCCTTGGACCAGGGACCGTGGCTCCATGGGATGCAAACCCAGAATCTTCTGTGTGTAAAGCAAACGTGCTAACTGCTACTCTATGGAACTATGTCCTTATGTAAAGTTTTAGAAATGCTTCTACTCCCAAAAAAATGTTTATAAAATCACTGATCTATTGAAATGTTAGACAACATAAATTTCAGAGAATCATTTCCAAATGTTTATAAAAGTCAGTTTCTTTTTTGATAGAAAATGTAGAGATTATATATATATATATATATATATATATATATATAGATCATATAGGTTACAGTGCCAATTAAGAATAGAGCCATATGTTTTGTCAATCAATTCAATAATGAATAGTTATTGTCCTCTTAGAAAAATCAATGCCCTTAACTGAAACAAACTCAGTACAAATTTATGGAGTGACATTTTTTTATAACCATAGTCATATGCTGAGATAGAAAAGGCATAGATTAAAAAGAACTTATAAATTTTTAAGAAGAGGGACTAGTGACCAATCATTTATTAATATTTGATAAGTAAAAGCTACTTTGTAGACTGAGAAATTGAGAGAACAATGGTATGCTTTTGAAATATTTGTTAATGCAATGTTTTTGAACTGAAACTGCAGATGAAAATGTCAGTATAAAAGACAAAAGAAAAAATAACCCAAAGGATCTTGTGGTTAAATAGCAAAGATTTATAAAATATAAATATGCATTTGTATTATACATATGTATATACATGCACAAAACACCTCATTTTTAAAGTAATATATATTCAATCTCTAATTTTAAAAAGATAAAGAGGGTCAAAAAATAATCTGTGGTCTTCACCAATGAGAAATATTTACTCTTGCTCGCACTGTTACAATCCTGATTTTCCTATGTATATATGTATTTTATATAGTTGAGATTTTATTTTCTAATATTATTTTTAAACAATGTTATAAAGATTTATTTTATATTAAACATTTATTAACATAATTTTAATGGTTGTCTAATAAGGTATCCATGACTATAAAATATTTAACTGAATTATTCTCTTTTGTGAAATTAAACTTCCAATTTTAAATGCTTATAAAAATGCCATTTAAGATATTTTTGTAGGCATTTTTATGTTCCTAATTGTTTTCTTGGAATGCTTTTCTTAAAGTGAAAATGCTAGAATAAAAATTATAAATATTTAAAAGTCAATTATACATATTATTTAGTTAACTTCTAGGAAACCATAGGCATTTATAATATACTTGCTATTCTTTAGTATCCCATATCACAGCATAGTCATAGGAATTCAATGTTATCTATGTTACTCTGCAAATTAAGAAAAAGGGGCACTTTAATTTGCATCTGTATATTTACAAGTAAGATTAAACATATTTTGATTATATCATTCAGTTCTCTCTTCTGCTAATTGCCTATTTGCTTACCCATTTGTCTATTCAAGTCTTGATGTTTTATCTCATCGCGAGTTCCTGGTCATTTTAAATAGAATTTTGAAATTAAAGAAAAGTTTATTTTTAAATGAATTAAGAAAAAATTTTAAAGGTGCCACTTTGAATTAGATTTAAAAGAGATATAGTCATGAAATTTTCATTGTATCTAGACATTGTGACTTTTATGTCTACATTTTTATGATTTAACTCTTAGACAAAATAATATTTGAACTAGTCACCTTTCATCTTCTAATTTCAATAACAAAAGTCTAAAAGATAGTCATAAATATATTTAACATGATCACAAGTTTTGTGTAATGTACTAAACTCTACTTAATATTTAATTAAAAGTTTTAAAAATCTACTAACTCTAACTTCCTATGCTTGTCTCTTCTCACTTCAAGAAATAATTCTCAGAATAAGATGCACCCCAAATGATGGGTGACTTTCCCTAGATGAGGTTAGATGTATTCAGTTATAGTAATTGGCTCAATAGAATAAAATAGAAATATAATCATAGCTATTAACAGAAAGTCTGTATCTATGGAATAAATCACCTGAGCGGTTACCCATTAATTTGGGATAAATATCCAAATACTATTTTTTTTAAGATGGAGTCAGTATTAACAAACATGTTGTATCTTCAAACATATCATATCCATGAGGAGTATGCAAGCATAAATAAGGTGAATGAAAAAGTATCTACAGTTTGATAAACAACCCGTTCCTTGCATTGTTGAAGATAGAATTAAGCATCTTGTTTGAAACATTATTGTAGTACAATTCAGTGGCTCAGAGCAGGGTTCAAAGTCAAGCTCCTCCAGGAAGTAACTATGGGAGCTCAGACAAGTTATGTAATATCTCTTGGCCTCAGTTTCTCAGGGTCAACAAACTACTCAGACATGTTCCTTTTACCTCAATGCAAAAACTGTGCACATGGCTTTATTCTTTATAAGAGGTCACAGTGAACCCAAAGACAGTTTTTTAAAATTTATTTATTTACTTATTTTTTTAGTGTTCCATAAATATGGTAATATTGAAATGTGCTGCAAAGTGCATCGTTAGAATAAGTAAGTTCTTTGGAATACAGCATCTGTGTTTTCACGTATAAATAAATTCATTTAATTTTGCCAAAATGAACATAAATTCACCATTTTCACTAGAGTTTTGTAACTTATTTTGTTTCATATGTGAAATACATGAGTGGATATGTTGAGATATATATGCTTTCAGGTACATGGAAGTGGAAGAAATTATTTGTCTTTTTTCTTAGTATTTTTAAAAAATAATCTCATATATGTTGTATATTTCTTGAGATCAGAACTTTTTTCCACTTCAGAACTAAGTTGAATTCTCTGTATGTTCATTGCTCCTAGCTGATGGAAATAGTGTAGCTTAACTGAAAGACTGGAATGATTCCATTTTTCTGAGTGATCCCAAGATGAATTGTACGAAAAGTTCCCCAAAGGCCAGTGGTCAAGAACAATGCCTTACCACTGGCCAAACCAGCCAAGTCAGCCAATCGTGGGCCCTAAGGCAACCCCACCCTTATTTCCTCTGCACATATTCTGATTACTGCACCTGGCACCTTCTGCACTCGGCCCTACCTTCTGCACTCGGCCCTTTCTGCGCACGCCCCTCTATACGCAGCCCCAACTGCACACGACCCCCTTTTGCACGCAGACCTAACAACCTACTACCCAATCCCTTTAAAGGTCAACCTAACCCCCAATCAGGTAACGCCAAGGCAACTCCCCAAGGCTTGCGGTTTTACCCTTTAAATTAGGTCCCAGCCCTCAGTCGGGGCTCCTCTCAACCACTGCTGCGTCAGTGAACGAGTGGGGTCCAAACTCGAATTTGTCAATAAACTCCCTTTGCGCTTGCATCGGTGTCAGTTTCCTTCTTGGCTCGTGGAGTTCCAAACCAGGGCATTACATTAACAATGGGTTCATACTGATTAAGAAACATCTAGCCATAAATGAGAGATCTTAGCTGTCAGCAGTATTTCTAAACTGGAGGTAGTGAGTTCTACCAATTCTCTATCATCAATTAGAGTACTTCATGAGAAATGGTAGTTGGGGAGTGAAAGGGAGTCATATTACTTTATATACTCTGAGAATCTCCAGAGCATATAAAGAACTTCAATTTATGTGAATACTATTTCCAACTCACCTTAATTTGTTTCTAGTGAAACTGACCCTTGAAAAGAATAGCTTACAAAAGAAAAGAATTAATTATAGCAGCAATTCAAAAACTGCTACTTCTAAATCAGTGAATCTCTTTGTCTTGATTATTTTAACAAGGCTGTCTTCATTTACATAACTTTCTCCTTCTTACAGTCAGTCCAATTACCTTGTTTTCTTGTTTTATGACTGTGCTAATAGGTACATCATTTATAAGCCATGAAATCAGCTCCTCTATTCAATTTTATTTGTTTTTATCTCCATTTCCGTTTTCCTTAAATGCTATTTGGAAATTAGGTTTGGTTAATGGAATTGTTGCTTTCCTATCAGTTGTGACACATTTAAATTTGCACTCAATAAAAGCTGAAGCCAATGAAACCTGTGTTGGTGCTATAGTTTTAAAAATTGATTTAATTTTGACTTGCTTCAAAATTAATAGCACCACTGAAATTAGGCTATAGTCTTGTATTTGTAATGCCATGTTTACCTAAAACAAAACAAAACAAAACAAAAACTGAAGAGTTAATGGCCTAATAAAAATATACTATGTTGGTAGAAAAAACAAGAATTCACATTTCCAAGACCAGACTTTGTGGTCTTGAAGAGACCAGCTTTTGATAAACCAGCTCCTCACTTCAAGATTAATCGCACCCTGGGCTGCCAGATACTGATTGAGAACATAATTTAATAAATGAGTGCACAGTGTGAGGTCAATGAATTTATGAAAGAACCTGAGAATGGGATTTCCTAGGGGCAATTCATCCAAATGTTCTAAGAGCTGGTCTTGAGAAGTGGATTATGTGCACGCATACTGGGTCATGATTAACCACACAGTTTCATGCCCATTGGTACTTTCTTCCTTAAACTCCTGCATTTGAAGAAATCATTCTCTATTTGATGATTACCAATAGCAGATACTTAAAAAAAAAAGAAGAAGAAGAAAAACGTATCATTCAACAAATGCATTAATTTGCATCCTAATATTCTCCAAAATCAAAATTATTGGTTTTCTTCCCCCCCTTTTTTTTTACTCTTGGTTTGGCATATGCACCCCAATGAAAGTATATCACTGAGTTAAGGACTAGAAACAAGTGTAATAAAAATATTTTTATTCCTCATATTCTACTTTAATAAAGAGGGAAAGTATCTCAATAAAATATACATAAATTATATTTTCATAAAGGAACACCATAATTAAACTGATGTAATGAAAACAAGATTGTATAAGAAACTAGAGGCTGAAAATGCAGGTCTTCTCAACAGTTTTTTTCTACCCATTTATGACAGATATATCTGTCTATCAGAATAAAAATAGAGAATAAGGACTATATGGAGTTTAATTATATATAGAAATTAAGTTAATTATATGCTAACAGAATACACTATAAAAAGTTTTTTTGTTATAAGTTTATGGAAGAACCATCTTTCTTTGATGCCTGATAGAGGGGAAAATTATTGTTGAAACATAGCATTTAAATACATTTTTTATTTTATCAAATAGAAAGAAAACTCTCTTGTCTTCATGGCTGCTTGTAATGCTGCATCTATTTCTAAATTTAAGCAATCTAAAAATGAAAGTCAACTTTTATTTGAATTTTTCTTTTCCCAAATGCTGTGAGCCAGCTGTGCCATGGGGTAGAAGAAGATAGCAAGAGCTTTCTTTATCCATACGGCAGAAGTTCTAATGACAAGGGGATCTGGCTATTTCTCCCATGAATGTATAAGTCAAGATTGCTAAGTGCTGCAATTCATTTTATTTCTTTCTTTCAGACTTTATTTCAACTCTCTCCAAAACTTTTCACTTTCATGGATTCATGGGAGCTGCATGGTTATAACACATCGATCTGTGGGAATCGTATTATTCTATAATAAAATGTAAATATATGTCTGATAATCGTATATTTATAGTTAGGTCAAATTCTTGTATTATTCCAGCTTCAATTTTGAGAAAGGATGTGGAATTGTGTTAAGAATATCTATGTTTCCCTTACACACAAACATAGTTTTGATTTTAACTCTTGACGCTTGTCGGGTGGCCTTGGACAATCACTTAAGACCTGAGTTTTAGTTTCTCCATCTGTAAAATGAGAATAATAACACCCATCTTCCAAGGTTACCTTGGGGACTATAGAAAATCTCCACTTAGCACAAAGCATAATACCAAAGGATTGCTTTACAAACAGTTTCGTTACTATTTGTAGTGGAGTTTTTAAATTAAAACTTTTAACATATTAAAGTCATCTACTATTTGGGCCAGTTTATCCATTTGAATTTTTCTACACTTGTTAGCAGACAGCATAGTGATTAAGTATGCAGGCTCTGACACTTTTTATTTCAAATCCTGGTTCTATCACCTAGTGTTATGTGAACTTGAAGAAATTAAGCTTTTTTGTTTCTTATCTGTAAAGTTAGAATGCCTTAGTTTTTACCACCTTATATAGTAGTTGCAGCAATTAATGAGCTGAAATGAATTAATAATAAAACCACTTCCAAAAAATCTACCCCCTGCTAGAATGTAGGTTATGGGAGACCAGGTATCTTATCTGTCTTGTTTACCACTGAATCTCCACATGCAAATGATGCCTGGCATGTAATAGGAATTCAATGTGTGACAATTTGAAACATTAAGAAACAGTGCCTCTTAAACAATACACAGTCATTATCTGGATTATCATTCTTCACATGTACCTTCTTCCATATCGACGTGTTCTCCTCACCATCACCTGCACATTCCATTCCCAGCTTTTTGCTTTTGCCTGTGAGAAAACCCTCAATTCAAATGTTGTACCATTTCTTTCTCTCCATCCAAAATTAACCAGTTTTCTAAATTCCCTGCAAGGTGGAGCCTTCTTAAAGAAACCAACCTTATAAAGTTTCTGATCCCATAATCTGTGTCTCGTCTTATATTTTGACCTTTGATTGTGCTCACTTTTGGTCTTGTCTATTTTATCAACACTCTTTACCTCAATTTGATACCAGAAGTACGTTTGTTGAGAGATAGAGGAAATGACTGCATCATCCTCGCACCAATCCTATGTATTACTTGGTTCTCATTTTAGTTTTCTATTGCTGTTGTAATAAATTAACACAAATATAGAGGCTTAAAATAAAATGAAGTTTTAATTTTACAGGTCTGGAGCTCAGAAGTCTGAAATGCATCTCATGAGCTAAAATCAAAGTGTCAGTAGGGCTCTTTTTATTTTCTGGTGACTCTAGGCAAAAAGCAATTTTCTTGCCTTTCAGTTTCCAAGGGCGGCCCACATTCCTTGGCTCATGGCCACTTCCATCTTCAAAGCTATGAATAACTGGTTGTCTTTCTCACATCACATCACTCTGACGCTGTCTCTTCTGCCTTTCTCTTTCACATTTTAGGACACTTGTGTTTATTTTGGGCTTGCCAGATAACCCAGGATAGTCTTTGTAATGTAAATTCAGCTAATCTTATCATAATTTTAATGTATTTCCCATGTAATCTAATCTATTTATAGGTCCAAGAATTAGGACATGGGCATTTGGGGTAGGCCATCATTCTGCCCACTACAGTTCACTATCCTTAAGAATCTACAGTCAGCTAGGAGAACCACAATGAAAGTTCTACTCTGCCATATCTCTGGCACTTGTGCGTTCATTAGTTAGGGATAATTTGGGCTCTTAAATACTGGCACTTAAATAATTCACTCAAATGTCTCATAGTTGAGATCTGATCTTTTTTTTAACCAAGACCTCACCTGGCAGCCAATTTCTTGCACTGGTTTTACTATATAAATTCTCCCAGTCCAAGTTCCTACTTAATATCTTTCAGACTAACCACTGTCTTGTTCTGGAGTTTTCCTCCCTAAAACTAGAACTCTGTGTTTACTCTGTGAACTATGCTTAGGTCTGCAATTTGTGCAACTTCATATATGACTGTTTTCAGACTCCCAGTCACCTTGTTTCCATGCATTTGTCAGGACACTATTATTGATATCATGAGTTCAATTTTTCTGAAGTCAACACCTGCTTTGATAAGCATCTTCTTTATTACTGTGTCTAAATTCTAGCTTCAGGCCACTACAAAAATTTTGTACTATGGTGCCTGCAACATTCTGATTGATAAGTCAAGACTTTGTTAATTCATCACAATCCAGATAAGTCACTGCTGCTTTTTCTTTTTTCTTTTTTTCTTTTTGAGGTTAAGGGGCATCTTTAAGTTTCTCGTTTATACTGGATCTTACTCTTTTTTTTTTGTCCATGTGTATCTCTCTCCTAGCTTAAAAATGACTTTCTTTGATTCTGCCTCATAAACAAGTTCCCACATGATCTCTATTCCTCCCCATCACCAGGAGTACTGATAAGGCAGTACTGTCAGGGTTGTGCAGGGGCAAAGTCAGCCCTTTCATGATGCTGAGGGTGAGTGTCTCCTTAAATTTTGTTTCTAGGCTCCTCTCTTAACTCACACAAGTACAGGCCTGGTGTTTCACCTTCAAATTTAATGAAAATCATTATTAAGCCTATACTCATCATTTGTCACTATAGGAGAAAAGAAAGAAGAGCTACACTGTGCCCACAAAATATGAAGTGATTTCTTAGACTATTCTCCAAATGGGAGCATCATCTGTCAACCCTGACCTTCTTCCACTATGATTCATCAAATGTAACTTATAGAATGACCCATCAGCCCTGACCTCTTCATGACCAGTCCACCTCTACCTCTCCCACCCTGACCCATCAACCTCAACTTCTACCATGACCTGTCACCATCAATTTTTCTGCCACAACCCCTCCATCTTGACTTCTCCACTGTGATCTTCCAACCCCCAACTTCCTCTTCCATGAACTATGCTTTTTTCTCCCAAAACTATTTCTACATTTGCTTTAGAGAAGTTTCTCACAAACACTGAAATTATGTTGTAGTAATCAACTCTTTAGGTTGGATTTCATGAGTAGGAATAGTAAGAGAAAATGGTCATCAATTTTAACTCCTCCAGAAATTCAAAAGAAAAGAAAAGGCATATTTTTCATACCTTTTTCCATCTAGATGACGTCTTCCATTCTATGCTATAATAAATCTCCCTTTTAAGGATCTCTGCTGTATTACAGTTATACAGTTCCATTTATTTTTATGTCACTTTTTCTTCTTCTTTTTATTCTTTCATTAGAGTCAGTATTAATTGACTCTAATGAAACTCTTTGGGCTTTTGTATTTATTTATAGAATTATTTACATGGGACAGAGACCAAAATGCTGCCTGCCTATGACATTTTCTCCAAGGTCATAATATTCTAAATTTTATATTAGTCTATTTTTTACAGGGGTAAAATTAGGTCTACCTTTATTTAAATCAACAGGTAAGGTAAGGAGTGTAGCCTTTTTAATTTTTTTTAAATTTCAGGATCTTTTTGATAATATTTATCATCATGGAAATATTTAAAGCATTGACTATATCTCATTGAAATCCTTCAAATTTGTCTCAGTTAGAAATCTGAAGTTGCTTTTTTTTTTTTTTTTTTTTTGCTTTACAATGAAATGTCATAAGTAAACCATGCATTAACATATAAAAATGGTGAGATATCTTTATGAGTAAAAACAAAATTACTTATTAATACACCCAAACTTTTTTTTTTCTTTTTTATTGTTCTTGTTTGCATAGTTTAAATGAGAAGCTTTATGCTCATGAACTAACATGACCTAGTTTCATAGACTTATTTTTCTGGTCTTTTTAGTTCTTAAATAAAATTAAAGCACCAGAATTTTTCTAAGGCATCTAGGAAAAAAAGGCATGTAACATGCTCTTCTAAATTATTTCCTTAGATATTTTTACAATTGCAAAAAAAAAAAAAATTAAGGAAAGAAAAAAAAATGATAAAAATTCTCTTGTTGAGAAAAGATATATGCACCTTCTGATAAGATGCTTCTGCAAGTACTAGTGAATAAAGAAAAGAAACTATGTTTGGCAGTTACATTTTTAAAGATTTTCTCTTTGTAATGTTATTTCAAGTGTTTTGGGAGAAAGTCTCGATTGAATGTTAGTTTATATTTAGCACTTGCATCTGTCAGAATTTAGTTAGAGAAGTATGGCTGCTGAGTAAGGAGAGAATAAGTGACTCTTGAAAGGAATAAGATATTGCATAAAATGAAAGAAGCTTGGAAAGTGAAAATCTGGGTTGTGGAACTAAAGAATGAGAGAAAGGGTCACTAGCCCATTCTCCTGGAAAACCAGTGCAGGTGAATGAGTCACCTTGCAGTAAAATCCAAGGAGCCAAGTATACTCAGTTGCCAAAGAATGGTGACAAATGGTAAGCTCATGCAGAAGTCTTTGGACTTGTTGTTTCTATGTGGTACCACCTCTGAGTGTCCTAGGCCAAGCATCTAGTATGGGCCTGGGGCACTTCTCACCAGCATGAAGGAGAGACACAGATGGAAAAGGGCCCACTGGGCATCTCTGCACTTGTCTGTCATTGCATCTGACTGCAAAGATCTTCCAAGAATAATTACTTTTGCTTGACTGCTACCTTCCAAATCTTGTGAAAATTCCTCTTTTGGACAACTTTAACCTAAAAGCCCAAGGGAAAAGGGGCCAGGTGTTAAGTAGCTAGTCAGACATGAGCAACAGAGGAACAAAGGAATAGAGGCTTGGCCTAGTGACCACCCAAAGGACACCCTATTGGTAGTTGGAGAACCCTTCCTGCATTCCCAGAGATGAAAGACAGGATGGTCATAGTCTTAGCTGGTTTAATCTGGCCACAAACACATGCATAGAAAGTACTGCTGCAACTTCTGCCTCATTATACCATCATTATAATATCATGACTATGCCTAGAAGTTCATGAATCTAATTATAACAGACTGAATGCCGTAAGCACATAAGCACCAGGCAAAGTTAAATAGCAGCCAGGTGTCAATCAAGGTGACCTCCCTTGCTAGTTACCTAGGAATGCCTTTGGAACCCCATTATGGCACCCAAATATAAGGCAGGCCTCTCCCTCCCCCAGGGTTACTGCTCTCCATCTTCCTTGGCTGTAACCGGTACTCCCTCTTTAGGGGTATATAACTCATTTCCATGTGGCTAACCGGTTTTAGGCTTGACTTGTCTTCTACCTCATAACTTGTTTTTAATAAACAAGTATTTCTCATATTCATTGGGTTGAATTTATTTGTTCATCAGGAAAAGGACCTAGAGTGTTTGTGTTGCTGAACTCTGATCGTCCAAGGGTAACACAATGTAATATGTTCTCAGTTTAACTGGTTAATTAGCAACATTCACCATAGTCCTCTTTATCATTCTCTAGAAAGTTAACTGACACAAAGTAAACACCCAATGATATGTAGCCAATAGTTGCAACAGCAGAAGTAGGGAATGGTTTTGTACTGAGAGCATCCTGAAATAAACTCTCTCTCTCATCCAAGAAAAGGAAAATATCAGTAACAAGACTGGCTTTGGTAAAAATAGGGGAGCAAAGTTGAGAAAGCTATATTTAATCAGTGAAAACACCATTTCAGGGGCAAAATTGATTTCCACCCTGTAAGCTATCAAAATACATTATAAAGTTATTGTAATTTAGGCAGTTTGGTGTTACTATGGGAATTGATAAATGGAATACAACATATTGAAAAGCAGACCAGAAAATATATAGCAATATATTACATGATAAAGGAAATACTTTAAAATGATGAAGAAAGAATGGTATTTAATAAATGGTTTTGGAATCATTGGGAATCCCTTTGCAAGTAAAAATTAAATTTTGATTTTTATTTCATACAATGTATGGAAATAAATCTCAAATGCAATCATGATAAAGATATTTTAATGTTAAAACAAAATATAAAAATATTGTGATAAGGTCTTCCAGAGTTTAACCAAAAAATATACCATCATAGAAATTTATGGCAGTTTTGACAACTAATTTTTTTAAACAAAGGACAAAATAACATACTAAGATAAAGTATTTGAAGCATATGTAGTAGAAAGAAGATTAATATTGAATTGGTATAATACATTCTTAGTAAGAAAATGAGAAGAAAATTAATAGATGAGAAATATAGATTCATAGTATTCATAAACATAAACAAGATATTAATAAACTCATTCAATTCTCAAATTCTATAGTGGTAATGAGAAAACCTATGAGATAAAATATTTTCACCCATCATATAGGCAAAATAATAAAGCTTGCTAAGATCTAGTAGGGAATAGAATGTAGGGAATAGGTAATCTCATACACTTTTAGTGGGACTGAAAATTGGTTTGGGATTTTGGGAGAAAATTTGTTATTGTTTATCAAAATGCACAGCAGTTTAATCACTAGTTCCATGTGTAGATATATATCTAGAAGTACACACACAGCTGTACAAGGAAGAATATATAAAGATATTTCATTGCGGCATTACTTTTAATAATGAGATTTGGAAGTAATCTAAATATTCACTAGAAAATTGATAAATCCATATGAAGGAATATAACACAGTAGTTAGTGTAATTCACCAATTTCTTCATTCATTTATATGAAATGCTCTCCAAAACATATTAAGTGTAAAAAGCTACTTTTAAAAGTGCTAAGTATAAAATTATTAATTTATTAAAACACAATAAATTTGTTGACATATGTAGAAACATGTTCTGCTCAAAGCACTCACCAAACTATTACTGTTTAGAAATTTTAAAAAAAAAAAACCCTGAGATCTCAATAATTTTGCTGATTTAGGGCTTATGATATAATTTGATAAATGATGATTAATGGTTCAAATATGGAAACCAAATAACGATTGGTCACAACAATGTTTTTTGTTTGTTTTTTAAAAGAGGTAATTATTAAATGAAAGAACATGAGAGTCACATAAGTCAGAATTGCCAGCTTCTCACTTAAAAATCAGATTTGGCAATCGTAGGCAGGATTTCTGCATGGCAGGCCACACCTTCAAGCTCATAACAATCACTATTGACCCTTTTACTTACTTTACCTGCCTAAGACTTGTAGTTTTGGGGGTTTTGTTTCTTTGACTATTTTCACTATTACTATATTTAATATCTAAAAGTCCTGATACACTACCTGGATTCTGATGTATTGCTAGAATCAATGGCATATCTGAAAAATGATTACATAAGCTTATCTTAATGGTTCCTAATGGGTGTATTTTCTTTTTTATATAATAACGACCCCAGTGTCTCTCATAGTGTGCAAGGCACATCATGGAGCATCAATGAAAGAATGAACGAGTGAATAAATACAGCAGTCTCCCACTTACCAGCAGTTTCACTTTCCTTAGTTTCAGTTATATACACTCAAAAATTCCAGAAATAAACAATTCATAAGTTTTAAATTTCACACCATTCTTAGAAACCTGATGAAATCTCAGTTTCACTCTGCCTGGACCGGGATATGAACTACCCCTTGACAAGAATCTTCATGCTGTATACTCTCTACACCTCTTAGTCACTTAATAGTCCTCTAATTTATCAGATCTACTGTCACAGTATCACAGTGCTTGTGGTCAAGTAACCCTTATTTTACTTAATGATGCCACATTAACATAACTCTTATTGCAGTACATTATTATAATTTTTCTATTTTATTATCAGTTATTTTTGTTAAACACTGTGTCTAATTTATAAGTTAAACTTTATCATAGGTACACATGTATAGAAAAAGACAGTATATCTAGGGTTTAGTGCTATCTATAGTTTCTTGGAACATATGTTCCTTGGAAAAGGGGGAACTACAGTAAGTGAAATCAGTTTGTGAGTACCAGAATGAAGACAAAGGGTTAATTCTTTGCTGTTATTAGTTAAATGTTATCATTGAGCTGAACAACTATCCTTATGGTTGGATACTCTAGAGCAGTTGGAGTTTTAAGAGGAGACCTAACATAATTAAGGTTCCTTAGCTCTCTGTGTGGCAACAGAAGTATCCTCTGACTAGCTACTCAGATAATTGTGAGTTATTTGGCTCTTAAGGTAGATCAGAACTCATTTGGTAGAAAACAATCATACAAGTGAAAGCTACTCTGTAGGTAATCCTATTAAGCCTAAAAGATTAGGACAAAACCCAAGCCCATTCTTTCTGTTTTCTAGGATAAAATTAAAAGTTTGTCTTTTCTTTTATTCTGTTAGGTAGCTAGTCAGACAGGAGCTACAGGGGTACAAAGGAATAGGGGCCTGGCCTAGAGATCATTGAAAGAATGCCCTATTGGTAGTTAGAGAATCCCTCTTTCATCCTTGGAGACAAAGGATAGGAGGGCCATAATTTATAGTTGATTTAATCCCTCCACAGACGTCTGCACAGAAGGTACTACCCTAATTTTCCCACAATTTAATGCTCATTATACTGCCATTATAATAATATGTTTATGCCGAGAAGTTCATGAATCTAATTATAACAGACCAAATTCTGGGTAAATGCAGAAGCAATAGGCAAACTGTTGTACAGCAGCCAAGAGTCAATCACAATGACTTCACATACCAATCACCTAAGAACGCCTTTGGAACCACCCATCACAGCCCAAATATAATTAGAGATTCCCACTTCTTGGTCGTTGTCGTTACATCTCTCTTTGCTAAAATTATGTGCCTCCTTGGAGCATGCCTTGTCTTTCGAAAACATGTTTTTAATAAATCTTTTTAAAGTCACACTGACTTGTAATTTTTCATTGTGTCAATGAGGAAGAACCTAGGAAAAGTTCTAATTACACTTCTGTGCCACATTCCCCACCCCCCGCTCCCTACTCCCAACACTGAAGTTCAAATCATCCCTAATGGTAACAATTCTGGGAAATCTTTAGAATTAAATTGAAAAGTAAATAAACTTTCATAGGATTAATATTCACAGTCTCAATTGACTCTTTGGGTAAGTTGAGCATCCTGACAATAGAGTATATTTTCCTTCAATTAGAACTAATTGAAAACCCATTTGTCTCTTAATTTGTCTTAGATATTTCCTGTAAATAAGGTATGATTGACTTGGAAAATAAATATACAAAAAAAAATCAGGATCCATTCACCAAAATTTCATATTTTATCTGATAACATTTCTAAATCCAGAGAACACAACTTAATATATATAATTTAAATTTTAACATTTTCATTTGTTCTGTCACTTGATCTTTCTCTTTTTAGCTAAATGGCCCTAGCATGCACACAGGGAGACTTACAAGAAAGTGAAGTCTTACTTTTTAATTAAAGTAAATGTGTTAAATGGATATAAAGTAATTTGAATACAGCGGAGACCTCTTAAATCTCTATCAATAAATCAGAAACTGCAGCAGGTCTATCTCCGCACCATAGATTTAGTTAAAGCTGGGCTTGAAATATGACAGTGAAATGAATTTGCTACTAATGCAATCAAGTATTTCAGTAATTCATGAGAAAGTAATTCTTCATTGTACATGACTCACTTAATAATTTAAGATTCTTTAGACTTGATAATGGAACCAGTAAGCTCCTCATAGATTAAAAAATAAATAAATTCAGGACCTGCTCCAAGTATTGTTATCCTTAAATTCATTTTAATTATCATGCTATTTATTTTGTAGAATAAAAATTGTTTGGGTAATGGTCTGTTCTTTCATGATGTTTCCATAGAATCCACACAAAAATTATTCCCAACATAATTAATAATCAGTTTTGTTATGACTATATATTAAACATTTGAATAAAATATTCAATCATTCAACTGGTTGGATGTTCATCATATATAACACAGATTTATTAAATGTGGAGATTTATTTTGAATAGCAATGATCAGTGTAAAAGATTAGAATTTTATAAATCTCCATTTTGACATTATCTATTTTATAGGCAATATTTTTTCTAGAGATATTGTTTGAAAATACTTGCCAGTCTGTATTACCTGTGCTACAAAAGGGAAAAATCATTTGAGAAGATATGAAAGGGTAAAAGTTTCTCTTTTTTTAATTGAGCATTCACTATATATACTATTATTTGCTAAAAAGAAAAAGAAGTAAAGAAGAAACAGTAAAATTTATACCTGTTTTTATCTTTTTTCCTCTCCTTAATCCAATATTCTATATGTTTTAAGAGTTCCATTCAATGCTATATTATCATTGCTTTTTGTAATGTTAGGCAGCTAGTCAGACATGAGTGACAGGGGAACAAAGGAATGGGGCCCAGCCTAGGAACCACACAAAGTACACCCCAATGGCAGTAGAATTCTGGGTACGCACATGCTCACTAGGCAAACAGTTATACAGCAGCTAAGTGACAGTCAAAATGACTTCACATGCCAATCACCTAGAAATGCCTTTGGAACCACCGATCACAGCCCAAATATAATGCAGACATTCCCAAATCTGGGATCCTTTTGTGGTCTTCTTATGTTTTTTGTGGTCTTTGTTGTTACAGTGCTTGATTACAGCTCTTTGCTGAAACCATGTGGCTCCTTGGGATGTGCTTGATCTTTGTGAAATATACTTTTAATAAATCTTTTATAAATTTCACTGACCTGTGCTTCTTCACTGAATCAATCAGGAAAAAATGAGGAAAAGTGCTGACTATTTTCTACACCATTATACTTGCCTAATATGACTCAAGCTTAGACTGTCTCCTGCCATTGCTCCATTCTGGCAAGTTACTCCATGTTCCTGGACTCACCCACATATACAAAGGTTTTTAAACTTTAATTTGTCTTTCTCCTACTAATCTGTCATGTTAATTTGATTATCAGTCCAGCCAGAAGGACCTTGAAGGGTAAAGAATAATTTTTCCTCTATAACTGATGGAAACAGATTAGTCAATCGTTACCATCACTACTTTATTCCTGAAACATGCTTTCTTCTACAATAGGTTTACTAAGAGAAAAGACCTCTTATTCCCTTCCACAATCAGAGTCTGGTTGACTTTAATTTCTGAACCCCAAAACACCTGAGCCCCGCCCAGGTGTCTGCAGTGATGAAGAGATAGAGAGGGGAAGTTGTTGAGAAGTTCCATCCAGGATTTTGGGTGATCTATATTAGTGTCAGTGGATCTGTGAAAAAACCAAACAAGATATTGCCCTCAGAAAACAACAAATAAATGAGATTTGTGGATAAAAAAAGGGGGAGGGCGTTTTATAGAAAGTAACCTTGACACAGGACATGGTGAATTCTCCTGAGTGAGGACTCAAATCCTATGCCAAGATAGAGGCGGGGTCCTTGGCTCCAAGCAGGAAACAGTAGGAGACAGCCATTTATTAGGGAATGAATAATACTTTAAACATTATTGTTGGGACCGATCTAAATCTGTCATTGCCTCTAGTGGCACTGGGGGCTTCGGTTCTTTCCATTGATTCAGTAAAAAATTACAGATCAGAGAAGTTTAGAAAAAGTAAGATTTGTTGAAATACGTTTCAAGGCTACACCAGAAAGGGCTATAGCATCACAGAGGTGGGGAAGACTGTCTTATATATGGGCCATGATGAGAGGTTACAAGGTGGTGTTAGCTGACTGATGTGTGAGGTGATTTTGATTGACAGTTGTCCGTTACATAACCTATCGTCAACTGCACATGTACTTACCCAGAATTCAGTCTGTTTTAATTAGATTAATGTAATTCTGGGTAAATGTATGCCTTTATAATGCTGGTATAATGAGACTGAGGTGAAAGGTCAGGGTACTCCTTAGTGTGCAAGCATTTGTGGCTGGCCTAAACTGTTTTCTATGTTATGGACATTTATTTCCTTGTGCTCCAGGATGTAGGGGTATTGCTAATTGAAAAATAGCTTTTTTTCTGGGAAGTCCTATGGACAGCTTTTGTGTTGGACTGTCATTCTTGTCATTCCTATGGTTTCAGAGCTGGGCCTTCACTTCTGTCACTCATGGCTACTTAACTGTCTAACATGTAGACAGAGCGTGTTCTTCCCTCAGAGTCAGAGAATAAGACCCCTAGTGTTTGAGGAATTGAATTTACATTTGTTTCTTAGTTTCTTTGAAAAATTACTGATTATAGGGAGTAAAGAATGGAATAAATGGTTGGATTTATCTTTGTACAAAGTACAGCTTTTCTTTTATGGTATGGGTAAACATTAATGTTATGGATAAATAGCTGTTAATAATCTCTGTAATCTCTGCAGGAATCTTCCTTTGTTCTGTAGGTTCCTTATGGGCTGACCTGTGGCTGATTATCCAGGTCTCCATGTCTTGCAACACATAGCAGGCTCTGAATTCTACTTGTTTAATATTTAGTCAATCTGTGTAGTTCTCATGCCTCTTCTTTATCAACCTTACAGGGTGATCTGATCATAAATTCCTAACTGGAAAAGTTGGGAATTTGTTCTTGTGCATCTATGCTAATATATTTTTGAAATACCAGAAGTAACATCCCTCAAAGGGAGTATTAACTCTCAAGAGAACACATAATCTTGTTAACTGTCCTGTAATGCAATCCCCATCTTGCTTTCTCTTACCTTCATGTAATGTTCCTTATGTTCCCTTCTTAATTTCAAATGCATGAAAGATGTTACAAAACTATTATTCTTCAGGGCATTTGAGACCCTGCTCCCTAGCATATGCTATCAGTTTGGCTCAAATAAACTTTAATAAAAATTCTCTACAGGTTTAGACGTTTCTTACATCAACAGATTTGACTCTACAAATATTATTCCAATTTATAGTTATTTTGAAGAAACATTTTACCATTTATGCTTCAAAGCCATGAAGCATCATAGTGAGAATGTGTATTGCTAAATGTGTCAGATTATTACGTGTGTTTACAGTACAATGTCCTTCATTAAGAAATGGCCCACCAGATGTCAAATCTCTATGCCACAACTTTTTAGCTATATAACTTTGGTGAAGTATTGAAGAGGACCAGAATATGCAATTCTATAATATGCTTTTTTGGATTAAAAAAAATTCTTGGAGCTGAAGGCAATTGAGAGAGTCAGATGAAGAAAAAACATTACAAAGAGAGCATAAATTGTTCTTTTATAAATAAAATTAACTTTTAAAAACATTAGTTTCATTCCTAAAGGTGTTTCCTTCTCCCTTTTCAGGGAAGGAGAGAACTCTTAGCAACTCTTATCAGTGGCGAAGACACCAATTTAAATCCCCCTGACAAACCTACTAAACAACACTTGATTGCTTACATGATCTTGTCTCTGTCCCATAACTTACACCTTGAAGACTAAAACTCTTTCTTTTGTCTAGCCTAAGATATTATGTATGTCCCACAATTTCTGGCTCCTCACATTAATAACATTTCTTTGTGAATTCTGTGCATATGCATATGCTTAAATCAGGTTGTTGTTGTTGTTATCTGTCTTTTTTCAGTTTGGTGTGTAGGCCTCAGCCATTGAAACCAAGAGGATAGAGGAAAAGTTTTGTTTGTTCATTTGTTTTTGCATCACTTACAGGATTTTAACATTTTTAAAGCTTAGCTTTTTTTTATCAGAATAACATTATCTATTTCTTAGGGCAAAGCGTAAGAATTAAAATTATAATACATCTAACATTTTTAACATAATATCTAACTTATAAATCAGAGCTCAATATAAAAGATTTATTACTGGTTATTAGAGTAATGTAGCAGTAGTTTTAGTTTTGAAACCGGAGTGTAACCGAGTCCAGGCTCATGCTGTCTGCACCACTCAGCCAATAGACCAACAGAAGAAATGGTATATTTAGGATAAGTGTTTATTGTCAGAGCATGGGTGATCTGAGAAGGCAGCAGGTTAACACCTTCAAAAACTGCCTGACTTTCTCATTCCAGCTTTAGGTATTTAAGGGAAAATCTGGGCATTATTTCAGGGTCTAAATGATGGTTCCGGGGGTCTGTTGCACTTCATGGAGCCGTCCCTCTGGCAACGTGGTTCTCTGGTGGTGTTAGCAACCCAGGAACAAAGATGGGTAGTCTGGAAAGAATTCTAAACCAGAAGGATTATGATCAGTAAGCATAAAGATATTAATCATTAGTTTTAGGGCAACTCTCTATGGCAGGGGACATTCCACACTCTGTGTCAAGCCCCTGGGAACAATCTATAGTTAAGCTATAGGGTAAGGAAAAACAAAGCCAAGGATGCTGTGAGGCTTCTACTATGGGGGTCCCAACTAGGGCTTTCTTTAGTTTGCTCCCTGCTTAATCCAAAAATCAGGTTAGGTTGGCTCATTTATTAGTCTTACTGTTGGAACTATATAAAGAATTTCAACACTAAGTTTAAAAAAGAATATGTTGGACTGTATATCTTTATACATTAGAGGTTGATTAAGCTAAGAAATTATTCACCTTGGTCAGAATGCTATAAAGTAACACAAGTTAATTTTAAAAACTAGTCTTATTTATATTTTAACTGTAAGAAACAAAAAACTACAGCATTATGTGGCTTTTCTCCATTTACCTTGGAGTCACCTTGATGGGGGGCATGATTAGATTACTTTCGGAAAGCAGGCCAAATTTCCATGAAGCTAAGTTATTGGCCTAGAATTTTATAAGATTATACAATTTAAACTGGAAAGGACTCTTAGAAATCCATCAATATGGATTGTTTCTTGGACTAATTTGGGAAACTAAACATTTATAAGAGAGTCAAAACACACTTAATATATTTAAGTTGCTGAAATATTGTTACCGGAGCAAAGGAGTCCGTTTGCCTGTGTGCATTTATGTTATCCAAATAGACAGGTACAGGTTTTGCAGCAAAGAAAGTAAAGGTTTATTTTAGAGAGTTGCAAGTCTCGGAGATGCAGGTGAGCTACTGTTCAAAGACCTGGCTTTTCGGGTGTCTCTAGGAGATAGATTATATAGGGGAAAAATTATTAATCACGGAAACTGAGGGAGTTGGAGTCATGGGTGCTACTGATTAAATGAGGCTGGGCTAATTGATCGTCGTGTCCAGTTCTGGAATCAGCTATGGTGTCATCCTGTCTGGTCCCATGGGAAAATTGTCAGTGGGGCTGTTCTGCCTCAGTGGGTCTGGGGCTAAAACACATCTGAAGCCAGTATGTTATCCTTACTTTAACCTCATGATCGATAGACATGAAGCTTTATTCTCAAAAGGTTTGACAATGGCTGTAACTTTATGTCCTAAGAATTAATGATTAAGAGAGTAGACATACAAAGATGAAAGGATAAGGGCAAACAAACAAATAAAAAAGAGTCACTAGGCAAAACTTGTTTGCATCAGAGAAAAAAAGCTGCCTTAAAGAAATGAATTTTGTGTGTGGTTACCATAACTTACCATAATGAAATATATTCAACTATATTTCTTCAATGATTCATACATTTAATTACAACTTCATATATCTCTTATATTAGTTTATTTATTTGTACAAAATTATTAATATCTTGAAGAATGCATTCATCTTGAAAAAAAACTTGTTTTATAGAAAGGAAACCTTGAACTTGTGAAATCAAGAGAATTATACATAGGAGCAGTAGCTAATGCTGAAGGTGTATCTGTGAGCGCATAGCAAGTTCTTCTGTTTCTTATTCACCTAAATAGCTCTAAGAATGTGAGTCATGTAAAGATCACTAAGCAATTTTTTTTTTTGGAAGTTTCTTAGTCAAACAGAATACAGTTTTGAGCTGCATTAACACTGTAATGAGCACAGCAGTGAGCTATGGGAAACACTTTTCCTCTATCCTTTAGGTTCAGTGGTGGGGGAGGGATGGTGTTATCAATTCAACTGACAGATTAATGGGAGAAAAACATACAAATTTTTAATTTTTAATTTTATATGCATCAGTTCATCATGAAGAAGTGAACAGCCAAAGAAGTGCTAAGATTTGAGAGCTTATATGTCATTTTACTAGAGAAAAGGGAGGAGTGGGGGCACTTCTGTGGGAACAAACGACTTCTAAGAAAGGCCGAAAAAGGGCATGTATTGAAATAAAAGTACTTTTTCGAAAGAAAAATGAACCCTTAGGAAAAATAGGATCCATGACAGTGTCTGTTTGCGTGTAGCACTAGCATCTTTTCTCAAAGAAGAGAATTAACAGGGAAGGGATTTATGACTATTGAGTTCTTTTGGGAGGCACTGCTTTTAGATAGATAAAGAATTTAAGGAACTCAAAATAATTCTATGCCAAAGTGGCATATTTTGGGGTGGCATACCCCTGGACCCTTTAGAGTTCATAGTAGATTAATAATTGATATATTTATGATAGCATAAATGGATTTTGAGGGCATTATGCTAAGTGAAATAAGTCAGAGAAAGACAAAGACTATATAATCTCTTTCATGTGGAATCAAAAAGAAAGAAAGAAAGATAAGAAAGAAAAGAAAGAAAGAAAGAAAGAAAGAAAAGAAAGAAAGAAAGAAAGAAAGAAAACCAAGTTCACAGACACAGAGAACAGATTGGTGGTTTCCAGATGCGGGAGGCTGGGGAATGGCTAAAAGGGTGAAGGGGGTCAAAAGGTACAAACCTCCTGTCATAAGTCCTGGAAATGTAATGTACAGCATGGTGGATATATTAATATTTTACATATTTGAAAGTTGCTAAGACAGTAGATTTTCAAAGTCCTCATCACAATAAAAATATTTTTGTAAGTATGTATGGTAATAGATGTTAACTAGACTCATTGTGGTGATCATGTCACAGTATATATAAATGTTGAATCATTATGTTGTACACCTAAACTAATATAATTGTATATGTCAATGATTCCTCAATAAAAATAATAAACATAGTAATAATAAATTTATCAATATTAATCAATAAATATTTGTTGATGGCTTACTTCATTTTGGAACAGTCTGATAGACATTGCTAAAGAGACCTTTAGAGTTTTAGTGCTAAGAACACTAAACTGTTATTCTCATGGCACTAAATTTTCTTATCTACTGAGGGAAAAAATGTTTTAAATTAACGTAGTCAGTTGTAAATCACATTTTTATCCCTGACCTGGGTTTTCAAGTCATTCATTTTGGCCTATTTTGCAGGTAGAGAGCAGGTGTTCTTGTCCTTTGCAGAAGTGTATGTACGCGCTGTTTTTTCTTTACATTTATTGCTAAAGTCGGTGCCAAAAGAGTGCTGTTGTTCAATTCTAGTCCATGCTGGGAGTTTACTCCTGTAAATTAAATGTGACAAACTAGGGATTGTTTGGAAATCAACTGCGTGAACTTTCAAAACTTTTTTATCTGGGAATATGGTACAGAAAATTGAACCCCATTGTCCATTGGTATAGTATATTAACTACTGAATATGTTTGTGAGGAGGCTTTATTTGTAATTACTCAGAATCTATACATCTGAGATCTTCTCTTGTCAAATAGCTGATCTTGTCAAAATCCATAAGAGACCAAATAGTTCAAAAATTGCATGTGAATTCTTTTTGCATGTTCTTTACTGGGGTCATCTTTGCTTTGAATTACCTAGGTATATAAACCTCAGCAGGAGATGGATAGAATTACGATATAGTATATTAGAGAAAACATCAAAATGCGTATAGAATGATGATATACAGGCCTTGTGATCTGGTTTATTGGAGTTTATTTTTGACTAACTGTATGTAAAATAGCATTGGTATAATTGAAGAAAAGAGGCAGAATGTTCTGTTCTATAAGGTCATATAGTTTTGATCAATTGCTAAATCTACCTCGAGGATTAGGAATACATCTACCAACATATTACTTTTAAAGGGACCAAAAGTTTTGCCACCATGAATCTTCCTTTTGAGACATTGATTATAATAAGCTAGCTCTTAAACAAGACTCAGAGAGAATCTTTGACTTTACCCCTTCTTGCTTAAGAGTTTCAGATGGAGAGGCCTACATCAGGAAGGGAATTTTAGAATGTTGCCTTAGCCTAATTTGGATTAAATATGATAACTACGAGGGCTTCAGGTGGGGGCCTGTTAACCTGGAAATCTCCCCTGCACCCCGGCCTTGTGTCCCATTGTTTCTGAGTTGCCTAGCAAGAATTTCTCTGTCATGTGTGTTACACTCTTCCTCAACGACATGTAAATTGCTCATTCTCACTTCTGAACCCTAATACCCCAGACTTCCCTTTTCTTTTTTGTCCAAAGTGTCATATATAACTGATATTGCATCACTGTCTTTAAAAGTTTACTGCTTTTGTGAATTCCCCATGCACATGTATCAAAACTTGATTTCTCCTATTAATCTGTCTCTGCTGATTTGATTATTAGCCTAGCTGTAAGAACTTGGAAGATGGTAGAAAAAGTATTAATTTCCTTCTTAATCCCTACATTTTAAATAGAAAAAAAAATAAAGTATTTTTAATAATGGTGATGAAAATTATAATGCAGTAAAAATACATTTGAAGAAAATATTATGTGTGAATGAATCTGCTTGGGCTTACAAAAAAGAAAGTTTCCACCAGTTCCTTACACAGATTACAGGAACTACTTTCATCTATGTCAGAAAACACTATGGCCTGGTGGGGACAGAAGTATTTCTATAGATTTCTGCTTCCAAGAAAAAACACTTATAGCTAGTCTCACTTGCCTCCTGCCTAACTAAAAATCTTTTTAAAAAGTAGTGAGCAAAGAATTTTTTTACCATGTTACTGAACCTATAAATACTATACAAATAAAGAAAAATTATTCTAAGTACAGCTTCCCTAGTATAAATTTCATCTGTCTTATCCCAGCTTTTCTCATCCATGAGTTCTCCAAGTCCTTTTAATCCTGTTTGCTTAATTTCTTGCAGTTGATCTGCTATTCTTTTCCAGAATCACCTCCCTGGCTGAAATGAAGCCTACTGTCTAGAGTAAGCTTCTCTACCCATGTTAGTCATAGGACTTAGAAATAACTGAAGACTTGTCTTGTGGATAAGATGGATAAAAGCTGAAAGGGTCAGTACATGATGATGTTCTAAGACTAACTTAATTATATACCTAGTTTTGACATCAAGCTTGTTTAAAAAACAAGGGGATATATGTAAAAAATGCCTGAATCAAGATTTTTCTTTGGCTTTCTTTGAAATCATATATATATATTTTTCTTTTTTTTCCCCCCATTGTTGAACCAAGTTCTGATCAAAAAAAACATTTACCTCAGGTCAAGTTTACCAGCGAAAGTTTCTAACTAGGTAGATGAATGCTTGATTAATAACTAATTTTAATAAGCATTAAGGAATTAAATATACCAGAGCAGCATGATGTAAAACACTGTTTCTCAATATGTCTTCCTCATTCCATCTCCACCTGAATAACCTGTGTTCCTTGGGATGAGGCTCAGAAACTTGCTTTTTATGAAGCATCAGATACTTTGTCCATCAATGTCTGTGACTAACTTGTGCAAAAAGCCTAATATGGGCTTTAGAAAAATGTAGACCATGATTAAAACTTGGTTTGGTCTCTTAATATAAACTGTAGAATCTTGGGGATCATGTAACTTATCTGAGTCTTTGATTTGTTATTTGTAAAACAGAAATACTTCCAAAACTTCCAGATTGATTAAGAAAATGGATGAGTTATATTTGAAATGGCCAGCCAAGTACTTAAAATATTGTGTATACTCAAAGATAGATTTAAAATACAACTCATTTGTATACACCCCTTTCGGGAGTCTGAAATGGGCTCTAGAGCTCTGCTCATGGAACCATAAGCTAGTATATGAAAAAATTTTCTTATCATTAAATGCATAAAATGATAAGAGAAGAATATGTTTCTTAAAGATGCCAACAAAAAGCAATAGTTCTGTCAGGAATATAGAGACATGTAATTTTATTTTACTTTTGATAGGAAATTATACACAGTAGAACTTATCAACATTCATGTGTTTGTGAGCCAAAATCTATACTAGTACTATAAGCACAAAGTATGTCTGTGTGAAAGTTGATTCAACTATTAATAATAATAATAATAATAATAATAATAATAATATAATTTGATCAAGCAGTCTAAAGAAAAGACTGAACTACATTTATATTCTCTTAAAAAAAAAAAAAACAACGGTAATGTCAAATAATTATTGTGTTCAAAGGCAACCAAAGATTTACAATTAAAAAAATGCAGAAAAATAAATTTTAAAATATGCTAGACATAAATATTTTTAAAAATGTATTACCTTTACAGTAAATCACAGTTCTTTTTTAATTTGCTTTTTATTATGTTTTCCTTATTCTGTCTAAATAACATCCATGTTTATATTTAATTTTTATTTATATTTTTTGTTCTTCAATAAGGTCTCATAGGTTCAAGTCCAATAAAAATCTAATATCCACTTCTACAAGTATCCAGTCTGCATGGAGGTGAAGACTATATTTGTTGTTAATAAATAGCATAAACAAAAAAAACACTAATTCAAGATAATATTTATATTGTCCAATATGAAATCTAACCAAACTATCAAAGGCATGATGAAATTTAAATATTTCTGTTTTATTTCAGTTAGAAAATTAAAAGTGATTACTTTAAGTTGCAGTTGGATGACAATTGACCTGCCTTTGATATTATAACTATAAGATCATAGCAAATGACATAATTCACTGAAGATTCACTAAGTGAATATTCACAGGTCAGTGATTCACATCCACAAGTGAATAAAAAAGACAAAGTATGACACTGGAAAGAGGGGAAGTAGGAATCATAAGAGGGGATATAGAAACTTTAAAACTCATCTCTGTTTTTCTCATTTTAGCATTTTGGACATTACTAAGATTATATCAGCAATGAAAAAAAGAATTTTCAAAATAAGCCTCACTAAGGGCCCCCCCTCCAAGATTTATTTTTCTCAAGAATCTTTTACATTGTTCTAAGCAGTTAAAAAATTTGACATTTATTGTTATTTTCATAAGTGGGCTTAGAGGTCATTAGATCTTAGATGTCATTTAGGGGAAAATGCAAGTACTTAAAAACTATTGCAGTTAGAAGCCAAGAAAATGTTATGAGAAATGGCATTCAACGATGTGAAATTGCCTTAGAGTTATAATTCTGATCATTGTGAAGTCATTAGATACAATTACCTTAGACTTATTATGACTCTTCTGAGTTCTTTTTGAGGAATGTACCAAATTTTGAAGCAACCGAAGTGGGTCAACAAAATATAATAGAAGTGAAAGTATGAGCTGCTAAATATCTATTATGAAATGAATTCTAAAATGATAATACAAACTATGTTACATTATTAAAAGTGAATAAGAGCAAAAGGAGTTAAAATTATTTATTTCTCATTTATGATTTTCATTCATTTCTAAAAGTACAGATATTTGTATTGATAAAACCTTCTTAGTACTTAACATTACTTGGCTCTGATTATTGCCTGAGTTAAATTTAATTAATCTTATTAACTTTTGAGGCTTTTAAGAAAGATGTACTTCAAATTTCACTTAATTGCAGTATAACTTTTTTGAATAGTTAGTGTAGAAGTTTTAATAGCTTCTAGTAGAAGTAAACAGAATAAAGTTTGAAACAACACGCACTACGTTCTCCTAAAGCTCAGAATTGAATGGCAAAGCTTGAAATTTCTAGACATAATGAACTTCATGTACAAAAGAGACTTTAACACCCTAGAGAGAACAAATTAATTGTTAACTTAGAAAATATTTTCTAGCCCTAAATTATGAGAGTAAAATAGTACATTGGGGAAATCTAAATATATCTAAATCTATGTTAATGGACTGCATGCATTTTAATTGTAAATAAATTAGATTTCTAATTCTATTAAAATTCTGGTGATTATTATTAAAAAAACACATAATTATCATCTCTATCCTTCACTAGGAATGGGTCTCTATTCCTGTTATTTAAATGCTGAGTTTTCTTTACAAATTTAGTTGGATTTACAGAAAAACTCATATGCCAAGTGTTGTTTTAGAAACTGTGATGAAGATGTGAAATATCATTTAGTTGCTACTTTAAGAAGTTTACAGTTTATTCAAAAAAGATATGAAACAATCAATTTAAATTTATATATCACAATCAGGAAATAACATATAATAGAAAGAGACATGAAATGAAAAAGAATACGGGTCTCCCGCTTTCCCGAAAGTTTACCTTAAGCACTTTGCTCTAACAGAAGACCTATGTTAGTACATAAACGACTATTTTCCTAAAAACATAATCTTCCTTTGGATTGATTGAGGTTAGCAAAAACATTTTACTAAAATAAAGTGCTTTAACTCAATCTTACAGAAAGTGGGAATATTCTTTGCTTTATGCTATTTCAATTTACCCAGATTTTTATAGGAATGCTCTACTCTGGGAGGAAATCTTTAGCCCAGAATTATTAGGTTTTCAAGGAAACTTCTAAAATTGGAAATTAACTTTTTTACCCTGGACTTTATATAAAGGAAATTTCCATTTTAGAGTCAGGGTTTCCACAAAACACCTTCATAAATAAATTAGAAAGGATTTCTCAGCACTCTTCAATCTCAAGTAACTCACACAAACATTCTCAGTCAACATCCTGTCTTTTTCATCTGTTAAATTCTAAGAACTTTTTTTTCTTTTCTTTTGCCTAAGGCAGTAGGAAATGTCTTACAGAAACTTTAAACTTTTTGTTGTTTTTCTTTTGGAGATGGCAGTAAACTGTTTTGATTTAACAGTTATCCTCAACAAACCTCCCAGACTCTCTTCTTTAGTTGCAATAATTCTCTTCAGAGCTTTCAAGTTCCGGGTTCTCCTGAGGCTCTGCAAGAATTCTCTATTAGCACTGTATCTATGTATTATATGCAGAGCATGAAGAATCTTTTCCTCTTATCCTGTCAGAAAAGTGAAAGCAAAGCTAGGAATTTTATTTTTATTCTGAACTCAAGATTGATCAATCCTTTTCCAAATATGATACCCAAATGTATGTTATCTGATTAAAATAATTAGCAAAAACACACTTCATAATATATTTGTGAGTCTATTATATATTATATTATGCATTTCATATATATTTATAAAAATGAAATGACAACATACATGGTTTTATAATCTACTTTTCACTCAACATATCTTTATGAAATATCTATCACATTATTTTTTAAGAGTAATTATATACTCCATTGCTTAACTAAGGAAATATTCATTAACCATTCTGCTTTTAGAGGCATGTGCATTTTATTCAATAAGCAGGTACTGACTTTATTCCAGGCACTTTAGAAATATTAACATATTTAATTATTATCATAATTATATGATGTAGGGTCTCTAATTTTTGGTTACAACAAATATGATTTCAATTAGTATCCCTAGACATATCTTTGCACAGTCTTCAGGAAGGATTCTAAAGTGTGAAATTTCCATATCAAATAGATAAGAATTTTAACATTGATAGATACTGTTGAACTGCTCTCTGAAAATACCATATTAATTCTACGAGAAGAGTATAAAAATGTATGTTTTTCCTCTCTTGTCAATATCCTTTCTCTTTGAGTTCTCTAAAGAATCAGCAAGTATTAGCTATGTCTCCTGAACAGCCAGTCAACTCTGTAAGTGACTGTGAACATGAGTAGAAGTTAAAACTTAAATATCAACAAACATTAATCACATTGTGGATGCTGCTCCACACAAACGGAAGGTCAAGATCAATACAATTGGGATGTGTTCCTCCCATTTTTAAGAACCCCTTCTTAGCACACGGACAAATTTCCTTCCTGTTGAGGAAAATTTAGAGTACAAGTCAATAGATTATTTACTACATATTAACTGTCTTAATGTTATTAATCATGATCTGCACCTTAATTATAGGAGCTGATGTCCTGATTTGTTCTTTTCTATGCAGATATTATTAAGAGCCCTAGCAGTAAACTCCTCAAGCAAGGACTGTACCTGTACTTGTTAGTCTAACAAGAGACTTCTTCTGAAACCCAGACCAATAATATGAGCTCTAAGTCCTACCTTATGACTGCCATCCAACATCCTCCAGCCATATCTACCTGAATCCCTGATTCTAAAGGTCAGTCTGTCTGTAGGGTTCTATATTGCCTGCTATGATGCCTTTCTCTCTGCCCATCTTATAGCTTGCCTGTTTACCTGTTCAAACCCTTTGTGATCTGTAACTATTTCTACCACAGAGCACCAGCTCAGCTGATATGGATTTTCTCTATTTCGTGCCTAGCTATGGCTTTGGTTTGTCTCATTTTGTTGGTGACAGGCAAAAAACTATTTAAAACACCTTTAAAAATTAAGTGTTAATTGTATGGCTGTGGGCTTAAGTTTAGTGTCAGCCTATGGCAGAGTCAAACATTCTGAAATAGCGACTGCAGGTAAAGGATGGACAGGTAGTGTGAAACCATATTCTAACCTAGAGACGTTTGAAAAAATTAATCCGAATTTAATCTTTAATACTATTCCCCAGACTAGTTAGTGAATGGAGTAATAGACATCATCAGCTCCATACTGTACTAATTGTAACTTTTTTTTTTTTTTTTTTTTTTTTTTTTTTAGTGAAAAACTCTGGTTGACGAATTACGCTGGGGACATGTGACTCAATACAAATTCTTAGCATGGGCTATACAAAGTTAATAAATATGAAACAGGAGGATGTGTATTCTGTATTGAAGGGGTCCTTACTGTCTCAAACCCATGTCTTACAAATAAGCATGCCCTCTGCAGTGGAAAAGTGTAGAAACTATACAAAGATGTTATGAGATCTCCTATTCTACTACTGTTGGCTGAATATGATTTTCTTTATTATTTTTTTCTAGTTTTATCTATATGATTTTATTTCTTAAGCACATCGTTAGAGACATGTTTGTTGTATCGTTCTCTAATCTATTTTTTCCTCTGAAATATCTCATTAATTTTAGAATTATTTTTACTTAAGGTAACAATTGATTAATAACATAAGTTTCAAGTATACAACATTGTAATTTGACATCTGTATACATTATAGCATGCTCACCACCAAAAGAGTAGTTTCCATCTGTCACCATATATTTGACCCTCTTTACACATTATATCCTTAAAGCTAAATAAACAGACAGGACCTATTTGGTACTGGGAATTTTTTGGCACTTCCAAACATATGGCTAACTCATGGGTTATATTTTTCTGGAACATCAAATCAGAAAGTTTCTATTTAAAAAAAAAAAGATTGTGTTTAAATATAGATAACAAAATTTACCATTTAACTATTTTAAGTGTACAATCAGTGGAATTAAGTTCAGTCGCATTGCTGTACAGTCATCACTCCATCCATTTCTAGAACTATTCATCACCCTAACCTGAAAACTCTGTAAATAAACTATAACTCCTCGTTTCTCCTTTCCCCCAACCCCAGGTAACTACCTTTTTACTTTCTTGTCTCTATGAATTTGACTATTCTAGGTACCTCATATACATAGAATTATACAATATTTATCCTTTTGTATCATGTCTATTTCACATATGTTTCAAGGTTCATCCACATCGTAGCATGTATCAGTACTTAATTTCTTTTTATGGCTGAATAACATTCTATAGTATGGATATATAATTTTGTTTATCCATTCATATTGTTGATAGAATTTAATTTATTTAACACCTTCTGAATTATTATAAAAAAATGCTGCTATGAAAATGACTGTATCTGTTCAAGTTTCCTTCTTTTAATGCAATTTGTTTTATATCCCAAAGTAGAATTCTAAATCATAATGAAATTCCCAGTCCAAATTTTTTTTCTTTGAGGATCTACCGTACTGTTTTCCACAGAAGCTGCACCATTTTACATCATTTGACATACCCACCAGCAAAGCACAGTGTTGAAATTTCTCTCATTCTTTCCAAAACTTATCATTTATTTTCTTCCTCCCTTCCTTCTATCATTTCCTCCCATCTTCTACCTCCACCTTCCTTTTTTGTTTCCTTCTTTTTTTTTTTTTTATGATGCCATTATAATAGGAATGAATATATCTCATTGGGTTTTATTTGCATATTCCCTAAGATTAATAATGTTGATATTCATGTGCTTAATCAACATTTTGTATACCCTCTTTGGAGAAATGTCTTATTCATATTATTTGCTAACTAAAAATATTTTTGTTGAATTGTAGGAATTCTTTACATATTCTGCATATTAATATTTTATCAGATATATGATTTGATATTTTATCTCTCACTCTAAGGTGGCTCTTCATTCTTTGATAGTGTTCTTGAATGCAGAAACTTTAATTTCGATGAGGTTCAGTTTTTCTATTTTTGTTGTTATCATTGCCTGTACTTTTTGTGTCATATCCAGGAAACATTGCTAAATCCAAAGTTATGTAGTTGGCTCCAATGTGTTCTCTCTTAAGTGTTTCAGCTCTTAATGTTTACATCTTTGATCGTTTTAGTGAATTTTGGTAAATGGTATAAGTCATGGTTCAAGTTTAGAATTATCAGGAGGATAGCCATATTTCTCAACAGCATATGTTAAAAAGACTGTCCTTTTTGCCTTGTATAGTCTTGACACCTTAGTCAAAAATCATTTAACTATGTAATGTAGGATTTATTTCTGTGTTCTCTATTCTATTCCATTGGTCTATGTGTCTGTCTTTGTGACGGTAATTACATTGTTTTGATTACTCTAGTATTGTAGTTAAGTGCTGAGACCAGAATGTGAGAGTCCTCAAACTTTGATCTTTTATTTTTCTAAGATGGTCTTGTGTGTATAGCATCTTTTGAAATTCCATGTGAATTTTAGCTTAGATTTTTACATTTCTGCAAAAAAAAAAATGTCATGGAAATTTTGATAAAAGATTGTGTTGAAAACTAAGATTGATTGCATTTGGATAGTATTGCCATTCTAACAATATTAAGTCATCCAATTTGCAAACACAGGTTGACCTGTCTTTCCTTGATGTTAGGGTAATGCTAACTTCATAGGATATGTTAGAAAGTAGAAGGAATTCCACAATAAATTCCTTCCACATTTTGGAAGATTTTGAGAAAGATTAGTGTTAAATCTTCTGTAAACAGTATAATTTACCACTGATGCCATCTAGTAAATGGCTTTTTTTTTTGGAGGGGGGTGTCTTGGTTTACTAACTCAACCTTCTTTATTACTGATTCAATTCTAGTAGTTGTAGATCTATTCTGATTTTCTATTTCTTCATGACACAGTCTTAATAGGTTTTGTGTTTCTAGAAATTTATCCATGTTATCTAGGTTAAACAATTTGTTGGCCTTACAGAGTGTTCATTCACAATATTGTTTTTAACCCCTTTTAGTTTTATAAAATTGGTAATAATTGTCCCCACTTTAATTTCTGATTTTAGTTATGTGTCTTGTCTCTTTTTCCTTAGTCTAGCTAAGTTTTTTATTTTGTTGATCTTTCAAAGAATCAATATTTAGTTTTATTGATTTCCTTGTTTTTAGTATCTGCATATCTCCACTTTAATTTTAATTTCCTTTCTTCTGCTAACTTTGTGCTTAGTTTACTCTTCTCTTTTTAGTCCCTTAAAGATACAAAGTTAGATTGGAGATTGGAGATCTTTTCTCTTTTTAAAAGTGTTTATAGTCATAAAATTTCCTCTAAGACTACTTTTGCTTGTAACCTATAAATTTTGATAAATTGTTTCCTTCATTTCCATTTGACTAAAGGTAATTTCTAATTTCCCTTGTAATTTTTTCTTTGACTCATTTGTTAGTCAAGAATATGTTGTTTAATTTACACATATTTTTGAATTTTCTAATTCTTTTGTAATTGATTTCTAATTTCATCCATTATGATCAGAAAATATATTTGTATTATTTAAATCTTTTTTAAAAATTTTTACTAAAACTTATTTGTGGCCTAAATATGATCTTTCTTAGAGTATGTTTCATGTGTATTTGAGAAAAACATATATTCTGCTCCTATAGCGTAGAGTATTCTGTAAATGTTTGTTTGGTTCCATTGGTCTATATTGTTATTTATGTTCTCTATTTCCTTATTGATCTTCTGTCTGGTTTTTATATCCATTATTTAAAGGGTAGTATTGAAGTTCCTATTGTTACAGAATTGTTTATTTCTACATTCAGTACTGTCAATGTTTGCTAATAATTTTGGAAACTCCTGATGTTTGCCTGCATATATATATCTAAAATTGTTATATATTTTTGGTAGATGGTTCATCATTATATAATGCCTTTCTTTTTTCTTTTAACTGTTTTTGACAAAGTATATTTTGTCTGATATTAGTATAAGAAACCAAAACTCACTTTTGGTTACTGTTTGCATACAGTATCTTTTTTTAATCTTTTTACTTTTACCTTATTGTGTCCTTTGATCTAAATGAGTCTCTGGATTGAGAGTTTAATGGATTTACATTTAAAGTTACATTAGGATATGTAAGGACTTACTTTTACCATTTTGTTATTTGTTTTTCTGTGCCATATCTTTTTATTTTTTGGCCCTCATTCTTTTCAACTGCCTTCTTGGTGTGTTTTTTAAAATGTCTTCTGGAGACACATTTTGATTCCCTTTTCATTTTCCTTCTTGTGTATGTTCTATGATTGTTCTGTAGCTATCATGGTGAATAAGTATAACATTATAAAATTATAGCATCTTATTTTGGTTTGATACAAAACTCCAATTACATATTAAACTCCAGTCCTATACAGCTCACTTCCTCCATTTACGTTATTGATACCACAATACAAACCTTAGACATCGTTATACCCCAGATTTAAATTATTTTTATCCATTTGTTATTTTTATTGTGGTGAAAATACACAGTAACATAAAATGCATTTGTCTTTTACATATTGTAGAAAATAAAAAGTTGAATTGCAAAGTAAAATTACAATAATAGTAGTTTTTATATCTCTCTATGTATTTAATTTATCAGGGATCTTTGTATCTTAAGATGGCTCGAGTTGCTGCCTAGGGTCACTTTATTTCAGTCTGGTGGTCTACATTTAGTATCTGCTATAGGGCAGCTCTAGTGATAATGACTTCCACAGCTTTTGTTTATGAAGGAAGACTTATTTTCTCCCTCATTTTTGAAGGAGAGTTTGCCAGACATTGAATCTTCAATTTAATTTGACTTTTGACAGTTCTATATAATATGACCCTTTGGGTTTATTCTATTTGTAAACCTGTTGCACTCTTGGATTTTGTAGATCATGCATTTCATCATTTAAAAAATTTTGAGCATTATTTTTGTTCCTTTCTATTTCTTTTCTCTTTCTGAAACTCCATAAGGTGTATATTGACCCACCAACAAGTTCCTTAGGCTCAGAATGTTCTTTCTGTTTTTTTTTTTTTCTTTTTCTTTTTTTGGTTTCACTCATTCAGTAATTTCATTGTCTTTGTTTTGAAATTTAATGATTGTTTCTTCTTTATGCTCAAATTTTGCTGATTAAATTCTCCAGTAAATTTTTCAATTCAGTATAGTATTTTTCAGCTCCAGAATTTGTTTTTTTAAATAATTATATTTTCACTAATTCTTATTATCTTTATATATCATTTTGCCAATTTTAGTTATTTTTCTATGTTTTCTTTTAGGCTCTTTGAACATATGCAGACAGTTGCTTTAAATTTTTATCCATAAAGTTCTATGTCTAGTCTTCCTCTGCAACAGTTTCTGGAAATTTATTTCAGTCCTTTAGTAGACCATATTTTCTGTTCCTTTTATACCTTTTGATTTTTTTTGGCCATTTTGTTGAAAATTAGACCATTTTTTTAAAAATTGCAACTTTTCCCAGTTTTGCACTGTTCTTTTTTAGGGAAGTCCTCTACTGACTTAGCTGGTGAGCTGTAAGCATAGGGATCAGCTCAGGTGAAAGTGTAAGATTTCTCAAAACTTTTATGATCATGTCTTATCTGGACCTGCTCTGGCTTCTCAATTCTTTTGCACATACAACTGCTTTTGAATGTACTAAAATTTCCAAAAGTCTTATCTTAGTTTCTCCTCAGGGCTATAGATAATCTATTTATCTCTACCCTGTAGCTCTTTGCCCCAGGAATTTGCAGATATGTAATTCCCTGAAGCTTTTACAAACTCCTTATCCTGTCTGAGAACTGAGTTTGATGAAACAGAGATATGTCTTTCAAGCAGCCACCAAACTGTTTAAAACTGTTTAAAATAAGGTCTATTCTACTCTCTTTTGTTTGAGAAAGTATTTTGAACTGGCTCGATTACTCCCCATGTTAAAACTGTGATGTGCCAAAAAAGAGATGGTGAAGAGCAAGTGAAAATGTCATGAAATTTCATATATATATATAGTTTTTTTTCCCTTTGATTGGATGTTTGCTTGGTTGCACTAGACTTTTAAACTGTTTTCCATGGTCCTATAAAGTTAGTTTAACCAATTTCTATTTATTTTGATGTTTCCATGTGAAATGAGAGCCAGGAGCTTCCTAGTCTGCCATTTTGCTGACATTACTCCAATAAAATGCCTTTCAAATAAAGAGTTTCTTTGGAAACAAAAATGGCCTTAATAGAATTGATTGTGTAACACCGTAGGCATACTTTAAAGTACATAATTCATATGTCTGAGTAAGCTGACACAGAAAAATAGCTAACATAGGAAACATGGGCCTAAATAATTTGGGTTCAAATTACAGATCTCTCAATAATTATATTTTTTAACTTCCACTAGAAGGGCACTGAGAGAGCTCTGCTCATTCTGCTGACACAATAAAGAATTACAGATGAGCAAAATTTAGGAAAAGTAAGATTTATTGAAATACGTTTCAACAGAGAAACTGGTAATGCCAGAGATGGCTGTAGCCTTGCAAAATTCGGGAGATGTACCTTTATATTGGCTCTTGATGGGTGGTTAGAGGGGTAGTGCTAGATGATGACCTATGACATCAATTGATTGACATTTGCTGTTATATAATCCCTTGCCTATTGTGCATGCTGTTACCAGAATTCAATCTGTTATATATTCATGAACTTCCAGGTATATGTATGACATTATAATATGGTATAATGAGGCTAAGGTTAAGGAAGGTCAGTACATGTACTAATTGCATGAGTACTTCTGGCAGGACTAAACCAGCAATCATTTTTTGTGATTTTTACTTCCTTGTATTCCAGGATGTAATAGTAATTTTTAACCATAAAATGGGTGTTTCAGGGCAGATCCTAAAGAAGGTCTTTGAGTTGGGCCTTTATTCTCATATCATTTTGTCTATCAACCTAACGTTCAGAGATTCTTTTATTTATTTATTTGTTTGTTTGTTTATTATTTATTTAATGTCTTAGTTTCTTCATCTGAAAAAAATGAGATAATAATATATACTTGAGAATAAAATGTATTAATGGCTATAAGCCCTAGAATAGTGCTAGTCACATATCTATCAATAGACAATTTAAATATTATTGCTACTATATATTAACTGTGCTTATCAATGTTATAAAAAATGTTTGTATAATTTAATCTCCTGAACATTTTTAAAATACGGATAAAGTTCAATTATTATTTTGACTTTTATGGATGTATATACTAATGAATCATGTATGTGTTGCTTAAATATTTGAATAGTGCTTATTTTCAAAATTCTATTACTGTGGAATTGCATAAAATAAAATTTATAATTAACTTCAATTGAAAAATATTACCTAAAAATGTTTAATTATACCTTATATGTTTCTATTTTTTTAATGAGCACTCTAATATGCTGATAACAGAAATAAAAAAAATAATCACATTTACTATTAATTGAGACTATTTATGTACCAGATATAATTCTACTACTTGATTTACAAGTATTTTCTTCATGGATATTATATGAGGTATGCACAATTATTATCTTCCCTTTATATATAAGGAAACTATAATTAACAAATAATTTTATCAGACTTATGTCTCCATCAGTGAAAGATTATCGTATAGCCATATATTTGATAAAGCTAACAAACTTTTTACTAGAACACTATGCAACTCATTTTTGTGAAGAAAGATTAATGACCGAGGATTTCATTTTATCATTTTTCCTTCTTGCCAATTTTGCTTCATTTATTTAACCTATAAATTAGAGTATAATCCAATCTATAAAAATATCATTACAAATGAAGTTTGTCAAAAATATGCAAACAATATACAGAGATTTATAGTATCCTATTATTATAATTTTTACTATGCATATGTTCTTAAAATAAAATTCACTCTTTTCATGTGAATAAAACTCATTTTATCAAGTTGTAAGGGTTTTCTAAGATTTTAGTTCTTGGCAAATATCCTATCTTTTTTTGTTTTTGTTGTTTTTTTAATGGTGATGCCAGGTCTGTCTCCCACCTTTGAAACTGGCATACAGGTGCAAGTTGACAATGTGGTACCTTATCTTCATTGTTCCAGTGATGTAGAACACACAGGCAATGTTTTTAGATGCCAATGACGAATCTAAAGATAGGGATAAAATAGTGATGATAATAATGATTTCCTGAAGGGTAAGAAAACCACCTGGGAAAAAGTCTACTTCAATTTTTCATTATAAAAATCATTTTCTCAGAAATACAACCTGCCTTAGAGTGAAACCAAATTCTATGTCCTTCACTTTACCTTTAGTATAAAGAATCAAGTGAGCAAAACCCCAGCTAATATCAAGGGATTTTATTTCTTTATTTTTTGAAAAACAAGTGCCTGTCTAGTCTTAGGGTAAGTGCACATTTGCTCCTATATTCTGCTTAATATCTCTGGTACAGTAAAGTACTGCACTTTATAGAGGAAAAAAAATAAGTGAGATTTAAAGAATTATCAAGTAAAATCTAAGTCATTTTGAAGATGCTTTGTAAAGATTGCATAAAAATGCACATTTACAAAAAAGGTTTATATTAACTATTTAAAGATGTTAGATAGATATATGCTTAAAAGAAGAATTTAAATAAACTGGAGTGTTAAAACTTAAATTCCTTCAAATTTACATATTTAGAAAGGACTACTTTATCAGTACTAGTACTTTGCAAGAATTGGCAAACACTTTCTGTAAAGGGCCAAAGAAAAAATATTTTAGGTTTCTGGCCATCTTGCCTCTGTTGCAACTATTCAACTCTGTCGTTTTAGCATAAAAGCAGCCATAGAAAACACATAAATTGAGTGAGTGTGGTTGTGTTTCCGATAGGTCAAGTACTGAATTTATTCCACGGGCTGAAGTTTGTTTATCCTATTTATAAGATAGTTATGGAAAACTTTGGTATATCTTGGGAACCGGAAACATACTGAAGTTTAATGACAGTGAGAAAGTCTAGGAAATTTTCATTAAGGCAAGAATCTTAAAAGAGTGGTGTGAATTTCAGTGATACGGTTTGATTATTTCTTTCACTATATTTTATTTATCATAATACCAGCTATCTGAAAGAATCTCTTAAAATATTCATTGTGTCTCTTATTCTTATTCTAGGTCAATGTTGCTTAAATCACAATCAGAGAATAATTCAGGAACTCTGCCTTTGCCGGGTAAGTCACTGGTCCCCTTGATCATCACAGGGACTTTAGAAAAAATAGTATGGCTTCCTATGAGGAATGTCATGGGAGAATGATAAAGTTTAACTGTCAGCATAGGCTAAGATTGGTGGATAGCTTTGTTCGCAGCTCTCTGAATTTGATTAAACCACATGGGCTCACATCTAATAAACATACCCTTTCAATTCCCGCATGTAATTTAGAGATAGCAGCATGAAAATACCCATCAATGTGCCGCTGCACAATCCGGGGGGCGGGGAGGGGTGGGGGGAGGGTGTAAAGACCTCACGATGCATTCTACGCTTCCTTGAATAATGTCTCCAACATGACTTGTTAATATCTGCAATGATCAAGTAGCTATTAAAGATAAAACTGTGCTAACGCTTTTCAAAATTAGAAGAGCATGACTGCAAGTGAAGTGACAATGGCGTCCTGGAGAGGATTCTCATAGGCGAAAGATCGCCCTATCCAAGCAGGAGTATTATTTATGCATTATTTATACAGTATGTCCGGGGTCTGCATAAAAGATGAAATCTCAATCCGGGAAGTGCTTTCTCAGCAGGACTATTTTAGTTAAAGTGCACAATAGAATCAGCTGCATTTCCATAAGCTGAGTAGAAATGGAGAAAATGGTGTATATATTTTTTTCTCTCTCTGGGCTTGAGTCTATGTAAAATAAGACTAATAATAATATAGGTAAAAATAATGAGCTGTTCTAATAGGACACTGAAGAATTTGTAGAGGAGTAACAAATAATTACTTAAGCTATTAGTTTCCTTCTCTGCACCTTCTTTATATTTACCATTACTTAATCATATTGTTCTGCACCAAAGAAAAGAAGGTGTTTCTTTTCAAACTCAACTTCTTCTGATTTCTAACCTGGCATGAACCTTCTTGGAAACGTTATATGTACCTTAACACTTGATTGAATGGGTGAAGCGCAAAAAGAAAATACTTTTAAAAATTAATTAACATTATTATTTATTATTATTATTTATTATTATATTATTATTATTATTATTATTATTTTGCTACAATGCTTCAGCTCTCATCTTCATACCTTATACCCTGTTAGTCTGTTAAATGTTGTTTAGCCCTACTAAAATTCTCACATTTCCCTACTAAAATTCTCACATTTCCCTAAACTAACTCTTTTTTTTGTTGTTGTTTTTTGTTTTTGAAACTAAGTTTATTAGGGTAACATTGGTTAATACAATTATATCATTTTCAGGTGTACGTTATAATTTGACATCTGTATATTCTTTTTTGTGTTTACCACCCAAAGTCCATTTTCCTTTAGTTATCATATATTTGATTCCCTTTACCCACTTCACCCTCCCCCCTACCCCACTTTACCCCATCTACTTCCCATCTCCTCCCCCACACCCTACCTCTGGTAATCACTAGTCTATAATCCCATGTCCATGAGTCTCTGTTTGTTTGTCCTGCTCATTTGTTGCTTTAGGTCTATATCTCATATATAAGTGATATCATGTGATTTTCAACTTTTTCTGTCTGGCTTATTTCACTTAGCATGATTATCTCGAGGTCCATCCATGTTGTCACAAATGGCAGTATTTCATCTCTTCTTATGGTTAAGTAATATTACATTGTATATATGTACCACAGCTTCTTTAGCCCATCTATCGTAGGACACTTCAGTTGCTTCCATGTCCTGGCCACTGTGAATAATGTGCTATGAACATTGTGTGCAAATATGTTCTTGGATATGGGTTTTCAAGTCTTTGGGGTAAATACCCAGTAGAGGGATTGCTGGATCATATGGTAGATCAATTCTTAGTTTTTTGAGGAACCTCCATACTGTTTTCCATAGTGGCTGTACCAATTTGCAGTCCACCAGCAGTGTATGAGGGTTCCTATTTCTCCGCATCCTTTCCAACATTTGTTATTACTTGTCCTGTTGATTATAGCTATTCTAACAGGTGTGAGATGGTATCTCATTGTGTTTTTGATTTGCATTTCCCTAATACTAATGATTTGAGCATCTTTTCATATATTTGTTGGCCATTTGTTGAGTCCTCTAGGGAGAAATGTCTGTTCAGGTCATCTGCCCATTTTTTGATTGGACATTTGTTTTTTGTTGTTATTGAGTTGTATGAATTCTTTGTATATTTTGGATATTAGGCCCTTATTTGAGCATTGCTTGAAATTATTTTCATTCTATGGTTGTCTCTTTACTTGTTGATGATTTCTTTTGCTGAGCAGAAGCTTTTTAGTTTGATGTAGTCCCATTCATTTTATTTTGCTTTTACTTCCTTGCTTTTGAGGTCAAATTCATAAAATCCTCTTTAAGTTCAGGGTCCTTAGTTAGTTCCTATGTTTTCTTCTATGCATTTTATTGTTTCAGGTCTTATATTCAGATCTTAATCATTTTAAGTTATTTTTTGTGGTGATAGACAACAGTCTAGTTTCATTCTTTTGCAGGTGGCTTTCCAGTTATTCCAGGAACATTTATTGAAGAAGCTTTCCTTTCTCCACTATATGTTTTTGTTTGTGAAAATTATTTGCCCATGTAAAGATGGGTTTACATCTGGGCTCTTGATTCTGTTCCACAGGTCTGTGAATCTGTTTTTCTGCCAATACCATGCCATTTTGATTACTGTTGCTTTGCATTATGATTTGAAGTGGGCAGAGTAATGCCTCCAGCCTTGTTATTTTCTCTCAGGATGCTTTTGGCAATTCAGGGTCTTTTGTGCTTCCATACAAATCTGATATTTTTGTTTCATTTCTTTAAAAAATGCCAATGGGATTTTGATGGGATTGCATTAAATCTGTATAATGCTTTAGGTAATATGGTCATTTTAACTATGTTGATTCTTCCAGTCCAAGAACACGAATATCTTTCCATTTCTTTGTATCTTCTTCATTTCTTTTAATAGGTCTTGTAGTTTTCATTATATAGGTCCTTCACTTGTTTGTTAAATTTATTCCTAGATATTTTATTCTTTTTGTGCAATTGCAAAAAAATTATTTTTTCCACTTCTTTTTCTGACACTTCATTATTAGAGCATAGGAAAACTATGGATTTTTGAACATTGATTTTGTATCCAGAGATTTACTGTATTTGCTTATTGTTTCTAGTAGTGTTCTTGTGGAGTCTTTAGGGTTTTCTATATAGAGAATCATGTCATCTGCAAATAGTGACAGTTTGACTTCTTTGTTCTATTTTGATGTCCTTTTGTCTTTCTCTTGTCTGATTGCACTTGCTAGGACCTCCAATGTTTATTGAATAACAGTGGTGATAGTGGACAGCCTTGCCTTGTCCTGATCTTAGAGGGAAGGTTTTAGTTTTTCACTTTAAGTATAATGTTGGCTGAGGGTTTGTCATAGATGGCCTTTATTATGTTAAGGTACTTTCCTTCTATACCAATTTTGTTAAGTGTTTTATCGTAAATGGATGCGATATCTTGTCAAAGGCTTTTTCTGCATGGATATGATCAACTGATTCTTTTTAAAAATTTGCTTATGTGGTATATCACATTCATCGAATTGGAATGAAGCCCAATTGATCGGGTGTATAATCTTTTAACATGTTGCTATATTCAATTCACTAGTATCTTATTTAGGATTTTTGCATCTGTGTTAATGAGAAATATTGCTCTATAGTTTGTGTGTGTGTGTGTGTGTGTGTGTGTGTGTGGTGTGTGTGTGTGTGTGTATCTTTGCCAAGTTTTGGTGTCAGAGTAATATCAACCTCATAAAATGAGTTGGGAAGTATTGCCTCCTCTTCCATTTTTTGGAAGAGTTTGAGGAGAATAGGTATTACACCTTCTTTGAATGTTTGGTAGTATTCATTGGTGAAGCCGTCTGGTCCTGGACTTTTACATTTTGGTAGGTTTTTGATGATTGTTTTAGTTTCCATACTGCGGATTGGTCTCTTTAGATTTTCCAGATCTTGATTCAGTCCAGGAAGGTTGCATTTTTCTAAGTACTGGTCCATTTATATACTTTTTCATAGTAATTCTTGCATGATCCTTTGTATTTCTGCAGTGTCTGTTGTAATTTCCCTCTTTCATCCCCATTTTGTTTATTGGTGTCCTTTTCTCTTTTTTCTTTAGTGAGTCTAGCCAGGGGTCTGTCAATTTTATTAACCTTCTCAAAAATCAGCTCTTTTTTGCATTTATTTTTCTATAGCTTTTTGTTTTCAATTTCATTTATTTTTGCTCTAATTTTGATGATTTCTTTCCTTCTGCTAACTTTAGACTTCATTTGAACTTCCTTTCTAGTTTGTTTTGTTTGTTTGTTTGTTTTAATAAGAAGCATTAGGTTGTTTATTTGAGCTCATTCTGGTTTTTGGAGGTAGGCCTGTAACAATATGAACTTTCCTCTTATGGCCACTTTTGCCTTATCCAAAGTTTTGATATGTTGTATTATTATCATTCATGTCTATGTATCTCTTTATGTCTTTTTAAATTTCTTCTCTGACCTAGTTATTTTTCAGTAGCATGTTGTTTAATCTCCATGTATTTGTTATTCTTGCTGACTTCTTTCTGCAGCTGATCTCTAGTTTCAAAGCATTATGATCAGAGAATATGGTTGGCATAATTTCAATCCTCTTATATTTGTTGAGGCTATGTCTGTGTCCTAGTATGTGGTCAATTCTTCAGAATGTTGCATGTTCACTAGAGAAGAATTTATAAGCAACTGTTTTGGGATGAAAGGCTCTGTAAATGTCAATTATGTCCATGTCTAATGTGTCATTTAAGGATGTTATTTCCTTATTGATTTTCTGTTTGGATCATCTGTCCATATCTGACAGTGGGGTATTTAGGTCCCCTTCTATGATAATGTTTTGGTCTATTTCTCCTTTTAGTTCTATTAGTAATTGCTTTACATATTTCAGGACTCCCTGATTGGGAGCATAGAGATTAATAAGCATTATGTCTTTTTGGTGCATGATTTTGTTTACCATTATGAAGTGTCCTCATTATCTTTATATATATATATATATTTTTTTTTATTTTGAAGTCTATTTCATCTGATATTAGTACCATTACTCCCACTTTCCTCTAAATGCCTTTTGCTTGAAATACCATTTTCCACCCTTTCACTCTGAGTCTATATTTGTCTTTGGAATCAGATATGTCTCCTGGAGGCAGCATACGGTTGGGTTTTGTATTTTGATCCATTCTGCAACTCTGTGCCTTTTTATTGGTGAGTTCAATCCGTTTATAGTTAGGGTGATTATTGACATATGAGATCTTCTTATAGTCATTTTAACTTTTGCTTTCTGGTAGCTCAGTGTTTCCATTGCTTCCTTGTCCTTGTGTTTCTGTTTTCTTTATTTTGGTTGACTTTTGTGGGTTTTGCCTCTGTTCTTCCTGTTTTATCATATATACTTCAGTTCTGAATCTTTGGCATATGGTTATCATTATGAATATGTAAAGGATAGTCACACACACACACACACACACACACACACACACACACAGTTGTCCATTTTCTTCTGTGTGTGCTTATCTCCATTCCCCTTTGTGAATTTGGATCTTTGAATACTCCCCTTTTCAGTTTTGAATCCTCAATTTGTCCCTATGTATGCTGAACATTCATTACTATCTTGTTATAACAATTCTTTTATTATTATTTAAGTTTATAATGCCTGTTCTTAGTAAAGGCTGCACTCCTCTGTTTTTATTTGCCTGATAGTCACTTTACTCTTAATTACATATTTTTGTTGTTATTTTGTTTTAAGTGAACTGACCCCTTTCAGTATTTACTGTAGTGTCAGTCTCAATTTTTGTATGTCTAGAAAAGTCTTAATTTCTCCTTCATATCTAAAGGAGAGCTTAGCTGGACATGTTATTCTAGGCTGGCAGTTCCTTTCACTTAATAGTTTAAATATTTGATTCCATTCCTTTCCGGCTTGTAAGATCGGTGCTGAGAAGTCCAAGGATAATCTAATGGGTTTTCCTTTATAAGTTACCATTTTCTTTTCCCCGGCTGTCCTGAGAATTCTGTCTTTGTCATTGATTTTTGATAATTTTAATATAATGTGTCTTGAGATAATGGGTTCTGTTGATTTTTTTGAATTCCAAGCTCCAGTTCATTCCTTTGATTTGGGAAATTCTCATCAACTATTTGTCCAAAATGCTTTCTAATCTGTTCCTGTTTCCTCATCTTTATAATGCCCATTATTCTTGTGTTTCCTCTCTTGATGGTATCAGCTAGTTCTTGAATTTCTCTTTCATTATTTTTCATTCTTCATTTTCTCTCTTATTCCTTATTATTTATTTCTGAAATTTTGTCTTCAATATCACTGATCCTTTCCTCCATTTGGTTGACTCTATTTCCCAAATTTGCTATTTCAGTTTTCAAATTTTGCAGTGTTTTTTTTTTTTTTTATCTTCAGAAAATCTATTCTGTTCTTTTTGAGGTTTCAATTTCCTTGCTCTGCTCATCTAGTTGCCTTTTAAATTTTTGAAATTGTTGATATACTCATTTTGGAACTCACTGAGTTTTTTCAGAAGTACCATCCTGAATTCTCTGTCATTTAGTCACATATTTCTGTGTATAAGCTTATTTTCTGGATATTTTTCTTTTTGTTTCTGAGATGCCTTGTCACCTTGGTTGTTCTTGGTGTTTAATGGACTATTTCTCTGCCTGGTCATGTATGGGAGTGTATTCTGCTGTTTTTCCAGAAAGAAGATCTATTATATAAAGGTCTGTCTTTGGCCTGCTGCAAAAAAGGCACTTTTCTTTTGGTTTCCAGTAGGTAGCATCTAAGCCTCTTGAATCCCTGCTTTACACACGGTTTTAAAAATGTCTTTTTTATTTTTTGATAGATATTTAATTATGCTCAGTCCCTGTCAGTCTTAGCAACAGTTTCAGTAGCATTTGTTCAGATTCCCCTGGGCTCTGTGGTGATTGGTCTCTGTGGGTATGGATGGAGGGGTTCTCTGGGTTGGGGGTTTGGAGACTGCAGCTCAGCCTCAGTTTTGCAATGGTGGCTGGTAAAAATCAATTGTTTTTTTTTTTCTCTGCCAGTTGCTGTTCTGCCTTCTGCCTTGATGACTGGGCCCTGCTGCTGGCTGGCCATGGAGAGGTCAAAGCTTTCCCAGGCAGGGCTTTCAGGGAACTCACCACACCTTCAATTCTCCCCCTCTTCCTATAGGGAACTCTGGTGGCTCTGATAGGCAGTTTCTTTGTTTCTCCCAGTCCACCACCTTACACCTGGGGTTCTGACTTGTGGTAGCTCTTATACATGGATCCACACTCAGACATGCGGTGTGCAGTTTGGGTGTTTTTGTTGAGTTTTAATGTTCAGCTTATTGTTGTTTCAAGGGCAAAGATTTGTCTCTCACTCCGCATGTTTCCAAAGATCAAATCTGAACTCCATTAATTCTTTTCATAATCCCATGACTTTAAAAATGCTGCTCTCAGTGCCTATAATAAAATTTTCCTTTTCCTACCTTACAACTCAGGGTCCTTCTGTGCAGTTGTATGTGGTTCATAGTGTATACCTGTACATGGGTATATGGTAACTCTAACTCACACTTAAAGCCTTAGCTCATTGTTACTTCCTCTCTGCAGCATTGTCCAGTTGGTAAGTGCTTTTCCTGTGCTTCTATAGCTCTTTGTATATAGCTCATTCTAATTTTAAATTCACCATTTCAAATTATAATGTCTATAATTTTCTGTGGAAACAGAAAAATTATAAATCCAATTACAGCGTCATTAGATTAAAAAAAATATAAGGCCTCAGTAAGCAGTTCTGAGTAAAAAAATCTTAAGGAAGACAGTTTTCAGTAAATTAAAGATGAGCACAAATTCTTTGTTTAAACGATTATTTTTCTTACTGAGAGAAATTGGATTCCCCCTTTGAATTTGGTTGATTTTTTGACTTGATCTTCTAAAGAATGCAATGGAAGTAACTTTTTGGAACTTCTGATATTAGATCACAAGAAGACTTTAAAGGCTTTAGCCTGGGCCTTTTTAAATGCTTGCTTCTCAGGATGCTCTCTTTGGAATACTCACCCTTAGAACTCAGTCACCATGCTGTGAGGAAGCCCAAGTAGTTTGTGGAAAGATCCACATGGTGAAAAATCAAAGCCTCTAACTGACAGTCTGAACTTGATTCCCAATCAACGACCAGCACCAAATTGCTTCTATGTGAGGAGCAGTCTTGGAAGTGAATCATCCAATCTTAGCCACGTGGCCCTAGCTATGGCCACATGGAACAGAGATTAACACTGCCTAGCTTGTGGGTGGGCTACTGAGAAGTATAAAAAATTGTTGTTGTTCTAAGCCTCTAATTTTGGATAATTTTTAATGTAGCAATAGATATCTAGAACAATGGCGACATAGATGTTTGAATAAAAACAAGTCTGCCCTCGCCATAAATATTTTACACATGTGAGGGCAATGTTAGTGAATATTGACATTATTCTTGTATCATACATCATTGATTTTAATTTTAATAGGCCTTAAGCTTCTTATATACACAATACCCAAATGAAACATTTAAAGAAAAATAGATATATATATAGAGAGAGAGAGCGTCATAAAACGGTGAAACTTAGCGAGGTCCTTGAGATCACTTACCACTTAATAGGGAAAAAAAATGGAATTTACATAATTAGATGACTTACTCTAGGTCACATAGATAGTGACAGAAACGATCAAGATTGTTCTTTGATTCTAAGTCTAGATTATTAAAACTCAAATACAAATGTTAAATCAAAAAAGATACATAACATGTTTTCAGAATTCTAGTTTTGCAAACTTTTAACATACAAGTTCTCCTGAATCCATTTAGATTATTACTATTATGGGACTATGTTCAGTGACAGGTGGTTGGGTCACTCATTTACTAGGAAGATATAAATATTTCAAACTGATTATGTATGGGCTTTCAAATAAGAAGATAACTATTTTTATAACCTAGCTTTACTTGTATTAAGACTCTCTCCATATGCATCCATAGCCAAATGTATTCATAGAAGGCATCTAGGCCTATTTATCTTATAGAAGAATCTCACAAAATAAAAATAAAACCATAATAACTCACTTTAATGAATGACATTCTCAAGACACAAGGATTCTATCCCTATTTTATAGAACCTTCAAGAAAACTAGTTGAAAAGACGGAATGCAATGACAGTGTGATAATTAATGGCAAAAGAGTGGAAATTAAAGTCTTTTTTCCCATTATGGAAGCTGCATAATCATCTCTTGGACTTTGAGGTATCCTATTAGTGAGTAGCTGTGTGTGTATGTGTGAGGGGGTATCGTAATATAGAGACACTACTTCTTACATAGTTAAATTTGTAGACTAAGAATCATACCAAAAACATGTATTTAGAAATATCTCTAATCTCAGTTCTCAAAACCCATTTTCCAATCTCATTTCCCAAGCCTAGAACCCTTGTTTCTGTACCATACATAGGGTCCCATCTCCTTCTTAGAATCCTCCCTCCTCCTGGCCAACATAAGGCCATCTACTCTCAGATTGGTTACCCCTTTGTTAGTGCTCTCTGCCCCCTCAAAGAGCTGACTTCTCTTTTGTATAAAACCACAATTAAGCTTTTACCAAAGATAGAAAGACTGTTATCTTAGATCAAATTCTACTTTCAATCCTGGAACAGATATTCCCGAAGGATGAAATAAAGAGCCTTGCTTGATTGAAGTGGTAGAAAAAGAAAATATTTGGAAAAAATATATTTAACTATTTTTATTATAAGTTACCATACTAGTTTGGAGTATAAGTTAAGGAAAGTGAGGTAGACTCAAAAATGTTTGTCATTTATCTGGGTTGAAAGTCTGGTTGAGTGGCTGGGTCTCTCCTAAAGTGAAGAGTAGTGGTAATTAATCAGATTTGGCACAAATGATCAATTTCATTTTTTTATAAGTACAATTTGAAATGATAGAGAGCTAAAGGGAGATGCCAAGATGGCAGCCGGGTAGTTGTGTCTGAAGAGAAGTCTGGACTAGATATACGTATATGGGAATGTTACATGACAGTGATGAAGATGCCAGTGAAAGCTATGGGTGTAGGTGAGATTATGTAGAGAGATGGCGTACTGTGGAGAATAATTTAAAGGCTGTGTAAAAAAAGGGCATCGTGGCAAAAATGATTGAGAATAAGAGTGCAGAGAGTCAGAAGGAAAATGAAAAGGATGTGATATTAGAAAAGTTAAGAGTGGTAGTGTTTCAAAAAGAAAATGGTCACCAGAATCAATTTTTTTATAAATCAAGTAGGTTAAAACTTTAATCCACGTTAACATTCAAGCTACTTACCAGTCATGCCATTTTTTAGTTTTCTAAATATGCCATGATCTTCTCCTCTCTGGGGTTTCACACTGCTGGCTGCTCAATATGCCTGAAATGAACGTACTCTCCTTATTATTGGGTCAGTCATTTTTCAGCCTTTACATTTTTGATTTAAAAGTTACATTTCTGGAAAAACTTGCTGATCTCTCCGCGCCCCCCCTCCAAGTTAGTTTCCTGAACATGCATGTCCTTTTTATACCACCATGACTACACACACCGATTTTCTCTCCCTTGAAACAGTCCTTGTTGTGACTCTTGTTAAATCTTCAAAAAATAAAAGAAAATTCAAAACTTAATCAGCTATTAATCTTTTTTATTAAGCATACCACTCCCATGCCCAGACAAGAATTCATTTCTGAGATAACCCTCTACTCTATATTTTAAATTTGTTGCTGCATTTTTTCATTGAATTCTCATAGTTTCTTTGCCTTTGCCTTTTACCCCTACATATTGTAATCTTTTTTATTTTAAGTTCAGGCTACTAGAACGAACTATGTATTTTCAAAGCCTAGCATAATGTCTATACTTAATAAATGTTTTATGAATGGAAATTAAACACTTCTTGAAACAATATTGTGATGAGTTTTAAAACTGGCTCTCATCATGTTAGAAATTCAAATCTTTCTGCAATTAGTCTTGTCCTTAAAGCAACCAAACTATTGTAATACCAAATTTCAAGATTAATCAGTGTTTCATTTAGATTCCTTAATGTTATCATTTCTAATAAGATATTGGCATATAACTAGGCAGTACTTCTGTTGTTGGTGATGGTGTTACTAGCTGAATAATAATAATTCAAATCTCTCTAGGAAAATATTTGAGGCATCATGTTTCTGCTAATCTAAGTCCAAATTTAGTAGCATCAAACTTTTATATATGTAAAATATAGGAAATAAGATGATACTAAAACGATCAACTAGAAAATTACTTTAATACTGTAGCATATCATTTCTCATGCATAATATTCTATAAAGTCAAGTATGAAAAAAAAACTATAAATCCCCACTGCAATAAGGAAAAATATTAAAATTCAAGTAAAATTAAATTCTAGAAGATGAATGTTGCCTGTTATGTTTGATGACAATAATAAATATAATGCAATTTTTTTAACTTATTTCTTTAAAATACAAGTTGATAACCAACAATGGTATCATTTTAGCACAAGTAATTGCTTGTGTTTGAGAGTCCCAAAAGGTAACCTAAATTGCAGTAATGAAGAGGTGCTTAACTGATTAATGTTTTTCATAGTATCTAAAATAAAATTAAAATTTCTTTAGAGTCCCTAGAATATTCAGTGACTACATGAAAGAACTGGTATTCATTTCTTTACATACACACTTATCGACCTATCTTTATTTTTATCTTCAATTAAATATTATTTTCTACTAGAATATTAAAGACATATAAATAAGTCCCCAATTACACAATAAGATGTTTTACATGTAAGAGACACTTTTAAATATATATTTAGTTCATAAATATTGTTCACTAAGAAGCTTAACACTTACTTTAGTGTTAAGCTGTCTTTTATCTACTTGAAATCAGATAAATTCACCTGCCATTAACTTCACAATCATGAAACTGGTGTGCTGATAAGTTAACACTTTAGTCAAATCCTTAGAGTTTTGGTTTCCTACATCTGTATCAGCATAATCCTGGGACATGTTAGAAATTCAAAGTTTTGGGTCCGACTCCAGAACTACAGATTCAGAAATTCTGGTATGGGACCTAGGAATCTGTTTTTAGTAAGCCTCCTCAATAATTCTGATGCACATTAAAATTGGGGAACCTGTGTCTTCAAGTATATAGATTCATATAATTTTGGAATTTAAAGGAAACTTAGATTCTATCTCATTTGCTAGATGATGCCAATAGCAATTAAATGAGTTGGTCAAGGCAGCTACATAGCTAACTGAATTTTTAAACTCCTAGTGTTATGCAAGTTTCTAATCCTGGAGAATTCAAGCATAACAGTATCTCTAAAATTGTCATGGGTACATGTGTGTGTGCGAGCATACTCTTACACACACACACATCAACTAGAAAATTACCTTAGGACTGTAGTATATTTGTTTTCTCATGCATAAAATCTATAAAATAAGTAAACTCATCTATACATACATGAAGAAATTCTACTACTTACTTTTCCAAGGAGTTTCTGCAATTTTTATTGATTTCTTGAATTAGACTTTATTGTTTTATAAGCAATAGTCAATGTTAATTCATATATTAAGAAGTAGACTTAATAAGACAATATTTCAAGACATTGATATGCCACAAATCTAGAAAGAGATTGTTCAATATCAATCAATTAATTAAATAATTTATATGTAGGTAAACATTTAAGACAGAGATAGCAAAAAGTCTCTTCTGTCATGAATCATCCTCAAAAGGTATTTTTAAAACAAAAATTTATATTCCAACCCATATATAATTTGATTAATTTTATTTTTTACAGCAGAAACAGACTAATTTTTTATTATTTTAAAGCTTCACTGCAATAGTTATTTTAATATTTATATATGATAACTTTTTTCTTCATGCAGTCAGATATAAAAATTAAGAAAGGTATTAATTTTTATAACTGTGCAAATAGACATGCTATTCTTCAGAAATTAAAATGTGCACAATGCAAAACCTTGTTCCCCTTAAGAAAGGTAGAAGAAATGAATGGAGACAGATCCTCTATAAAGGGTTGAAATTGTGCCAAACGGAAATTGAATTTTCCAAAGAAGGTCTCCTTGTTGGGGAAAACACAGACATGGGCTAAATAAATCAAAGTCCCATTTCAATGAACCCATCTGAACAAAACCACAGCATTAGATTCATTACCTTGAAGATGAGTTAAATCCATAGGGTTTCCCAAGGACTTCAAATTTGATTTTCAGTCTTATTCTGACTACTAATATGTTTGGTCAAAAATAGAGTTAAAATGTATGCTTGAAAAAGTCAGAAATATGTTATACTTAAATTTAACACTACATCCTCACCCATCACTCCCCCCAAAATCCCAAGACATGACAACATGAGCAAAATATTCTGTGTTTTTGCTTAACTTGCCATTTCATATAAAGTGTTATACAGGCCAAAAGTAAGATAGAATGAGTCAGATAGTTCCACAGAATTAGGTTAAATACTGCTGGAACCCCAGTAGTAAATTAATATATAACTTTTCTAAGGCTGACTGTGTTTTCAAAGATTAGATTACCAGCTGTAAATCTGACAGAATGTTTCTCCTTGAGCCAGTTAGGACCTGTCACAATTTTCTAGGATCCTGTGACTTTGTTTTAGTAAACTAAGAGAGAAAAATTGTCTGAAAGTTTCCAGAAAATTGGAACCACTATTTCTACATCTAGCAATACACAACACTACAAGTATATATAATAATTTGAATTCAAGTACACAAGTTGAAAGTCGTTATGTCTCTCTTAGAGATCAAATCCTTATGATAATAATATACTTGTTTGATGTGGGCTTAAAACTTGTTATTATTGAGATTGATAAGACATATAGTATTATTGTTTCTCAGGTACTGTAGACAAACCCAACTTTGAGGTCTTTCTTAAAGATAGATTCTGTCTAGTATCTCACAGAGCTACATATGTTTAAGAAATAAAGTAGTATGTATTCACTATTTACAAATGAATTTTTTAAAATTTATATCATGTCTTAGAAAACATATGAAAAAAAATCCTGGATATTTCTTCCTCTTCAGAAAATATGTAGTTATTTAAACTTTCTGCCTGTATGTGCTCCTGTAAAATTTATATGAGAAAAAATTAAATGTATAAAATGATTTATAGGTGGATTAGAAAAGCTTGCAAGTTTGGGATTTCATACATCTTCATGAAAACTGTTATAAATCTCTGTAACTTAAATTGCTTATCCTGGTTCTACAGAAGCAGCATAAACAGAGCAAGCAATTATCTGTAATAAACTTTTTCTTTAATACTGCAACAATCCCGTTTTCTCAACACACTTGTCATAATACATCTTATACCCCAAACCGTGTATACCTTTTGCAGTTGTGCAGACACTGTAGTTACTGTGCATAAGTCAAAGTGGCCATATATTGAGAACGAATTATTAAAAAAATAAAATCTTAGCTGTACCTTTTGAATGCTAACATAGTTTTTATAAGACAAAACTTTGTTTTTACTATTTATAAAAAGTTTCAAAAATATGTTTGGTTTGTGATTTTAAAAACATCTGTTAAATAGTTCCAGCTATAAAGCATTGTATGCAATATGAGATATATAAATGAGTAGAACAGTATTATAAATATGAACCACTGATGTAAATGTTCAGTCTGTGTTGCTAAGAATGAATAATACACAATTTTATAATTTGCAATTTAAATTTAAACACATTAAGTCATTAAAATGACACTACTTTAATGATGAAATTCCATTGACCATCCTGCAACAAAGTTCAAAAGTGGAGGGCTAATCTAACTACAAACATTTCTTTTAAGAAGTACAGGCATATATCAGAGACAATGTGGGTTTGATTCCATATCACTGCGGTAAAGCAAATTGTTATTTATTTATTTATTTTGCTGGTGAGAGTCTTGTCTTTAATTTGTAAAAAATGCAACATCTGTGAGGTGCAATAAAGTAATGCTCAATAAAACAATATATGCCTGTGTATTAGTGAATTTTAAGAAAGTTTAAGAATGTATGCAGGGTGTCTCTTCAAAACAATTTATTTGTACTGTTCTTTACAATTGTTTTTTGTTTGTTTATTTGTTTGTTTTTTAACTGTTGGTACTTTACACAGATCTACTTAAAAAGGTTGTACTGATTTCCTGGGAGGAGGGAGAAAAGCAATGAGGTTTAAATTAAAAATGAATAAAATGAATTAGAATTGTATGGTCATTGAGGTATTTGTTTCATTTCTTTGAGATTAAAAAATTAATTAGTCTCACAGTTCTTTTATTTTTATCACATCTCTCTCTTTTAAAAGACCCAAAAAATATTTCTCTTTGTATAAAGTTACAAACTCAGGTGCCTACAAGAACTAGGCAGGTAAAACACTTGAGTGACAAGGGCCAAGGCAGGCAAATGAAGTGGCAAAAGATAGTAAAAGAATTGTCCACAGGAGACTGCTGTTTTCCATAATAATATTTAGTAATGAGCGTTAGATTTTCCAATAGTCTGGAGAATTAAAAATTGCATATTTAAGTTATATCTCATAGTTTTGAAATGTTGGCTCAATTAAATTAAAAAAAAAAAGTGTGCTGGCCTAACAAAAAATTTCTACCTTTATTTTTTAGTCTTTGAGTTAATTTCAACCCCTTCAGGAGATAAAGGTGAAAATTTTATAGCATCGTGCATTACCTATATTCTAATGAAATTTCTTTTAGTTCAACGTCCATTAATGTATTCACACTCATGTCAAGTTGGTCCTGAATCCGAATGTATTTTAACAACAATAAGCACTTACTGTGTATATAATGTGGTTCTTAGTGTTGTACACAAGAACAAAGAAAGAGAAACTTTAGTGTCTGGTATTCAGGTTGGGAAGCTTAAAGCATAGATTTGAGCCATGAATCAATTTGTACACTTTATGATTATAAATTATATACTAAATATACTAGTACACGCAATGACTTTGTGTTGTCTTTTTTTCCTTATTTCTTTAAATTTAAAGGTTATTTATTCTTTACTAATATAATATTATTTTAATAAAAACAAAATATTTTGTGACCATGCAATAGTATCTACTAAGTATCCGCTTTATGTATTGGCAGCAGTGCATCTTTAATAAAATTTTTTAACTTTTGTAATTCACAAAATAGTATAGAAGAAAAGCACAGGTAAGACAGAAATTCCATCACAGAAGAAGAGTCAGAGAGAAGTGATGTGACAAGGACTGAATCCTCCGTTGATGGTTCTAAAGATGAAGAAAGGGGACAACAAGTGAAGGACCGTGATGACCTCTAAAAGCTGGGAATGGCCTTCAGTTGACAGCTAGCAGGAAAACAGGAACCCTGGTCCTACAACTGCAAGGGACCTAAGTGGGCAAGGAACAAATACTCTCCTTGAGCCTAGGGAAAGAAAGGTAGTTCAGCTGACATCGATTTTAGCCTGGCAAGATCCATGTGGAATGTGACCTACATAAACGTAAGATAATAAATTTATGTTACGTCTAAATAAAAAATAAATAAATTGAAAAGCAAAGCATAGTATTTGGAGTAAATGTTTTGTGTTAACTATCCCAGTTTGCTGTGTGACTTTGGGCAAATTTATTAATTTATGAGCCTTGGTTATCTAAGCTATTAGGTGACAATCTGTTGGGAGCCGTTTTGAGGCAGGGTTAAACTGCCAGTAAAACTGGGAGTTTTGCAGAGTTGGCAAGCTGTGCAGTCTGCTGACTCAGGTGGAAGTACACTTGGCTTGGGGGAGAGAAACTGAAGATAGCTACAAAGTTTCAGTGATTGTTTGTTACTTAGAGGTGTTTTGCTTCTTACACACTCTATAGGGAATAAATATGCTGTGCAAAATAAAACTCGGGGCTGCTGCAGTATTGACTGTTAGCTCTCCCGAATCTATCTCTTGCCTCTGTCTTTTTCTTAACCCTCACTCCCTCTCTCAGGTGCTGTTCAACCTAGGCCGGCTGGCTCCGACCACAATCATAATTGCTCCTAACATGAGACAGTAGAGATGAATATTTTTTGTCAAATGTACAAAACTGTGAAAACTGTGAAAATATTCATTAATATCTTTAATCAATATTTAACAAAAACTGTAGCAAAAAAATGAAGTAGATGTGGCCACAGACTTCAGAAACATCTCAATTTCATTGGAGAAACATCTGCAAATATTTCTGTCCATTGTTTGATTTCTAAGTATACTTAACTTTCTTATCTGTCATACACCATTATTTTAGGCAACTTTCTTTTTAAAATCTATACATAATTCTTAAAATTTTTTCCTCAATATTGACTAAATAATTTTATGAGGCTTTCACATTCTCTAAGCTATTATCTAAAAGTATTTATTGTAAATGACTTCTTTTTTTTTTTTTTACATTGGAGAGGGAAAAAATTAACTGAGTTGAATACAGGCTATTCCTTAATATTTTTTGTGACAAAGTTAATCGTATGCTTATTATGCTACTTTTATAAGGCTATTTTTATCTACTTTGTGCAGTGTATGTGTTCGGATGTATGAAACCTGTTTTTAAAAGTGGCAGTATACATAATGCTATGGCTCATTCAGATTCAGCAAGACATCAACTCAAAACCAAAACTATTCCTATATCACTGCACACAGTGGTACTGACTCCATATAGAGTTTAACAGGCCTTCACTCTTAGCCCTGAAATCACTGACATCTATCTTCTCTTGTTTATAACTATATATATAACTATATAACTATATAACTATATATCTATATAACTATATATATATAGTTATATAGATATATAGTTATATAGTTATATAGTTATATAGTTATATATATACATATATATATAATTTAAAAAGGTGTTTAGAAGCATTTTTCTTTCATCAAAAAAATGTAACAATAAAAATTGTGTATGACAAGTTCAATTCAACAAGAATTAAAGTTGATATATGATAAATCACTGCAGAATGGAAACTTCAGTAGAAAGCAGTGAAGGATTTACTATCAGCTCTTAGCTTTGTATAAATAAATAGAAGGGAAATCTATCTAAAGGGGTGGATCTGTTAGTTGTCAAAGTAGGTTGTTACATGACATGAGAATATCTGGAGATGATGGACTGTGATTGTTTTTCACTTTTAATTCAGGTATTTTGGCATTAGCAACAAGAAAGGTTTTGAAAATATTGAGTTCTTCAGGGTAGAATTTCCTGGGTGAATCAAATCGATATTAGCAAATTGTTCAACCTAGATGCCTCTTTAGTAAGAGAAGAGGAATTACTAGGTGAAATTATGTGGTAGATTTTAGCTACTTCCATCAGAAGAAAGCAGTCTGCTATGACTGAAAGGGAATAACCTTTAAAATTATATAGTCCTGGCTAGGGTTCCCAAAGCTGGCATTTACTAGCTATAAAACTGGATAAATAATCTCTCTGATCCTAATTTTTTCAGCTCTGAAAGGGGAAAATAATAATAAAAAATATATACCTTAATTGGCTATTTAGGATTTAAAAATAACATTTAAAAAAGTGTGATTTTAATAGTATTGGCTATATGGCAGTTGTTGCTGTTGTTGTTGTTGTTGTTGTTGTTGTTGTTGTTGTTGTTACCAAATGGAACCATAATTAGAACTAGTGCCAACAATTTCTGCATCTCAATTTACCACAATTACAAGAAACTCAGGCTTTTCAGGTCACTTTTATCTTTGTAGCTCCATCTGTATATCTTTTAAATGGACTCAAACTGCCACCAATCAGACCCTGGCAGCAAATGTTCCACTGTGCCTTATGGAACCCAGGCCTGTCATTGGTAAAATTCCCTACATTCTCAGCGTAATAAATGTCTGAATTCATTGTTAATGTTCACTACCGAAAACTTTCAGGTTTCAAACCTCCACCTTCCTCTTCTGTGCCACATCTGACAAGACGATAGGACAGCCAAGTTCTCCTTTCCTCAGCACCGGCATGGAAGTTCAGATCACCCAGCCCAACCCCTTTCCACAATATAAACAATGCCATTACCTCTCTCTTTGCTTAAGTTATTAAGAATCTTAGGTGCCTATTCTGCTTGTTCCACAAAATACCATTGTATAAGCAAAAAAAAAAAAAAAAAAAAATTTACAACCTATTCATGCATGTGTGGCATAATTAGTTTGTCATCCAAACAAATTTTAGGCATGTGTTGGGGTGGGGGGGAGTCATTAATCCTGCCCTTCATGGGGCATCCACAGAATGCTCAATGTCTTTGTTATTATTTCATGGTTTTGCTCTAATTGAAACCTGGCAACCTGAGAACCTGACCCCAACCCTCTCAAGTGGTGCCTTTCTTTGCCTCATATGTGTCTTACCACCGGAAATGGAGTTTTGTCTCAGATACTCCTCAGTACCTTTTCTAGAATGTTGTTTTTCATCCTCCAAAAAACAAACAAACAAACAAAACAAAAAAAAAAAACAAAAAAAAACAAAAAAACAAAAAACAAAACAAACTAAAAATTATGTCAACTTTTTTTCCCTACCACTATCTGTCAATGTTTTTGATTATTCTAACAATCAAAGATATTATTATATCTATCTTATTCAATGGTACCTACAAGAAATACAGATGGCTAAGGAAGAAAGAAAATAAAAGGAAGAGGATTCTCTCCCTTGATATTAATCCCATGAAACTAATTTTGGACTTCTGCTATCTAGAATTGTGAGAATTCATTGTTGTTACTTTCAGGTGAAAAGATTTGGCAATTGTAATAGCATAAATAGAAAACTAATGCATTTTCCTTCCTCTGCTCTGTGCCCTTACAATCTGTTGGTGATAAGTTATACAGTGTGTTCCTTATAAAATGCAAATGCAGTCATTTCGCTTTCCTCTTCAAAATACTCCAATGATTTCTCATTTAAGAATAAAATCCAGAGTCCATACTGTGCCTCTAAGGTCTCAAATGGTTTGGACATGACTACTTTCTTTTTATTACTTTACCTTCTTTCATGCCACTTTAGCCACACTGAAGTCCATGGCATTGCTTGGATACATCAAGCATGCCCTGCCTCAATCATTGTTTGCTCACTTCATTCATATCTCAGCTCAGTTGTCTCTTCCTTAGAGGGCACTTTTCTGACAGCTCATCTAACCTTTGACAGCATTTTGCCTCTTTTATTTTTAGCTTTAGTTGCTCTTACATCACTTAATAATTTGGTTATTTTTTTTTTCTAGACTATATACCAGAATGAGGACAAGCTTTATAAGTTTTTAACAGCCAATAAAATAGCTGCTCTAAGACTTTGCTCTACTCCTCTTCACCATCCCTCCTCCATCATCTAATAATTCTACTAAGAGCTACAAGCATTTTGGTGTTTTCTCCCAAACAAAACCCCAAGAACATTAATCTAAACTATTTAGCAAACTGTGCAGAACTAAGGCTCCCATTGTTAGCATGGACATCGAAGAATAAAGTTCTCTTTATTCTAATATTTTGAGAGTAAGTAGTCTAGTTCTCTATTTGCTGAACTTGTGCTAGTTATCAATCATGCTTATGCATATGGTGTTTTCCTCTATATTCTTAATAAGAGAAGAGACTTAACAGGAGCACAGGTCTAAGCACTCCACATTAGGGCTGGTGGTGGGAAACTAGCATTAATAATAGAATTCTCACTCTCATATGTAAATAGATACCAAAAGATCACCAGCAGAATGAATAAGAAAGACCCACATAACAAAAGAAAGAAAATAGTCTGGAAAAAGGAAAGATTTTATAGTACATAGAAAAAACTTGTTAAAAAATATAATTACTACTATCAAAGGGAAGAATGCTATAAAGACAAAATCGAGGAGATCAACAAATCCAAAAGTAGTTCTTATAAATACTAATAAAATAGACAAAACTCTAAAAAGTTTGATCAAGAGAAACATAAACTTGGCAAACGATGTAAACACACACACACTTTCACACACACATAAACAATGTTTTGAAATTAAAAAGAATAGGCTCATCTTATAAAAACTATAAATGAAAAGAGTGAGGAAATGTAAAGTTTAATATTTTCCTCTTACATGGTAGGAAGCCATGTGATGAATATTGAAGGTAAATGGAAGATGAACTTAAAGTTTGATTACATAAGACCTTTGACAAACTATATAAATGGTGAAGAGGAGAAGGAAGGAGGTGAGCCATAATACAAATGATTGCTTTGATAGCAGGAATTTTTTAAAATCTGAATTAGGAAATAATAGTTTAAGCTTAAGCTTTAAAATTATTACAGTAACTGTCAAAGATTAAAACAGAATGGAGGGATTGGGCCTGATGGGAAGAGTATGAGGAGAGAACAAGTGTTTATAAGTTCTCATGTTTGCTTTTACCCTGTGCATTTAAATATTTTAAAAACTAAGGTCAAAATGCTATTTAAGCAGATAAATTTAAAACAGCAAAAATGATTCAGTTAAACTGGTTACATTTAACACAGTTTGATAAAGTGTCCACTAATTTGACATTTACCTGAGTTTGCCATTAAAGAGGAAGAATAATCACATTCATAGACTCTGTAGCTGTAGCTCAAAGCTATGTCTTTATTATATGTTCTGAAGTCTAATGAATATTTCCTGGTGTTTTGATGATAGTTTTTATTGCATTTCATTCAAAACACATTATGAAAAAAGAAAGGCTTGCTTATTGTATAGTCCCAAACAAAAAAAAAAATAAAATCACTTTTACTACAATGGTTGGGCTCTTTCATGCCACAATTATAATTTAATACACTGATTTTTCTGAGAAAGAATTCAGGAGGAAATCTGACATTTTATAAAACTCTGTGCATAAACATATTATTTACAATAAAATTTATAATTTTGATATATAAGTTATTCTAGCTATACGTTTCAGTTATTAAAGCTCTTTTTTTTTTCTTTTCTTACTATGTAATTTCAGAAGAAAGATATTAACTACAGCAATGGCTTCATGGGAGACCTAATAAGAAAAGAGAGGAAAGATTTTTTTAAAAAATAAATACAGGTTGTTTCTATTTCAGACATATATGACTTTACTTGTTCATTTAAAAATATATATATATTTTACCTTGAATATACAAAATCAAAATTATGGAAGAAATTGAAATATAGTAAAATTCTTTGGAATTCAGCCATTAGTTCATTTGCCAGTTTAAAGTCATGAACAATTAATGGATATCAATGGAAATGAAATGAAATGAAAACAAAGCAATCATCATCATGATATAATTTTGCCAATTTTTAATATGATTGAGTTAGCATTTGCAATAAATCTCTTTATTTGTCATCATAACCTTCCCTTTCAACAATTTGATATTTTTGACCAGATCACTTGATTTCCAGATCACCTGAATTTTTTAATACATGAAATTCTATAAAGCACCAAAATATATACACAAACATGGTATTTTTTTTTCAATAAAAAAGAATACATGTAAATTAATATAAAGCATCTAATTAAAATTCATGTGTGTTCTTAGGAGAGAGGATCTCTAAGAAAGTTGCATATAAAAAAATAGAATTCAGAATGAAATGTAGGATTAGGAAGGCAATAGAGAAGGCAGGTATGGCTTCTTTATATTTGAACCCAAAATGTTTTAGTCTTGTTCCTCTCAGACTTGTAATGAAGATGTCAGTCACCTGTGCATCTGATTAATCTTCAGGTTTGAATCAGTCTGGGGTGTGATCTGAGATTCTGCATAAGGCACAAGCTCCCACATAAAGCTTTTGCTGCTGGTCAGAGGACAATTGCTTTAGGCAAGACTGATTCCATAGAGATTTAAAGCAATTGTTTTGAATCATGTGCATATTTACTGAAGCAACAGAGAAAGTGATGTGTAGGCAAATTACTCAAGGGAAAGCTATTTCTCTTTCTGGGCTCTTGAACTTCCCAGTTGTTTGTATGCACCTTCCAGGGAACAGGCTCCACCTGTCACAAGTCCTCCTTATATACTGATGTTTGCCTTAACCTTACCTTTCACTTTTCAGAAAGATTCTGCCAGTCTCCAGGAAGCTATGGCTCGTTTATTTAACAAATATTTGCTTATTTTATCTATACTTAGTCAAATAAGCATTTCTTCTTCTCAGCTATTTTCAATGCAGTTTTTATTTTGCTTGAGTAGGATACTTTATCTTGATGGCTAATGCACATTTTATCCTTGCTATGTGATATTTCCAGGTAGTCTGTATGTGTTGCCCATAATCCAGAACTGAAAATATGTGAGTCATTGTAGGTGGTCACTTGATGACCTGTTAAACATCTGTAATGGTGGATATGAGGATCTACATTTTGACTCAATATGAGAATCTACCCTTTGACTTTACCATTTATGTCTTTGTGCATAAGAAAAGGATTACCTTTAACTAATTAAAATGTAGATTTTACTGCTCTGGAATCAAAGATTTATATTCAGTACTCTGGTATTGGACTGAAGAAAGTGTAGTTCTAATTAGCATTTGCATGAGTCAGACTTCCTGTGAACCTCTATTGCAAATGAGCGCCCCTTTGCATCCCAGGACATTGGCACAGTTGGTAAGCATGAATGGAGACATCTGACAGCCTCTCTGCAGGTGTTCATTCTTGAAAATGAAATGTTACCAATTTGAAACAATTGGAAGGACTATAATCAAAATTCCATTAATGATCTGATTATAAACTGGCTGAGTTATTTTGTTATTAACAAAGAAAAAAAATTGACCTGCAGATTGTTTTCATTTTGGACTATAAGGTAGGATGCCATTCAACTAAATGCTCATTATACCTGATCTTTTGATGAAAGATAACTTTTTCCCAAAAGATATAAAAAATGTTATGTCAATTTCTTATGTTCTGCAATGGATAATGCAAAAGTGTCAAAATGTCTCTGGAATAGGGAAGTAACTATGTGCACACTAAAAATATTGTAAATAAAAGATGATTGCTATTGGGAATTTGCAGAAACCTCAATTTTAAATAATTCTTCTTGTGCTAAAGCTGCTCTCTGAAAAAAGAAATTTGAGAATAGAGGACAGGGCTTTCATGCGGTATTATACTAAATTAAACTAATCAATCATTAATTTTAGAAACATGGACCCAAACTAAATCTCTTATTAGATCAGTATTGGACAAAGCAACTTTATATGACTGTGTATCAATTATCAATTCCTTAGTAAATGGCCATTTACTACTTAATGGCCATTTGACTAATTTAAAATTACAATTAAATATAGTCAATCTACAAATCAAATATAGTTAATCTACAAATATACTTTTATCCGTTATTATATCTAGTGATAAATTTCAAGTTATAAAAATATTAACTTTTTATAAAGGAGAAATAAATTGATGTCCTTATTTTGAGTATTGTGAAGAGCTAGGTGAATAAATAATATAAGATTTAAATAAAATATTTTTCTCCTGACTCTACTTTAGAGCTATGACACGTGATTTGTGTTGATTTCTACAGATCAATAACGTACAAATTCCACAGTGATTATGAAATATATTTTATAGTCTAGTTGTTTGATGAATGAGAAATTAAATGATAGATTTTTGTTTATTATTTTTTTATGTTTAGAATTTTAGAAAAAGGTTATTTAAAATATAATAAAAGTTGTTCTAATGGAGATTATGACATAAAATATACATATAATATTTGATCACTTTTTAAAATATTGAGAATGCTTATTAATTCCAAAAGTCAAAATCTGCCCCCTTTGAATTTAAATATAACTATCAGAATACTTTGTTGAATTAAAATGCAGACTTTAGAAAATTATTGTCACTCTGAGATAATGGGACTTTGAAAAAAAGTGATTACCAGGGAAAAAGAATTGCTCAGTGAGTTTTGAAGGGTAGGAAGTCATAAATTAGGACAACAAAGCAATTCGAAATAAAAATAATACTACAAGTCGCTAAATGTATTGCATTACATGCCCAGCATACAGTAAGTAGAATACTTAGCAAAACCTATAGAGTAAACTATCTTGGTATATAACTCTTCACCTAATCTCCCAACAACTCTATTACTATTTCCATTTTGGAGATAAGAAAACTGGAGTTTAACAACTTTACCCAACTTTCTTAATTTAATTGTTATCTGTGAAAGAACCTGGTGTTGATCCCAGATCTACCCGATATGAAAAGTTCACACCCTTAATCAATATAGGGCATTTGAAAACATTTATGGAGTCAAATTGATTTTGAATGTCCCTTAAATCTCTAATAAGAACATGCCAAATTGGAAGTCAAATACTATTTTTTAATACTTTTGGCCAGGCTGTATTTCCTCTGTATTGGATTAAACCATTGTTTGTTGTTGTTGTTGTTGTTGTTGTTGTTGTTGTTGTTGTCATGAGAATGGTGGATTTCGTATTGGTCTTTGTCCCAGATAAATAGGTAGGTAGATGATGATAGATGATGATAGATAGATAGATAGATAGATAGACAGACAGACAGATAGACAGATGATAGGTATTTAAATAATAGAATCACACACTGTATAGCAAGACATTCACTATCTGGGAATTACATGCAATCTGAGGCAAACCAAAGAAATCAAAAATGTACATCTCCCATCTCATGCCTGCTCTGGGGTTGAATGCTCATTAAGTGCTTTATCAAGTGAATTCACCAGCACTAAGTATATCCTTTCCTTTCTTTCTCCTCTCCATAGTTCTCAAGTTCACTCATTTCATTGAAATAAATTTTATGCATATGCAAAGCATTTCTATTGAACCTTTTTTTGGAAGCACAATACAAAGTACCAGAAATAAGAGCAAGAGAGAAGAATCTCCTTCTGAGGCAGGCTCTAATTTGGTCAGTATTTGTAAAAGGACCAACAATACAATAATCACCTTCTGTATTCTAGGTAGTGTCCTAGGTACTAGCAATGTAGTCAGATGATCTCTATTTTATGAGAAAACTTAGTTCAAATAACAGCTAGATAGAGAAGATAATTTTAAGGTCAGTGTAGTAAAGTCTCTAACAGGAATCTGTGCAAGGTACTAAGAAAGCACACAAAATCTTATAATTTAGTTTCAGATGTGGGGTAGAATGTGTCCTCCCATAGTTGAGTCTCAACATGAAAAGTAATATTACAAAAGATTAAGGGTGAGAGGCATGCACTTTGTGTTAGGACAAGAACCAGTTCTGAAACTCAGGTACTTGGCAAATTATACTCGCTGCTCTTTAACAGGGTGGTATGTAAGGTTGGAGCTGTGGGTAGTGTAGATGTACAGAGCTTAGTGATTAATTCTGACTAAAAAGTGATTTAAAATATTAATAAGAAGAACATAGTTTCAAACTAATAATGTAAAAAAGTGTTAACATTTATCTCCTGGAGCTTCTGGTTTGGTGAACACATCAAAGTACTCGGGACGGAGGCTCACCCGGAAAGGGCATGGAAGCTCCCTTGTTCCCCTACCCCAATACTTTGCCCTATAGATCTCTTCCATTAGGCTGTTCCTAAATTGTATTCTTTATAATAAGCCAGTAAAGGTAAGTTAATTTTTTCCTACATTACTAATCATATGAAAGTGTTGCTTATCAAATTTATTTTGATAGAAAAATATAGGTATCAGTTAAGACTCAATCTAGAAGCAAAAGCAACAATAATTTTACTTATTGAATTTTCTCTTACATTTAACCAACCACATGTGTCATTGTCTGACTCAGAGCAAGATATTGTAATGCTTGGGAATGATTTAGAGTTTTATCCATTTCAAAAGAGATCACCTCTCCAAACACTACAAAGAATGCCATTATCTTAATGAAATTTCCATTAGAGGGTTGTTGGTTTGATAAAGTGGCAGCAAGAATTAGCATTTCAAGGAGAAGCATTACATTTTCATGACAACCATGCTCCCAGGTGTTTCAAAAGAATGAAAGGCGGCCCCAAACTAAGAATTATTAGACAAGAGCCAGGCCATCAATTTGACTGATCGGATATGGTAATTTTCTGCCTATTTTTGTAGAAGATATTTTTAAATAAAGTTTTATGGCTATATTAGCAAGTTACCTTTTATATGTGATTTTGGCATTCTTCTCCATGGTTACTTCTTATTGTATTGTGTGAGTGGTAAACTCTACTAGGTCATTACCTACTCGACTGAGAGGACTCACTACTGAATAATTTATTTTCAAGGAGTATAGTACTAGCTCTGACAGGAGTAATAAAAAAGGGGGAAAAAAAGCATATCAGTATAAATGCTTCTATTAATTAAGGTACAAATGGAGGGAAAATCTTACCTAAGAAAATTAAAATTACTCAAAATTGTGCTATGAGAACCAAAGACTAGTTTATGCTAAAGCACAAAATTGCCTTTGTGAGTCACTGACTAGAGAAACAAATGGAAATATAGATTTCATCTTAGAAGTAAGTACATAATTGATCAAGTTACTTTACCATATTTGCATACTTAAATGGCATCAAACTGTACAATTTTTTGGTTTTTATTATATTTAATGCTTAAGTTCTAACAATGTTTTGGCTTTATTGTTTCTTCTCTCCCTCCTCCTCTACACTTCCAACCAAATGTTCTCTTTGATGGACTCAGTATTTTATCCTATAACTGAAATGATTATTTTTCTGCCAAAAATTTACTAGTGGGCTCATTGTGGACTTAAGTAGCTTTCCAGCTCCAAGATAATTAAAAATGAAGTCAGTAATCAGTTTCATTCCTCCCAGAAATGCCGGCTTCCATCTCCTCTGAGGCAAACATCTTACAGAAAGAATAGTCTCTTCTGTCAGTGCCTTTACAGATTCATGACACAGCCCTCCCTTATCTAAACCTGTGCTATCAAAGAGAAATATAATGCAAGTCACATAGGAAATTTAAATTTTCTAATTGTCACATTACATTTTCTAATCCTCACATTAAAAAGAAAAAAAAAAAAAAAGACATAGGTGGCATTAATTTTAATAACATATTTTATTTAACTGGACATGTCCAAAATATTATCATTTTAACAGGTAACAATATAAAAATTTACCAATGAGATACTTGGCAGTCTTTTTGTTTTGTTTTGTTTTGTTTTGTTTTATCTAAGACTTCAGAATTCAGTGTGTATTTTATACTTCCAACACATCTTAATTCAGACTGGCTATGTTTGAGGTACTCTAAGAGCCACATGTGGCTACTGGTTACCACATTGCACAACGTAGGATCAAAGGGCTGCATATTCTCAGACAATAGTGTTTACATGAATTTAAGAAATGTGTAAGATCTTATTTACATCTTTATAGGATTTATGCCTTCATAGAGTTTAAGAAAATAGCAAATAAATCAGATATATTATATGTAAATGCCCCTATTTATTGGGATAAGTACCAAAAGGTATATGACCTAATTCAATCAGAGAAAAAGAAAACTAAAAACCTAAAACTAAAGTGTCATTGGTCTAAAGAATATTTTTTATAAAACAACAAAAGTCAGGTTATGATGAGTCAACTTTCTCACAATGTTAATTATTGATGAATAATAAATAACACATTTTTAGGTTAATGGTTACTTCCATTAAAAAAATCTTCCCTGACCTTAAACATTTATTCTCTACCTCTCTTGACTCTAACCCTTCTGCCACTGCTACTTGTATTATTTCAATTTTTCTCAAGCCAGCATGGGCCCAGAAGATAAGAAAGACAAATTTGTAATGAAATCTTCTGTGAAACGGATAGCCACATCTATGACAGAGAGAAGGAAAAATGTTAGTAAAGAGTTGCTCGTGGTAGTCAAAATAGATATTTTGTTTGCATTGGAATTCTCTGGTAATTACTTTTTAAATGCTTATAATTGTTTTAAATTGCTCGCCACTCACTCATGGAAAGAGTAATAACTGCACAAAATGCATGAAGCATCAAAAAGCCACCCAGAACTAGCTCAAGGGATGTTTTAAGCACAGGAATTTGAAGGCTTTAAGAACCTTAAACAACTATCGTCACTTCCACTGACCAGCCAAGTTGGTGTGTGTGTGGGAGGAGGGGGGTGAGGTGGGGGCAGGGAGTCAGTTAAATTAATTGTTTGACTGAATGGAGTGAATGCTCATGGGCATATTTACAGCTTCAGCTGGAATGTGACTGACAGTATTCACAGAACAGATGCTATAAATGAAGTAGAGAAAGAAACAGATAGATGGTTTAGATTTATCAATGCATTTATCAGAAGTATTTGGATAACTGGGTTAGTGTTCTCACTTAGTTTTGTGTGTGAAGACCCAGCCTTCTTTTGTGGGGTAGAAGAAAATAACCAGGAAGCCATGAACTTCAGTGGACTAGGAACAAAAGCAACCAAAGACCAGAAATGAAAATACATCAGCACAGAAGATGAAAAGCAAACAGAATGGACCAGAATAGTTTAAATTGAAGAAAAGGTTGAAAAATTGAGGTGCTGGGTAGAAATATAACATACCTCTTCCTCTAAATTTTCCCTGCCTCTTTTCGCTTCCATATTATTTCTTTTCCTGTCTAGATTGTCCGTAAGGATATGTAAGGCAAACAATTCAGATATAACCTTCAAGCCAATAATTTATACTAGAGTGATTAATGTTTACCAAGGTTTTAGTTTTATTTTGATAAGCTCTGTAAAAAACAATTTTAGAGAGTAGTTCAATCAATGTTCACATGTAGATATTCTATTAATTAGCATATTGGTTAGCAAAATAATTCTATCGTCTGTCTATTGATAGATTGATCTATCCATCTATCCATCTAGCTATCTACCTACCTACCTTTCTACTTAAATGTAAATATTGTACCACAATGTAGCAACTTTCAGAGGAGCTTTATTTAAGTGAAAGAGAACAAATCCACTTTAATAAACTGATTCTCAGTTTTGGTTGATTTTTCAAAATGTTACTTTTTGGGACTATGCACCTAACACCACCTATCAAACCCTAATTTTACTCATAGAAATCTTATTTTTCCATTAATATATGGCTTAAATATAAACATAGTTTGTTGCTAATTTTATAATTGCAATATGTGAATTTTGGTTGCAAATCTCATTATGCCACTAACTAGTTATGTGACCTTGGATTGATCTTTTTATTACTTCCTCAATCTAATATGTTTCTATTTTTTAGTACCTGCTACATAGAATGTTTTATAGATTTTGATTGATTGAATTAAAGTAAAGATTTATGGGTGCACAGATGCAACCAGCTAAAGAAAAACTTTTCCCTGATATAGTAAGAAAGTCCAATAAAACACACTTGATATGTGGTTGAGGAAGGAGTTAGAGACTCAACAATTTTCATTACTCCTTGCCAGTCTTGTGGTGGAAATTTAGGTCATCATGGTTTTTCTGCTGCTTTTCAAAATTGGATCAGACAAATGGGTTGCTCAAGAATGTCAAGTTAAGGCAAACCAGGCATCAACAGTGTTGTGTATAAAGGAAGTGTGGGTTGTTGTTTCATAATATTGGGTTTGACTCTCCAATGATTTCTAATGTTTGTGTGTGTACATATGCATTTATTTATATACTTTACTATGCAAAAGTTCTGTTATAGACCTAAAAAAAAGAGTAATTTGGTCAGAAACTATTAATCAATTAATGTAGATTGTTGCCCTAAAGGATTTTACTGTATAACTAGGGAGAGTAAATCATATAAATCAATTAGAAAATAAACTAAATCGACAGCTAACTTAAATTATGAAGTTTGTTTACAAGCACAAAAGGAGATCAGAGGAGAGAGATTCTTTGTGAAGTAGAATGTCTTAAACTATCCTTAAAGGATATGCCACTTTGAGTCAGGGAAAGAGAAGGGGAAGAAGGAAATAGTGTCAAGGCTGCTTGACAGATTTTGGAAAGGAAACAAAAGCACTTGTGAAAGCAGAATCCTAGCATTTGAGAGCTAGAGGTATTTGAGTCTGTGTTTGACAGTTTATCAGTAACCAGACTATTTTCAGGACTTATTTCACAGGTGTTTCTCTGAGAGAGTTGCAAAAGGGTTGTCTATCACCATTGACACTAATAATAAAAATGATTCTTTAAAGGCTAGTGTTTTGAACCTAAGTCATTAGATATGTATTTTCTTTCCATCACTTTGAAACACTACCACATTTTTTTTTCTCTTAAACTAAGCTTTTTTTTTTCTTCTTCTTTTTTTTTTTTTTTTTAAGCAGATATTAAATGAACACGATGGTGCAGGCAGGATTCTTAGTGCTTGTTAACTTGATGGTAATGTCTAAATCTTCTCATAATCCAGCCAGTGAAGAGAAGAGGAACAGTTGATCAATAGTGACCTAAATTTACAGAGGACTAAATAAGAAAAAAAAATGAATTTAAGTTGTACTAAGACATTCATGCTAGACATACAAAGGAATTTACTGGTGACTGGGGAAATTACACACTACAATAGGTTACCTGTGTTCATGAAATCTCTGTTCTGAAAAATCATCGAACATTGAATAGACCATATGTTAAGAAGTTTGTTCACTGACTTGCCTGGCTCAGGTGGTAGACTTCTTAGAATCTAAGCTTGTAGTATAACTATATTTCTCACACTGGCCAAGAGAAAGTGCACCCTTTTATATTATAGACTCATATATTCTGATTAAGTATCAAAAACTGTGGCTGATTATTTCATTTTAAACAGAGCAAATTATCATATAAATTTAGATGTAGATATAGATATAATGAAAAAGTATATATATTTGAATGCATGAAGTAATAAAGTATTTGTAATATAATAAATATAATTATTTAGATCATTTATCATAAAGCATAATTTATGACACTTTCAAACTTGATTTGTATTTGAATAGATTGAGTAAGTATTTAACATCTACCAAGATCTCAGGCTAGGAAAAGGCAAGTTGCTAAATGAAGTAAGACAAATCTTGCTTTAAAGAATATTTTAGACAAATTCATGCAAAGTTGAAATGTATGTAGGTCAAAATGATTAAATGTAAGTAATTATCATTTGGTTCAACCTAATACAACCTAATGGTGTGAAAATAAGACAAACACACTCAGAATGTTCATTTATGATTGAAGAGAGGACATGAGTAAGTATTCTATTGAGTATTAGAGACAAGTGTGCTCAGAAGTTCAGTGAAGGAAGAGATTAATGTGACCTGCAGCAGTCTAGGTATAAATGTTCACTGATCTGAATTGACTCAAATTGTTTGTCCAGTTCTGTTAAAAAATAAATCTCTTTCCTTTTCGAGTCCCTATCTCTGCCTGCTCAATGGTCATCTGGATACCAAAGTGAGTAATGACATGACACTTAATTCAGTGAATCTTTCAACAAAGTATCTCCATTGGAGACACTTGTGCTAAATACCTGGGAGCAGGAATATGAAAAACAAATTACAGTCTGACCTCTGCTCATAAAGATCATATCGTTTTATTGTTTAAATGAGAATGACATGAGACAAAGTACAGGAGCATATAAATACTATTGAGTAGTGTGATTCAGAGAGTGACATTGGAGCTTAGTGGGTAGAGAAATCATTGTGGACCAATGTAATCAAGGAAAATTATCTAAAAGTTTGACTTATTTGGTCTTGAAGAATGAACAACCTTTAATTAATAATATAAGGGCAACAGTGCCCATAATAACTGAATGACCACAAATCTGACAATAACCCCTTTTCGTGAAATAAGCTGCACATTTTCAAATTCTTGTTATTTCTGAAGAAGCTTGACATAGTTGTACCATTTTTCCTATGCAAATTTCTACTCAATATTCATTTATTCAGCTGTGCTACAATAAAATTCAGTCTAAGTTCAGTCATATGTTTTAGTAAGCTTATTTTTTTATGGTACTGTGTGTCCATAAAAGTTCAGGTTTCAGAAAATTAGTCTTTTATGGTATTGCAAGAAACAATTGTACGGGATTCTGAATAAAGGTTTGTAGTCAGTAATGAAGGAGAAATACATTAGGAACTACCAAAAACTAGTTATGAAGCAGCAAAGGAAAACTGGACAACTGATTAAATCAAGAGTCAGGAATCTACAGGCAACTATTTAGGGCTCAAGACTGATGCAAAGAATCTGATTAAATTGTCAGTGACTGTTTCAAAAGGATTCCATAATCACCTATGTTTCAACTGAGGTTAGTTAGGACTCAACTGAGATTTAAATATTCAATTACATAATGGAATAAAACTCCATTTTCGTTTTTTAAAAAAAGAACCTTCAAATCAAGTAAGAAATCCAAAAATTAGAAAGTTTGTTGAGAGGTGAGGCCATGTTGCCTAACAAGGCAAGTCAGGAATCCTATTCAGTGCTGGTCATGTTGCTCAAGTGAGTTTTAGCCACTGGTTCCTGGGGCTTCTCTTATATGCATTTCAAGCATAATCTTTAAGCCAGTTACATTTGACTAAGTGTATATGTTATGATTACTTTCAATTTTACTTTTTGGTTTCCCTCTTTTTTTCTGTACCTTTCCCATATTCTTTTCAATAATGCAAATTTACTTACCAACATGTGCTATCCATAAGATACCGTCTTAGGAAATAGTTAGAAACAAGGCTCCAAATAATAATTTTATACTTGTATCTGTAATTATTAAAAAATATTTTTGTTAACTTTTAGTACAAAATAGTCACCTCAAGATGTGCATATATTGTTTATTGGATATCCTAGCATATTTTAAACTAGAGCACAGCTCCATGAATGTTTCCAAGACAGGATGAAGTTATTTTTATGTTCAATACAAAGCAGATGTAATTTATAAATACAGAACTTTATTAAAGAAGAAAAAGATTAAGATTTTTCCAATTTTTAAGGGTGAAAGAAAGAAAAATGCTCTAAAAATGGTCTAGGTCCAATATCGTTAATATATTCTCAGACCATATAATTAAAAAGTCTCAGGAGTGGATGTAAAAGCACTGACTTGCAGGCATACAATTTGAGGTTGTATGCAGCATCTCCACTTACTAGCTATACCTTGTGCCAGATATTAAACTTCTATGAGATTTTATCCTTTTATTCATAAGATGAGCTTAAAAGCTCCATTATCTATTTCATACATTGATTAAATGAGATAATGGAGATACAGTACTTAGTTCCCACCCCCCAGGCCCTTTAAATAGTGCCAGGAATAAAGTAGATACTAAAAAGGTAACATTTATTATCAGTGCCACCCTGAGTACTGCTACTGTTCTTAGTAACTCCTCCTAGTTTCTGAATGTTTATTTTCAGTGCTCGTTCAGAGTGAGGGGATTGGGGATGAGGTTTTTGGAAGCTGAAAATGTGACAGGGACTAGAGAAACTTTTGAGATAGTTAGCTATTAATGAATAAAAAGTATTTGTGTTTCAACACAGTTTATATTCCTCAGCATCCCTTGAGGTCAACCCTATGAAAAGTAGGTAATTAATAATAACATTATGTAGTTGCATTGTGCTTTGAACTTTTTTCCTAAGAAACTTGCTTATTTTTCACATGAAAAATTTATGATGAAATAATGAAATATACAATATTTGCTTCATATTTACTGTTACAATGTCATTCTAAATATATAATTTCCTTTGCATCTTATAGGTAATATTAAATGAGGTAATACGGAGAATACTTAGCACAGTGCTAGTTACTAAGTACATGCTTAGTGTAATGACAGTCTCCTACCTGTCTTTTTAGATAAAAGTCAGAGCCCAGAGCTCACACAGAAGGTACTATACTTCAAAAAAGGAAGGATATCTAGACCCAATTTGGGATTTTGTAGACATTCTAAGCTTGCAGATAGATACCATAAGTTTATTTTTTTAATTAAAAAGTAAAGTTTAAATTTAATTCTATGAAAAGTCTAGTCTGATAGTTTCCAAAAGAAACCCCAAACTGAATTAGAAATGAATACCTTGTGCACATGGCTATCTTACTATTATTATTATTTTTTCATTTTACAGTGGCCCAGGATAGTCAAAGGGACCCAGTAGAGATAAAAGCTACTGTCAGAAAGCACATTTCTCTTCATTAGTTATCTGTGTAGTCATACTATTTCAGTTAATTTTTGACAAATAAAAATAATTAACTATTTTTCAAAATATGCTGTATATCTCTAGGTGTGGAATCCCTATACCTTTGTGGATATCAAAAAATGGTTCTCAGAATGCAGTTATTCAACACAATTCTCAATACCCCACCACCTGTGAATAAAACAATATTTTCTAAGAATGTAATCTTACTTGTTATTAGCAACAAATATAACATGTATTTAGCACTGATTATACCAGAAAAAATGATTTTCGATTAACAATCATCTTTTTCACACATTTACTGCTTCAAAACTTTGATCACATCTCCATGTAGACCTGCCATCATAGAAGTACATTTGTGCCTTGCTTTCTCAAAATGTAGTCTGAATTCCTGTTTCTTGAATAATATTTATACATTCATTAATTTAATTCACATTCTTTGACTGTTTACCCTATATTAGGCACAGTGTCGTTTTTAAAAATATTTAGCTGTTCAGATCAAAACCTTTACGATTTTATTTCAGTGAAGTTATTTCACAGAACAAATTTACTCACTGCTATCTGCTAGAGAGTGTTTGCTAGTAATATCAGTGCTTATCAAGTTAGTGCCCTAAAATTCCCGTATCAGCACACCAATGTCTCATAGCAGGTAATGAGGCACTGACCTTTTTCTGCTAAGATTTCTTGAGGCTCCTCTGCTGAAATATACTGTATCCCTGAGAACATCTTTTCTAGGTAAAAAGAAACCAAAAAACAGATTTAAGTCTTTGGATGCATAAAAGTAAAATAACTTGAAAATAGAGGTCAAAGAATGGATGAAATTTCATGAGAAAGACCTGACAAAGTGGCAAAGATAAAGTCAACTTATGATTTTTGGACCTGACCCCAGGTCAGATAGATTTTTGAGGCTTGGAGTATCTCTAACACGGTTACAAAAGTGAGGGCCCATTTTCTAAAAAAACAGCTCACAAGATTTACTGCAAAGTTGAAATATGGAATTGTAGGCGGAAACCTACATTGCTTTACATTGAATAATTGCTCGCGTCCTCTTCACACAAAAAGGGAAGCTGTGGTATTGATGTGTGTCCTGCTCACTCCACAAAGATCTACAACAAACAGTAGTTCTCAAATTTTCACACATATCAGATGAAAGGACTTGCTAAATGTAGATTTCTGAGTCCCACTCAGATTCTCTGATGCAGTAGTTCTTAGGGAAATAGAGAATTTGACTTTCTAGCCACTTCATGGGTGATGCTGATGCTACTGATTCAGGGAAGTCACTTTGAGAACCTCCTGAGTAAAATGACATATCAATTTTATTAGAAATTGATTCCATAGTAGGAATAAATTTGAAAGGTTGGAAATATCCTTTGTTCTAAGTTGGAAAAACCTGGACTAGATTTCTAGGTTTGTCATGGTTCGGTTTCTGATGGCTTTGACCTCAAAAAACTACATTTATCTCACTGCAAATTAAGGTTACAGTACAAGCATACCTAAAATATTGAAGGTTCAGTTTCAGACTGAACACCACAATAAAGCAAATGTCACAATAAAGCAAGTCACGCAAATATTTTGGTTTCCTAGTGCATATAAAAGTTATGTTTACACTATACCATAGTCTAGTACATGGACAAAAATATGATGTCTAATAAATGTACATACATTAATTAAAAAATACTTTATTGCTAAAAAATATTAACCATCATTTCAGCCTTTAGAGAGTCATAATTTTATTGTTAGTGGAGAGTCTTATCTTCAATTTGTAAAAAAGCAGTATCTGTGAAGCCTCTATAAAGCAAAGCACAATAAAACAAGGTAAGTGGTTATTAGAAGAAAGAATAAAATATTGTGTGTACAGTATCAGTATACAGTAATGTATAGTAGTTATGGTTATCATTGATGGTTGTGATGCTATTTTTATAAAATATGTATGCATCGATGAATTGTGGTTAGGTGGATCTTGTAAGGTTACCATGAATAACTGTATCTTTTGCTATAGTCACTGGGCAGAGCAGTGGCTCCATACTGGCAGTTGCTGTTTTACCTGCCGAAGGCTGTTGCTTCTTAGGTTTGCTATGCCTAACACCTCTAGTCTGGAGTATCATACCAGTCACAATAAAATCTTGTCTCTTCTTGCTTTCACTAAAAGCCAAGATCTAAATTACATCACATTAGCAATAACCAAGCTCTCCTTCCACTCCTACCTCACGCAAAGCTCAAGAATCCTAGATCTTCAGTCAGCACGTAAATAATTATTCTCATATGGCTCCAAACATAGTATAATAAGACCCATATATATTCTATTTTCTCCTCGCAATGCTTTTTTTACTATGTTCTGTGGGATTCAGGGTCTGTGATCAACAGACAGCTCTACATCCTTAAACTCTTCTCCAAATATTTCTTTTCTAACTAACAGGGCCACCTCTTCAAGTTCCAAGTTCCTCTGCTTTCTATTCCCTTTCATACTTACTTCATGCACCTCAAGGCTCAGGCTAACGGGTTTTATGCTCTCAGTTTTCACATTCAAATAAATTCTCCTCTTCCCGTTTTCACAAACTATAGTTTCTTTTGCAACCTGTTATCAGTATTTACCAGTGTTACCCTTCCTTGTTTTTGTTACATTTGTGTCTTTTTGCCCTTATACCTGTTTAAATGCCTTCTTTTACACAATCCTGTCTTCATTCTTAGGGACTTCAACATCAAAGAAAATGATAAAAGTAGTAGATCTCTTGCAGCCTTAGAAATAAAGATTATTTCCTCTACCCCTACCAAGCACCTAATACACGATTGCGACCTGGATCTTGTCAACATCAACAATGGCAGCACATGCAGAATGTTTTGTGTTTTTTCAAATATTAACTACCCTTTTATTATCCTTTCTATTTGTGTCCATTCACCCTCATTCCTATTCAGAACTAAAGTTTGTTAAAAAAGGAATAAATAAACTTTATAAAAACATTAAGTTTTCTGAAGATAGGATCTGTTTCATCTTCTTCATTAATTTTCTCAGGAACAACTGTGGAAGGGATTTAAAGAAAGAAAAGGCTCAATTAACATTCAATGACCTGACTTTACACAACTCATCTTAGTAATTTATAGTAAAGAAATGAAAGCCAGAAAGTGTTTATCTTTTCAACTATAGAAATAGGGAAATTAGATAGTTTTGTCCCTGGCTGTATGTCCCTATTAAAAAATAAAAATAGAAAAATCTGGCCAATTTCAGAACTTCTAGGAGAAAACAAGCAAGATAAATAGCATCAACTAATTCTTTCTCCCTACTTCCCCTCCCCACCCCCCGCAACACACACATAGTAAGACTGACTGAGTAGGACCAGGAATATCCGTCATACAGATGACCTATAAAGAAAAAGAAAAGTAAATATTTTAGTTTCTTGAATCTCCACAACTTACTTTTTTAGACAAAGCTCACAGTAATAACAATGGATGTGATGGACATCTTTTTTGTTTTAACTCAGCAATTATCTCCTTAAATAATATAATTTCCTAATTTCAGTGGCTTAATAAAACCAATTCTATACATGGAAATGAGTTTCATGGAGGAAGATAATTCTCCTCTTGCTGTTCGTGCCAAGTAGGGGACCCATAACCATGAGCCAGAGTAAGTGGTTGCAAAGACTTGCCAGAGGGAATTACAATGATTTTCCCTTTGCCTGAACCACATGGTTCGGACAACACTATATGGTAAATGGCTAAAGAAGAGATCAGCACTACTTCTGAGGTTGCTGTGGAAGGAGGCTTTGGAGCATTTCCGGAAGGGTGGTTAATGACTGTACCATGGCCTACCCTATTGCCATCTAACCCCTTTCTACTTTTTGGCAAGAACACAAAGAAGATCAAAAGACTATGGAAGATTATAGAAAACTATCTTAAATGACACTTTTGAGCAGCTAACATTTTAAAGCTATCTAGTTATTTCAGGAAAGATTATGGGGGGGCGGGGGGAGGGAAATGTTGTTCCTGTAATAAAACAGAGTGAGGAGAGCAGGGAAGAGAGTTAAAAGAGATCTCAGAAACACAGTCACTTGGTGATCAGGTTTTGTTTGTTTTGATTGTCCAGGAATATGTTAGAAATATAACCTGCAACTCTTTGCTGCTCAATAACTATCAAAGGCATCACTGGATTGAGAAATACAATACTTATGAAGAAATGCTTGAATGTATCGCTGTCCATTTTAGATCTAAAATAATCCGTCCTTGAATTTAGCAGAGATCAGCTGAGAACTGTGCGCTTGGATTGCACATCATTGCTTTTGCACCTTCTCTCCCACCTCCGCTCTTACCACCACACTGCCTGGGAGATCAGACATTACTGATTCATGCTTTGGTACATTGCCCTGATCTATGCTGAAAAATGTGATAAGATATAACCTAATGAAACATAGAATAATATCTACTGTGGGGACATTGTTCATAGTGCTAATTATGAATATTTTGGGAAATTAAAAATTTTATCTCAGCATCGAGAAAAAAAATTTTTCTTATGTTGATTCACTTATTTGTTTTTATATTTTGGATGTTATGGATCATGCAAATGGATTTTATTTTTCTCTTTGCATAGCCTATGGAAAAGCTTAGAATTAACTTTGATGCTTACCTGTAGTAAGCATTGCTGAATTGCCTCAGTTATTTAAAATTTGTTTTGTTGTTGCCAATATCTGCTTCTGGTACAAATGAGAATAAAACCATATTAATATTTAAAATCAGATAAACTACTTATATTGCTAAAGAAAGTAATTTAGGGTCATAAACAATTAGGTAGACAATTTACTTTCCTTGCTGTAGAACTTTCTCCCTTTATTTATACCACAGCATTATAAGAGATGGTCTAGCATAATAGTTAGGAAATGTGCCTAGAATTGGACAGAATTGTGACTTCCAGATTTTTGATGTTTTTCTATGTTATCTTGGCTATGTCTTTGAATCTCTGCATAATATCTCTGAATCTAAGTTTCTCTTTCTAAGTGCAGATTATAATTATACCTACTTTTTGATTAAATGAGGGTTTGATGCAGTGGTGCTTTTAACAGAAATATTCAGTATCTCCTTCATTAATACACACATTAAATGCAGTGACTGATACACACACACACACACACACACACACATACACACTATACATATAAATTAAGAGGTGATATAGGATAATATATACTAATAATACAACAATTACTGAACAATTAATAACTTCACTACATTCCTCTTTGCTGTTGTTGCTCTTCCATGTATGAGCTCTGAGTATCATTATATAGTTGAATGCATTCTCAACTCTTCCAGATGGCACCCCCAAAAGAAAGAGCCTTCATTGATGGCAATTTTCTATATAAGGTAATAGGAAAAGGTTTATGGGAAAAACATGAGTTATGAGGTCAAATTATTTTATAAAACACTGTCCAAAGCAAAGTAAAAACTCATCTATTTATTTAAGGAATTTTCAGTGCTTTTCATACTTTAATATATTCACAATTATTCAAACCAAAGACATAGAATATAGCCTTTAACAAACTAATTTTATCACTTTTTTTTTTTTAATGTCTCCAGATCATTTGGGAGATTGGATTGCTGTAGAACTAATTTTGAGAAATGCTGCATTATGCTAAAATTCCTCTTTTAGTGACCTATTACGGTGCTTGAAATTCTCACTTTATTGCAATAAATCATTACTTTAAAAACTGATAAATCATCTCTAGTTATATCAAAACTTTTAGGCCTCAAAATGTAATCATTTAGGTTTACAAGTTCCTACATGGGAGGAAAAAAAGGACTCAGACAGATGGAAACACAGCATGCTGTGGAGGGTATGAGTCGTGGTCAAGAGAGCAAATCCAGATGGAGGAACCACAGAAGTTGAAGCACAGCATGTGGGCACTGTGGGAAGGAGGTGGGAAGGAGATAGGAGTGCCTTGGGCAAACGTGATGAAACTGCATGTGATAGATTATGGACAGATGTGACAGATACTGTACCACATATTAGATGGTAATAGAAGAGTTGAACATTACCCTTGATCTTCTTTTAAGAACACATTTTCCACAAAATTGGGCATGGAGTTGGTTTTAATTACATATGTTAGGTGACAAGTGGATGGAACCAAAGATCCCAGTTTTTAAACCAGTGTTTGTCACCTCATGCACATCAACATCACCCAGGGCACTCTAGAAAAGAACTAATGCCTGGCTCTAGTCCAAACCAATTTAATCAATATCCAGGAAGTTGAGACCAGGACTTTGGTAATAATAAGCTTCTTAGGAGATTTTAATGTGCATCTCAGGTCAGAAAAACTGCCTTAGAGAAAAGATCATTGAGGAAATAGGGATCAGAGGATAGTTTCTTTAAGCTGGCACTTAGGGGAAGTAGTTTCCTTCCTACAAAAGCCTGTCTATGATTTCTAAATCCCTACTCAGGAATAGAAAGAATTACCAAATGCTGTGAACTTACTCCGTGCTCCTTTACCTAGTTGTGCCTTCCTTTTTATTCTCTTACCAATTGCCAAGGGCAATTTCTCTCTTGATACGAACCATCTCCAATTTCACACTTCACACTTAGGAATCCTATTTACCCTGAGACTAGTTGATGGGGTACAGATGGAGTTTCTCACCAGAGTTTGTCATCATCCTTGAATGAGTCAACTTCTTTTGAAAATCAAGCTTATGTCCAATAGCTTTAGTTTTATTTCAGACCTTGGTGGATTTTCTCTTCCTTCTCTAGGTAATGTTCACATTTCTGTTGAGAGTACTCGAAAAAAAAATGATGAATTTGGGGACAGTATTTAAGTGATGGTAATTTAAGGTAGTAGGCATATCAAGGAAAAAAAGGAACATCTGTCAAGTATAGGACCCTTTTCGAAAGTGCACCTAAGGCCCTCATAATGGCTGATTTGATGATAGCGCTATCTTTTACTGAGATTTACATGGCTGAGTTTCTTTGCCAGCTGAAATATTGATCCTTCTGTGTAACATTGCCTTCCTCCAGTGAACTTTCTCCAGTTAAATGATTACTTTGTTTCTTAAACAATCCAAGGGGAAAGGGAAAAAAATCTCATAGCTGAAGGCAATGCAATAGCCTGTATAACCATGATAACAGTCTTATGCCTGTCATCTAGATAAATTTTGATGTGCTGAGGAAGAAGGGAAAAAAAGCCTTTGAAAGTGATTTTTCCAGTCAATTGTAGTTGAATCTGTTTTTTTTTTCCCCCAATGAGAGAAATATAGCAAAGACATAACTATACAGAGTCCTATTACTCAAAATTTTGAATATGAAAAGTATTTTTTTTCTCATTTCAAACAGTCATAAAACTTCAGACAGGCAGAATATATTTAACCTAATATGGATCAATCTACATCATTGAAATTTGGCACTATGTCTTTTTATTCTTCTCCCAAATGACTCCTACAAGTACCCCTCTTTGGGAAGTAGCAGGGAATGGAAAGTATGTCAGTATAAATACTGTAATAGTTAAGGTTAATTTTTTTTTATCTGGTATTAACATAAATGACAATCAAGTGTAGATGGCTTCTTTGGTAATTTCTAAGTAGCCATGGTGATATAGAAACTCCAGTACTTTTTTTTTCCCTACTAGAATTATCTCCACATCTTCTTTATTTATACATATGACAACCCTAGTCTCTTGGAGGCAAAGTGGCATGGTTTATATCAACAAGATATAGCCAACCAAAATATTTCATTAGTATGTTCAGAAAATTCAAATATCATTTATACCTAGGTATTTGAATTTTTAAATTATTTAAATGTTTAAATTATTATCATTATTTTATGGATTCTATTAATAAGATAGACAGCACAAGCTCTTTATACAACTTAGTATTGTATCGAATAGACTTATTCTGTTTTTTAATACCAATATTAATTGAGAATGTGAACTAAAATTGATTAGTATTTATACTGCCAGTTTGCACTTTCAAATGAGATTGTTTCACAGCCTTCATTGTGTTCTCTCTTTTTGCTATCTACTTGCAGAATGAAGTGAGGGAAAAATTACAGAATGATTATGATTTATACAATATATGGCCTCGACTTGGCAGCCCTGCTGCTGGCCAGTTCTAGTATTTATCTCAAATTAAACCATTCCATTTTTCCTACTGGAAATTCAAAATACTTCCCACACTTCTTTAGCCTCCAATTGAATTTCTATCATTATTATTCCCCTCAAATATTATGAATTGAAGTCATTTAACATAAATTCCTTCAATTACACTCCACTTATTTTGAAAATGTTTCCGTATTTTTAAACATTATTTTGCATCCTCTTCTGTTTGACACCACATTCTCAATTCAACTGTCCACCCCCCTCAAATTCTTTGTATTATCTTTCTTTCTTTTCTTCCTTCCTTCCTTCCTTCCTTCCTTCCTTCCTTCCTTCCTTCCTTCCTTCCTTCCTTCCTTCCTTCCTTCCTTCCTCCTTCCTTCCTTCCTTCCTTCCTTCCTTCCTTCCTTCCTTCCTTCCTTCCTTCCTTCCTTCCTTCCTTTCTTCCTCCCTTTCTTCCTTCTTTCTCCTTCTTCTCCCTCTCCTTCCCTTCTCTTTCTGATATTTAAACAGATACCAGTGGAGTTACAACAAAGTTTAAATACCACATCAGACTACACTTAGACATAATCTAATAGGCTTGCTCTAATTTTTCATGACGATCATAGTGTGGAATAGATTATAAAGGGCACAGTGGCAAATTCTGGAGTTGAATAGAAAATCAACCTAATTACCCAGGAAAGAGCATTCTAAAATGATTCTGTCAGCAGAAGTACTCTATTTGGGTTACTTGATCTTTCTATTTCTCTACTATGTGCCATTTGATTTTCAGATCTAAAATGCTGCATGGGTCTTTTCTATTAGAATGACCATTTTGAGATCAAGCTTAAGTCCTTTCATAATAGCTAGTCTGGAAAAGGTATATATAAACATAGTAGGAAGAGGGACCTTTAAATTTGTGCTTGCTTCTTGCCCTTTATTCTGAATTATTTGAAAAATCAAGTGCTATATTACCCTGCATTTGTATAAATCATTGCAGTTAACCAAGTGGGTTTTCAGCTGCTGATTAAACTAATCTGGTAAGGTAAGTGGCACAGAAGAGGAAACCAAGGTGAGGTCAGTAAATGTTGCATATAAACTTGAACCCAGGCTCTTTATTTACTAAGCTCAGTAGTTCATGCCTTCACAAGAAAGAATTGTTTTATGGACACTTTCTCATCTCCATGATGATGTTTTTCTTGCTCATCTCACTTTTCTGAGACGATCTGAAAGCAAGTATTCCTAATACAGTAGAATATCATGATATATCATTGATGGTTTTCAAAATGACACTGAATTGTGGGAAAAGATAAAATATGTCATTCCTATATGCTCAAGGAAGGGAAAGTTATATGATGTATGTTTTAAAAGTAGCTAAAAATTTAGCATTTCAGGAGGAAAGCTTTTTTATCCCAAAAGTTCATTTATATGAACCTTTTTAGTGCCTGATAACATGTAAATAAATTATATCCTTTTTTATATTAATGATAATAATAGTTTACAATTATTAGTTGCAATACTATTCATGAAGCTAGACAGTAACTTCCAAGTCTTACCACTTCAGAATTGTTTTAATATCCCTGACTTACAGATGGAGCTTAGTTTCTTCTTGATGTTGTTCTATGAAGGTTTTTTCTCTCCTCCGGTTTATCTTCTATAACCTCTTTATTCTTTGGCTTAAAACACAAAACCTTTTGCAATCTGACTTGTCTATGCTAAACTATTTTTTTCCTAATTCTACTTCACTCCAAAACTGCCTTCCCCTTTACTGTCGTATCTCAAAACAGGACTATCTATTCTGCCATGATTTCAGAACACAATCAGGCACACTTCACAACCTCCTTCCCCACAGTTCCCATCAACTAATAATGATCTCTTAAAGACAACTAGTGCCTATCAAATTGACATATTCATGATTTTAACTTATAAAATTATTGAATACCATCTTATTACTTCATTTCTTACCACCTATACTCATCTAAGTTTTTCTACTTTTATAAATATTCCTTCGCAGATGCTTTTGCTACTTCTTTCTGTAATTTCTTCTGAGGTGTTAAGTTCATCCACTGTTTAAATACCCATCTTGTTTAATTTTGCTTAACACTTTACCCTTGAAAGTATCATCTACCTTCAGATATTTCTTAAATACCTCAATGTAACAATGCTGCTAGCTCCACAATCACACTCAGAAGTAACCTCATTACCTTCTTTTCCAAGGTTACATTTCTCCCTTTACTCAGTTTTGAGTTACCATCAGCTTTTCTGTCTGGCTCACTTCTTAAACTCTGTTACCTCTATCTTAACCATGCTTCTTGTTTTCATGATCTTTCTTCTATTCCCAAGGCTGCTGAACCAACGGTTCTGAACTATGTGCCAGGATTATTATAATAGTTTCCTAATTAATGTATTGACTTCCAATCTCTTGATTTTTCAATCTACGATTCCTATCACCATCACATTTACCTTTAAAAAAAAAAAAAGACTGCAGTTGACAATTTCCCTTATCAAATGCCTAATAGCCTTCTATTACATAGAAAATGAAATACAAACTATACAGCCTGTCATTTAAAGCTCTTTCAAGGTTTTAGGTCACCAAAAACCTTGCAGTCCCTCACACTACCCTTTAAATTACACCTACTTTTCTACTTTACTTTTCACTATCAGTCATGCCTTGCATAACAATGTTTTGTTTAAAGATGAACTATATGTATGACAGTGGTCCGATAAGGCTATAATGGAGTTGAATTTCCTATAAGAAGTGGAAAGATCTGTGGCTCAGAATTTTTTTTTTTCCTCTCATGAGAAAAATAGCTGTAGGGCTTGGTAATAGAGTCCCTCCTATTCACAGCACCTCAATTTTGAGTACACAGATTATATTTCTGTCAGCCATTGACCTGTTTCAGCACAGAGGAGTCTGTCTTCTCAAGTGCTACAATCCAGAGGTGCTACAGCACTTCCAGATCTAGCTTGATGATCTTCAGAGTACATTCATGTAAACTTTTTCATTGCAGACCTGAGATTATGCACGGAACAAGTCCATAGCAGCTACCTTAATAAGTGTGAAGTGCCACCATCACCTGAGTAAAAGTTTTCTGTGGTCATGTGGAGCCAGCTCATCTCTGTCCTTTGGAACTATTTTCAGATTGTAATGATGTAAAGCATAGAAAAGTTTTATATCTTCCATCAATTCAATGCCAGAGAGAGCTTTTAGTGCCAGATAGGATCAACAGAATCAAACAAATTCCCAAAGTCAAAATATTGAGTCCTTGGTTCTACACCCTCTCACTTTTTTAAATGAATTACCACAAAGGTCCTCAATCTTATCACTGCTTCAACACGCAATAGCCAAATTGAATCGCCATGACCTTCCCCTATGTTCCTTCTTTTATCCATCTTGATTTTTTTTTTTTTTTTTTTTTATCCCTGCTGAGCTTCAGGTCCCCTTTCATTCACTCCTGGCAGTCAGTCTTGTGGTGATCTACACCTTATGCAGCCTGTTTCTCCTTGATATTTCCAATCAATGTGGCTCACATCCCTATTCATGGAGCAGCATTGACAGCTTTAATGTTCTATCTCTGACCTTGTCAGAAAGAAGCCAGGGGAGGGCTTGTAGGACAGTGTTTCTAAAGTCTGCAGTAGTGTGAAGTAATGTCCTAGGCCTTCATGTTCACTTACCACTCACTAACTGACTCACCCAGACAAAGTCCGGTCCTTTAGGCTTCATTCATTGTAAGTGCTCTCGACAGATATATCATCATTATCATCATCATTATTATTATTTTTTTAATACTGTATTTTTACTGTATATTTCTACATTTAAATATGTTTAGATACACAAATGCTTACCATTGATACAATTCCCTACAGTATTCAGTACTGTAACATTCTATACAGGTTTATCTAGGAGTAATAGTCTATACCATAGAGCCTAGGTATATAGAAGTGTATACTGTACTGGTTTGTATAAGTGCACTCTATGATATTTGCACAATAAAGAAATTGCCTGACAACACATTTCTTAGAATGTATCTTCATCATTAAAAAACAAATGAATGTGGCTTTTCTGTCCCTCTCTATTCCCCCCAAGTGCCACTCCGGCTGCTCTGGGCTCCTGCTAAGCCAACATCACCATGGTTGAGACCTTCCAGCCACCACCAAGATCATTTACTGGGACCTCATCAACCATGATGAGATGTTCTCTGACATCTACAAGATCCAGAAGATTTCCTATGGGCTGTGCCTGGAGTGGAGGGGGAGTAGTCAGTAGGACAGAGGGTAACTGATGACTCTCTCATTGGTGGAAAGGCCTCCACTGAGGTTCTGAAGGTGAAGGAACCGAAAGTACAGTAATCACAGGTGTTGATATTGTCATGAACCATCACTTGCAGGAAACCAGTTTCACAAAAGAGGTCTGCAAGCAAGACATCAAAGATTACATAAAATCAACTGAAGGGAAACTTGAAGAACAGAGACCAAAAAAGTAAAACCTTTTATGACCAGGGCTGCAGAGCAAATCAAGCATATTCTTGCTAATTTCAAAAAAAAAAACAAAAAAACAACCAGTTCTTTATTAGTGAAAACATGAGTCCAGATGGCATGTTTGCTCTGCTGGACTACCACGAGGACAGTGTGACTCCATAAATGATTTTCTTAAGAAATGGAGAAATGTTAACAAATTTGGCAATTTGGATCTATCACCTCATCATCATAAGTGGCTGTTGCTTTTCATCCACACGCTAGGACTAGGGCAAATGGGACTGAGTCATCCTAAGATCTTCTTTTATTTTGACCTTGGTTTATTTGATGCAGAGGCATTGTTTTTAAGAAAAAAAAAAAAAGTTCTGTAGCTTGTCTAAAAATAAAGTGTATATAAACTTAAAAAGAAGATAGAGAAAGAGTGTATATTATTTCCTCATATGGTTTTATTCCCTTAGTTCTCATAATTTTCTATCATAACTTTATTATTTTCCAAGACATAGTTAAGTCTCTTTGACATTCATTAACTTTCAACCTCTCTATAGTGCATATTTTATTAAATAAAAATGAATAAATTTTTAAAAACCTTGAACACATTTTGAACAGTGAAATAATGTTCTTTCGTCAAGGTGATAAAATTAGCTAGAAATTAGTTTATATTTTTATATTTTTATAGCCTTAGTATATTTAATATTAATAATAGAATTGCCCATTATGAACCTAATTTATATGTTAAAAACATTTCTACACTTTATAACTTAGTTTAACATTTGAAAATGGTAACAAATATATGTTGAGATAGAATACACTCTGACAGAACAGTTTTGTTTTGCCATGAGAACTCAGCCTATCTAAGTTTCTGTGAAACTAACTCTGTTGCATTTATAAGCCACATAAATCACAGAAATACATACAGTATTTTCATTATTATATTAAATAGTAAATTATTAAAATAGTAAATAGACATCACAAATAGTAATTAAATATAAATAATCAACACAACTGGAAATTTCCTCACTGGCCATCCTTTTTCTGTCATCATTATGCAGTTAAAATTAATAATACCAAATAAATCATTCTCTCCCTTAAATTTTATCTCCATAAATAGAGATTATGTATTTCTTTAATCATTTCTTTTGCCATACATTTATTTACATGTATATTTAAACTTTTTATTTAGCAGTGGTAGTTTATAACTTTAGGTTTTAGTTTTAGATGTGTCACTAAGTTATCTAGAACAAAGTATTTCATTATTTTGTAACTCAGTTTTTCATCTATGATAAGTTACATGTGAAGATGAGGCTATGAAGAATAAATTGGCATTATTAAAAGTCTCTAAAATATTTAGTCAAATTCCATGAGTGTATGTTAGAGAGAGACAGAGAGAGGGGCTATGGGGGTCAGAGAGGGAGAAGAAGAGGAGAGGAGAGAGAGAGAGAAAGAGAGAGAAGATATCAGTGAGAAAGTTGTAGTTAAGAATAAAGTATTTCTAAAAGGAGAAGGTCAATCAGCTATATTAGAAATGTATATCTAGCAAGAAACATTATTAGATGGTCTTAATACACTCTCTTAGTGTTTTATATAGTTACATAAAGTCATTCTCAAGCAATTATTTTGTCATATCTATCCATGGCTTTTCTTATATAAACCATGTGCCCATTTTACACAGAATACTGGTCACGCTGAGACTGGGAAGTGCTAGAAGTTGAGTTCCACTTCTTATATGTTTCCCCAAAGACCAAAAACCACTACTTTTGTGAAATAGGCTCTGTTTATTTGTACTATGGAAAACTTGCTAATTAGCATTGAGCTATTAATGCAAGGGTCAGCTGACCTTAAATAAGACTGTGTGATGTCTAAGCTCAGTTTAAGTTGAAAGAGGGCTTAGGGAATAATCACTGTATGGACTATGTTTTCTGGAAATTACATTAAAAACTTTATTAGTACTTTAAGTCCAGAATTATGTTTCCATATGTCTTTGTAGTTCTAGTCCCATTTATGGGACGTATAATAACAATTTCCAATATGGTCACTTTCAAAGGACATTTTCAGAACTCTCCTATGCCATTTCTCCTCTCAATCTCTTCAATTGCTTTATTTGCCATTTCACAGGCTTTCATGTTTTAAGGGAGCCATAACCTGATATTATCAATTGCAAATCAGAGGTTGAGGATGGAGAAAATAAAGCTAAGAGAATTAGAAATGCATTTTCCATAGTCTAATTTATATGATTAAAATAATTTCTCCCTCCAGCAATAATTTGTCATTGTGACTTTATACCTAGGGTCATATATTTTTGTTTTCTATCACAAAGCCATCAGAATTCCTTCCCAGTTATGTTCACTGACTTCTAACATTCTTCCATTCTCATTACCTGAGACAATATTAAAATTTATCTGAGCTCTATTCTCCCACCCTTTTGTGTTTCAATTAATGGCTAACAGCAAAGGACCACCCAGCCCTTTTTATTCCCAGATAAGACTCATCTCTACACTCTTCAATGATTTATCTTATCTCCAACCATGGTCATGACTCCCGTAAAATTCATAGATTGTTCTCTTTTTTCTGCCTCTCTAAAATCCCATTTTTTTGAGATGTTTCTCATTAATGAATGTATCCCTATTATAATAGACTGAATAAAATCATCTCTTAATTGTCGAGTGCAGCATTTGATCTTTAGCCTTAATAAAGTTAAAACACAAGAAAAAAAAAAAAGCATTGTATAAATACATCTGTAGCCAAAACAATTTTTGTCTTGTGTTTTCATGAAACTTATGAGGTTGCTCTAATGGTATAAGGTCCTATTTCATTGAACAGATAAAGTGCAGACATATAGAAAATGTAATTTTGCATATGTAATTGTAGCATTCATTAGATGTTATAAGAATAAGTGGATAAAAAAGAGGAAAGGCTGAGAGAATTTCACATATTAAAATGTTTCATAGAGACACACTTTTTTCAGAAATTAATGAGCTTTAGCAAGTTTTAATGCACCTATAACAAGAAAACAGGGTGAAAATTCTGCTAACTATAGGGATTTATGACTTCTTATTAAACTCCTTTACAAGTTTCTGAAACACATCATGACTATGAACGTTTATTAGACATTTTTTGAAATCTAATGTGAAAGAGATGATTTTATGTTTAAAATATATATCATTAGTAATTGATATAAGGAAGGGGTTAATTATGTTGAAACAACAAAATGCTGAAGAAATTCATTAACTTCAGCAACAATCAAGAAATGTGTAATGTTTTTATCTCCTATCTTGAAAAAGTACATCTAATTTGTCATGTGAGAACAGTCACCTGAGAGTAAATTGTATTTGGGAATGGCCTTAGTAGAATTATAAAATCACTAACAAAATTAAATTTCAGCATTTAAGCACCTGATTGATAAAATGAAAAGAGCCAGTGTTTGAAAATATCCAGAAATTCTAATATACTTGATACTAATAGTAATTTTTTTAGCTGGATTATTTCTTACAAATTGTTATTAGTCACCCATTATGCTTAGTTCACTGTATAAATACCCTAGAAACACCAAGGAAAATTAGAAAAACAAAATCCTTATCCTGAAGGTATATATTGAACATTCAAAGAGATAATAATAGTTAAGAGGATAAATGATAGAGATATCACAGTTGCTGAATGACTGGTATAGAAAAGGTTTGAGAAAATTGAATGATGATATAATGAATGTAAAGAACTAAGGAAACACCTGGTATTAGTGGTTCAATGTATGATATCTGGGGAACATCATCTCTACATCCTAGAAGATCACCTAGGGAGAAGACATGTAAATTCTACTAGACAAGAAAAGAAGTGGACTCACATAAACTAAGAGGAAGAACCAGAGGATAATATCCTAGATAGTAGGGACAGGAAAGCAAAGATACTGAGAAACAATGTTTATATCATGAAAGTTTAGTGGTTCTTAATTATACCTGTGTTCTTCTTTATAGGTTAAGATTAGCCATAAACCTTATCAACAACACTGGGAACCCAAAGCAGTGGTTCTCCAGGAGTGCCTGGGTTTGAGATGGACTTTGCAGAGTAGACATGTAGTTTTAAAATGACCTTGGGATTCTAGTTTTTTCTTCTGAAATTCACAGGATTTAATAAAAAAAAAAATAGGATTAGTTGGAAAAAAATGTGTATATGTAGGTAACAGAGAATAAATGTCAGTAAATATCCATTTAAAGAGTGTGGACTACAGGTAAAGGGAAAGCAGGGCAGTATTTGGGAGGAGCAGGAAGTACAGAGTGTCATATCAGGGATACGTATTATGCATCACTTGGATGGAGAAGAAGGTCCAGGCAAGAAAACCAATTAGGAGACTAAGAATACTAAAGTGTCTAAAACTAAACATACTCAACTGAATATCTTGACAATTTATGACTGACAATGTAATCGCAATTTATAATTCATCTCTGGTGTTCCAGTTGTCAATTGCATAGTAACCAACTAATCTACAACTTATTCTTAGTGATTCTTTGGGTCAAGTGTTCCAAAAGGGGACAGTGAGGCCTCAGGTGGAAGAATTCGATTGTCTGGGGTGGACAAGAGAAAAATTCTGAGATATCCTAAATTAAACTGTAGCAGGCCAGAGAGTGAAAGAAAGAGATGAGAGTATTTACCCAGTTAATAGCTATGGGTTGATCAGCAATAGACAGTTAACATTCTTGAATGTATGTTGGAGCTTTGAATAAACTTATATAGATACCATAAGACACCACCACATCCTCCTTCACATGACCTTTCAGGACTATTGCCCACCACCAATCAAAAGTAGTGAATACTTTTTACAGACTGTGCACCCATCATAAGAATGCCCCTACACCTTTTACCCCCCTCCCCACCCCCATATCTGTGGCCAAGGTAAATTCTTTCAAAACGACTTAGATCCTTTTTCCACAAAACATCATGTATAAAAGTGCCTATCAACTCCAGTATGGTGGACATGTTGCCTTCTCCACATAGCCGCACTGCCGATGGTTCAGACTTCATGTCCTAGGACCTAGTCCTTTTTTGGTTACCATACAGCTCAATAAACTTTTTCTTTTTTTTCTTTTTTAAAATTTTTAGCTGTAAAACTTTTTAACAGGGTAATTCAGCATCTGGGGACCCAAATTCTTCAGAGGCTTTTTACTCATTCTGGTACCTGGGCTAGGATGACTGTAAGGCTAGCTTCAGCTGGGGCTCTGAACTAGAGCACCTAATCCAGGTGTGACTTCTTCATGCAGCTTGGACTTCTCAGAATGTGAAATCCTGTGCACATGGGTCCTGAGGTAAGTGAGTGAGCGAGTATTCCAAAAGACTAAGGCAGAATCAAGGATTCTTATGATCTTGTCTCAAAGTAAAAGTCATGCAACATCATTTTTCTATCAAACCAATCATCCAGATTCAAGGGAAAGGGGCATAGGTATCATCTTTCAACGTAGCAACGTTTGAGAATTTGAGGCCATACTTTAAAACTGCACAGATAGATAATAACAGAAAAAAATATATTCAATATGAAGCAAAAGCAGTTAAGGTGACTGTTTTCAAAGAACCCACTAAAATTGCATACTACTTTTTTTGGCATTACACATGAAATTCTATAATAGTCAGAATTAGGGGGCATATAATGGACATGAGACATTAGCAAAGTTGATAGAACAAAACCAGAAACAGAATTGTTAGTTAATAATTAAGAACATTTCTATTATCCTATTAGGAGGTCAAGAGTTAAAAGAGATAACATTTAAAAGACTGAACTTACTTAGAAATGCATGTTTGAAAACCTACTTGTCCCTCAAATGAAAAAGTCATAGATTAAAAATGACGCAATTAATTATTCAGATGTTTCAAATGTCAGTGTTGCTATACCTTTCACAATATCACTAGTCATTTAGTTTAATTTTTTCTTTCCATTTAGGTGTTCTGAGTTGCAAATTTATGTTGAGAGTGTAGATCACCTTAAGACAGCCCACCAACATATGTTTTGCTTAGGCATGAAAAATGAGAATAACCTAAACCTTTGCCACTGAGACAGGTAAAGGGTTCCCATCAACGGCCATTAACTTTGAGTAATGGGGTTTTAAAGAGACAGCTTGTAGTGTTGCCCTTCAGGAACCTCGGCAGCAATTGTACTTTAGCTGCAGGTTCCATGATCCAACAGTGTAGCCTTGGCTCCACTCAGCCCTTTGCCTGTGTCACCACTGTTTGAACCCCCTCTATGGTATGCATCTGTTACCAGCTCTCTTTCAAAGAGCATCTGCTGCCAATAGAGGCAAGCTTTTAATATGTTGATTTATCATTGTCAGATACAGGGTTTTATTGCTTGCATTTGAATATTGTATTTAAGGTACTTTTGTGATTACAGATGTTTTACATATAAATTGCTTTATATTAGAAAAAAATCTTTTTTTTCTGTATTTTTAAGGAAACTTCACATTTTTGTGTTTTACATTTTAATATCTTCTTCTGCATTGCTGAGCTCTTGTGAATTGCTTTCTCTCTGCAGTGCCAGTCAGTATGAGCAACAGCATCTGTGTCTGTTTCTGTTTCAAAGGAGAAAATTAAATGTGGGAATAGTTTTATTTTTTCTAGGGACCTAGACTTTATTAATTACTAAGGGTAGCTCTGATTGTTATTTTACCCCCAAAAGGGACAGAATAGGTCACAATATAAAAATAGCTTCCCACTATAACCTTTACAAACCAAAAAACTATGTTTCCACACTTTTCTCTCATTTGTTTCTGTAAGTTTTAATATAATCTGAAAGTATTTGATACTGTATAGTCTTTGAAATAATAGCACCATCTACTGTCTGGTCCTGAATTAATTTATTATGTTAAGGGAAAAATAAAGACGATAGAGATGAAGTGAGTGCCCTGAGTTGTTTAATAATATGATGCTAAATAAATAATATATAACTAAAAACTATAAAAATTCTTAATAAGACTAATCACATCTAGAGTTAGTTACATTAAATAAACACAGTGAAATATTATTTTTTTTACCAAGAAAGTCAGTAATAAATATAGTATTAAATGTTAAGATAAGACAATATCCTTACCATCATCACCAACATCATTTTAGTTACCCAGTTTTTTTAAAATTTAGATTATATTCATTTAGATGAAGGTAAGGGGTGGGAGACATAGACTTAAAAGGATGGATATCTTAAGGAAATCTTTACCTCTCAGCAAGGCATCAAGATGTAAGTAGAATTGCTTCATTTCTGTGATGAGTGCCAGCCAGCTCACAAGGAACACCTCTCAAAGTGAGATGCTAGTAGGCCTGATTTTTCCCTATCCTCTCAAATTCTTTCCCAGAGGAGTAATGTTATTTCATTAAAGGAACTCAACTGTCTGGATAAATGATCAGTGAAAGTAGGTCTCAGGACTATCATAAAAATAAGCTATTAGCTATTTGAAGAACATAGTGTGAAATTTAGGACATTCTCTAATCCTCCTTCATGCTGATTTCTTTCAATGGGCAAGAGGTCAGTTGTCACTCTGCCTCATGCACAGTTATTTCTTTAACCTTACAGATCCCCGAGGACTGTTTTGCCTCCCACACATCTATTACAAACTGTGTATGGCTCTTCCTTCCTCTGGAAGTGCCATCAAGTTATTTCACCTACAGCAGGACTTTTATGCTTTCTGTCCGGTTTATTATGTCTTTTCTAAATCAATTTAGAAGGTTTATTTTCTCTATCTGGCCTTCTGCTCTCTTTCTTCCCACTTCCATTCTATTTCATCTTATTATTTCAAAATGAGGCCTGAATTGAAATTTCTCATTTTAAAAAAGTTTTTATTTCCATAGTTTTAAATAACTAATTGGTTTTACATAAAATAGTTGAAGAAGACATATATTCTCATGAATAATTTTTCTTACTCTGGTCAACTCTTCGAGGTGCCAAGAAATGTAATAAATAGGAAATAATGACATCATTAAAATGTCAACTTTGATTCTGTACTTATTTACCAAATATGTGTTAACTTTCTCCACCTGCCAAAATATATGAACCACAATCTCTACCTTCAGAGGAGCTTACAGTCAACTGAGTCTTTCCTTGTTCTCTTGTCTTTTTAGAAAAGTATTTTATTATCTGTTCATCTCCACTGCAGCAGCTAGATACTGGAAATTACTCAGTTTTCTACCTGGACTAACCTTATATTAGTTATTATTATAAACTATAGAGGTAATGTATTGAGATATTAACTGTTTTTATTCAATAGACAAAAATCATGGCTTTATTTATGCAGTGTATATATAGGGAAAGAGTGGATAAAGGTGGCAAAAATAATAGTACTAGTAGTATTAATAATAATCAAAGTTAATTGACTTGCCAAATGTATTTTTTTTAACTCATGGAAAAAAAACAACAGTCACGAAACTCAATACATTTAATTCATGGGGCTAATTTTTGTTTGTTTGTTTCCTGAATGAGGGAAAAAGATTTTGAGAGACAAAAGAAATAAAAGAAATAAAGAAATAAAACAACTTCCAATGAAAGCAGAGTAATAAGATCACCTATCATAAATGTAGGTAATGATGATGCTTGAAAAGGTAAGTGTTCTTACCTTGTCAAGAACACAATTACATTCAAATGGGGTTATCGTTCACTGGCTGTGGGGAGGAAGGAGAAAATTGAAAGAGGCCACATAGCTGGGAGTAGGGTGAGGTGAGCAAATCACTTTCATTGATGCAAAATTTAAAGAGGCACCAAAAAAAAAAAAAAAAAAAGAGTAATCAAGATAAATATACATCAATGCAATCTGTTTTTTAAAAAAATCAAAATGAATGCAAAAACAAAACAAAACAAAAAATAATGATGAACAAAAGATAAAAATTTTAAATAAAGTCAGGACTGTATGGGTGAGTGATTGTCTCTGAAAGGACCATAAGTCATGACTGTATCTTAAATGAATATCAGGAGAGAGATGGTCATAGAAGAATTCATAGGTTGACTTAGCATAGACTGGGGGACAGTAAGTTTTTTGCCTTTCAACCCTTTCTCATTCCCATCATATTCTAAGAACCTAAATGTTTTGGAGATCATTATATATACATACACACAAATATATGTATATACATATATATAAATATATTATTACATATATACACATACACACACACATATATATACATAATTGTGTATATATATGTGTGTTTATGTGTGTATATATATGTGTGTGTGTGTGTGTGTGTGTGTGTGTGTGTGTGTGTATGGCTTGTTTGTTAATTTCAAGAGAGCCTCTTCAAGTGCCTAACTACATCATCAAGAGGGTACACATCTGGGGTTTTGTGAATTTCAGAGATGTGAGAAAGGCCAAATAAAACAAAAGTTCTGAGTCTGGGATAAGAAGGCCTTAGATGGGATGGACCAAGCAACTGGTCATACTGTGAGGCCAACAGAAGCATTAGCAATAGAAGATCAAGCTAATGAGAACACAGCAGAGTCCAATAAAACCTCAGCAGAGGCCATCAGGATACAGAAAAAAAGGCATGAAACAACACTTAAGATACATGAAAATTTCCCTTTCACTTCAGAAGCAAAGCCCCTTTGACAAAAAGGAAGGTAAAGAAAGCTATGCATTTGATTCAGTTGTTACTGAAGAGTGGTAGTATATGCCACCCCAAAATATGCCTCTTTGACATATTTTTTTTGAGCTGAGTATTTTGAGAAATAGCAGACACAGGAAAAGGTCTGAAATCAAAGTAGAAGTGACCCTTTTACAAGGGCTATTTCCCTCTCTGTACCAGGAAGAGAAGAATGACTAAATCAAGAGAAACTCTTATCAGTGGAGAGGTATGGGCTTACATCTTCATGACAAACCTTACACATGTCTACCATACTTTTCCTGGTCACCTCCTTATAACTGACCTTCCCACAGCCTCTCTCTTTAGTCTTTAGTTGAAGATAGTATTTAAGCCTGAATTCTAAGCCACTACTGAGAGTTACTCATTTTTCTCTGGTTATCTCCCATGTATACATGGGGTATACATTTTAATAAATTATTGTTTGCTTTTTCTATTAACCTTTTTTTGTTTTGTTTTGTTTTGTTTTGTTTTGTTACAGCATTCCCAGCTGAGAACCTAGAAGGGCAGAAGGAAAATTATTTTTTTCCTCCCCTACATTCCCCAAAAGAATTTTAAATTGTAAATAACTGTGCATAGAAATGGGATTTTATACGCTACATTTAATTTAGTTTTAGGAAAGCTAAAATATATTTTTTTCTATTTGCATTTAGTAACTCTAAAGCGTGGTTCTTGTAGCATCTTCATCACCTGGATGCATGTTAGAAATAAAGACTCTTGGGTGACACATGAAATCTACAAAGAAGAATTTGCATTTTAGCCAGGTTTCTACAGGGAAGAAAATAAAATACTTCTACTAACAAAAGACATCTGCATACTAGTATAAAATAGAGAGAGAGAGAGAGAGAGAGAGAGAGAGAGAGAGAAACAGAGAGAGAGAGCATTATTTTAACATTGATTAAGCATTAGTAGAGTTCTTTGTGTGTGAAATATGGTGTATATCAGGGAAAAATATTTTTTCTTTATCTTTCTAGGTTCTTGGCTGAGAGCTCTTATAATAAAAGACAGATTAACAAGATAAAAACAAACAGAAGTTTAATAACATATATACCTCATGTATACATGGTAGATACACAGAAAAAAATGTGTAAACTTCAGAAGTGATACAAACTACCACCTTAAATACCATCTTCAGCTCAAAACAAAAGACAAAAGAAAGATGTTGGGGGTGGTGGAGTGGGGAGGTCAGTTAAAGGATGTTAGCAGGAAAAAAAAACAAAAACAAAAAACAGTAAACAAGAGTAAGATTTGTTGTGCAGATTTAAGTCCATGCCTTCTTCATTGAAGAAAGTTTCTCCTAATTTATTCATCCTCCTCTTCCTGGTACAGAGAGACACCCTTAAAATGGAGATTTTCCTTATAAAAGTAAATTTTTCTTACAAAAGAGTAACTTCTATTCTTTATTTAGAGATTTTTCTTTGCTGTTTCTCAAAAATAATCAGCTTAAAATAACTCTTACGCCAAAGAAGCATATTTTGGGGTGGCATATTTTACTACCCTTCGTGCAATGTGCAAAAGTGACTACAGAATCTGGACAGAATTTTACACAAATTTATATAAAAAGCAGAAGAGAGAATAATTAAAACTTTTCTTACTCTCTTGAGAGACAAAAAGACAAACTTTGTGATGGTGTCACCTAAGCTTGTGAGACACCCCAGAGCTAATTCTGGAGGCGAGTGTTCACAGGTCCAGAAGTACTCATTGTATAATCAAAAGACCATTTTTTTTTTTTTTAATTATACCTCTTGTGTTTTTGAGGAGATACCTTAAGGCAGCAATTTGTTCTTAAAAAGTATTTTATAATTTTACCCTTATACCTTGCAATTAATATTTATATTCACATTTGAGAAACACTATGTTACATCAGCAACCTAAGTGTATATATGACTACAGATACTGAGTTTAATGGTTCAATTATCTTTCTTGCGTGACTTCTGGGAGGTTTTCAATTACATCAATGAGACAGTGATTTAGATCTCAGTTAACAAATCTTTTGTAAAGAGCCAGATAGTAAATATTATAGGCCGCACAGCCTTTTTTTCCAAGTATTCAACTCTGTTGTTGCAACATAAAAATAGCCATAAGAATGAATGTGATTCTGTTCCAATAAAACTTTATTTACAACAGTGGGAAGCATGCCAGATTTGATTCACAGGCCACAGTTTCCTGAATTCTGTTCTAAAATGTTCTATAAAATCGTTCTTTTAAACATAAGGCAGTGCTAGCTAAGGAATAAGGTTTGTAGTTCCTCTAAGATCATTTCTTCATAATTCTTTAAATTCTCTAGCAGTATTTGGGCACATGGCCTCTGCTACTACAGAGTGTCATTCATCTCTGTGTTGTGCACTCTTAGCACACATGAGGTCATGACTTTGCTCTTCTCAACCCTAGATTAAGTGCCTCTTTACTTATGCTGATAACAAAAACCCTTGCTTCAGCTTTTTATGTGTTACAGATAGATCTATGGCATCCTTTAAATCAATATACAAATATTGTAGGTGTAAAGTAAAGTGTGCCAATTGTAGAACACTTGAAAAATATGAGCTTAATAATGTTAAATAATAAAGTAATAGTAGCAGTAGTACCGTTTGAATATATAGTGATTTCATATCTCTTCTTTGATCCTTTGTCCTTTGATTGTTAAACAATTGGGCCAGCTAGAGAGAAAAAAAAATATTTCCGGGACTTTAAAAAATTAAATGAGATGCTTAAGGTCACATAGCAAATGAATTTTGGACCTTGGCTAACACCCACATTCCTAGTTCCTATCTTAGTATACTTTTCACCATAACATAATGTTTTCAACTAGTAATAGGACTATATATTAATGTGCATGATAAAATCTTTTGTTAAAATCTATAATACTCTTTTAGAAATGTCCTAAAATTCATTGGTGACCTAAACAGAACTGTTACATGTGTTTCTATTCTTTCTTATCACACCTTATCTCACTGTGTATTTTCTCTTTATGGAAAATTTTAAAATTTGTTTTCAAGGAACTGTTATGCACATTTTACTTTTATAAAAATATAATAGATTATCAGTTGATCAATAAACTTTTCTCTTTGAGTAAGTTATATATATGTGTGTATATATATGTATATATATATATATATATATATATTTATATATTGAAACTCACAAATGAACTAATTTGCCTAGTGAAATCCAGAACAAATACTAGTCTTATACATCTCTTAAAGGTGTGTTTGATTTCTCCCATCCATACCTGTTTATTGGAGATTATCTGATTTAATTACCTTATTTTTCTCTAAGCAAATATTAGCTGCACCTGGAAGTACATATTATGGAGTTTAAATTTTATTAGGAGGGTCTGAATTTTTATCTGATTCTCTTTTTCTTTCCATTATTGCCCTACATATCTTTGGAAGATATGTGATAAAGTTGTAAGAAAGAGACATTTAAGTTCTCAGCATGTTAGTCTTTCCTCAGGAATTGGAAAGCTTTTCAGGTAAATTGGTAAATATGAATAAGGCATGCAAAGAATAAGAAGGATCTTTATTCTTATATTGTTTCCTTTTCCCCCAAATATTCTCAGTTCTTTTTCGAAAAGAACTTGTAGGTCTTGAAAAAAAATGACATTATAATGCAATTCTTTCTTGTTAGTCCAAGTGTGATTCTTTTGATTTTTGCATACAAAAGTCTCTCAACATGTTTTTTCTATAATGAATGGAAATGTATTCCCTCAAAAACCTTTTAACTTTATGCTTAATGGGGACAGGCAAAAGAAAAGTGAAACCGAAAACAAAGTGAAAACAGTAAACTAGAATTACAGGTACAGGTACACAGCTTATGCATTATAATGGATTTAGGTTGTGTCTCTGAAATGACTCAAGTTCTCTGACTGTATTGACTAGTTATGTTTTTGTTGTTATTATATATTTTTGCCTTATTTGAGAAAAGATTTGAGGCATGACATGAGTCAAAAAATAAGTAAGAAAAAATAAGTAAGCAAGAGTCAAAAATAGAGGAAAATATAAATGAAGTAGATAGTCATTGTTGGGTAGGGTTGATGAAATGAGAAAGCGAAAGGAAAAGCAGTGGCAAATTCATGTGGTCAGGTTTTACAGTCCACATATCTGTGATTCTTGAAACTTAGGTTAAATTCTGTATTTACTAACAGCTAAAGTAAAAAAAAATATATATATATATATATATGGTTAGTATAGAGCATAATTAGATTATTCTTTAGGTGATCAAAGCTGCATTAAGACATTAAGATCTAAAAGCGGAAGCAAAGTGCCTTAGTGCTATGGACTGACTAATGTCTCTCCAAATCCCTCTGTTGAAGACCTAACTGCCAATATGACAGTTATTGGAGAGTTTTTAAATACATAATTAAGATTAAGTGAGTTCATAGCACTAGAATCCCAATCCAATAGAACTTGTGTCCTTTTAAAAAGTGGAAGAGATACCAGAAGTGTGTGTGCACAGGGGAAAAGTACACATGAGGGCATAGTGAGAAGGTAGCGATCTGTGTGACAGGGAGAGTCCCGATCGGGAGCCAACTCTGCTGGGACCTTGGTCTTGAACTTTCAGCCTCAGAACTGTGAGAAAATAAATTTCTGTCTTTTTTAAGCTACTTACTCTGTGGTATTCTGTTATGACAGCCCGAGAAGACTAATTCACTTAGAGATAACACTATAGTCAATGCAGAAAATTCATTCTCATTTTCCATTTTGATACATCATGTGATATTATGCTTCAAATGACAGACTACTAGGATTCTTTTATAAAAGCAAAGAATAGTATATTGAAAGGCCACCTATAGGAGGCAATTTGGCATGAATCCAAATAAATATAACCCCATATAAAATTTTTGCTGGTCTAATTTCATCTAAGAATATAACAGAGAAAAAGGTAAAGTATTTCTGAGAATAGCCTCCAGATAGATAGGTAGGAAGTTAGGTAGAAGACAGATTATAGATGGATAGATGGATAGATAGGATAGATGGATGATAGATGATAGATTGATATAGATTAGATAGATAAATTTATAAATGTAAATTTATAAATGTAAATATAAATGTAAATTTTCTTGATCTTGCTTTACAAATATAGAGAAGGTATATTTATGCCATTAAAATGGCATTTGTTATTTCTGTCATTAAAATGGCATTATAATGTAATAATATTTTAATATTTTAATAATATTAATAATATTTTATCTGTTGACAATTTCATCAGCTTTTTGATGAAATGTCAACCTTCATTTCAAAGTGACCATACTATTTTAACTTCCCCCAGCTCTGTATGAGAGTTTTAATTTTTTATTCCTAGGTATACACCCAAGAAAAATGAAAAAATACATCCCACAAAAATTTGTACGTTAATGTTCCTAACAGCATTTTTTATAATAGCCAAAAGGGATAACAAGTTATATATCTATCAACTGATAAATGGATAAATAAGATATACTGTAACAATATGATATTCTTCTCAATAAAAAAAGAATGAAGTACTGATTCATGATACAACATAGATGAACCTTGAAACATTATGCCAAGTAAAAGAAGTCAGACACATAAGCCACTTATTGCAGTGTGTTTGAAATGTCCAGAAAGAAATTCTGGAGATGAAAAGTAGTTAATGGCTGCTTAGGACTGGAACAAGGACAGGGGAAGAGTGAAAACTGCTCATGGGACAGTGTTCCTTTTTGGGGTGGGAAGCAGACCAAAAACGCTCTAAAATCGATTGTGATGACAGTACAACCCTGTAAATAGAGTAAAAAAAAAATTGAGTTATACACTTTTAGATAGGTAAATGGTATGATGTATGAATGATATTTCAATAAACCTGTTTTAAAAAACTTAAGAAAAATGACAATTATTTTTTAAATGTTAATGTTAATCCACATTTAAAATTAGTTGTAACTTAAATAAAACACAGGCAATCATTTTATAAGTAGACTCATTTTTTTCATGCATAATTTAAAAAAATTTAGGTTATAATATACAAAAAGTTTCTAGTTTTTTTTTTTTTTTTTTTTTTTTTTCCTTTTAGGAATATGCTAAGAGTCTCTGAGACAATTGACCATTCTTCTGGAATTTATGGTGAATTCTTCAAAGACATAAAATAATCATTTGCAAGGGCAGCAATTCATGCTATTCCTTTACATTAAGCACAACTTTCATTATCCCTACTCTCTGAGCATCTTGTTATTTTAGGCTACAGTTATTAATGGATATGTCAGATACGTTAGGTGTACTTGGTTAGAAAATTTGAAGACTACTAAAGAGTAATTATAGAGCGTGGTTGTTCTGATCACTCTGTCCAAAAGCAAGCATGATTGCCTACCCAGGAATTTATTTAGATGTCCAGACAGATGACAATGCACTCAACAATAAACATGAGTAACATGTATTTAGTACTCACAGTAGGCTGGAGTTAGTCAGGAGGGGAGCAGCTCAAGCTGAGATCTGATGGAAAGTCAAGATTGAAAGGGTGGAGAGTAGCTTCAGCTTGCATCATGTTTCATTGTGGTTAGAGATTCGAGCTGATATGGGGATTCCCACATGGGCTAGAGGATATGTTATATAAGTTTCGTTGGCCTGAAGAGATAAAGGGCCTGTGTTGACCTTCTATCCTGGTTGCCCAGATGCAGAGAAAGCAAAGAAGAGTAATGGGTATTTAAAAGCTATTCATGGTCAAATATCAAAAACAGTCAATTTCTTTATGACAAAGGTCAAGACAACCTTTTAGCAAATATTTTTACCTTATGAGTCAACCATACTAGTTATAAAAATATTTCTCTAATAATACTATAAAAAGTTTACTTTAAGGCAAAATGATCTCTTTTTAAGTTAGTCTGAATAAATCAAACATAAAATTTATCCCTTAATTAATTAGACAAAATAAATTACTGTGTAGGTCTACTGGCCATGAACTCAACAAAATTTGGATGCTATCTATTTATATAACAATTTTATATTTTATGAAGGCAGCCTAAAACCATTCATGATATGTCCTAGGCCACAGGAAAGTATTGATGAAATCTCAGAACATTTTATTACCTGCATCATCTATGTCATTGAGTCCAGCCCATAATTATAGTAGCCACTTCTAACCCCTGTAACATAACAAATCATCACACACATGCCCTAGAAGTCACTGTATTTAGGTGCCTGAGAGAACAGTTTGCAGTAGCAACTTTCCCCTGTAGGTCTTATGAAATATTGGCCCATTATAACTTCAGGCAGAAGAAGTGGGCAATATGGATGCTGAAAGATGCCAATGTTTCTGAAAATGTTACTATTATATATTTTAAAAATTTCTTTAAACATATTAGCCTGAGAAATGAAGGCCTCCAGGATAAACAACTGATTTTAGTATCCTTTTAACTAATCTCCTTCTTACCAAAACTCAGCCATGATATACACTGTTATTTCTCATATGTAGCATGCTGTGATACACATTAGTTAATTTTCTTATAGTATTGTCTTTGCTGGAAATAATGGTTCCTTTTTTGTCCATATGACAAACTAAAACTCATTTTGAATGTTCAAGTTGAACATAATTCCCTCTAAAGCTTTTCCTGACCACCTTGATAACTTTGATAGCCCATAGTCCTTTTTTGTCTGCACTCTACTCTGTGCATCTATAGATTTTGCTTGTTTATATCTTTGAATTGTGAAGAATAAAATTCAACTAAATGAATTTAAAAATCTAACTGGCTTTATTAAGTGATTTATGAACTGGGCAGTGTCTTCTCATCTAGCAATTTTAAGGAAAAGAAGAAGGAAAGAAGGAAGGAAGGAAGGAGGAAGAAGGGAAAGAAGGAGAAAAAAAAGAGAAAGTACATAAAGAAGGAAACTTTACCTTACCAAAGGTTAAATCTGATTCCCATTTTGATCAAAATGGAAACATGCACTCTTCTAATTTAAATTAATTTTTCTCTGCCAAAGTTCATTCTTATTCTCAAGTCCAATCTACATCCAACTGAAATAAACAAAGGTGACTCCAAAAACTGTGTTTTTTTTGTTTGTTTGGGGTTTTTTTTGCCTCTTCTACCTCCTAAATTTCTACGTTTCAGCCTTCTATCACCACTATCTTACTAAAGGTTCCCAGGTCTCTGAAACAATTAATAGATTCAATGGGGTCCACTGTACATTCTTTAGGGATGGAGCTCTCTGTGGATTAAATATCTTTCTCTCTATTTATCTCTCCCTCTGTTCCCTCAATCCCATCGATAAAAGCTTACTCTTCTTTAGACATATGTTTGAAGGGGTTATCTCTCAGCAGCTTGTCTTGGTGAAAAGTGTTCTTACATTAAATTGATTCATACAACATGCTTCCCTCTGGGTCACTTGCCTAAAACAAAGGAAAGGATTTTAAATGTGAAATCTCAGAGTCTTTAACAAGGTAATAGGTAATATTTTACAAATGTATAATATTATCTGTATGGGGTATGTTCTATAATGCTATTTAGCTATACAATAATCTTGCAACAATAATAGCAACTATTTTTTGAGTATTAATATATAATAAGACTTGTGAATAATAATGAGTACATTTATATATCAATAATTGCATTTATTTTATGTTAGCCTTTAAGGCTAAGTCCTTTATGCCTATTGACTCATTTCAAACTCACACCAACTTTGTAAATTAAGTACTCTTTATGCCAGCTTTATGTCTGTAAATCCAAGGCCTGCCAAGATTAAATAGTTTGCTCTAACTCACATAGTTTATAAGTAGCAGAACTGGTATTTAAATGGGACTTTCTGACTCCAAAGATCGATACAATGTTATCAACCTGATCTTAAGGAATCATTGGCCAACCCACCAGAGAGGGGCCTGAACACTTGCCACATGGGGTACCCTCTCATGAACTTGTCAGCAACTCTTTATTTTCCCCAGGCACTAGTCTAAATTTGTTTGATTCCCCTCACCGCCTCTCTTATTCTCTTGGAGCAGGGAAGTTTCGTTTACAAGCTAGACATTTCCACCCATGCATCCCCGTGGCTGTGATATTAATCTTGGTTGGCTGTAGCTCATTTTATAGTTTGCTGTTGAGAGGGTTCAATCTTTCAACTTATGTAAGGTCACTGATGTAGTAAATTTTCATTAATCTACAGTTACGTAGCTCTTAATTTAAAAAAAGAGAAAATTGCAAGCCTATTTCTAGAAATCATTAGAAGTTCTATTCTCATGAGTCCAAATTATTTACATATTTCTTGTGAACAAACAATATTTATTATTAGGAATAGTTTTAAATGTACTTATAAAATTTTAGTAAATGATTTTTGTTTATAATATTTGGCACAAGTTTATTAATTTCTCATTAATTTTCTAAGGTTTTCTTGATTATTGCTATTCCCCCCACCTCCAGATTTTGTTTTGTTTTGATATTTGTCCTTGGACAGATACACTTAAGTTATGCTAAATACATATGTTAAAGTTTATATGTAATTTTTTTTAGGGTTACATTTTACATTTTGAAATAATTGGTTTTGGTTTCTTTGTTTCTTTGTTTCTTTGTTTCTTTGTTTCTTTCTTTCTTTCTTTCTTTTCTTTCTTTCTTTCTTTCTTTCTTTCTTTCTTTCTTTCTTTCTTTCTTCTTTTCTACATTTGCAAACAAGGTCACTGTTTTGTCACTCCTGGGTACACACGTGCCTCTTTTCAAAACTCTGAATTCTCAGGTGTCTGAGAGAAAAATATATTCTTCTCACCTCTGGGTTAGATTGAAGTGTGGAAGTCTTTACTCTGACTTCCTCAGTGTGCCAGGCAGGGCAGGGCAAAGGGAAATTGTGGAGGTCTTTGTTCAAAAAGCTAGGGAAGAAGAGTTCCATTAAAATTTCTAAAATGTAAAGCTTGTTCTTTCCTCTGTTGTATGTCAATATGTCTTAAAGCTTCTTTGCCATTTAATTTGTTCCAATTAATGATAAATTAACATTTTAAATTATTAGCATAAATGTTTTCTTTTTTCATATTATACCATACCAGTTTTAGATGAAAATGTAAGCATTTATTTCATGCATGAAGTTGCCAAAATTCCACAATTCATATTTTCTTACTCATACATATATGTCTTTCATTCTTATCAGAGCAGTAGAAAAGCTGCACACAATTTACTCACCTGTTTTTTTATTCCACTTCTTTCTAATGCTTATTCTAGTCTCTACCTTCTGCTTACTGATGAGTAAGGAAAAGTTGAAAAGGAAAAGCACTGCGGGTTGCCTTCCTTTTCCCCTTTCCTTATATGTCATCATTTTCAGCATAACTGGTTGGCTAATAAAGGGAAATAATATGAGTAAAACAAATATAAGATGCCTTGGTCATTGGTGTTACTAGAGCACTGTTGCCTTCTCTATGTGTTTCCAGTAAATCTGGTTCAAATGGCGTATGTGGCCTCTAAAGGCTGTTTAGTGCCTCCACTTAACTCAGGCACAGAGGTAACACACTTAATTTGTACTCCCAAGCCTTGGTGAACTGCCAAGCCACGTGTGTCCACTGGAATTTTGTGCTCACAAAGCAGCATACCCACTGATATAAATGGGGCAGCAAAGCATGCATATCCCATGTGTCCCCTTTGCCCATGTATATGCTCCATTATCATGCTTCATTTACAAAAGATAAGATCAAAAGTAAAACTAATAATTTCTAGATGGTAACAGCAGAGCCTTAAACCAAAGTGCAGGGCCCTTCTGAAAGCAGATGCTGTGTGAATGTAGAGGCTGCCCTTCCAGGAAGTCGACTTTGATGCAATCTACCTGGCCCCAGTGGCAACCTTTTCTGGCTGCTTCTGTATCTATGGCTGTTCTGACCCTAACTACATCTTCTTTAGTTTAGCTTTAAAGATTCTTTTCTGCAACATCATCTTTAACCCAAATGATATCTTTGTGAAACTAGGAAAAAAAGTATCTCTATCAGATCAAGCCCTATAATAAGGCAAATGACCAATTCATTCCCCACTGTACACCATAATTGTGGATTCTTTTGAAGTATATTCTTTTCACACTCATATGCATCACCCTCATTACTTTTTCACTAATATTTGTAGACTTTTAAAACCAACAAGTAGCATAAAAAGTGAGTATTATCATGATGGCCCTGCCTCTATCATTTTGAATTTTCTTTGACAGACTTTCCTTTTCTGCTACCCTGCCCCCTATTAGACATCTGCTTTCATTGTCCCTGATCTCAGGTGACCTGTAAATAATTAATGTATCTCCTAATGCCACTGCAATCAGTTGATTAAACTAAGCTGGCCTTGTAGCCCCCTACTTCAGCTACCACAATTCCTTCTTCCTCTGCTGCCCACCATTAAACCATTGTTGAAGGCTCCCTGCCATTAGCACTGATGGTCTGGCTGCGTTCCTCTTGGTCTGGAGTTTTCCTAGCTTTGCCCATCTATTGCAGGCGCTCTCTTGTCTAAGCTGATGTGGTAGCTGCTGCTGTTGCAAATGCATTGCTGACAACAACTTCATGGGAATTTAGAATGTAATCTGCCTCTGGCAAATGCAGTCCTTACCTCAGTCGAAGGAATATTTAGAGACAGAATCATTTAGAAAAGGAAAGGAGAAGTTTACTTACAAAAATGCAGGAAAGTTAGACATTGATAGAAATAAGGAACACAGCAAACATTTAAAAGAAAAAAAATACAAAATTTATAATGTTACTAAGTGTACATTATTGTATTCATAGTGGAACAATTTCACATAATTATAATATTCAGAAAGGTCTATCATATCTTCCAACATCACCACAGCAAAATTCAGGGACAGAATTGTTTTTGCTAAGAAGTTTCAGGTTAATGTATATGCTCAAGATTTCACCCATTTGGAGGGCCAGAACCTGGGAAAATTACTGTTATCTTTCATTTATATTTGGGCATAAAATTATTTTTTCCTTACTATGCATGATGTCAAGTGCATAGTATATTCAAAGCAGGGTAAACTGTCAGCTTTTGCTTCCATACCTCTCGGCATTAGTATTCTTTAAACAGATATAAAACATGAACAGATATGATATCACAGACATCCATAATATAGCTATGTCTTTGATTTACAACTTAATATCATCAGGTTCACAAACCAGACACTTTCAGATAATCCTTAGGAGAGGCAACTGTGGGTTTTTAAGGCAAGAGCTATGCAATTCAAGAATCCCATGGAACAGGGCATATGCACACTGAGCACAAATAGGCTTAGATCTGGCAATTGCTCAGATCTGTCTTGCTTTTCCTTTAAAGAGAGACATTTCTTGCTTTTATCAAGGTAAACTTTACTTACAAGACCCATTAGTCTTTCATTGGACTACTTTATTGCTTTCTCAGAAGTTTAAGTGTCCCTTGACAAATGAGAGACCTAGTAATTGGTCATAAACTTTCATGTCCTTGAGTCTGCAAGTATATCAAGGCTTACAGATAGGTAGACATGATCATTGGATTTTGGCAAGTCCTGGAGATTTTCAGGCCATAGTTTCCTACATTTTAGACTTTTAAAGATGCATAATAATGAAATTTCATCCCTAAATAATTCATTATTGTCTTCTCAGACCAAGAACATTCTTTACATAACCATGATACTCATAACATTTAAGGTAGCTAACATTTATATTGTAATATTGTATAATGTTCAGCATATATTTAAATTTACCCAATTCCCCCCAAACATCTTTATAAAACTTCAGCATTCAACCAGAGATCACATATTGTGTTAGTTTTTCATTTCTGTTAGCACTTCTTGAAGTAAGGAGTGATATCTAGGACAATTTCACAAACTTTTGTTTTTGTGTGTGTGTTTTCTCATTTATAATGTTGACATTTTGAAGAAACATAGCTAGTAGGTGTTTTTTTAAGAATCTTCTATTGATGTATCTATTAATGTATCAGTACTAAGTTGTTAAATATATAGGTTTTAATTAGTTTCCTTGCCACATTTTTCTCATGTTTCAGAGTTTTCATATCTCTTCTTGGATATTTATTTGTCTATATTAACTTTAGGATTTAATAGTCTACATGAAAGAAAATCTTACTGGAATTTTTTGAGATCAAATTAATATTATGTATTGACTTGGGAAAACAGATACAAGCTAGGTTTTTATCTCAATCATTAAAACACTTGTCATAAGACCTCTTGATGTTTCAGAGGTAAGATTTCCCCAGCTAGCTCAGAATTTATACTTTTATTGATAATTACAAAGAAGCCAATGCTAAACAATATATTAATGTTCTTCTTTTTATCAAAATACAAAAGTAGAGAGAATTGTATGATAGATTCCCAGAACATATCACTCAGTTTTGACAATACATAGCAGTGAATTCTTTTCCTCTACCCATAGTCTGTGTCCCCTGGATCTGATTCATTTTACTATCTGATGTTTTTTTTTTTTTCCCTACTTTCATGGTATAAATGTGTGATCTAGCTTTGCTAAAATATCATTATCTCTTCAAGGATCATTTTTTAGTCTTCTTAATTTAAATCATGGCTGTAGTAGTCAAAACTAAAGCTACAAAGCAGTGAATTAAATTTAACTGAAAAGTGATCGATGCATTGAATAGACAGTTCTTTCCACAGAGGAGACTAAAATGACCAGGTATTGGGATAGATTATGTAGATAATTCATTGTTTCAAATTCTTTCTAGAGATAAAATGAGGTAAAAATTATAAATGAAGGTCATATTCAAAGCCTCCCATAGATATGACCACATTTCGCTTAGGGAAATGTCTTTTAACAGTAGGATGCCAATAGCAAAGAATAGGTATTTTTAAGAAAGTCACTGGCATCTATATGAATTTTTGCATTTAAGCCGACACTGGTTGTCTTACATTTATTTTCAGAACAAAGTATAACTAAACCATACTCCTTATGACCACTGTTTAACTTTCCAGCCCATCTCATGTTACTGCCTCCTCACATTCTGCCATCCAGCTGTTCCAACTGCCTACAGCTCTCCAAACCTGTTGGTCTCTCTCTGGCTCTAGCCATGTACGTGTATTCCTCTCTCTCCTCACTCTCTCTCCTTTCCTCCATTTCTGTCATTTAATTTGACCAGTAACAGTTCCTCACACAAATGTCTAGTTTTGATATCACTCTTCTGGGAAACTATCCTTAAACCCCATATTCTGATTTAGTACATTCAAGTGTCATTATTTAACATATATTTACACATTTTCTTCTTCTACAGACTATGAGCTCCATAAAGGAAGAAGCTATGTCTAAGACATCTTTTTATTTGCATCTTCTACGTAAATTCTTATTATAAAAAGGAGCTTATAAATATGTATGTATAAGCACTATAATGCAACCATGTTCTCTGTATAGAAATACAATGCTAAGACTGTGATTCAGAGAATCTTGGTTGTAGTTCTTTATCTGCCAAGAATGGATCTATGATATATAAATCATTTCTCTATATGTTTTTGTTAGCTCTAAAATGATAATCCTAATATCAGTCATGTATAACTTGAAAAGTTACTGTAAAGGTTGGATGTATTAAAAAAATACAAAAGTAAGAAATTAAAAAAAAAAAACAACAGTAAGAGGAATGGTATTAACCTTAACCTGGGACCTGTGGCCCATTATATTATAATTAACAGGCACAGTATCTGACATACATAAGTGTTCAACATGTGTTAGTTTGTGTTCCTCATATACCACCTCACAGTTAAACTAATGTATTTAGAGAGAGATGCATTAAACTTTCAGTTATTGTAATACATCTACAAAGCTCTGCTACAATGAGCACATTTTATGTAAAGGCTTTCAAGGATAAACTTTAAAAGGCATCTCCTTAATAGAAATTAGCACAAAAAACTGCATTAAGTCAAAATTTTTTGAATAATTAGTATATGTATATGTATTCAAATTATTTTGGAGAAAGTAGTATGGGGGGCTTGGCATGTTTCTTTTGGAAAGGTGAATATTTCATGACTGTAGGTTTACTCTGCAGCTGGTGGAACTAGTGGAGCATTATCATGCTTGATGAAACACTACTTTTGTTCAAACAAACGTATAACAAAATGAAAGTAAGAGGAGAGATTACTGCTTTTAAGATTAGCGTTTATTATCAATAAGCAGAGAGTTTTAAGTGCCCTAGCTAATGTGATTTCTTTTCCATTAAGAATAATTTATTGTTCTATTGTATGAATAGTTGTCAAATCTTTATATAATGAGTCAGATAATTCTTTGCACAATATTTAATATCTCTGTAAAAAATAAGATTTGAAATATATTGAACAAGAGACTACCTTTTAACATTTCTTCTCAGATAAAATGCTTGGTGCTTGAACATTCGATACAGCTATAATCAGATATTATCTGCATGTGGCAGAGAGCCCAGTAGCTGTTTACATGTGGCTGCCATCTTGTCAATTAATCATGCATGATCTACATGACTTAATAAATATGATATGACCAAATTGATCATGTCACCATTACTACAATGTCAAAATAGGCCCAGCAAATCAAAATATTTAATTCTGGATTTAGCTACACACAAGCTTTTCTGGCAGTGAGTAAGATCAATGGAATATGTTAGAGTGTCTGCTGAGACGGTGGAATCAGGGTGGAGAAACCACAAGATCTTTGAACACAAAAGAAATGCAGCAAAGCAGACCATGGCAGTGCCTTCTGGTTACTCCTTGGTAAGAATGGTCCAGACAAGGCTGTGGTTAGGGAAATCAAGAATGAGTTACACTTTGTTATCTTAGAAGGCTGGCTAAGAATTAAGGAATACATGATGCAGGTATTCTAGCAAACAGAATCTGTCACAGAACTGAAATTCTGGGCCAGACTTCTGGATCACAAGCAAGGTTATCAAGACCAAGACAAACCACAGTCTTATAGGAAATATATATGGCTCGATACCACAGTGTGAATCCATCAATAGAAAACACAAGTTTTGGAGCCATTTGGCAGTCCTAGGAATAGGGCAGGAGCTTCATACAGCTCAAGACAGAACATCAAAATATAAAATATTCAATGCAGAACATGACTTAGTTCAAAATCTGAACTATGGACAATGGCTTCTTAAATAGTCCTGGAGAAGGAAAATGATTTTCCCAGAGACCTAGGTTTGGATGAATAAATCTAGATATGATTGAGAGAAATATAGGGAACAAGGCAAGACATGAGCCATGCTGAAGATATACTACCAGAAGTGTGCTAATAAATGTTTAACATTTGTAACGTTTGCTGATTTCTGTGGTGTAAATACTTCCATCATGGTTATTTCTAGCTACCATCATGTCATCAACTTGCTCAAAAAATTCTTGAAAATGTTAGCACTTGGCTCTCGTGAACCAATATAAACTAGTACCAGACTTACCATGGATGAGCCTATGTCAGACTAAATTTATCAATCTATTAAAATTAAAAAAAAATAAAATTATCAATTATTTTAAATTGAGATTTGTTAAGTTTTAAAAAAATTACTCAGAAAATATTTACTGAGTACCTTCCAGGTACCAGAGTTTGTGCTGATTATTGCTCAAGATTCTTTGAGTCCAAAGGAGCGATTATTTTGGAGGATCATTAACTTTATTGTGTACATGGCATAAATAATCCCTAAATTATTTTAAATTATGCATTTTAATCAGAAGATTCTTACACTTAACCTATTTTAACGGATTATATATAGCCACAAATTCTTTCCTACACCTTCTAAAAGTAAAGCTGATTCTGCTTTCCTTGTATCTGGTTGCCATTAGCCTTCGCTTGACCTAACTTGAGATCTGGTATGTCATAAATATAGAATAAACTATTGGTGAATATATCGTGTTTCCTTTACTTGGATTTTTAATAAAATGCACTTATCTCCAAATGACATGTAACTATTCATAAATTTAGTTTGTATATTTGTATATGTGAATTTTTTAGAGATCATTTTGTTTACCAGATTTTCATATTGAAATAAATTAAAAATAAAGTTTTCACTTTATTTCCTCTTCTCTCCTTCATAACATAAAAGGTGAAAGCAATCTTCTATTTTCTAAATTCTCAGAGCATTGTATTTGTGATTTTATTATAACTTCACAGTTTTAAAGTTGTGTAGTCATATATTTTTTTTTCTCTAGGTCCTCTTACTTCCTGGAGAGCAGTTGTCATGTCTTAATGCCTCTGGGATCACAATCCTCAAAATTTATTAAGGAGTCTCATACATAGTGCATACTCAATATCTTTGTCAAGTTGATTTAAAATTGAAAGTTTACTACATTCCAATTTTAACCAATAAAAAATAAAATATAAAATGAGAAAATATGGTTCTATCTGGTAGAAGTACATCATTTTTTTAGAATTTCCGCTTCTTCAAATTATATTAATTTGTGGTGGTATTTACATTCTGATTAAAGCATTTCTAATAGTTACACATCTATGACATAAACTACTATCAAATTAACATAAAGTTGTTAAGATAAATTACTTAAGTTACTTGCATAAGAAAAACTTACTGAGATCAAATTGAAAATTATGACAAAGAGGTAAGTGGACTTTTTTGTATAGATTTGGGCCAGTGATTCAGTCAGAAGTTGTTACAGTGGAGACCTATCCCAACACTGATATGATCAAATCAATTTTAACAAAAGAATAAAGGTCTCCAGCAGAGGTAAAATGTAGATTCAGAGCCTTTCTGTAGCTCTACACCATCTCTGCTAATGTTGGTGAACTTTTGGTTACGGTTAATATAACCTCTCACCCAGCAAAATACCTTCATGTTATAAATCAGGATATTACTTAAGGTTTTATTTTTCATATTGGTTATTTTTATATAGCTCTTCTGACTCTAAGCCTAACTCTAAAAAGAAAAGTTAATATCTATATATTGTAAATATTGTAAATGACATTTTCCCTGAAGAGGTGACGATGGAAAAGGAGTATAAAAGAACACCTCCTCTTACACTTCTGTGCTTATTTTGTGAAAGGTTAGATTCACATTTAGATCCTTAAGCGCTAGAGTTCATTTTAATTTCAGAATTATTTTTTCACTGAGCTTTCCCTTTTACCACAAAAGGGCAGTGTTCAATTTGACACTTTTGTTCTTCAAAATCTACAGGCTTCTTTGACTTTTAAGTAAGAAAAAGAGAGCTCATTGGAGTGTATTATAAGGCAGGCACGTATTTTTCTTTCCCTTAAGGGCTTTTGAGTTGTCTTTATTGGAGCAGGCATTATTCAGCCTAAGGCAAGAAAATCCGAAAGAGCAGTCTTTAAGGGAGTTAGATTGTTAAAGGAAAGAAAACAAGAGAATGCCACCTTGTCGGCGGTGTGTCTACAGCCTCATACTCCCTATTCTTTTCAAAGCCTGTCAGGTACCATTGCCTTATCAATCATATGGTCTGATAAAAATTGATGTTAATTTTAACTAACTTTTTATTCATTTCTCTAAGGGGTATGGATGAGTGACAAATTACTCAGCAATAGTTATAGCATGTATATTAAATTTATTTCCCAAGATACTAGGAATTTCCAGCAATTCACTGATATAAACTGTTAGTTCTAATTTGGACTGGTTGGAAAATGCAAGTCTTTCAATGCAACTACTCCTGGAATACTTAGTTAAAACCTAGTCTAATAATGGCAATTAAATATGTCATAGTTTGGATTATTATAATGTGAATTTCAAATTCCCTCTGTACAAAACACCATGAAATTTTTAAAAATCCAGAAGTTTATCAACAATATTAATACTTATTTACTGAGAGCAAAAATGATTGAAGACGATATGAATCAAAATCAACACACAGCAAATGTGATGGACATGGTAGGCATCTTCGAGAAGATATAAAAAAAGGCCACATGCTTCTGATGCCAAAATAAGCTTGTTCATCTGCAACAATCATGTTCCCAGTTGACTTAGTTTTATTAATTTTGGAGAAAGCTGTTTAGCCAAAATGATTTTATTCAATGAAAATATGTTGCCTGACAGCTACAAAAACGCAACAAAACACAACACAAAACTTCATAGCATTTTTCCTACAGTGATGATTGTCTAGTACTTAATGAGCACCCTTTTCCTTTCTCTTTCTCCTGCTTCCTCCCTTCTTTTAACAAGTCTTTTGTCAGCACTTAATGTGTTCCAGGCATTTTTTATTTTATTTATTTATTTATCTATTATTATTATTTATTTATTTATTATTTTTTAGCAGAGGCAACCCTTGGTTGACCTCACAGATTGCAAAGACCTTACCAGTTTACAATCTCTATTTATTTTTGATACCTACAGCACCTTGTGTTCCTAGGTAGTCTCCCATCCAAGTACTAATCAGGCCAAACCCTGCTTAGCTTCCGAGGTCAGATGAGATTGAGCTTGTTCAGGGTGGCATGGCCATAGACTAGGCATTATTTCAAACACCCAGAATTTAAACACCGTCCTTATGAAGCTACTATCAAGTTGAGATAGGATGGGAAAATGTCTGTGAAAATAAAATGTACTTGCTTGATTAAAACAGTTATTTATATTAAATCTCATTATGAAGATGTGAAATGGAATATTCAGGCAGTGATGAATTCTGCATCTGAAGTTCAAGAACACTCTAGAAAGGTTTCTTCACCAATATGATCTGAGAGACACATGGGGATGTTCTCTCTAACCAGCTTTGCGTCCCATCAGGACTTCGCTGGGCCTTTATCTCTACCCAGATTCAGTTCAAGTCTTACAAAGAGTTCTTTGAAGCCCACAGCAAATTCAGCTTCCATCTTTGTGGTTTCCTCTTAAGTATAGCCAACAAAATCTCACTCTGCTTTGTAATTGTTCATCTCACCAACTAGTTTAGAAACTGAGGAGATAGATGGTGTGGCTCTGTGGAGTCTCTTGGTTCTCCTAAAAGGAAATTTAGTAGTTGGTAACTATATGCAACTAGTTTGATTCTTTTCCCTGAGAGTTTGACAGTTTCCTAATAATTTTTACTCTTTCCTTTTCTGTCTGCATTCCTTACCCCATATGTGCATATTCTATTTTAAGTTGTAAGTAATAAATTTCTAACCAATTAAAGAGTGCAACATAACTTCTTTTGCATGCGAAGAAATACCAAGAAAAAAGATGGAAACACGCTGGTTGTCATATCACCAATTAAGAATAGGGTCTTGGTCTTTTGTAACTTAAATGCCTTAAAAACATTTTAGTAGAATTTATTCTTAGTGATAATGGAGCTTGTTCTGGATTTTAATAAGATTCTTTGAGCTTAAAATTTTAAAGAACAACTTCAAAGAAAGGTGATTTGTGCACAGAAAATAGTGTTTGTATATAGTTATTAGACATCTCAGCTGCATACTGGTTTTCCAGAGGACATTGAAAATGTCCCTTTTCTGATGTATTTTCTATTTTTTATTTAGGCTTTTAATCATTCTCTTTCTGAAGTACAAGGAAGAGAAATTGTGAAGGGTTTTTAAAAGATGACTTCAGGTCTCTTTCTCTCCGTAAGTTGCAAATCTTTTAATGAACTTGTTTTAAAATAGATGCCCATTTATTCTGCTGAGAAAAATCATGACATTTTGATTCTATGTCCTTCCTGCAGCTATTCTCTTTCTTAAGGATAAAGTAAAAAAGTTTTTTGTATTTGAATGATTTGGATTTAGGGCATTGGTTTATTATAGTGTCTTTATCTCCCCACCCCCTGTCCTTCTGCCTAAACTGAGCACACAGAAATTTCCTCAGTTTAGGAGGAAAGACATTCTCCCTGGGTTGTCCTTGAGCTAACAGCTGCAGACTTCAGATTTTCCAGATAACACACTCAGCAGAACATGTAAGGAAACAGGTCGTGCCCTCACTTAAAAGTTTAAAGGCTCTGATAGAAAAATGTGCCCATATCAAGTGGTTTCTGAAGATGCTGAACCTGAACTGAGTTAACAAGGTTAAAGGTTGACAAATATTAGGAGGTGAGGGTGAAAAGACTCTATAAAGACCTACCTTGAAACTTGTCAAAAAGAGAGATGATCTAGAAAAGGTCAAAGAATAGAAGAGTTGATCAGCATGAAACATACACAGTGGTCACAAATCAAAGGAGAGAGGGGAATTGCTGAATGAGATGTCAGCTGATTTTTTTTTCCCCTCAATGTGTTAAAATGTAGGTATATAAGTGGAAATAAAATTTAAAAAATTAAAGCCAGGTAACAATTATCTATGTGAGTTTAATTTGTACACGATTTGGGCCTGTTTCATTTTAGCAGAAGCATCAGGGACATGCAGCATCTTTAACTTGGGATCCTGATCTTAGGGCTGGCTGCTTAGTAAGTCAGACTACCTCATCATTACTTTTCTTTCACTCCTTCGACAATATAATCCCTGAAACATAAAAAGTAAACCTAATACATCAAATTTTACTATATCATCTAATATATTTTCAGTTTAATAAAAAATTTGTCAGTTTTTTACAGCCCTCCAGGGTACACTAATTATATAATATGTGGCTGTGAATTATATTAAAACAAACATTTTTTAATCCTCTAGGAGTCCCTAAATTGTTTTTTCAGATGGGCTTTAGAATGATCTCTTTGAAATTACATCTTTTATAACATTTTTTAATAATATCTTTCATCCATATTTTTCTTGTAAACATTAAGGGAAGTGATGAATATGAAAGTTTCAGTACAAGGTGGTGTTCAATAAATGCTGATTCCTTTCTTTCCTTCTTTCTATATTGAATGACAATGCACAGACCAGATCAAATGGATATCTTACTCATTACAATACCCAATAACGATGCATAAATGTAACAAATTCCTTTTAAATGTGCAGCTGAATTTCTAAGAAAGTAAGGAAAACACCAGAGGAAAATCATAAAGGGAATAAAAAACATAAAGATAAGCATAAACTGGTTACTGGGACTGTAATGGGGTGTCAGTGAGGATTTTCTGATATACATATATAATATACATCATATATAAAATATGATATAATATTCCACATATATGAGAGTTCATATTTATCAATTAATCTCCACCAAGAGATTGGAGATGAGGCCTTTGGTTTAGAAGAGCTAGAGAAAAGAACACCAAAGCAATGCATAAAGCATCGGTTCTCTCAAAAGACCACATCCTCAGAGTCAATGTGACATAAAAGTAAAAATAAATATTTATTTTGACACAAGAAGACCACCAAGAAGCTGATTCCTTTGTCTTCTTGTCCTAATTCCAATTGGGAAAAAAAAAAAAAGACTCTCATAAGAAAATAAAAAATTAACATAACATTAATTAAAAATTCAATAGAAAATGAAACAGTAAAATGGACACAGAAGTAAAAGTAAATGGAAGAGTAAGGCAGATTTGAGGAAATTATCTAGAATTTAACACAGAAAGATATAACAATAAAATATGTGAATAAAGTTTAAGAGACACAGATGATATAATACATCTTTCTAACATTTGTCCATTAGGAGTTGTTAAAGGAAAAAAAAAAAATAATTAATGAATGGAAAGTGTATATTTAAGTAAAAATAAATGAGAATTTCCCAGAATGAAATAAGAAAATCCATAGATTTGGGAATCACAATGACTATCAAATAGATTAAATATAATAAATCCACTTTTAATCAAATTCAAAAGTGAATCCAGAAATTACAGAAGGAAGAATTTAGAAGCAAAGAGAAAGGAAGGACAAATTACCAAAAGGAATAAAAATTGGCTACAATAAACTTCCTTAAGAAGGCAAAATTAGAGAAATAATGTAGTCAATGTTCTGTGAAAAAGAAACTATAATGAAAAACTCTATACCCAAAAATAATCAGTTAAGATTGATAGTGGAATAAATGCTTTTTAATCACACAGTAACTAAAAACGTCCTCCTACAGACTCTCAAAGAAATACCTTCTAAAAAAATTAACATTCATGAGAAAAAGAAAATTGGAACCCAGAAAAAGCAAATTGATATTAGGAGAACACTGAGCAAATAAATTATTAACTATATAGGTGCATTAAAAATGTAAGTAGTAATAACTAAAAATAATTGAGTTCAAAAAATAACATAAGTTAAATACTGTATAGTAAAGATGCTCAAACTAACACTAGCAGTGAAAAATTCTGCATACTTATAGTTAGGGCAGAGATTAAACAATTGACATAAATATTATAAAGATCCTAATGGCAACAATTTGAGGTGAAAAAGTAACAGATTCAAGAAAAAGTGAAAGTCTGACTAGTTCTATAACAAAGCATTGAATCAATTAGCAGTAAGATCTACACATTAGGCCCAAAACTACGCAAAAGTCAAATAAAGATTTAAATATTACAAAAGAATTTAAGAACAAGATTTTTTTTAAGTTGTTAAGAGAATAGAAATTGAAGTAATTCTACCTTATTCGTTTTATAATTTAAGTATAATCTGATACTAATATCAAGTAGGTTATGTGAAAGGGAAATTACAAGCACATATTTTAAACTTAAATAAAAAATATTTCATCTTAATCAGGTTATATTTCTTGATAAATGAAAGGATGTTTTAATATAAAACATTTATTAATACAATTTTTCTTAATATGTCAAAACTATCACCTTAATAGATACAAACATTAATATAATTCAGTACTGATTAATGAAAATTCTCAGCAATTCTAACAGAAGGGAACTTTCTTAAACCCTACAATAAACATTACACCTAATGGTTAAATATTAGAATCCTACTTAAAATCATTTTTAAAAAAACTTTATTTAAAACTATTTTAACAAATAACTCTTAGAGGGATAGAAAAAAAGACAATTTTGTTTTTAGTTATTTACAGTCATATGATTACCTGCCTAGAATATTAAAGAAAAGTGACTGATAGAGTTAAGAACAGGCTACCCCAAATATGTCATCTTGCTATATTAAATATTTTAAACTGAAGGGATTTGAGAAAATAGCAGAATCAACGAGGCCACTTTGACCTTTCTTCCCACTTCTCTAAAATAGATCATAAACCTCCATGTGAGAGGTGTCTTTTCTGTACCCGGGAGAAAGGAGTATTCTTATCTCTGAAGGCAAAAAGATGTCGAGAACAATTTGAACAAACAATTCCTGTTAAATTTCCCCCAGTTTACTACACTTATCTCACATTATTTGACCTATTATATTTCTACATGAGTATTCATTCTTTATCAACCTTAGCCTGAAAATACTCAGGTTTAAGTATTTGTATCTTTATTTTTTTTATGAAGACTCCTGTGTCAAGTAAAACTTAAATAAATATGTATGATTTCTCCCATTAATCTTTGTCAATTTAATTTTCAGAACCAGCCAGAGATCATAAAAGGGTCAAGGAAAATTTTTCCCTCCCCTACAGACAATCAAAATTAATAAAAGAATCCAGCAAATTTGTTTAGAAGAATAATATGAAAGTCAATTGATTACCTATATACTCAAAACAAATATAAAATAGTTGATATAAAGTAGTTGATTCAAAACAATAAAAATATGATGGAAAATGGAATAAAAAGAATAATGTCCTTAGAATTAAATTTTAAAAAACTGAAAAAATTTTAAAGCCTTTGATGTATTATAAAGACCTGAAATACTTGGGTAAATGTTACTTGAGAGAAAGATTCATTACTGTAAATATAAAATATTCCAAATCAGATAAATCAGTACATTTAATACATTTTAATCAAAATTCCAACAAGTTTTATTATACAGTTATACAAGTAGGACTCACTAATTCATGTGCAAGGTTAAATGGGTAAGAATAACTAATAACTGATTTGACACCCTTGTACAACCAGATATTAGTTTACTAGATTTAACACTAAATAAGTTGGTATAGTGTTGACAAAGAAATAAAGAAATAGGTTAATAGGTGTTTCAGAGTATTAAAATGACCTTCTCACTTATGGAAACAGGGTTAGTATGAAAAATCAGCAGATAAAGTTTGATTCATTCTAAAAATGGTCTTTGCTTTTTCACATGGAAAATATAAAATTGGATTCATTATCATTTCATGCATTTAAAGAAATATCTGATGAATTAAAAATTTATATGTAAAAATCAAAAGGTTTGAAAAAATATAGGAAGATATAGTTATGACATAAGAGTAAGGAAAACTTTCTTAAACAAGATGTAAAAAGGCCAAACTACAAACAAAATGATTGATAAATGCGCCTATATAAAATTTTAAAAAAGATAAACTTTAGAAACAAGCTACAGATTTGATAGTTTTATTTGTGCAACATACATCTGATGGAATACTAGTCTTCAACCTAGAAATCAATATTAAAGGGAGAGAGAAAATAACAAAAATATATGAGTAAAGAACTATTAGGAATATCTCAAGAGAAATACCAAATGGCCAATAAATATTTAAAGAGGTTCAACCTCATTGCTATTCAGAAAAAATATAATTTTAACACAAAAGGAGATACGATTCACTGCCTTTCAGGTTGGAAACATTCTAAAGCACAAAACACCAAATGGTTATAAAGATGCTAAGACCATCCCAGTCAAGATGGCAGAGTAGGAAACTGCTGTATTTGCCCATGACCACATTAAAATTACAACTAAATTATAGAACACTCAACATGGAGAATCATCTGAAGACTAGCTGAACAGAATTTGTATGGATATAGAGAAGAGGTCACATTGAGTCTGATAAAAGGGGTGGAGATGAGAAACAGATTGGCCTGGCCCCTGTGTGTGGCAGTCAAGCATCTTGAGGGATATCTCATTGTGGAGGTCCCCCTAGAAGAGCAAGAGGTCCCAGCCCCACACCAGGTTTCCCAGCCCAGGGTTCCAGCTCCAGGAAGAAGAGTTCCCATAAAATCTGACTGTAAAAAATAAGTATAGATTCCAAACATGCAGGTGAGATAGAAGGCAGCTGGAAACCCAGATGTTCCCTTAAAAGGATCCAGGAACAGACTCAGTTACGAGCAGGCAATTACCCAGGCTCCAGCATAAGACAGCAGCTCACGAGGTGCCAGAGGCATACAGGGAAAGACTGAGTTGTGTAGCTACAGGGTGAGGCTGGAGCCGCCCTTTTCCTTGTGCTCTCCAGTGCAGAGGTGGATACCGTCTTGTCTATATTGAGCCCTCCCCCGACAGGACAAATTTGAATGGGCATTGACCTGATGAAATATACTCGCTCCACCCTGGGACTCTGCCTCACCCAACTCAGGAATTGCTGAAAGCATATTCATGGCTAGTCAACCAGTCTTACCCTACCCTCTTGGCAGGTGGCTCTTTCAACAACAATCAGCAGGCCTCTGGTGACAGGCAACTAGCCCCTGCTTGAGCCATAGTATTTCTTAAATACATCTCTGGGGTGTGTAGGCCTGAAGAGGGCAGTGGATAGCCTTGGTGTGACCTGAGACTTTTTTGAGTGGCCACAGGTCTCAGCAGTGACATGAAATCTGAAATGGCACTAACCTGGGGAACACAACTCACCCCAATCTGGTGACTTCTTAGAAACCCACCTTACACAACTCGTGTATGACCAGAGGTTCTCTCAGCTGCTGAGCCTTATGGTCAGCAAGAAGTGACCATCAGTCCTTGGGGTTTCTTGAGACTTTATCTAAGCTATTTCAGGCCCAGTACTAGTGGCAGATGTACTCAGTTTGTAGTCTGGACTCTCTCATGTGCCTCTAGGTTCAAAATACGGAGAGCCCAACCATGGATTGCTTTGTAGCTTCTCCAGTTAGTCAGGACAGGTCACAGGCAGCTGCTGACCTTGGGCTGCATGGGAGGCCCTCCTAAGGGACTTCAGATCCAACACACCTGGAGCTAGTGTCAGACCACAGCAAGGCACCATTTGATTAGTATCACAAATGGCACATCCAAAGGGTGGTCTCAACAGGCAAATGAACTTGCTAGAGTGAATCCCACTCTATGGGGTTAGCTCCCACACAGCAGCTTTATACCTTTGTGGGCATGGCCAATCCTCAGTACCAATTAGCCTGAGAGTCAATACCACCCACTGACATGTCAACAGTAATCAAGGCTTAGCTACAACAAGAGAGCACACACAACCTACACAAGGGGCACAATCAAAGCAAGTGGCACAGGTGATCATGCAGATCATGCCACTGGACCACAAAGGACACCTACTAAATAAAGCCACCTGGCCAAGGCTGAGAAAAGTAGCCAATCTACCTAATATGTAGAAACAAACAGAGAGGTAGCTAAAATGAGAAAACAAACAAACAAACAAAAAACATGTCTCAAATAAAAGAATAACATAAAATTTCAGAAAAAATTAAATAAAAAGAAAAAAAAACAACCTAAAAGAAATGTAAACAAGCAATTTACCAGTTACAGAGTTTAAAACACTTGTTATAAGGATGCTCAATGAATGTAGGGAAAGGATAGTTGATTTCAATGAGAACTTTAACAAGAAATAGGAAGCATAAAAAAGGACATAGAAATCACAAAAAAGAACCAGTCAAATAAAGAACACAATAACAAATTAAGTCTACACTAGAAGAAATCAACAGTAGATTAGATGAAACAGAGGATTAAATCTGCAATTTTGAAGACAAGGCAGCAGAAAATACTCTCAGAATAGCAAAAACAAATAAACAAACAAAAATAATAAAAACTAAAGATAGTTTAAGGGATCTATGAGACAACATCAAGCATAATAACATTTACATCATAAGCATACCAGAACGAGAGAAAACAAGGGATTGAGAACCTATCTGAAGAAATAATGACAGAAAACTGTCCAACCTGGTGAAAGAAACAGACATACAAGCTCAGGAAGTGCAGAGAGTCCCAAACAAGACAGACCAAACAGGCCCACACCAAGACACATTGTGATTAAAATGCCAAAGATTAAAAAACAGAGAACTCTTAAAGCAGCAGGAAAAAGGTAGCTAGTTACTTACAAGGGAACTCCCATAAGACTGTCAGGTGATTTTTCAACAGAAACTTTGAAGACCAGAAGAAATTGCAATGAAATATTCAAAGCAACAAAAAGCACAGACCTACAACCAAGATTACTCTACTCAGCAAAGCTATCAGTTAAAATTAAAGGTGAGATATAAAGCTTTCCATGCAGGAAAAAGCTAAAGGAATTTATCATCACCATGCTAGTATTACAAGAAATTTTAAAAAGATTTCATTAAGAGGAAGAAGGGAGTAACATAAATATGAATAATAAAATGGTAATTACTATGTACCTATCAATAATCATTTTAAATAAAAAATGTATTAAGTGCTCCAATCAAAATACATAAGGTAGCTGAATGGATAAGGAAACAAAACCCATATACATGCTGTCTACAGGAGACCCACTTTAAATTTAAAGACACACAGGCTGAAAGTAAAAAAAAAAAAAAAAAAAAAAAAAAAAAGGAAAATGTATTTCATGCAAATAGAAATTTTAAAAAGTTGAGGTAGGAATACTTATATCAGACAAAATAGACCTTAAATTGATGTCTAAAATAAGAGACAAAGAAGGACATTACATAATGATAAAGGGATCAATCCAACAATAGGCTATAAACCTAATAAGCATATATATACCCAACATAGGAGCACCTATAAATGTAAAGCAATTATTGATCAACGTAAAGGAGAGATCAACAGTAGTACACTCATATTAGGGAACTTTAACACACCATTGATACCAACGGACAGATCTTCCAGACAGAAAATCAACAAAGAAACAGTAGCTTTAAATGACACAATAGACTAGATGGATTTAATTGCTATTTTTAGAACATTTCATCCCAGAGCAGCAGAATATACATTCTTCTCAAGTATACATAAAACATTTTTCAAGATATACTACACGTTAGGCCACAAAACAAGTCTCAGTGTATTTTAAATCAATTACCAAAAAAAATGAAAAATGCACAAACATGGGGAGATTAAATTACATTCCACTAAATCATGAGTAGAGTAACAATAAGATCAATGAAAATGAAAACACAACTCAAAATCTAGGGGACCCAGAGAAATCAGTCCTAAGAGGGAAATGCATAGCAATACAGGCCTATCTCAAGGAGCAAGAACAATTTAAAATAAACAATCTAACCTTACACTTAAAGGAACTAGAAAAAGAACAGCAAACCCAAACAGCAAGCCCAAAATGAGTAGAATTTAGGAAATAAAAAAGATCGGAGCAGAAATAAATAAAGTGGAATATAAAATCATAATACAAAATGAAACCAAGGGTTGGTTCTTTAAAAAATGAAATAAAATTGATAAACTTTTAACCATACTTATCAAGAAAAAGAGAGGATCCAAATAAATGAAGTCAGAAATGAAAGAGGAGAGGTGACAACTGACTCCACAGAAATACAAAGAATTATATATAAAAAAAATGCTATGAGCCATTGTATGCCAACAAATTGGACAATCTGAAAAAAATGAATAAATTCTTAGAAACATAATCTCCCAAGACTGAGTCAAGAAGAAAGAACATTTGAACTGACCAATAATTAGTAATGAAATTGAATTAGTAATAAAAAAACTCCCAAAACCAAAAGTCCTCGACTGGATAGACTCACAGAATTTTACCAAACATTCAAAGAAAAATTAACATCTATTCTTCTCAAACTATTCCAAAAAATTCAAGAAGAGGAAACAATTCCAAGTTCATTTTACAAAGCCATTACCCTGATTCCCCAACCAGAAAAAAACATTATAAAAGAAAATTATAGGCCAATATCCCTGATAAGCACAGACACAGTTTTCAACAAAATATTAGCAAACCTTATTCAGCAGACATTAAAAATCATACACCATGATCAAATGGTATTTATTTCTGAGATATAAGTTTAGTTCAATATCTGCAAATAATTAATGTGATATACCACATTAACAAATTGCAATATAAAAAACATATAATCATATTAATATATGCAGAAAAAGCTTTTGAGAAAATCTAGTATTCACTTATGAAATGAACTCTCAGCAAAGTAGAAATAGAGGGAACATACTTCAATATAATAAAGGCCATATATGACAAACCCACAGCAAACATTATATTCAATGGGGAAAAACTAAAAATGTTTTTCTTAAGATCAGAAATGAGACATGGATATCCACTTTCACCACTATTATTCAACATAGTATTGGAAGTCCTAGACACAGCAATCAGATGAGAAAAATAAAAGTAAAAGTCATCCAAATTAGAAAGGAAGAACTAAAACTGTCATTACTTGCAGATGGCATGATATTATACATAGAGAATTCTAAAGATTCCACTAAAAATCTGTTAGAACTGATAAGTGAATTTAGTAAAGTAGCAGGATAAAAATTAATATTCAGAAATTGGTTATATTTTTATACATCAATAATGAACGATCAGAAAGAAAAATTAATAAAACAATCTCATTTACAGTTACATCAAAAACAATAAAACACTTAGGAATAAATTTAACCAAGGAAGTAAAAGACTCATTCTCAGAAATAAGTCATTGAAGGAAGAGATTGAAGAAGATACATATAAATGAAAGCATATATGTGCTTATGGATAGGAAGAACTAACATCATTAATGTATCCATACTACCCAAAATGATCTATAGATTCAATCCAATCCTTATCAAAATACGATTGACATTTTTCACAGAACTAGAGCAAATGATCCAAAAATTTATATGAAACTATAAAAACCCCAAATAGCCATGGCAGTCTTGAGAAAGGACAAAATTTCAGGTATCACATAGCCTGATATCAAACTATACTACAATGCTATAGTAACTAAAATAGCATGGTACTGGCACAAAAACAGTCACACAGATCAATGGAACAGAATCAAGAACCCAGAAATAAACCTATGCCTATATGTTCATTTAATCTATGACAAAGGAGGCAAGAATATACAATGGAGTAAAGACAGCCTATTCAATACATGGTATTGGGAAAACTATACAGATACATGCAAAACAAATAAAAATAAATAAAACCAGTCCACATTCTTACAGTGTATACAAGAATAAATTCAAAATGGATTAAATCCTTAAATATAAGACTGAACCCATATACTCCTATAAGAAAGCATAGGCAGTAAACTCTCTGATATTGCTTTTAGTAATATATATATATATATTCCCCCCCCCCATGTCATTTTGGGCAGGGGAAACCAAAGGAAAAATAGAGAAGTGGGACTACATTAAACTAAAAGTTTTTGTACAGCAATAGAAATCATTAGCAAAATAAAAAGATAACCTACTAAATGGAAGAAGACTTTTACTCATGATACATCTGATAAGGAGTTAATATCTAAAATTAATAAAGAACTCATAAAATCCAACAGGTAAAAAACAAATAATCCAATTAGAAAATGGGCAAAGGACCTGAATAGACTTTTCTTCAAAGAGAACACAGGATGACCTATAGAGATATGAAAAGATGCTCAATGTCACTAATCATCAGAAAAATGGAAATTAAAACCACAGGAAGAAATCACCTCTCTCTATCAGAATAGCTATCATCAATAAATCAAAAAACAAGTGTTAGTGAGGCCGTAGAGTAAAGGGACCCTCGTGCACTGTTGGTGGGATTGCAACTTGGTGCAGTCACTATGGAAAACAGTATAGAGGTGCCTCAAAAAATTAAAAATAGAACAACCTTATGACCCAGCAATTGTGCTTCTCTGTATTTACCCAAAGAACCAAAACACCAAATCGAAATGATATATGCACTCATATGTTCACTGCGGTGCTATTTACAATAGCCAAGATATGGAGGCAATGTCAATGCCTATCAATAGACAATTGGATACAGAAGATATGGTACATATATACAATAAAATATTACTCAGCTGTAAAAAAAAAAATCTTATAATTTGCAACAGCTTGGTTAGACCTAGAGGGTATTATGTTAAGTGAAATAAGTCAGACAGAGAAAGACAATACTATATTATTTCATTTATATGTGGAATCTAAAGAACAAAATAAATGAACAAACAAAGGGAATACAAACTCATAGATACAGAGAACAAACTGGTGATTGCTAGGTGGGAGGGGATTGGGGAACTGGGTAAAAAAATGTAAAGGGATTAAGATGTACAAATTGGTAGTTACAGAATAGTCACAGGAATTTGAAGTACAACATAGGATATACAGTTAATATATTGCAATAACTATGTATAAGACCAGCTGAGTATTAATCAGGTGGATCTCTTCATAAATTATATAAATATCTAACCATTATGCTGTACTCCTGAAGTTAATATAAAATAATATTGAATGTCAACTCCAACTGAAAAATAAAAAAATACCAAAAAAAGATGCTAAGCAATTGACAACTCTCATACACTACTGAAAAAGGATGCAAACTGGTCTAACTATCCTATAAAAAAACACTTTTGCAGTATCTAGTAAACCTAAAAAGGCTTACTCTTTATATTCTAGCAATTCCTGTTTATATGTCTTCCTAGAGAAATCATCCTGTCCTTACACTTAAATTTGAGGAAAAAGATATAAGAATGTTTACCAAAGCATTATACTTAATAGCGAAAAAGAAGCAGGGGGTGTATAGAGGAACCTGCATCAAAGAAGAATGGACACATAATTTGAGGAATATTCATACATTGGAAGAGTATCACATGGTTAAAAAAAATAAAATATGTATAAACATGTATAAATCAAAAAACTAACATAAAAAGTCCAAAAAATTGACCCAAAAGTGGGAGGGATGTTATAGAATGAGATATACAACATGATACAAATACATTTCAAAGTCACAAAATAATTCTACATATCTTTTATGCACACATGTAAAAGAAATTGCATAGGAATAAGAGCTAGAATGAAAAACCTTTAGAATGATGGTATTTTGACCCAGAGCAGATGTCAGGGGGAAAAGTAGGAAATTTCAAAAGTTTTTAACCATTTTTTTTCCTTTAAGGATCTTCAAGAGAACATGGCAAGATTACTATGTTATTTATACTATTTCTTAGTTTTTATTTTAAAATATTAATTTTGAAATTTAGAATAAGCAGCAACAATATCAATAATAATAAATACAAGGGCAATGATGTATTCCTGAAGTTTTTAGTATCTTAAAACCTTAAGACAGAAGATAGCAGTTTGATAGTTAATAAAAGGTTACAAAATTCTGAATTCTTCTTGCTATTAAAACACTAGAAATTCTATGGTTAGCTGCTTACAGGTTGTAAAAATTCACGACATTCAAATTTATTCCAGAGTTTTAAGAGAGTAAATCTTCCATATCAGCTGACCTAAATATATTTTAATGTTTTTTTTTTCCCCCTTACTTTAAAGATTCAAAGTTAATAATGAGGTTTCTTGTGGGCTATTTTCACCTTTAATTGTATCAATTGACTCTCTTTAGGAAAAAATAAATATTACAGAAAAGCAGCTAGCAATATGAGAAACTCCAATATTTTGATTAAATGTTCTAATAAAGTGAAAATGTATCTAATTAAAAGAAAGTATTAAATGAGTTATTTGACATATTAAAATCAATTCAACCAACTGGGCTATAAGTTCCTTATACACATAAAGACAATTTATTCAATTCAAGAAATATTTATGGAATGAGGAACTTCAAGATTATGGTGATAAATTGGACATACACAACTAAATTTATTCCAATTACAAGTTCCACTAAAACAGCTATAAAGAGATTATTTTAAAATGCATAAACCTGTAAGGAAAGGGAGAATAAGAAAAGAAGTCTTAACAAAATTTTGGAACCTGGAAAAAGGTCAGGAATAATAACTAATTTAACAGACTCAAGGAAGCTTAATCCTAAACCAGTAGTTGAGAAAGCTGAGAACCAATCCAGTTTATGTTATAAAATATTTAAAAAAAAAAAAATCAGGAATGCAGTAGAGGGCTAAAATTAAGAGGTTACACCTTAATTCATTTACTTTATGAACAGCCATGGCAGATGACTGACTGGAGGTTTATCCTCCGAAGATGATAAAAGAAAAAAGGTTTGATTGGGGATAAAGGGCTTAGTTGTATGTGTGGGTACAATAGCAAAAGAAGGATTTAAGTTGTATGTTCTGAGTGTTAAATGTTAAGGGGTCCCAGTTCTCTTCCTTGCTTGAAATCCTAGAATGCTGCTAAATTGTATAATACATACTGAATTTTGGGAAAATATGACATATTCAAGGAGACCTAGATGTTTTAACATCATGATATTTTAAAAATGGCCCAAGTGATTGCTGTATACTAAAACTCAAAATGAGACCAAGCTACATGTCTAGGGCTTACAATCATTCCTTAGCATGGGCAGATTATCTCTAATATAAATAATTATTCAGGGAGAAGAAAATTTTATATGTGTGTATATATATATATGTATAATATATATGTATATATATGTACATACATACATATATGTATATATGGGTATATATACATGTATTTATACTTATGTATATATATGTACATATATATATACACAAGTATAAATACATGTATATATACCCATATATATACACATATGTGTACATATGATATATGTGTGTCTGCATATATTTATCTAAGCTTACATATTTATACATATGAAACTATCATTAATTTCCCCAGAAAGATGAGTAGATATTATATTACACAAGAAAAAGTGCTTAGATAACAAAATGACATTTTAGAAATTAAAAATACATAGCAATAATGTTCATTATAAGACTTAAAAAATATAACTGAATAGTGTTCTCAGAAAGTGAGTCAAAAAATTTAAAAAAATGAATGAGTAGCATGATAGATTAAATATGACTGCCAATATTTTGGGTGTTCTTCTCATTGAAAATGCAGTCTAATGTCCCTCCTCTTGAATCTGGGCTGGAAACAGTGACTGCTTTGATAAATAGAACAATGCAGAAGTGACATGGGAAGAAAAGGTTAACAAAACTCTTTTGGATCTATTAACTTTATTTACCAGTGGCACATCCCTGGGGAAAGAAGTAAATATATATAATGTACCTGATCTAAGTTCTGGACCTCTGGGTGCATTAATAATATTATTTGCTAGCCATAGCTATTGAAAGCTCTTGGTAGGATGTTCTCTAACTAAAGGATCATTTAAAGTAAAATAAAAAAATATATATATATATATATACACACACACACACACACACATACACATACATACATACATATATAACACAAAAATCTATGAGGTATGGTTTCTTGGAGAATGTCACATGAACTGTACAACTATCAGGGATATAAGTTGGCTAAAACTGTCAAAACAGCCATTCAGTGGCGCTGAAAATCATTCAAAGATAAACAATAAACCAAGAATATATTCATGGAAAGTACTGAATTTCAGATAAGAAATGTTGTGCTCTTGCTCAAGACTCCTCCCATGAAGAGACTACATCTTTTATTCTTCGTTAGAGATGCACTTCTGATTCAAGAGAGAAAGGTTTAGAGGAGCACACTTGATGCCTCAGAGCTCTCTAAATACTGCATGAGCCTCTCAAATGTCGGTATCCATGATACAAGTAGTAAAGCTTGATATTGGGTAAGATGTTTTATTTGAGTCTCATTTGACAACTTGATCCTATGTGTTAGTTCAAGATACTGTGCTAGATTCTAGGCCCAAGCCATAAGAGACTAGGTTCCTCCTTCCAACATCTTGGGAAACTCTCTCTGAGCAGTAGTGAAGGAGTTAAAAAAAAAAAAGTGAAAAAATATATGTGTGTGTTTAGGTATATATCCCATCAGCTACCGTTCCCTCTCTTTCTCTGTTTTCTTAAGGGAAAGCACCCGGCTGCTTTGGTTTCACTGGGATTAAGCTAATAGTTTCAACTTTGGCAACTCTGGACAAAATAGCTTCTCAGATTTGGGATAAACTGGGCCTTGTCTGAGACAGTAAGTGTCTGATCCAAGAGGGTGGCCTCACTGTACCAAGAGACTTTATCTGGGCTGGAAATCTTTCTTTCTTTCTTTTTTTTTTTTCTTTCTTTCTTTCTTTCTTTCTTTCTTTCTTTCTTTCTTTCTTTCTTCTTTTTTTCTTTCTTTGCTCTCTCTCTCTCTCTCTCTCTCTCTCTCTCTCTTTCTTTCTTTCTTTTTCTTTCTTTCTTTCTTTCTATTTATGGTGACATTGGTTAATGAAATCCTATGTTTCAGCTGTATATTTTAACACTAAGGTGTATATATGTTTACATTGTGTGTTCATGGGCTGGACACATTTAAGTTCACTTTGAGCTGTCTGAGACCAGTCTCTGAACTTGCCTCAGTTCCAAGACTCCAGACGGAGCTCTTGAGGATATACTCTCACAGAATGGTATTCTCCTTGCAGCCTCTCCTGCTTCTCTTGACCCATTCTTCAAAAGAAGCCAGAGCAATTCAAACTTTTACAAAGTGTAAAATTTTAGAGAGGAGTACACACTAGTTCATGTACTGGCAGATGAAATTTCATAAAGTGCACAGCTGTGTGCAATGGCCCCAGATCAAGCTGCAGAGACTGACCACCACCACCTTCCCTCTCCCCTCCCATGCCTGACTGCCAAGGGTAACCATTTCTGGATTTCTAATGGCATAGATTGTTTTTTTTTCCTGGTTTTGAGAATTACATAAATGGAACAATACATGTTTAATCACAGGGAAAAAATATTCCCAGAACTGAAGAACACAAATGCCTACTGAGTGCCCAGCCTAATGGCTGAAAATTGACCTACACTAAGATGTATCAGAATATAATTGTTTCAGTATGCTGGAGAATATAAAAAAAAAAGATTCTGAATTTCTCAAAAAGGACAAAAATAAAAAACAAATAAAATTAATATGCAAAGTATGAGCATTTAGCATGGTTTTCAACTTCTCAACAATGGAACAATGCCTTTAAAATTTTGAAGGGAAATTACTTTCAATCAAGATTATATGACAACCAAATTATCAATCAAAAATGAGTACAGAATAAAGTAATTTTAATACGCAAGTTCTCAAAAACATGTACTTCTAAGTCATCTTTTGTCAGGGTGTCTTTATTGAGGAAATATTCAGAAACTCTTGATTTTTTTTTTTTAGAAACTCGATATTTGTGAGAAGAGAAATGAAATGATAAGAGTTATGGTTAAAATTATTTATTTTTCCTGAAATTTTTTCTAAAATTATATTTTACAAAAAAAAAAAAAGAATCTCAGTCTTAATAGAGAAAGTTATAATATCCTGGATATTTAAGATTATGAGTTTTGAAATACTCTAGGAATCCAAAAGACTTTGTTGTAATAGAGAGTTGATTAGTGAAAGACAATTTGTCCATTCATCTACAGTCATATCTCAGTATCCTGAGGAAATTGGTTCCAGAACCCCTGCGAATACCAAAATCTGAGGATGCTCAAGTCTCTTATATGAAATAGTGTAGTATTGGCATATAACCTACTTACATACTCCTGTATAATTTAAATATCTAGTTTACTTATAATACCTAATGCAGTGTAAATGCTATGTAAATAATTTTTAGACCATATTGTTTAGAAAATAATGATAAGAAAGATAAGTCTGTGGTTGTTCAATATAGACACAACCATCATAGATCTAACTACATAGTACCCATCAACAACAATGTAACATTTTGATCAGATGCTGGTTGAATTCTGAAAAAGGAACCCATAGATACTGAGAAACTGCTATAAATGATTAAGAAGTTAACTAGATTATTTGTAATTACACAGAGTAAATATTGGTCTCTATACTCTTTAAAATAGATCACCCAATTGGTGAAAGGAATTTTAGAATTTGAGATAGATATAGCAGAGGGAGAGAGCATGTATTGAGTTGGTGCTCAAATTTCAATTCTGCTTCTAACCAGTTGTGTCAGTCATAGAACTTAACTTCTCTAGTTTGTTATAGTCTCACTAATAAAATGGAAATATCTATTTCAGTTATTATAAATGTAAATGACATAATATATACTATTTACAGTTCAGTAACTGTCATTTAATAGGCATTTAATAAGTAGCAGATTATTTTTTCTTTCACTTATTCTTTTATTAATTTATTCATTCTTTCTAATTAAGAGGTAACATTACATATAACCCTTACTGGAGACAGGTTAGAGTCTTTCAAATTGGGAAAAATAGATAGAGAGCTAAAATCTTTGGAAACTGTAGCCTAAGGGAACAATTTATTTGAGAATAAAATATAATATATATATATGTGTGTGTATATATACACATATATGTGTGTGTGTGTGTGTGTGTGTGTGTGTGTATGATAGAATGTTCTGCTTTAGTATGAGTAGCCAAACAGCATTAATGATAAATTTAACTAAGATAATACTATTGTAGCTGAATATAAGTTGAAATATTCTTGTCAGTCACAATTCGTAAATGAAGGCTGAGGCATCTCATGAGTGAGAACAAAAATAATAAGCCAATGTTTAGTGAAGAAAGCTGATAAAAAGTTTAAAGTGATAATAGAGTTTTAAATTTTTATTTCTTCTAAAATTTGCTTTAGCTAGTACTTTTTATATTTTAAACATGGCCTAGAAATTTAGATCCTATGTTATTATCTACTTAAACAATTAATTTATTTTGTTTCATTTTTAAAGAAGAAAACTATGAGCAATTATTAAGTGGACTATCCTTTAAAAAATCCATACTTAAAATAATTTTAACTGCTTGAGCCTATAGTACTGTAATAAAAAAAATTACCAATTACTTAGAAACAATTACCAACAAAGAAAAGGAGTTTTGTTTCTCTATGACTTGCCATGAAACATCAATCCTTTTTAAAATAACAACAACAAAAGAACAATAAGGAGAAAAAATTATCAAAGGAAGCTTGTTATAAAGTGGTATATTCTAGAAGGTAGCCTTAGGGCCTGGCTCTTGAGGAATGCATTACTAAGAAATCGCTGAAGAGATTAAAGTTGTTGGTTTTCTTTTTCTTTTCTTTTCTTTTTTTTTTTTTTTTCAAAGTCTACCTCATTGACAGAAATCACAAAGGCTGTGAGAAACCTTAGTCTAAAGGCAACACAGTCAATCTTCCTGACTCCTGAAAAGCCCAAGCTGAACAATGTAAGCGCTGGAGTTCTCCTGAGGAAAAATCTTCCCTTTGCTAAAATCTTTACTGAAAGAAAATTACTCATAAACTTGGGAGTCCTCTTGGGATTATCTTTCCCTACTTCAAATGGTCCTTTTCTACTTAATACACAACTTTGTTTCTCAGTGCCACAATTCCGGAAAGATATATTTCTATGATCAAAATAGGCACATGAGCCAAAGTTGAAAAGCAGGTTTAGAGACTATGAAAAAAATTATCTTCTCTCTGGAATCCCTCAAACACACAAAGCATTTTCCTACCTCCAGATTTTCAAGCATGTCAGTTCTCTCATAGAATCCCCTCCTTACCTGGGTCTGGACAAATTCTCAGAATTCTAGGTTCTGGTCAAGCTTCGGGTTCATTATCAAGCCTTGCATGACTAATCACACATACACCACTTTAGGAACATATAGTTATTTATATGTAGAAGCAAACTTTATCTCAGCTCAAAACCAGAAACTTTGCTTTTTAGCATAATGAATACCAGAACATCATTTTCCACTGGAGATTGTACGTGGATTGGATAGAAATATTATTAGACACACCCGCCCTTTCATGAACAGGGTATAAAAATGTAGCAGACTCAATAGCTATACCTTTGGGAATAATGCCCTACACTTAGAATATGAAGAGGTCTCATATAACCTATGTGTAAAAGGATTTTTTTAACTGACATAAAATAAAAGTTGAGTTACCTTGAGGGAACTTTTCATACAAGTTGTTAGTGGAATTTCTGGAAAGGCAGAGGAGCGGACACTCCACTGAGCTGAGAGGATAAGTTTTTTAATACATTTGTATGTGCTTGCTGATAAATGACTGTATGTGTGGTAGAATTTATTCTGAGACTTGCTTTTTTCCCTTTACTTTTAGCTATTGGAAGTCACTGAAATTCTACCAAAATCTTCCAAAGATAATCCAGTAATTGGAAATGACTAAGTTTATGAACATGCAACATGACCCCATTTTTACTTTTCCAATCATCAAATGTCACAAATATTATTAGCCTGGAACACACAATGTAACACATTACAGAAATACATCTATCCTCTTCCCCTTTTCCACAGAAATTTATCTATCTTCTTTCAAAACTTTCTAGCTCTTGTTGATATCTGCTATATCTGTTTTAGTCATTATTTTATTTTTTTTAGTTTTCTCACTGTCAAACTGAAGGCAGAGAACATGGTGTGGGTAAAAATAGTATAAACATTAGGCCCCAATTTCCTAGCAATTTGACCTTGGAAAAGTAACTTATAGTACTTCAGTTATGTTTTATATAAAACACATATAATTATGTCCAACTTACTTGAGCTTTCTGAGAAATAAACGTAGTGGGATATGCAAAGTGCCTCACATAATGATTGACAAACAATACGCTCTAAAATTATTGGTCACCTTTTCTTTTACTTAAGCACAAAGTAAAAACTCAGTAAATACTTGCTGATAACTGATAGATCAAAACAAGTTTTTGCTCAATGTGGGTTAAATGATATTTTCACTTTAGTTAAATACATTTCTTTATTACCTCCAAGACCATATTACAATTTTCATATCAAACGATGTCATCCCTATGTGAGTAAACATAGATCACTGATTATTTAATAGCCAATTACTATTAAAAAAAAAAAAACAGTGCTACCGTTATAAACCAAGTAAGTAAATAGATAGATGATATAGATAGATAGATAGATAGGTAGATAGATAATAGATAGATAGATAGATAGATAGATATAGATAGATGATAGATAGAAATAAGTGACCAGTATCTTTTCAAACACTTCACACATTTAAGAATAATGTACTTAGGGTCATAATCACAAACAATGGTCAATATTTTTTTTTTCAAGGGAATATTCTCTTCTTGATTGTTGTCATTATGTTTCTGGGCTGATATAAAAAATGCAATAAAAGTCCAGGTATAAAAAAAATTAAACAATGAGTTCTTTATTTATAAAAAAAACAATTAAAAGAAAAAAACACTAAATATATCACCTATAATTTATGAGAAACAAAATGTGAATAATTTTTACATTTATATCAACCTAATGTTCAAGTACATGCATACAAACCAAATGTCAAAAGAGCAAAATAATATAAACACAGATTAACAAAGTATAGCACATTTCCCTTTTCCTTTCTTGTTTAGTAGTCCACAAGTCAATTATAAGCTCTATCTTTTCTGCTTATCTTTTCTGTAGCATCTGGGCAAAAGTTGTTATCTTCAGAGCAAAGGAAAGTATTTAGCCTAGACTGTTTCATATCCCCTATCTCATCTTTCTCTGTTTGTTATTCAGATGCAAGTTCAGGGAAATTGTAGCTGTGGATCACCAGGCGTGATGAGCTTGCATTACTCTTTGTGCTATTTCATGTTTGTTGTTATATCTTTGGACTTTACTTCTTGGGGTAAGAATATTTATGTATGTATGCAGAATTGAGGTACTTATTTGGCTTCTTTTTTTCATATATTTCTAAGCCGCTTTATAATTTTTAATATTTTGCATACATTCAATTCCCATCGTAAATAATTAATTTTAAAAACCAGGGTTTTTTCCTTAAAAATGAACTTTTTATGATTGATATCAATTATGGAATTGTATTCAAATTATCAAACACGGAATATGTGAATTATGGTCTGGAAATCTTTGCTGTTGAAGTTTTTATCAAACTAGTGTTCTGGGGTTCAGAATGCTATGACAATCAACATATTGAGAAAAATATTGGCACTGATAAAGCAATGCCCAACACACAGACAGCAAACTGGACAAACCAAATACACAGTTGGTACGGAAAAGGGAAATTTTGTTTTATTGTCTATAGGCTAAGAACAGACTCTGTGTGTGTGTGTGTTGGTTTGCAAGCTGTGTGTTAAGAATTGTACTTACGCTGCTATGCTAAAATTTAAAAGAATTCTCCTATCTTTGTCAATGTGCCCACTCACACTAATATGCACAGAATTTGATGTACAAATAAACATGTTCAAAGTACATTAGATAGGAATCTATTTCAGTAAAGAAGAATTTCTAAATACATTTGCCTGGCTGTTATGACACTGGATCAACCAGGCAAAACTCCCTGGGTTCAAGTCCTAGTTCCTCCCTTAATAGTGTGTGATGTAGTGCACACTACTCTTTCTCACATGTAAAATGGGCATACTAGAAGCATATACCACATGAAGTTTTGGTGAACATTAAATGAGTCAATATATATGAAGTACTTATGATAGAAAGTGTCATATAGTAAGTGCTCAATAATTACATATATTTATTTGTTTTTTTTTCCAAAAATAGACATTTCTCTTAATTCATGTTAATTGCTTCCATTTCGGTTTCCAGAGGAGTTGTAAAACAACTGCTTTATAGACCAATAGAATGTTGTATTCTATGTAAACTGCTTTCAATCTAATATATTACAAAAATATGTTTATTAAGTATTCAATATGTGCTAATGAAGAGGGAAGCACTGTATATGTGTACATGTATTAGATTAATACTTATCTAATCCACTAAATAGGTGCTATTATACCTTTCACTTTATAGAAAAAACCAAGGCACATAGAATCTAATAAAATTTTACCCAAATTCTTATGATAAGTGTATTTTAGAGGTAAGACACGAACCAGATCTATCTAAGGCCAACACTGTGCTCTTATGGTAAACAGTTGACCTGCAAAAATTTATCTTTCTAAATGCTAAGGCTACTTGCTCTGTGCATAACTCATTTTCTACATTCTCTCTTACATAAGATATAATCATGGAGAGTGAAAAGTCACCTTTGATATGTATTTGTGGAATTAAATTATTTACATTAAGTGATAAAGTACCTTTGATTTTTTTTCTCAAAGTTCTTGATTTTCAGTTCTTAAATTACTTTTGTGACTTTTCTTGATCCTCTCCTATTTTTCAAAATCTCTTTTAAGGTATGAAAACCAAAAATAGAAATGATATTCTAGCAAAGACATGACTAATGCAAATTCTAATAAATGTTTCCATTTTGAGGGAAAAAAAAATTCCCATTATTACATTTCACCTCACTTTTCCCTGTCATTCTGGAAAAGCTTAGCTTTCCTTTAACATAGAAAAAAACCCTGATTTCCTATTTTCACCACTTTACCCATATTTATTCTAATTAGCAGGCAGCTAATTTTTAAGGTCTGAAAAAAAGCTTAATGTCTGAGAAAGTTTTTCACAAAAAGTGTTTGTGCATAGAACCTATTTTTAGGAGATAACTTCTGTGACTAGTATGCTCAAAGAAGTTAAACTAACCATAGCTTTATCTTGTAGATTCCTAATGCAGTTTTAAAAACACACACTCCTTATTTTTTGCATTATCTAGAATTTCCCAGTTTGGTAGTCATAGAGACTTTTTTTCTCATAACACTTATTTCATCTCTAGTAGAGAACATAGTTAATTATTGGTCTCATCTGCTCTCCTCCGCTTCCTACTCTGCTGACCTTACTAATTCTACTTTGCTAAATTTGGACTTTTTACAGAAATGGAAGAGTCTGGGGAAGAGCATATTTAGTTACTTGACATGATAACCAACATAGGATTGAGATTTAAAAAACAGAAGAAAATGAGCTTATAGTAAATTATGTGAAAAGTTTTCTGAGTTGTGCTTGTTCGATCTTGGCTATATCATTTAGGACTGAAATCAGTGCTAGATTTTATTAAGGAATATTGTTTTAAAATACGCAATATAATGTTAAAACTAAGTAAGCATATTTTATTAGTTGTGAAACACTAATAAAACACTGAATAAAATTACTTAGTGGAAAAAATATGCTTTTATAATCCACATAGTGGTCTATCTGCACATAAAACACTAATGCATTAAGAAAGTGATATATACTATAAGAACTGTAAAAATAAAATGCTGAGAGAGTTTAAGAAAGAAAGAGAGTCTTTTCTGAGATTGATTCTGTCTTCACCAGCAATTTATTTAACATAGTTTCACTGTGGGAATTATAACAATTTCACAAACAAATAGCATACAGGATTATCTGTCTTACTAAGCCAAATATAGAATAATATACTTTAAACAAATGACAGATTAATCACACTATTATTCAAGGCAATAGGAGATAAAAAGAATAAAGTCCAAATTTAATATGAGATGTACCTTTTCATATGAGTAAATGGTTTTAACCTACTTTGAGCTATATACTGAAAAAATAAAAAATACTGATGACAAATAAAGAAAATGTTAATACATGGAGAAGTAGACCAAGTTTGTAGATTGAAAGACTCAATATCGTTAAGATGTAAACTGTCTTTATTTTTTATTTTTTTGTTTTTTCAGCAGAAAATACACGCTTTATTAGAAGGAAAAGTATATTTTCAAACATGGAAGCAGGCCTGAGAAAGAGAAGAGTGGCTGAAAAGGCCAATGTAAACTATCTTTAGATTGATCTATAGGTTCAGTACAATTGTAATAATCTTAGCAGTTTTTTTAAGAAATAGACATTCAAAAGTTTGTGAGGAAATGCAAAGAAAATGCAAATGTTTTATTAGAATAGCCAAATATTCTTGAGTGTTTTTTTTTTTTAAGTTACAGAACTTCAAGACAGTATATGTACTGTAATCAAGACAGAATGATACTGGCATAAAGATAAATAGATCAATAGAACTGAAGAGAGAACTCAGAAATAACTCCTCAATTGTGTGTTCAACTCATTCTCAAAAAAATTGCTAAAAAACATCCAATGAGGGAATAAAAGTTTTTAAAATAAATTATGTTGAAATACTTAGAGCTTGAGTTAAAAAAAAATAACCACAACCCTTAATGCACAAAAATTAATTTTAGATGCATCATGCACCATTAAAAATAAATCAAGTTTCTAAAAACACACGGAAAAGACAATATCATCACTACTTAAGTATGAAAAGATTTTTTGGAAGAGTCACAGAAATACTTAAGGGTAAAAGAAGGAGGAAAAAAAGCTAAATTAGATTTAATAAATGTTTTAAAATTCTGCTTATCAAAGAATACTAAGGAAATAAAAAAGCATTCATATATGACAAATAATATTCATAAACCACATATCTAATATAGAATTAGAATTCACAATATATACACCTATTTATTTATTTACTTACCTATCTAGTCAATTCATCTACCTATTATCTATCTATCTATCTATCTATCTATCTATCTATCTATCTGTGTATCATCTATCTTACAACTCAGCAATAAAATGACAAACTCAAATTTCATAAATGGGCCCAATAATTGAATGGTCACTTTACAAAAGAAGTTATACAAATGGCCAATAAGGTTGTGTAATTGTTTTAACATCAGTAGTCATTATGGAAATTACAAAATTCTTCAGAATTCCAAAGCAAACAAAATCCTACAACACTAAATGTTGACAAAGATTCTTAGTAAACAGACCTCTTCTTGTTTAAGGGAATGTCAAACACTTCATAAAAGTTCTGGCAGGATTTATGAACCTAAACATTTACCTACCTTATAAGATAGCAATTTCACTTACAGGTATTTGCTAGAGATAACAAAGCACATGTCCACTAAAATACTTTTACAAGAATGTTCATAGCAGCTTTATATCTGAGTAACTGAAAAGTGAAAACATCCCAAGTGCTCATTAATAGGAGAACAGAGAAGCATGCTGTTACGTATTAATACAATTTAATACCATTCGGCAATCAATCAATACAAAAGTAAAGCATGATAATACATAAAAATACAGGTAAATATCAAAAACATATCATACAAATAAAAAAGTCTTACTCAAACATGTACATACTATATGATTTTATCCGTGTAGATTTGGAGAGTAGGCTAAACTAATATTTGTATGCGTATATCAAAATTATTAAACAATACACTTAAGATTTATACATCTCACTCTGTCATTTTACTTCAAAACAAACAAACAAAAAATAAGCACATATTGAATTTTAGTTAATAATGTGAATGTTGGAGTGTTTAGGTATGAAATGCGCTGATAACTGTAACTTACTTTGAAATGCTTCGACAAGATAAATTCATAAATGACTAGAGGAGTAGATAAATAGATAAATATGTAATAAAGCAACCATAACAAAATGTTAATGTAGAATCTAGGAGGTGGGTGTATGGGCATTTAATGAATCCTTTCAATTTTTTAGTATGCTCAAAAATTTTCATAATGAAATAGTGAGAGAAACTTAGGGAGCCAAGAAAATAACCCATGCCAATGCGGACACTTGGCTTACAGCAGTGGTTACATTGCAGAGCAATATCTTTTCAATAAAAGGTGGTGGATCAATTGAAAATAATAAAAATTAAATAACCCACAATATATAGTGTACACAAAAATCAAATCTATGTGTATTGTGGATCTAAACATAACATTTAAAGCAATAAATCTTCATGATCTCAGGGTAGAAAAAGGTAGAGGTAAGAATATCAGGGTGGGTATCTTAATAAACCAGATACTCAAATCGTCATCAGGAAAAAACGTGCTATATTTGACTATATAAGTCATAATTGAAAGACAACATGAAGCAAGTGAAAATTACAAGTCAGAGCAAATAAGAAAATAGTTGCAAAATATAACCACAAAGCACTCATATACAGAATAAATAAAAATAATTCAAATTATTAGAAAAAAGAGAACTCAAAACTGGGCCAGAGGTTTGAACAGACATTTCACAAAATAGGATATTCCAAATCAAGCAATACATGAAACTGTACTTATTGTCTCCAGGAATCTGAGAAATACAACTTAAAACAACGGTTAGATCACATTATAGTTATCTATCAGAATGACCAAAATTAGAAAGACTATACTAGAATTTACTAAATATTGATAAGGATGTAAAATAATGAGAACTTTTGTGTGCTCCTGATAGTAATTCAACATCTATAATCATTTTGAAAAAAAAAAAAAGTTTAGGCTTATTTTGATAAGGTTGAGTATACTTATTGCCTTTAACCAATAAATTATATTCCTAAGAATATGCTCAACAGAGATGCGTACACATGCACCTTAAAAGATATGTACATGATATCTATAGCAACATTAATTCAAAGGTATGTCAAAGGTAAAACAGATTAAAAAGTGGCATATTTATGCATTGGAATACTAGATAGAATGAAAATGAATGAAACACAGGAACATGCAACCACAAGGATGGATCTCACAAAAAATATTGAGTAAAATGAATTTAGCACAAAATAATGCATGCTGTGTGTTTGAATATATATAGATCTCAAAAATCTCCAAAACTCTTCTATAATAATTAGGGTACATGTTAAACTGATAAGAGTATAAAACCTAGAAAGTATTTTTCATAAAACATAAAATCAAAAAAGTAGTTACATTTGTGGATGGAAAAGAAAGTATTTGGGAGGGCAAAAGGTGGCTCCGGGAGTTTTAGCAATATTCTATATTTAACCTAAGTTTTGTTTTGTGATGATTCCATGAATTATGCATATTTGTTCACTTTTTTATCTGTTACTAATGTTTCATTAAAAAAAAAATTCTAAGAGTCATGTTGAAAAAAGACATAGCTAATATGTGTAAAGCACTTAGAACACTGCCTGAGATCACAGTCTTCAAGATTTGAACTCAAATCTGTGAGTTCAAGATTTGAACTCAAATCTGTGAGTTCAAACCCTAGTTCTTCCACTTCCTTGCTACATGGTTTGGGGCAAGTTTAATTTTATTTTGGCTTTAATTCCCCTTTTGTAAAAGGGGATCATAATTATAGTTACATTATAGTTAGTGGTTTAAATAAATTAATCCATGTAAAAGTGATAAAAATAGTCTGGTACATAGGTATCATTAGATGTTAACATTGTCATTATCTTTACCACCATTAGACATAGGAAGTGCAAACAAAGGATAACAGTTGGGAAATATTTGACTAAATAAGTAGACATTTAAAAGACAGAAAGTGCTTTGTACTTTATTCTGTGGCAACGTAGCACAAACACAAAAATACTGTTTTGTGGTATTATAATTCACAGAGAAGAAATCAAAATTTAAAGGAATTCATTACTGTACCCCTGATCACACAGCAATAAGTGGATAACAGAAATTCAAATGCTTCAGGAAGCTTAATCAGGCAGCAAGGTATGAATTCCAAGGGAAAAAGTCATTCAGCAGGAGGGCAAACTATAAGACTCTTTCAATGTTTCATCCAAAGGAATAAGGGTTGTGGTAGTGGGATAGAAAACTGGGGATGAATGAGAATCGACAGGATTTGGAAAGAGATTTAATGTGGCAGCAAGGGCAAAAATCAAAGAGGAGTTCATGCTACTTAGGGCTGGGAACCTGGAAGAATGGTGGCACCATAAACAAAAATAGGGATCACAAGAAGAGTAGCAGGTTTGTGGTAGGAGATAAGAAATTTAATTTAGGCAAAGTATAATTGAGGGGTCAGTTAGCACACTCATTATCATAATGAAAAACATTTATTAAATACTGCATTATGCAAACCTATGCTTCACAGAGCAAACTAAATGAATCTGCCACCAAACTCTCACAGTAAGAGGAAAAGGAGGTAAATGCTGCAGTATGGAGGGCAGCAGGAAGGCTGACCAAGGAAAGTCGGAACAAAGCTTTAATTTGCATACTGGTGAACTCCCTCATGGTGAAGTCCTGGGTAGTTGAGAAGCTCTTTGAATCCATGAGAAACAAAATTAAGAGGTTTCTGACAGTATAGAAAGAAATCCATGACAGTTTTTGCCTGTGGTGTATCCTGTCAGAACTCCCTGAGCCTGGGCCTGGTTTTTAAAAGCCTGGGCCTTATAGATGGTGATGTACACCTGGCTACCAAGCTGCAAGAAGAGAGCTTAAAGATTTGTCCAGGAACAAAACAGGGATCAAGCTAAGCTGCAAGGGGAGACCAGGTGCAAGGCAACGAGAAAGCTAAATCACTAAGGCAAGAACAGGCCGGTTGGAAGCAGAGAGAAGTGAAAGAAGCAGAATGTAGAGACATTCCACAATGCTCTGTTTTCTCAGACCATGTCTTTTTATAGAGAGCCTCAGGACTTGTCTGTGACCGATAAAAATAAAAAAAGTTTGTTACAGAAACTGAGCCTGTTTACACACAACAAAAATGGGTAGAGAATATCAGGTGGCAAACAGACACACAGATAAAAGGGCTGACATTGTTCTCAAACTAAACAGAACCAAAAAAGCACCTTTGTAAATCTTTTCCCAACTTATTTTCTTTTTTCTTCTGCTTTGTTAATCCCAACCTTTTTTATTATTATTATTTTTTCCCCAAAGAAAGACTATCTTGAAATCCTGTCTTTTACAAATGACACATTCTCCCACAGAGCTCTTTTTCCAAGATATGAAAGCTAGCATATGACTGTGAGAGAAAAGTTTGGGTTGCTTTTGCCCATATCATGGGCATCTCACAGATAACAGAGGACTTTCAACTCTCTGGCTGCCAATGTTCCATCTTTCATCTGTACCAAACTCACAATGATGAGGAAGAAAAGAAAGCAATTTAATTCTCAATGGTACTTCATATAGCTCCTGTAAAACATTATTTCTGCCTTATACCAAGTAAGCTGTAATAACATAGGAGTACTGAAAATTGTCAGTTGGATGGTAAAAATGGTGGAAGGAAAATTTTACAGAATAAATCTGAGTAATAAGGAATACATATGCTACAGTGGCTTTTCATCAAGGATTCCAAAAACACCCACTTATCCTCTGCAAAAAAATAAAATAAAATAAAATAAAATAAACAAAACATGAAACATGTTACAGTTCATTTTCTGTCTGTGTATGTAACTTCATCCCAAGATGAGCATCTGTCAAGCCTGGAAAGCATGACATTTATAATGCTGTTCTCATTCTTGACTGAACACATAAAAACACAAAATGTAGTTAGAAGAACATTAGTGCATGTGGGTTTTCTCAAAGCCTTTGCCACAGGCCCTCACATATCCTTGTATTATTTATAGGCTACTGGTGGGTTTTGCTGACGATTTAGAAAGAAGTAATAGGGATAGTTGAAATTTCCCTTCAGGTGGCTCCAGAAAGTCATGGGAATAAAAAGTGTTACCTAGCCCTATACAATCTTCACATTTTCATTTTTAAATGTCTCATTATCTTCATATCAGAAGCTATAGTTCTAGTTTTCCTCAATCTGGAGTTTAGAATCCCAAAACTTGACTAGATAAATTCCCTGGGAACCTAGCCAAAACTCTTCTCTGTGGAGGTTTGACTCCCATTTGGATGAGGATGCTGCTGGCTAGGGAATTCACCTTCTTTGGCTCTAGTTAAGAATTTTCACAGTATTATCCATTTCTATCCCTTAACCTTATGGCAAGACTACATCCACAATGACCTCTGTATTTGGCTTCGAGATAAATAAATTTCTTTTCTATGGCAGATTGTTCACCCCCGTGTTGTAATTTTCAAGAAAGCTAAATCCTGAGACAATCTGGTGATTTAGTTAGAAGCAGATGGAAAAAGAGAGAAAAGAGAACTGGTGTCTTCAGGAATATTTTCTCACTCCATAAATGTTACTTGAAGCCTTTGTTAGTTTAATTTTCCCTCTATAAGTGTTCTTCCCCAGTACTTGACTTAGCATTGGTCCCATCACAATAGTGATGTAGCATACTGTCATCAAAAGGGCATGAATTTGTTCAGAAATCCTGACTTTGGATACCTTCTCCACCACTAGTTAGCTGTGTGATCTTAAACACATTGCCTCATTTTTCTCAGTCTATTTATTAATTTAAAAAATAGTGATAAAAATATCTACTTGGAAAGATTTTTTTGAGAATAAAATGTTTGTATGCAAAGCACCTACTTCAATGCTGCATTAAGTAGTCGGCTCTTAATACATTATATTTATTGTATTAGAGTATTAATTTAATAATATTTTGCTGATGCAGAATAATTATTGCCTGAAATCAGAAATGCTGGAAGTATAGGGAAAATTAGGTGCAAGATGCTTTGTTACTTCTACCTACTCAGCATGCACTTATGAAGTGTGGTATTTTCCTCCATGAATTTCCTCCAGGGCTCCATTTTAGTTTTCTTTGCCATAACTCAGGGCCATAAGGAAAGGATACCAGGAGAAAAAAATGCATTATTCTCCTGCAGAGAAGCAGCTCAGAATCTCTCTCATCCTATTAGGGTACACAAACCTGTTTCTTGATAGTGAGACTCATGTGCTTCTCTGTGAAATGCTCAGATACATTCTATATGCCATTCTGATTTTACCGAGGTAATTTTAAAAAGTGTTGTATGTAATCCTCAAAGCACTATTCAGAGTAATGCTTTGTGTAAACAGTTAAGGTATTACTTCTCTCATTTGTCACTTCATTTTGTGTGGGCTATTCTTCCTGGAGCAGTATTTTTCAGTCTTGCTTACACATTAAACTCACTGGAGGAGATTTTTAAATGCCATGCCCTGGCTGTACCCCAAATCGAGTATACTGCAATCTCTGGAGGTGAGGTGCAGGCCATAGGCATATTACAAAATCTTCCAGAGAGATTCTACCGCGGAACCAAGGTAAGAATCATTAATTGTAATGCGAATCAACCTTTTTTTTTTTTTTTTCTGGGTAACAGCTAACCTAGCTGACCAAATCAGCTGAACTGATCGCTCTAGGTAAACAAACTAAAGTTTCTGACAGTGGCTTTATGGGATCCTTAAGGTCATGGGACAGGTGAGTAATATTTGTCCAGAGCCCGTATACCTCCTGCTACTCTCATCTCTCAGATCTTTCAACGCTGAAACTTTTTCACTCAGATCTCACTTTCTAAGGGCTTAAGAATTCTTTCATCTTGAGAATCTAATAAACTAATTCATACTAATTAAAGAAAATGGCAATATATTTTATAATTTATATTTTCTAAAGTTTATACCTAACTTTCTTCTTGCTAATATAGTCTAATGGTAAGAATATTACACCAATAAAAGAGTAAAAATACTAAAGCAAGTAGAGGTTATGAGATACTGAAAAACCTGTAATAATAAGCAACTGACTATTTTGGTATCATGGAAAAGCATGGAGTCTGAAGATCAGGGTTCAAATCCAGTCCTTTAGTTAAAAAATTACATTATAGTCACTGTTCTACACTCTGGGTACATAGCAGTGAATAAGACTGTTAAGGTTACTGTTCTCATGAAAATAGCTAGACAAAACAAGAATAACAATAACCCTCCCACCGTCAAAGTGAAACATTTCATAATGTGATTAATGAAGCTAAAAAAATAAGTAATGAGATACTTGTAATTGAACTAGAGAGTGAAAATAGCAAAGAGTGTGGAGACAGAGAGTGCTTCTTAGGTAGAGGCTATTGGAAGAGGTGATGTTTGGTTGAAATCCAAATGATGACATGATGAACCCAGATATGCAAACATTTGGTGACAGAGATCTCCAAATAAAGGAAAGACTGAGTATGAAGATCCCAGGGCTGGAACAATTTTGAAGTGTTAGAAGTTCAGAGAAAAAAAACTGCTACATCTGAAGGATATAGACAAAATAGGGTGATAAAAGTTTTCAGCATTATCTTTCTCTAGACTACCCAATCTGAACTTATGTAAATATCTACTAAATGCCACCCCAGAGACACTTCCTCTGATCATCTTATCTTAAAAGAACATTCAACTCCACACACACACACACACACACACACACACACACACACACACTCAAAGAGACATACCCTCTTCCCTTTAGTTTTTCTCTTCCAACCAATATGTCTTTCTACATGAGCAAAAACTTATAAATATGCATACTTAGGGGCATATAATAGGTGGATAATAAATATTTTTTTAGATGAATGAGTGGGTAACAGAAGAAGGCAGAGATCAGATTACACATGGATTTGTAGCTCATGGCAAGGAATTTGGATCAATCGAGTGTATTAAGCAAGGATGTACTGTGGTCTAAAATATAATTTAAAAAATCACGCTGGTTTCTCTGGAGGGAAATGGTCTATAGAGAGATAAGAACAGGAGCAAAGAGAATTAAGAGCAGTAGCATAGCCGATCTGAGGATACAGTCAAGTAGACAACTTAGGTATTGATGAAGTTTGAAATGTCTAGTAGACATGAAAGAGGAAATGTGTAAATAGATAAAGTCAGTGGAGAGGTCAGGGCCTGAAATGTAAATGTGGGTGGTATTATCTTAACAGATAGTATTTAAAATAAAGTGACTAGTGACATCAGCCAGGGAGAGGGTTTAGATGATGTTCTAAATGGGGTCTGGTTCCAAGGATGAGGATAGCTCCATCGCCTGGAAGTAAGACAGAGAAGGAACAGTCAGCCAGCCAGACTGAGTAGTTGTTGGGATAGGAGGAAAATCAGAAGACTGCTATCATGTGAACCAAGAGAAAACAAAAAAAACAAAACACAAAATTTCCAACAGAAAGGCATAACCAGCTCTGTTGAATGATTCTAGGAGAAGAAATAAGATGAGGCTAGAGAATTGATCAATATCTTTTGAAAGCTTGATAGGTAGGGTCATCATAATAAGAATGCTTTTAGTAGAACTGCCTGAATAAAGTGTACTGAAAAGAAAATAAGGAGTTGAGTATTAGAGTCTATGAGTAAGTCTGTTTATTAGCTGAATAACCTTGGAAAGATTTTGAAGCTCAATTTCTTCTTTTCTTAATTGAGAATACCAATAGGCTGGGTGCTCTACTGACTTCACAGAGATCAAAACCCATGTGAAACTACCTATGTAAAAGTTTCTCCTCGCAACCTTAAATTATATTTAAGTAATATTTAAGTAATTAAGTATATTTAAGTAAATATTTAAAATATTCACTACTGTTTTTATTTATTTATTTATTTTGTGGAGAATGAATAGTATTATTCAGACCACGTAATGATCATCTGAAGCATCTGAGAGCATACTAGTAGGATACAATGAGTTGAATTTCTTTAATCTCTAAAATGTCAGGTGGGGTGAAATAGTTGAGGGTCACAGCAAATTAAGAAAACGTTATTGTCAGTCTCTCCCCAATTTCTTGGGCGAGGAGCATGAGGAGTTACTTATTAGCTCATGTTACCAATGAACAGAGTATGGTTTGTAGGAAATGCCCCCTAATGTATTTTGCCAAAGAGGCAGAAAGGCTTTTTTAAAGCAGTGGTTCTTTACCTTGGCTGCACATTAAAATCATTTGGGGAATTTAAAAAAAAAAATACTGAAGTGCCAAGTCTCACTCACAGTGATTCTGATTTTGTTTGTCCATAGTGCAGCCTGAGCACTGATGTTTTTAAAAAGCTCCCCAATTGATTCTAATGTGCAGTAAAGGTTAGAAATCACCTGAGTAGAGACAGAGAATTACATGTACAAAGGACTCAAAGAGGACATTCTCCTCTCAAGGCAATCCAATATATCCTCAGATATAGCTTGGGCTCTTTTTGCCTTGACTTTGTTGCCCTACATTTTGCCATTTCTTTTTCTGGAAGGCACTAAATTCTGTTGCTCCTTAAAGGCAATAGTAACTGACAAAGAATGATTAAAAAGATGATCGATGTACAGCATTTATATATATATATAAAAAATTCAAAGTTGGCTTTTAATATAACTATTCCCTTTTCTGGGTAAGAAATAACAGCTCAAGGGAAAATGGACAAAACTCTACACTGATGGCTTTAACATATTAATGTGAAAATTATTGCCTTAAATTCCCTAGTGGCGATTTTTAAAGCACTTTTTTCATTCACTTTACCAGAGGCTGCTCGTATTTAATCAGAGGTTACAGCATTTTCAACATTTTATTCAAAAAAGAAGTACATTTTTTCTCTAATTATATTCCTTCCACTAAATATGTGAAGGTATGTCTAGCAGACTAATTTCAACAAGTAATGCAACATATTTTTCAAGTAAAATAGGGTTAAGGTTTTATAGTTGTCTTTTTGCTATGTTTGAATTTTTAGTTAATATAATGGATCTAAAACAATCAATGTATTTTTACTTATATTTATATACAACATTAAGCTATATGGTTGAAATGTGAGTAAAGAAGACATTGAAAAATATATGAAGTTCCAATATTTTGAACCACTGAAGGAAGTGATAGCCTAATCAGTGATCTCCAACATTTTTGGCACCAAGGACTGGTGCTCCTGTGAGAATCTAATGCCTGATGATCTGAGGTGGAGCTGAGGCAGTGATGTTAGCAGTGGAGAGCAGCTGCAAATACAGATGAAACCTTGAGGGCCAGCCTGCTGCTCAGGCTATGCAGCCTGGCTCCTAAGAAGCCATGGACCAGTACTGGTCTGCAGCCTAGGGGTTGGGGACCCCTGACCTAAATTATTAAAATGTCTACATTATAGACAGATTCAGTCAGATATTTAGAATTATCCAGTCACTGGCTAAAATGAATAAATTGAGTAATTTTAGCTAATATTTACATAATACCAAGTATATTCTTGCACATATAATCATTATACTGTATAAATGTTAATGCATATAAACGTTACATGCATCCTATGAGGTAGGTACTTGTGTAGTCATCTTAAAAATGAGAAAACTGAGGGACAGAGAGGTGAATAATATACCCAAGTTCCCACAACTGCTAAATGCAGAGCCAGGATTCCTACTCAGGCAGTATAATTGCAAAATCCATATTTAACCACTATTCCATCTTGTGTTAAAGCATACACTTTGCATAGAAGCAATCGATACTATTCACCCAGTGCTATTCACTCTTTTCAAAATACATTTTTATATATTATAAATTTTTTAAATGGTCTGAGCCATACATTTTAACCTTGTTGCATATTTGACTAAAGTTCACAATAACAAAATAGATGTAATAGTGGAAGTCTGGCTGTTAGCTTTAGGCTGAGTCCTATATCATGGTGATATCTTGAAGCTGTCACCACATATATTCTGGTTCTTACGTTTACAGATTGAAAACTCAATTGTGTTAGTGTACTCAGAGTTAATTGAGCTATCGGAGGACTAATTTATTAAATAAAGTTCCAGAATGACAATGGATCCATCATATATTAGAGGTTATATAACCTTTGCAAATATTACAATATTTATGTCTTCTGCTCTAGAAATGTTCAGTGCTCCTAGAAAACTAAATCCAGATGATGAGGTTTTGTGTTGAACATGGTCTTGATAAAAAGAAACTTGATTGCTACATTCGAAAATGAGGATGTTTTAAAACATAGCATAAATCATTTTTCTTATAGAGAATAGAAATATAAAAAGATATATCTCACAAAAAAACTACTACCCAAAAGGGCTACTGTATATAGTCTAAGGAATTTTTTTCTATGCCAGAAATAGTATTGCCTATTTTAAAGGTTTTTATAAGTTAAATTTTACCCAATGATTAATTAAAAGTGCTCAGTAGAAGTAATTGAAAATAAATTATATAATATACAATTATATAACCAAATATAATTTATATTACAATGACATAACTTTTTCTAATTAAAAAAGTAATATAAAAAGTAAAAACAGCTCATTATTAAAAATAAAAAATTCAGAGAAATATAAAGAACATAAAATTTTTTTATAACTCAAATACTTTGATTTAATCCACAAATATTAATTTTGTACCTGTTATACATTAAGTATTAAATAATCAGCAGTTCAGAAAGCACAAAGAGATGTCAGATAAATAAATGGTTAATTAGAATATAGCATGATGTACTCACGCACAATCTCAGAATGTGTGGAGGCACACAAAAAAGGGAACTTAACTCAGAGAATGCTTTATGTTTCAATTACATTTAAACTGAGATCCAAAGGTAAAACAGCAATTGCTAGAAGAAAAGTTTATTTATTTATTTTATTTTATTTGAGCACAGTTAAACAGGCGTATTGGAAAACAGTGTGTAGTAGTTTCTCAAAAGTTAAAGATAGAATTATCATATGACCAGCAATTCCACTCCTAGGTATATACCCAAGGGAAATAAAAACATATGTCCGTGCAAAAACATACATGAATGTTTATAGCAGTATCATTCATAATAGCTCAAAAATAGAAACATCCCAAACACCCATCAACTGGTAAATGAATAAGTAAAATGTGATATATCCATACAATAGAATATCATTTGCTTATAGAAACTGATAAAGTACTGATGCACACTACAATATGAATTCCCCTTGAAAAACATGTTAAGCAAAAGAGTCAGTCGCAAAAGACCACACATTGTATGATACTATTTATATAAGCTGTTCAGAATAGATAAATCTATAGATAGAAAGTAAATTGATTACTCATTACCTAGGGCTGGTGAGGGTAGGAGTGAGGAAGTAATGGAATTGGGGAATGAGTGCTAAAATGTACAGGGTTTTTTTTGGGGGGGGGTAATAAAATATTCTAAAGTCGATTGTGGTAACTGTTCAACTTGATAAATAGTCTAAAAGCAATTGAATTGTACATTGAATTGCATGATATGTGAATTATCTTTCAACAAAGTATTACACACACACACAAACACACACTTTGAAGGTGGTATCACAGGAAGTATACCTCACCTTACACAAGATTTCCATTTTCATGATCTTGATAATTCTCAAAGAAATATCTATGAGGCATATTAAAGGAGCTGGGTTAGATAAACTTTTTTCCAAAATTCCCAATAATAATGAATAGTGGAAAAAGCCAATATTCATACTCAGAACTTTTGATTCAACAGAATTTTCCTTTGAATTATTACTAGCTGACTTAAATTACATCATTATTTAGTACAAAGATTTAGTGGTGTTTTACATGTAAATACAGATACACACACAGCTGAGAGAAGAATAAGATTATAATAAGGCCTTATGTTGACATGTAGAAATGGGGAAGGGAGCTAAGGTGACTGGCCGGGGAAGGGAGTTTGATTCACCCAGTGGGACCAATTTAGGCTATGCTTGAATGAAAGAGATGAGGTCAGGTGGCAAAGAAAAATGGTTTTAGATAGTGAAACCAAGTGGTATATTTGAGGAAAGCAGAGATGAAAATAAATTACCTGTCGAAGAGGAGACTTTTGTCTGGATAAATGGATCCATTGCAATGAATGGATAAATGTGATTATATATACATATAACCACATATATATGTAATTATAATATTATGGAATATTATTCAGCCATAAAAAAAATGAAATCCTGCCAACATGGATGGACCTCGAGGACATTATGCTAAGGGAAATAAATCAGATACCAAATATTGCAGGATCTCACTTATACATTAATTATAAAAAGGTCAAACTCATAGTAACAGAGTAGAATGGTGGTTGCCAGGGGCTGTGGAAGGAGGAGAGTTGGGGGAAAGGAGAAAACGTTGGTTGAAAGGTTTAAACTTCAGTTATAAAATAAAAAGATTATGGAGAAATAATGTACACCATGGAACTATAGTTAAGTTATACTTGAAATTTTCTAAGAGGGTAGATCTTAAGTATTCTCACCACACAAAGAAGTAAATAGTAATGATGTGAAGTAATAAATGTTAATTAGTTTGATTGTGGTAATTATTTCACAATGTATATATGTATCAAATCTATCAAATCATCATATTGTACATCTTAAATACATACAATTTTCATTGGCAATCGTAACTAAATAAAGCTGAAAAAAAAAAAAAGGACACTTGGAGGATGAAAAGAATCAGCTGGCATCTCTGCTAGATCACTGACTAGAAAGATAACTATAGGTGAGTCAGTTACTTCCTGAATTACACTCCTTTGTAATATTGGAATTAATTTTTTACTTCAGTGGGTTAAGATGAGGATTAAATAATTTGATTAAAACTTCTAAAGCTATAGGCGCCTGGCACATAATAAGGGCTCAATAAATGTTTGTTGACTGTTCATAAAATGAGAACTTCACACACTTGCAATGAATCATCATCTGAGATTTCCATCCAATTTGATCTTGATTTTTTTTCTAGATATTTTTGGCTTACTTCTATCTGTTTTTGTTATATATTCTTTAGCCTTTTCCTGAGAGGCTACAAATAAACACAACTCATTCTCACTTAAAAAAATAAATAAAAAGCCATATTTTAACCTACTTATTTTATTTTTCTTGCTGTTGCCTAATCATTTATTTACAAAGCATAATCTTCAAAATAATTATTCACTCTCTCATCTTCCATATATCAATATCATGAAGCCTCTGGCTGTTGGCACCACTCTGCTGCATCACAAAAAGCACTGCCAAAAGCTACTTAGTTGCCCAATCTGATGTGGTTTGTTTGTTTGTTTGTTTGTTTGTTTTGTTTGTTGTTTTTGCTTCAGTCCACCTCTTAATTCTGGCAGTAAAACTATAGACTACTCTATTCATATCCACTTCTCCCTGCTTGACTAAGAAAATGTCTCAGTCCTCAAAGTTGACAGGTCCTTTCAGTATTTTTTCCCTGTCTTTATTTCTTAAATGTACACATGTTCTAGGTCAATACCTTTGGCTTTATCTTACACCCTGAATATACTAGTGTGTCTTAAACTGTGGTCTATGGACTAACTAGAATATAAGAATTATGGCTAGAGTTGCAGGGTAGACAGTTAGTAAGTAATGTAGCTTCTGGAACATTACTCCAAACCTCTCGATGGCAATTATCTGATAAATACCATCTCCTTTTTAAAGATTTTGCTCATGGTCTGGTTCTCTTCCTCTGCAAAGGCTTTTCAGACCCCTCTTTTTTATCCAGTACAGTAGTTATCCCTTATCCGTGGGGAATACATTCTAAGACCCTCAGTAAGTATCTGAAACCACCGATAGCAATGAACCCTATATTTACTATGTTTTTCCCATACATATACTTCATCACTTCTCTTTGGTGTCTCTGAATTGCCAGTGTCACTACTCTTTGCTCTTTTGGGGCATTATTAAGTAAAATAAGGGTTACTTGAATACAAGCACTGCAATACCTTCAAGAGGGTTATTAAGTGACTGACAAGTGGGGTTTGTATACAGTGTGAATACACTGGACAAAGGGATGGATGATGTGTGCCTTCGTTGGGACACAGTGGAACTGCGAGGAATTTCTTCACACCACTCACAAAAATTTATGAATTGTTTATTTCTGGAATTTTATATTTAATATTTTCAGAGGTCAATCGACCATAGATAACTGAAAGCACAGAAAGTGAAACCAGAGAGTAGTAGCCACTAGCCACATATGGCTATTTAAACTGAAATTTAAATTAATTAAAATTAAGTAAAATTTGAAATCAGTTTTTCAGTTCACACACACTGAAATGACCACATTTCAAGTACTTAATAGCCATATGCAGCTAGTGACTACCACGTCAGATAGTGTAAAGGTAGACATTTTCATCGTTACAGAAATTTCTATTGAACAGTGATGCTCTAGTCCTTAATTACTTTCAATATCTGAACACAATAAAATGTCACATTTCTAAAGTTCTTATTATAATTTGATCCCCAAAGGTTTCTTTGAATCCACTTAAAATGTGTAAGCCAAATAAAATATGAAGAAAAACTATATTTGTTTCAAAAATTTACGTCTAGAATTATATTATGACATTTAAAAAATTAAGAGATAATATTTTGTATAGTCTCATAAATAAGTGATGCTTAGACTGTGGTCTCCACCCCAAGAATATCAGCAACATCTGAGAACTCGTTTGAAATACAAAATTTCGGACACCACCCCAGAATGACTGAATCATAACCTCTGAGTTGAGAATCAGCCATGTGTACTTTAGCAAGCCCTTCAGGTCATAGAATGCATGCTAAAGTTGAAAACCACTGCCTAAAAGAATGCATAACAACTAATCTAATTGAAGTGTCACAAATAAAAAAAACAAATTTAAAAATGTAAGTTGGAGTACAGAATAACGCAGCCCACCAGAATGGAGTTTAAGCTATAAAGGCAATTTCTTTGTATTACAGATTAAACTGAAAGCAGAGTTTTATCAAGCAGACTGAACACATACTCAGAATTCATGTGTCACATAAGAACACCAATTTTAAACCATGGATATTTCACAGTATAAAGTAAGTTAAAAGATATTTCAGTCAAAAGAGACACAGCTAGATTAAAAATAAATAAATAAAACTGTGTAGTGCTTTATAATTTATTTCTAATCTAAAACAAATTTTATTAATTTCATTCCATGATTTTAATGCTCTTTAAAAACTCTTAATGTACTATTGATGTTTTTTTAGAATTTTAATGCTTTAATGTATATAGTATTTAAAATTATTAATAGTAAATAAATACATTGTTTTCTTATTTGTTTGAATAATAATTAATGACTTGGCTAGATATTTTACATTGTCCTTTGGGTCCACTCTTCAAGCTTCTTCACCTTGTCTTCTGTCTATCTAGCCTAATCTGCATGTTCAACATTAACAAGGCATTCCTACCTTTGGGCTATGGCCACAGGGACTTCTCAGCAGGATGTCAGAGAGAGGAAGGAGAAAATATCAGGATGTCATTCTCTGCTCACTTTTAATGTGGCTGCCTAGACCTAGTTGCTTCTAGACTGAAGGTGACAGCTTTTTCAAGATGACCCTTTTGATGTGAGTCTTTTGATCAAGATTCCAATAACCCAATACCTGCCTCAATGTGCTAACGGTGCTACTTGACTCAGAGAATTGCATTATGTCTTATGTATTTCTAAATCCTGCCTACACTTTTGTAAATAGTTTCTTTATAAAAATCTCCTCAAAGTATGCAATTTAAATGGCTAGTTTGTACCAGGAGCTTGGTTGGTACAGTTGCCCCTGATCACAGCAGTTGTGATTTACAAATAACTAGTACAAGGGCATATAAACACTATCTTTATTAAAAGTGATAAAGATAGAAAAGCTAGAAAGAGTCATATAAATATTTTCCATTGTGTGTTGCTGACTAGGGAGAAAGATGCCCGACACCTTTGTGATGTTTGATTGCAGAAAGGTTTGGAAAGAGAGGATGGTTAACTATAGGGAAAATGCAGAATAGCATGAAGACATTATTAATTGATCAATGAAGATTTATTCCATTTTGTACTTGCTCTGTGCCAGACACAGTGCAGTTGTGGCATTGTGGGAACACAATAATAAAAAAGCCAGCCATAACCCCTATCCAGAAGGATGGAGGCAATGTCTCTGACAGAAGAAAGAGCATTTACATAATCAGGGGTGAGGGTAAGAAAGAAAAGATGAGACTATTCAAGAATTTAAATAAATTTAATATGATTGGTGTGTTTGAAAGTGTGTAAAAACTAGAAGAGGTGGAACACAATGCTGGATTGCATCAATATTTACATCATTATTCATAACAGAAAGAATAAATATGATGAGGGAGAGAGTTTGATATGCTTTGGAAGACAGATATTAGAATCTGTAACCAATCATGCTATCTTCTTTTAGCTTCAGACTTTGAAAGTCTTCATTCCAACAGATGGAAAGAGATAATTATCTAACTTGGAATAATTAATTTATTCCAACTTATTCTTAATTTCTCTACTTTCAAAAATTTTCTTTAGACTTTGAAATTTTCCAGATATATTCTAATAGCAGACTTGATTTCCTGAATAACAAACTTGAATGTATTGTCACGTATACGTACGTTCATTTGGAATAAGCCATGGAAATACAATTTTATTTTAAAAAAAATTGAAAAAAGAAAATGAATTTTTAAAATTTTAAAAACTGAAATGATATTTTAGACTTAGAAAATATGGGTGTACAATTGATAACTTTTTATATGCATGTCACTATAGATTTAAAATTCACCTTTACAAAATATTGGCAATTTAACACAGAATTAAAATCATGCATCAAGAATGGAGAAAATGTTTAAATGTGTACGTATAGACTATTTCTATGCAATTGTAAAATCTTGAGTTTACACACATCTGGTGAAGCGTTAGCACAAGGTTCAACAAAATCAATTTTGTTTGGAATCGAAGAACCTTCTGACGAATAACGCAACTAGAACTTCAATAAGGGTTGACACTTGTGATTGAAGCCATCTCTAAGAAGACTATCTCTGTTTCTGAAGCTGGAACTTAAAGTCTACTGGACAAGTGGTCAGGAGAGGAAGATCACAGCTTGTCAGAATTTCACAAGCCTGATCTGGAACCCCGAAAGGTAAACTGAAACCGTTTGTTTAACTCTGACATCAGTAACTGGATATATACTAGATATCCAATAGAACCTAAGGCCCTTCATCATGGAGGTAAATATACACATGAAGCCCAGTAGTCAGAGAAACTAAAGTAAAAATCCACCATACACAGAGCAACCAGGGCAACTGCCGCCTCCCTCTGAATAAGAGGAAAATCTCTCTCTAGCCTATTCTAATAGGAAGCATACAAAGAACGAAAATTTGGGAAATGCATTTCAGCCTGGCAAGTTTACACATGACAAAGATAGCACGTGATCTCAACATCATGAGAAGAGTTCTGTGCATTTACTTCTAAATGTTTTAAAGTTTTGTTTTCACTCAAAATTGATTTTTTGTGTATATATGTTATAAAGTAGAAATCCTATTTTTTCCCGAGAATAATTAGTTTTTTCAACCTCCTTTATTAGTTCCCCCCGCCCCAAATTAGAGACTGGTATGACATATATAAGTTATTAGCAGATTTGTAGTTGATATCTAAGCATAGGACAGCATTTGTTTTATACCACACACACACACACACACACACACACACACACACACACATTCTTTTTGTTTTTTTATTCTTCCAAATCTCTACCTCTGTGCCAACGGCATACCATTTAAATTAGTTTAGATTTTAATAAATATGGATGTAAAAAGAAAAACTATACAGTGATGAAAGTGAATGAACTAAAGTATACAAAATTAATGGAAAAGTTAATACTGAACAAAATAAACATAATATTGAGGGGACAAAGGCAAAGATAAAAGTATATATACTATCATACCATTTTTATATGATATTTAGTCATACAACATTGCATATTGTTTAATGATGTGTATGCAGACAGTAAAAACATAAATAAACGCATTTAAATGATATGGGCAGAGTAGGATGTAATAGCGCTAGGTTACACAGAAGTCTTCAAATGTATTGGTAATATTTTCTTTATCTGGGCTGGATAATGGAAATAGAGAGATTGTAATACATTTTCTCCCTTTTTGTCTATTGACTAAATTAAAATGATATGTCTCTAGTTTTAAAATGTCAATCAAAGTAGGTGCTTCAGAGCAGTCCCTAGCAATGTTCTGGCTTTGGTGTGGAAGAGCCTTGGAAGAGACCAAGCAGCCTAGCAGGGTGGTGTGGCGAAGCTGCACATCATTAATGAGTCATGGCAGCCCTGAGTTTTGCAGTTTTGTGAGCGTGTTTGGAGTACATATAAGACTTTCCCAGAAATTTCTAAACATATTGTTAGTATACATGGAGGGACTTGTGGAAGACAGGACATTCTCTGTGAGTAAATAGGTTTATGCCATAGGGCAATTCAAGTTCCATATAATATATTTTTTTAGTATATTTATTTTCCGATGTTTAATAGCAGCCATAGAGAATCATGAAGCTATAATTTAGGTTTTGTTCATTTTTAAATGACAACAAAATGCTGATTGATAATGGATTAATGGATGGGCCAGTAAATATTTCTTTGGTATTAAATTGTCTAGGTTATTTAAATTCCCTAATATAATTAATGTTACCCAAGATTACTACTTACTATGAAATAGCCTGCCTCAGTGAAGATATGAAAAATAAATGTAATGAGACACTGGCATTCAAATAGAATGCACTTATCATCTAGTCTGCATACAAAATAGCAGTGATTCAGTATAGAAAATGTAATGTAGTTTCTATTTTAAAAATCATGAATAGTATTTTTAAAGTAAAAAGATAAAGGAATTTACCATTGTCTCATTTGAACATCAAAGGGTTTCCCCCTCCAGTTTACAGGACAGAATGCACGAAATGTCCTTCTTATCTTCAAATATTATAGTTGCTTTCGAAACCTTTTTAAGGCTTGTCACTATTGTTAAGGTGCAGCAGCCCCCCATCTAGAAGCAAAGTTTTGTACCAATCATAAAATGGCTTTTTAACTCTCCTAACAAAGCAAAAACTTTTCTACCCCAAAGTCACTGTTAAAGATAAAAATGCATAGTCATACTGTATTTAGTATGAGATACTAGGGAAGATTGAGGTAATTTATTTATTTGGGCTAATTCCAGTGTGTGTGGTCTTGTTTATTTTTTTCTAATGTCAAGTAACAAGTAAATAGGAGAATTTATTAAAGATTATTTCCTACTGCGTTTTACCTCAGTGACAAAGATTTTAATAAAATTCTTCACTTATTCAAAAGCCCCTAATTCTATGGGAACTACACACACATATACACACATGTGCACTGATGCATATCTTTAACTCAGTCTCTTTTTGCAGTATAGGTAAATTACTGCCGTTTTATTAAGTGCTACTATGGTGAAGGTAGAACTCTTTCCAGTTCTGTTGTGTGTGTGTGTGTGTATGTGTGTGTGTGTGTGTGTGTGTGTGTGTGTGTATTTTTTTCCTAAGTAGAGTACATACATTTTTCTAAATTTGGTGACTATGACCTAGTTCTCTATAAAGGCTTGTGTTATTCTGATTCAGCAGACAAAATAAAAAAGTCATTTCTCAAGCCCTGCCTGGAAAATTGGGATATGGTAAATGAGCTTGTCATACATTATCTAAAAATTCAGTAAGTCAACCAAAAGGTTTTTTGTGTTGTTTGTCTCGTTTTTGTTTTTTGTTTTTAAAGTAACTTGACTAGATGAAAATGTCTTTCTTTTGAATTACTGTAAAATATGTGAACTGTGTGTATATAACTGGCACTTCATATGTTAGTTTTTGTAAGCAACATAGAAATCGAAATAAGGTGTTTATTCTGCTTCAACCTAGTCTCAAAATAAAGGAAATATACTTGGTTAGCTACAAAAGTCATAGAAATCCTTTGAGAATATCATGAATTATGTTCCCTCTCTTGACTTTTCCCATCCTCACCTGACCACAGTATCCATAGAATATCCTAGGAAGCTGTGATGCCATAGCATCTTACTTTTTAAAGGCAGTACCAGAAACTCTCAAAATGTTGCTTCACAACATTTAATAATCTGCCTCAAATTAATGAACAATCAGGTTTCAGAGACCATCAAAGACTGCTAAAATGTGTCTCTTCTCTAAAAAAGTATATATACTGAGAGACTAGGAAATGCTTTGACAATTGTATGTTGTGTTCCCAATCATGATGGGGTAAGTTTGATGGTGAAATTTTATCTTACATTTCTCCTTTATGTCCAATTTCCTACTTGTTATTCATTTAACAAACACATGTTGAGCACATTTAACAAACACATTTAAATTTGGAGTCTTGCCCATAATAAAAGTTATCACTAGTAATAACTTTAAAAGGGTGAGATAAAAGTTTCTCATGAGCTTGCAGGGTCTCAACTGCTGTCAGCTCAAAATAATTCACATGCTCAAATGGCACACCTTGGGAAGAAGGGATATTCTGGATCCTTTTAACAGACATCTTGTAGGGTGGTATGATTGTGGTATCAGGAATTAGGTTGCAATTAGAATAAATGGATTAAAGGGAAGTTGGAACCAGATGGGGAATGTGTTTTGTTAAAAAGTTTGGGTTTTATTCTTTAAGTAATTGTAGGTGGCTGAAGGATTTGAAAAGATATTGATGTCTACATTTTCTTTGAAATTTGTGGCAAGTTGGCAGGTTAGAAAGTAAATCAACATGATCCTCAAGCACCATGCAATGCATCATAAAACAAGCATATGATGTAAGTTAGATTACACAATATTGTTTTAAAAATCTTTGCTACTGGTCCACTTCATTATGGGAACAATAATTTTCAAGTTTATTTTTCCCACAGAGCCCTCTCTTTAGAAGAAATCTTAGCCAGAAGCATAAACAAATAAAACAGATAAAAACAGAATGGTTCTGTTGAAGATGAATAAATCAAAGGGCTTTAAAGCTGCAAAGTACCAAGCATTGTCTTCTTCCTATGAATTTCTATAATATTCATTGTCAATGTCTCTCTCATTTCCTGCCAAATTATACACTCCCTTGAATTTTGTTTTTATGTAACTCTATAGTATCCTTTTAACCAAATTGTGAGCTCTCTGTGACAAGGACCTCAACTTCTCAAGCTTTACATCCCTCCCACTACAACAACATTCAAAAACGTCTTTCACATAGTAGGTGTTTCCTGCTATGTATATGTTTCCAAATTAATTAAATATGATAGTGTATATTTAGGCTTATAAATTAAAATTAAATGATTTTTTTTCTACATTCCTTAAGATATGGTCACTTAGGTTCCTTAGATTCACACAGTGAAAAAAAAAAAGTGATATGTGTCAGGAATAGCAAAGTAATATGTGAGAGGAGGCCAGTATAACTGGCTTAGCACAGGTATTCAGGGCTTGAACTAAGAGAATGACAGTAAGAATGAAAAGGAAGAAGAAAACGCAGTAGCTGTCTTCTTCCTTGTCCTTAGGCGTATATCGAACTAAGATTGCACTATATACGCAAAGCCGGACACATACTCAAATAGAAAATTGCCTTCAGTTATCACAGCCTTTTTTTTTCTTCTATCCTCTCCATTTTAACATTATTTTAAACTTTCAGCTAAAAAAAAAGGGGGGGGTTCTTGTACTCGTTTCAATTGATATAGATCTCATTGATAATAAGTAGGTCCATTCTGAATTTTAAACAATTTCCCACAGAGGAATGCACATGCACACACACATAACACACACACTCACACTTCTAACTTGCTTATACAAAAGTTGGAGAAGCAATCAAATATCTCTATTTCATTTTTTTATGTGCTGTGCTCTCTGCAAGTGGTACTTTTCAAAGCTTTCGAAATAATTGGATGATTTAAATTGGGAAACCTCAAGTATCTTTTTAAAAGGTTCACTGGAAAAGTGATGGTAATTAAGATTATTGTAGCCACATTTAATATTTTGTTTGTGCAAGTTAGTATTTTATAGGTACTCTAATCCATTTAGAAATGCTAATAGTAATCCATAATGATTTCTCAAATGTTTTCAGTATTTAGATAAGCATTTAGTAATTTATTTAGTGATGCAGTTAGGGCATGTCTTCTTCAAGAAAAGATTATAGTGACTTATGCTGCTCCTTTCAATGGCTGGAGAGTACAAACATAATTTGGATATCTTACCTTTAAAATATGCCTATTTCTGAGTCAGCTTTGGTCTGTAAGGTAATGCATTTTATTTAAATTTTTCTTCTGTCTTTGTGTAAATAATTTATAAAATAATATAAAATCAGAGAACAGATTTATTACAGTTTAATGAAAGTTCTAAAAGTTCTGTTGCTCAGACCACTTTAGGTCAGCCCCCTTCACAATATTCATTGCTATAAATAGCTCATAATTTATCAGTATCTTTTATAAAAACAAAAATGTCAAAATCAAGTGGGTGAAATATTTGTCTCATCTTCATTAAAATATAAGTAAATATGGAAGCTTCCTTTTGAAGTCAAATGGTTCAAGCAAAGATATAATAATTTCTTAAAGAAAACAGCAAAGCCAAATAATTTGGGTATTGAGACAAGTAGGATAAATTTGTTTTGATTTTACAAGGAGATTATGATTTTGTAAATTCTGAAGAGTAACTTCTAAACATTTAATGTAAAATAAAACTGTGATGATGAAAACATGGGCATATGTGAGCAACAAATGGAAGATACTCTCTAAGGACTCAAAGAGTAAAAATGCAATCTCTTTAAAATATAAATTGGCAAAAAAATACCAAAATTTAAAATGTTTGACCTGTCCATTACACTTATAAAAATTTATTCTGTAAGTATATTTTCTCAGATACACACAGGTACACAAGGATTCCATGAGACATTGCTTGTAATGATTTATAACAATGTAACGAGCTTAAATATACAATGGTAGAGAACCTGTTAAATAAAATATATTATATCCATGTGATAAAACACTATGTGGTCATGACAAGAATAAGACAATGACAACAAATAATGTTATCAACATTGTTCATCTTTAGTTGAGCCCATGCTGTACGTATTTAGGATATAGCAGGGTATAATTTGGGGAAAGTTCTGAAATCTTACTGCTTTGGGATAAAATCATATCTCTATCACTTTTGAACTCTGAGACTCAATTTACTTATTCACAGTGGTTTAACTATAGTCTGTATTTTGTAGTTTGGAGAGATTAAATGAGAAGTCTACTTGGTACACATTCATTAGGAATTAGCTATTATTATAATTAGTAAAATAATCTCTTTTTATCTTTACATCTACCATATGGCTAGGTAACATTATTATTCCCATTTTTATAAATGGAGGACAAGTTGATTATAAGTCACAGTGTTGATAATTGCCAAATTAAGTAATTTATGTATTTATGCTTTTAACAATATTGATCTAGGACTTACTTTCTATTAGGCTTTGGGGAATATGATAATAATAAAACCCATAGTCTTGTCTTCCTAGAATTCACATTTTAGTAAGAAAAGTAAACAATGAACAGATAAATATGCAATGTCAAAGTGAATAATGATAAGTGCTATCAAGAAAAATGAAGTAGATTCAGTGGATAAAGAGTGATGAGGGAAATTAGGTCAGGGAAGAACAAGGAACTGTATTAAAAAGAGGGCATGGTGGTGACTAAGGAAAGATACGCATCAAGGAATGATATAAACAATGCAGAAAGAGGAAGGGCCTCCCAGGCCAAGGGAACCGCAGTGCAAAGCCCAAAGTGAGGGTGTACTCAGTCGCAAACCCAGGCTTTAGACCAAACCTCTGTGAGTCTGAAGATGCATATACTGGTGTGTAAAGATATCCAAGATACATCCAAGAAGCAAAAGAGCTGTTATGATTATGCCATTTATATTGTAATAAGTATTTATATGTCAAATCTATATCTATGTTCATATGTCGATGCATGCATGCATTTCTAGATAGGGAGGTCAAATCAGACATTTGCACTAGAAATTCCTAACATCTCTTCCTTGAACTGCTGACAGATTGCTGTTGAATGTGACCCAGATACTTGCTCACCCAAATGCTCCTGGGTTGCTCCAGGTGATAGTTCAAAGATCCATTGTACTTTTTTTCATTCTGTGACTGATCTCTCTTAGTCTGTTGTTCTCACTAATGTCACTCAGCTTAGGCATTTGACACAATTCCAGAGAAACTGTGCTTAATTTTCTAGTATGGTACAGAAATGTCCCTATCACTTTATGGCTCTTAAAAAAAAAAAAAAAATAGGGGCATCACATCAGAGTTACTGGCATTCCAAAACTTAAGTAAAAGTCGTTTTTTGTTTTATAAGCAGCATTTTCTTGACCATGGTATGTACATGTGGCTATACTAGCTGAATCAGAGAGGTAGTATTCAAATGACACCACCAGAGTATCTCCCTTTCTCAATTTATTTTAAGTTCTTGAATCCCAATGATCATACTTGTCTTCTTCTCTAATAGTGTAGTATGTTCCAAGGAACCTGGAGTCTTGCGTACCATTTAGTTCTGCTACTTTACTCCAGGTTCATCATATTTTGATTTTGCCTTTGTTTTTATCTATTTTTTTTCAGGAGCAGTTGACATACAGTATTATATTAGTTTCAGGTGTACAACATAGTGATTAGGCACTTATATACTTACAAAATGATCACCCTGATAAATCTAGTACCCAACTGACACCATATATAGTTATTACAATATTATTGACTATATTCTTTATGCTGTACTTTATATATCCAACTGTTTCATAACTGAATCCTTTCACCTTTTTCACCCAGCCCCCAAATATTTCACCCATCTGGCAATTACTAGTTTGTTCTCTGTATCTATGAGTTTGTTTCTCTTTTGTTTGATTATTTGTCTTTTAAATTCCACATGTAAGTGAAATCATATATCTGTCTTTCTCTGTCTGATTTCTTCATTTAGCATAATACCTTCTAGGTTCATCCATGTTGTTGAAAAATGGCAAGATTACATTATTTTTTATGGCTGAGTAACATTTCATTGTATATATGTACTCTATTTCCTTTGCTTAATTGTCTGTCAGTGGACACAGGTTGCTTTCATATCTTGGCTATTGTAAATAATGCTGCAGTGAATACAGGGCTGCATATATATTTTTGAATTAGTGTTTTATATTTCTTTGGATAAATACCCAGAAGTGGAATTGCTGAGTCATATGGTAGTTCTATTTTTTAATTTTTTGAAGAATCTCTATACTGTTTTCCATTGTAGTTGTGCCAATTTGCAAACTAACCAACAGTGCACGAGGATTTCCTTTCCTCCACATCCTTGGAAACACCACATTCATTATACTTGTTTTCATATTTCTGAACTTCCAAAGCTCACACATATCATTTTTCTTAGCAAGCTCATAAACATCGGGAAAATCGGATAATGTATGTATAACATGATGGTGATTGGAGTGTACATCTGAGCTCTTTGCGATCACTACCACTCAAAAAATCATGTCTCTTTAGCATCACCAAACACATTTCTTAAGGGCTGGGCAAAAATTTCATAGTTTCTTAAGGCATGGGTTGAGGAATAGGAATAGACTTTATTGAGAAACTGGCAACCAGAGGTTAACAGGAGCAGAGGGTACAAGTCTTCTGTTCTTCAATATTATCACATAAGCCGGGATCATTCCAGGGTTCTCTACATGTGTAGTTTGTGTCTACCTTCCAGAAGAGGCATTCCATCAGCCATTGCCCTCCCCCTTATAGAACATTTGGAAAATAATATGCCAGACATATAGGGGTAGATGTACCAGTGCTTTACAGGAGTTATCTGCTACAGGTAGATTGTAGATTCTCCTGCTAAGGGTAGGAAGCCATCAGTCCTGTGACAAGCTCAGTTATGATACATCTAGTTTTGATGGAATAAGGTGTGAGTAGGGAGATAGAAGTTCTGTGGGGGTGTCAAAAATAATTTTCCTCATACCTTCTAAGTTCTTCTAATTGACTAATAATCAACTTAACATGAAACAGGTTAACAGAAAAAGTCCAAAGTTTATTTTATAAATGTGTGTTCAGGGGTGCCATAATATGAGACACAAGGCATTAGAGGTGAGGTTCATATGCCATTTTAGATAGAAGAGGAAGCAAGGGTCTGGGATTTCAAAGGGGAAGTAGGCAATTCACAGGTAAAATAAGAAAGAATGAACATGTGGCAAAGAAAATTCCTGTTTGGCAACACAGAAATAATAGAACACAGTGGGGAATCCAGTGAACAGAATTTTCATGGATCCTTCCTATCTGTCAGACTTAATTCAAACAGGCTAAGGTGAAAATACTCAGACAAATGTGCTAAGATTCTGTTTCTGAACAGGCATTTCCACCGAATCCCCTTAGGCAGGAAAGGGGGAGTCAAAATTTCTTTTTGAGTCTTTTGTTTCATAATAACCAGCTTAAAATCAGTGCCCCAAAAGGCACAGTTTGTTATGACTAAACGTTGGTCCCCTTCAGTTTCTAAATAGCTTAGTGTCCAGACAACTCAGTGTGAACTCCCAGGGTGATTTTTAGATAAATCTGCTTGTCGTTCCAACATGCTTCAGTTTCTGTGATAGCCCAGCTGTCTCTCCTGCTATAAATAGTCAAAAAGATTGAATGAAATATTATCAGGCAGACAAGTAGGTCAGAATAATTTTGTTCCAAAGTAGAAGTTTTTAACCTTTTAGGAATCACGGAGCACATCAAGAATTAGATATTATCCTTAAAATATGAGTTTAGGCAAGTATACCAAGTCAACCACATTGCAAAATTTCAGGGGGCATTCGCATGATAGTTTACTTCACTACATTTAAATCACATCATAAAAACCCAAATTAATTTGTACTTATGGAGTCCCATGCTTTTTCATGTTCTTATTTTTCAATTAACACAGCTCATATTATTCTTTGATATTACGTTAAAAATAATTACAAAAGACCAAACACATAAGTGGTCACATGAAGTGAGATACAAGATGACAGTTATCCTTGTTAAAGATTTATATAAATAGATAGCAAGTATTCACATTTGATAAATCATTCTTGAAAAGCAGCACATTATGATTGTGTTTCTTATTTCATTAATTTTACTGTATCACGGAGCAATGCAATATTTAACCTTCCTTCTCAAATTAAGATCTCACAATGGCATATGTCAAGAAAAACTATAAAAGAATATGAAATGGACAAAATTGATTACTGATATCTTGTCCAGAACAGTTTATTTTAGCCTTTTCTTGTCTTTATTCTATTTTAGAACTTTGTAATGTAAACCAAAATTAATTTGATTGTAATAAAGAATAAAAAGATGCAAAAAGGAACTACGACCCCTTTTCAGGTAGTAACTCAAATTATGTTCCAATGAGACAAAGGGAAAGCTTCCTTTTACAGAGAAAGTTTCTGCCCAGGTTCACAATTAAGTTGATTTAATGTAAATGAGGTATCTAAGTTGTGAAGTTCTGATTGGCTGGGGAAGGTCTCAGTCCATTGGTAGAAAGATGAAACCAGGATTTCCCTGTAGTGGTTAACTCAGAAAATCAGGGCACTGTGCAGGAACCTGAGTTAAGTCTGTGGTTCTTCTCCCTATGTAGAGTACGTGAAGAGCCTCTGTCAGTAAATGGCATTTAGGATCTTATTTATAAAATTTGGGCCCTCAGTTAACCATGGAAATTCAATCTCAGCAGATAAATTCTGTCTCGGGGTCCATATCATGTGAATCTGTCTTCTCAGGATCCACAGTAAGTTGTGAAAAACTGATAATAATGTAAATAATTATTTTTGTTAGAAATACAATTAACCTGTCCAGTGAAGATGCAGTTGATTATTGCCTTGTGGATATAACTAAATTTGCATATATTTGCAAATTCATTTCAGTGTTTTTCTCTCTTACACATGTGTCCTTTGAATTCTCTTTTTAGCCAGCTTTTACATCTTGCTGGTTCCCACAAAATTTCTGTGATGAACGACATCTGTGAAATGTGTTCACTTGATATGTCTATGTCATTATTTTGTTAGGTAGTTAGACATGAGCAACAGGTGAGCAAAAGAATCGGGGCTCAGCTCTGTAACCATAGAAACTTCCCTTGAAGAACTTCGTTAAGCACTCCCAGAAATACCTCCCTTTTAGGGTCATAAATTACCCCCATCCTAGAGCACAGAGGCCATAAAAGCTGCTGATGAAACCAGCTACAAACACATGCACAGAAAGTACTGTTCATAAATTCAGCCTCATTATGCCATCATTATAATATCATGACTAAGTCTGGAAATTCATGAATCTAATTATAAAAGACTGAATTCTAGGTAAGCACATGCGCAGTAAGCAAAAGTCATATAGCTGCCAAGTGTCAGTCAAGGTGACCTCACATACAGTTCATCTAGGCCCTCCCATCACTGGCCCAAATATAAACAGACCTTCCCGTGACTGCTTTATTACTGCATTTCTGTCTGGAAACCCGTCCCTCCCTTTGGTGTGTACTATCTTATCTCTTTACCTCCTAAATTCCACGGGGTTGAAGCCTTCTCAGCTTGGCCCTCACCTTCTAAGATGTACTAACAATAAGTCTTGCTTTTTCTTAATCTCACCAACCTGTAATTCTTTACTACATCCACAAGGAAGAACTGAGGAACAACAACACAATGCTACAGTCCACTGTCCTCTTCCTCCCCCAAGCCACTGGTGTGATGCCAGATTTCACATCACCCCAGCAATGACAATTTCACCTTTTAAAAATTCTTCAACACATATTTTAAGTTCTCAACAATAAAAATGAAAATAAAAAATCATATCGCATAAACGTGATTTTAAATATTTCAGTATAAAGATCCTCCAGTTCCATAGCTTATATTTAATGTGATGGACTAAGAAAATAAAAGAGAAGATTATTACCAGAGTAAAAAGGGGTACATCTTGCCTGTGCATATCTAAATAATAGAAGAGATATGTGCAGGTTTTGCAGCAAAGAAAGTAAAGTTTATTTAGAGATTTGCAAGTTCTTGAGACACAGGTAAGCTATTGCTCTCAACAATCTGGCTCCCAGGTATCTCGTAGGTAAAGACTATATGGGGGAAAATCAGTAGTCATGGAAACTAAGGGAGTCGAGATCATGGATACTACTGATTGGACGATTGGAGGGGGATGAGACAATTCATCATTGTGCCTGGTTCTGGAATCAGCGATGGTACCATTGGATCTAGTCCCGTGGCTGATGGAGTTGTTCTACCTTGATAGGCTTGCAGATGAAACACATCTAATGCCAAGAAGGTGTTATCCTTAGTCTAAAGTTTAACCAAAACCTATTGTCCTCATGATTATAGAGCTGAGCCTCGATTAATCTTATGTCCTAAGGCTTACTGATTAAAGGAGCAGGTGTATAGAGGATAGGGACGAAAAAAAGCAAGTGAGTCACAATGTTATTATCTGGGCAAAATTCACTTGAATCAGAGAAAAACTATATTAAATTAATTTGTGTGTGGTTACAAGATTAATAATTTTAGTTATTTATTTTAGTTATTTTTAAAATTTAAAATATGAAGGACTCTTCTTTAAAATGGTAGGATTTACCAAGGCTACCACCCTGAAGTTTTCTGCACATAGCCAATTGCAATGGACTTTGCTATTAATATTTTGTTTGCACATAGGAAAATTTAATAACACAATTTATATTCTTCCAAATTCAATGAGACAAGATTACTCTGAACAAACTTGTCTTTAAAAATTACAGACTCAAAAAAATATTCACAATACATATTTTTGTTAAATGAAATTATCACAAGATAGTATTTATTCTTATTTCCAATGTTTTCATTACAACTGCATTAGTACTTCTTAGATACTGAGTATTGTGATTATTTGGCTAAAAATCAAATGAAGTAACAGTTTAATTGATTTCTGTGGAGTAACTGCATCTTCTGGGAAATGGATTATGACAAAATACAAATTCATCTCTGTTCTTTCAAAAAAAAAAAAAAAAAACAAGCTTCAATTAAATGTTAACACCCCAGGTGTTTTACCTCTTTTCAATGAAAACATTATCACTACTGAGACAGAGGTATGTCAAAAGTACAGATGCTTCATACATTTCCTTTGGAATTCAATAAAGTTAAGGAAACTAACTATCTGCATGTGAATTACTTTCTGCAACTGAAAGCCTGCTGACACTGATTAATTGCCAAGCAAAACCCATATTCTCTGGAATGGCAGTTAGATGCAAATATCAGAGGCCAACTGAAGAAGGCTTGGAATGACATTCTACTTACAAGAAATTTAATTTTCAAGAAATAAATGCAGCATACTGAGATAGTAAGGCTTAGAGAAAAATAAACCAACATAGCTTAGAGGTATAATTTCATTTTCCTTTCAAATCATTTCTCACTTCATGTGTCCATGAAAGTGATTTACACTTTTTTTCTCTCAATACAAGGTATTTTTATTGATCCACAAAACTTTTCCAGAATAGGCTTTAGGAATAATTAAAACCTGTTGTTTTCTCTAGGATTATGAATGCCAAGATTAAACAAGTATGTTTAAGAGACAAATGAAAGATTTGGGAATCTAAATATCATGGGTCCCTATAATTATAATTTCTTTTGAAGAATGTGGAACTGACACAAATCTAGGGAAATGTAATACTAGCACATGATCAAATGCTAGAATGTTCAAAAAGGGAAATTTCTGAGGAGAGTCAGAATAAGGCACTCCAAAATATGCCACTTTGTCATAAGGATTATTTTCAGCTGCAGGCAATTGAGAAATAGGAGACATAGGAAGAACACTTTGCCTCCTCCTTTCTGCCTAAAAGCAGAATACATATTTCCTTTGTAAATGCAACTGCAAATTTTCATTTGTGAAGATATTGCCCCTCCCAAGAAGACTAGAGATGACACTGAGATGAGTCTGCATAAACAAACCTTCCTAAACAAATAAACAAACAATACCCACAAAAGTTTTTCTACCAAATATTTTCTGTTCAATTTACCACAGTTTATACACTTTGTTAAAATGATATATAAGCCCCCTAGACTAACCACTTCTTTGGGTTTTTAACTTCTTTTCAGTGAATTGCTGTACACATACAAGATATTAGCAACAAATAAAATTTGTATGGTTTTTTTTTTCCTCCGGTTAATCTATCTTTTGTCAAATTATTCACATATCAGGAGTAAAAACACAGAAGGTAGATGTTTTTCCTTTCTTACATTTCCATGCAATTCAAGATTTATTAAGCAATTATTTCCTATTATATTCTTTTATGAGCTCTAAGAATACATAAAAAAAAAGTCTAGACGTGTATGGTTAATTTTGTAATGATATGACTGACAAGAGTAGTTTGCATGACTGAAATATAGTACATGGAGCATCAGAACTAATTTCAGCATCTTCATGATTTGTGTCATGGCAAACCTTATATTACCATTGGGGCCAATAGGAATTGGATGTTGCCCTAGGGGAATGGGGGAGGGAGAGGGATAACGATGGTGCAGACTTGAAGTTAGCATTTTTCCTCAGTTCTTCCTCATCAATGCAGTAAGAGTCAGTGAGGTCAGTGCAATTTGGAAAAGAAATTAAAAGTATATTTTGGAAAGACTAGCCTGCTCCAAGGAAGCACATAGTCCCAGTGAAGATCTGGAACAGAGCACTGTAACAGTAACCATAATAACCAAACAAAAGAAGACCACAAAAGCCACAAAAACACCACACAAAAAGTCCACAAGGAGGCTACACAAAAAGATGCAGAAGTGGAAATGTCTGCATTGTATTTGGGCTGTGATGGATGGTGCCAAAGGCATTCTTAGGTGATTGGCCAGTGAGGTCATTTTGATTGACACCTGTCTGCTACATAACTCTGCCTAGTGCGCATGTGCATACCCAGACTTCTAACATTGAGGTGTTTTTTGGGCAATCTCTGAGGAATAGGTTGAGCCCCTATTCCTTTGTTCCTCCTGTGGCTCATGTCTGGCTAGCTACCTAACACTTAAACAATGGAATTTGATCTTAAGGAGATTTTAAAAAGTTTTCAAGCTTGAACTTAACCACTCATTTGCTCGACAAATACTTATTTATTTCATATGCATTTACTGAACACATTGTACATGCCTTTCACTCTTTTAGGTGCTGAGAATAAAACAAAATATCACAGACAAATTCTCTTCCCTTAAGGAGCTTACAATGGATCAGAAGAACTAATAGACATTTGTAGAAAGTTGTCAGTTTTGTTTATAACAAGAAATGTTAAGGGGATATATAAGAGCTTGACATTTATATTAACATCCTGGAAACAGAGATGCCAAAAAAAACTTCCAATAATTTATAACATATTTATTATTCATCTTCTTATCTGTATTTAAGACTTATTAGTGCATGTTATTAATGCAAAGTGGTATAAATTTATTTTACCAGACCCTGGAGAGAAATTTGCCTTAAATCTGCAATAATAGGTTGAATCATAGGAGTGCCGGCTCCATCACAAACCTAATTTTCAGCTTTGTTCAAAAGAGCTAAAAAGTGATACCTAGCTGAACAAGAAAGTTCATTTTCCTGTGTGTACAGACCAAAAGAAATGCATGAGCAGGAGTTTGCAGTGGAGAAAAGAGTAAGTTTATTAGGATTGGCACCATTCTGGAAAACAGGTGAGCATATCCTTCAAAAGCCCTGGCTCTTGGATGGTTAACAGACCAGAGGCTTTACAGAAAAAAAATCTAAGTCATCAAGAGTAAGGGTCAGGTAGTGGGTGAAACTGGTCAGTTAAGAGTGAGGTAAGGTCAATAAATCATGATTTCAGGTCTTGAGATTAGTTTTAGTGTCCCTCAGTTTGGTTTCACGGAGATGTGGCCAGGAGGTCATCCTGCCTTAGGGCTTGGGAGATGAAACACAATTTAGGGCTTCTGCTGTCTTTAGTTTAATGAAACCTATATCCGTGACCATTCGTCAGGGCCTGACCATCGTTTCTTGCTGCTTCAGGAGTTAATCAAAGGAAAGAATAGTGCCAACGCATACAGGACATGCTATGAAGAAACTGAATTGAGTGCCATTAAATCAGTTTCAGGAGAAAGTTTGTAGAAACAATGTCCATAGGAAATTGTCTCCTCCATGATGATGAGCCTCCGGACCCATGCATCACTGGGATGCTGGTCCTGATAGTGCTTAGCATATACCATCCCAAAATATGGAAGCTTGTCATGTCAAATATTTTAAGTTGAAGGAATTAGAACAAACAGCAGAAGCTGGAAGGTCACTCTGATATGCCCCTTGCCCTTATTCCCTAAAACTGGTCATAAACCTTCATGATAGAGGTGGCTTTTTATATCAAGAGGAAAGGAGCATCCTTGTCTCTGAAGACAGAGAGACACCAAGAAGAATCTTGCAATCAGGTCTCACTAAATTCCCCGTTAACTATACTTCTCACTCTTTAACCTAGCGTATTTCTATGGGACTGCCCACTCTTCATTACACTGAGTATAAAAAATGCTCAGGCAGGTCTGTTTCTTTGTGTCTTAATTTCCTTATGAAGCCTCCCATATCACATAAAACTGATGTTAAATAAATTTGTACTCCTTTCTCTGTTAATCTGTCTTTGTCAATTTAATTTTCAGACCAGCCAAGAACCCTAAGAAGGTCGAGGGATATTTTTTCCTTCCCTACAGTACAATTGCTCCTAACACAGCCAAGATTATGTGTATTTTCCAAAAAGCCCAGAAACAAAAAAAGGAATAGCTGTTACAATAACCCAAAAAATTGGAAAGGCTTTCTGTAAAGTATATATAATTCTCTTATTTCAAAATTTATGTTGTGTACTTTGGTATACTTTTGTGTTTTTTGCTTTTTGTTTTGTTTTGTTTTGTTTTGTTTTGTTTTTAAGCACAGGTGGTCTTTGACAAATATATTTTATTTTTAAAAACCCAAAACTCTCATATAATATGTGCTACCCATGTCTCACATGCTGAATTTAATTTTTAATAGAAATAAATGGTATGATGAACAAACACATTCTACGATCTGATTTTGATTCTTTGAGTTTGTACAATTAATTGAAGATTTTATTGTATTTTAGAAATATTAATTTTTTTTATTATGTGAAAATATAAGAATGAAACAACCATAGGTACTATTTTAAAAAGTATCTATCTCAAGATAAGCTGAAACAAAGTAGAATATAAAGCAATATATCTGGAAATATTTTACTGAAATCATAATTTTGGCAACATTTCACAGAAAAAATTTGATATTTCTGGTTTTCATGGAATTGAAGCCTCTTTATTTTATGTAAATGTGTTTTTTATCCTATAGATATTCAGAACACTTACATATTTTCAAGAAGACATTATTTACAAAGGTAGAAATGTCATTAATGTGAATAACATTGAAGTGAACATCTTCATACATAAATTGTAGACTTCATTATTTCACCATGTCTAAAATCATATTGCCTGCACTATAGATAACGTGGCTATGAATGTTTTTATATGTAACTCTTTGATAGCACTTATTATAGTAGATTACTTCAAGTGAGATTACAGTATAAAATAATGACATAAAGGTCTGGGTTACATATGTTGTCCTCAATTCTACTGGCAGGAGCAGGTGACAATAGAGTTTGACAATCTTAAAGGGATTTTTATATTTTAAAATCATTTTACAATTGATGTACAAATAAAATACCTTCTTATGTTAATTTTCATTTTTTTTAATTTTTAACAAGCTTTACTGCTATTTTTCATGTTAGCAGGCTATTTATATATATTTTCATAATTTTTTCTGTTGTGACATTTATCTAAATTGTATTAATTTGGATTTGTTTGAAAGATGAAACTTTGTCATATTTATTGCCAATATTTAACATAAATATTTTTAAACAAGAGTATAAAATAAAACTATGCTAATACAATTTTCTCTTTGATTTCTTTGTATGTAGTATCTCCCTAAAAAGCCTCAGATTTCTTCTGCCTTGGATCATCTAAAGCAGAGATTAAAATTATTAAAAGGAGGCTTCAAAGAGAGAATTGTTCAAATTTTGTTGCCTAAATTTTGATTTTGATTCTTCAGCAAGGTGGATAATATTTTGTAGCAAGAAAGACAATTTTGTCGAGAGGATTTTAGAGAATTCTTACCTTACACTTAATGCTGGATTATAGGGCTCTATATAAGTGACATGGTGTATAGAAAAGAAGGTGAAGAAGAAATTGCCTAGAGCCAGTTATGTAGTTTACAGAATGAATATTCAGGGGTCCTTGTTTAAAATTATTAAAAATATCAAGACCATGATAACAGAGCGTTAAACCAAGTATGGAGCCCTATACGTTGGCACATGTCACATGACCATGAAGCTGGCCCTGATTCTGCCTTTTCTGATTCCATTGGATGATGTGGAGAAGTGAGATAAAATACAGGGGAGGCAACTGATCAGAGATGTGCCACCATCACCCTTCTCTGCCTCAAAGTAAGCACTCATTTTGTAGGTTCCTTCCAGTGGAGCAGGGCTTCGGTAGAACTCACAACTTCTCTGGTGATGTCAACAGGACCTCTTCATGCCCCTACGGAAAGCAAAGAGGTTAACTGAGTTGAGAGTTAGTAGGGCAGCCGAGACATCAGTTATACTTGGGAGAGGTAGTATTAGATAGAACAAGGGTCTCAAGGTCTGGGCAGTTCTTACCAAATGCTATTCTAGCTAAATGCTAAAATGTAACACAGAATTTTGCAGACACAGTCACAACTGGATGAGCTTGACTGAATCCACAACCACATAAGTTTAGCTAACTGCAAAGAAGAAACCATGTAATTAACCAAAAAGTGTGTATAAGCAATAGCTAAGCCTCCCTTTAGAAGACAGAGGTTTGAATGCGAAGCCTCCCCGCCTTGTGTGTATGTGTGTGTCTCCCTTACTTCTTGCAAGTAAATAAAACTACCTAACAAACAACCATGTATCTTTTTTAACTTTAAAAAATTTTTAAATACAGTTGACATACAACGTTATGTTAGACATTAGTTAGATCACTTACAAAGTGATCACACCAATAAATCTAGTACCTATCTGATACCATACCTAGTTATTACAATATTATTACCTATATTCCTTATGCTATACTTTATATCTTCATCATTATTTTGTAACTACCAATTTGTACTTCTTAATCTCTTCCCTTTTTTTATCCCCCCCCAATCCCCTCCCATCTGGCAACCATTAAAATGTTCTCTGTGAGTCTGTTTCTCTTTTGTTTATTTATTTTGTTCTTTAGATTTCACATGTAAGTGCAATATGGCATTCATCTTTCTCTGTCTGACTTACTCCACTCAGTGCAATATTCACTGGGTCCATCCATGTTGTAGATGGCAAGATTTCATTCATTATTCTTCTTTTTTTTTTTTAATGGCTGGGTAATGTTCCATTGCATATATGTACCATCTCTTCTTTATCTAGTCATCCATTGATGGACACCCAGGTAACCTCCATATATTCAGTATTGTAAATAATGCTGTAATAAATATCCCTTTGCTTTAATGTTTTGGGTTTTTTTCAGGTAAATAAATGACCAGAGAAGGGATTGCAGGTTCTTTTTTGTCTCTTGTTACAGCCTTTGCATTAAAGTTTATTTTGTATTGTATAAGTATTGCTATGCCAGCTTTTTCTGTTGTCTGTTTCTACGTTCATGACCATGTCTTTTTCTTGACTAAAACACCCTAAGCGATGAACACTTGATTTCGATAACAGTCATCCAAAGCAAAGAACAGTGGAGGAGGAGTATCTCAACATAGCAGCTTTGTCTCACAGCAACTACATAGAGATAAAGAATCCAGCAGCTTTATTTATTCATGCCTAGGGAGTGCTCACCAGGAAAAAGACAGAAAATATGGGTTACAATGATTTATTTGACACAAACAGATACTTTACACAACCTCTTGTCTTACAAATAAGTAACACATTGGATAATAAATCAAAATCCTATCAAGCACTTCTGAATAGAATAGTAGTTGCAACTCCCATAGTTGAAAAGCTCTTTTTTCCATTGGTAGTCAGTTGCCAACTTTTCAAACAGAACACCAAAGTCAACTATTGATCAAGGAAATCTCAGTTAATTACAATGAGAGCATCACCATAAGAGAGACTTAGTTTCCTAAAGGGGAAAGGTAGGGAATAGATATTTCTAGAGTTTAAGGCTTCAATGATTGAAGTCAAATGTTTATTGACTGAATCTGATTGGGATATGGCATAGTTTTTGATATAATGGTTTAGGATCTGTGGATAAAAAAACATGAGGGTCTTAGCAATGTACTTCTAAATTGCCAGTTTTCAGATGAGGCATCTCTTCCTATTTGAGCAATCTATTGTCTTGAGAAGAAAGTTGTCTACCTAAACAAACAAACTATGTTCTAGAAAGAGTACGATTGAGCATATTCCTTTCAGAAAATTGAATCTGAACAAATTCCTGAGGGAAGAAAATAAAAATATGTACTGACTTACACCTATATTTTCCTGAGAAACAATTTTCCAGAATAAATAGTAAAATGTTGGTGGAGTCAGCCTTCGTTTTTACTACTGATAGTTAAGCTGTGAGGCTGCAAGTCTTCTTTGTTCTCATTAGACTCACAAAAGTAACTACAAAAGTAGCTCCTAAGGAGAGCAAGATTGGCCTCCCACAGTCAGATCCAGTAAGAGTAACAGACAGTAAATGGGCCACACCTAAAGTAATTGCCAAATGTGATTAACATGGACAGCTCTGGGAAAATTTTAAAGAAAGTTCTATCATTTATTTTAGTAACTTTGTAATTTTATTTCTCCTCGACCTCTTGGATTCCCACCCATGTTTCAGGTATACCATTTTCCTCACTCACCAAATTCTGGGACACTCCTACCCCGAGGTTCTCCTATAAGAAACTGAATAGAATGAATACACCTCCTTTGAAATTAGAAGTACTCTTTGCTATCAGTATATTTATTTGGTAGTTGCTGTACTACTTTAATCATTACTTCAGAAAAGTATGCACCTACATGTCTGGTTGCCACGATTTATCATATTAAACAGAAAAAAATAACATGTTTTTGGGGAGGATAAATTACTAACACATAGTGTACTTTGTAGAAATATTAAGTGCGTAATGAATCGAATACTAACTCCTTTCAATATTTTTAAACTTTGTTCCCTTTAGTTTCATTTGGTTGAATTAAAATTTTGACTAGATATTTTCAGACTAATGTAGATTGGATTATATAATTGTAGCTCATCATCACCTTCTGTTATTTAGTGTAATGTAGTGAGAAACCACTGGATTGAGAGTGAGAGTGAAAAAAATCTTGGTTTTAGTTTTAGTAAAACTGTACAACTCCATTTACTACGTAATTACCTTAATTTCAGTTTATTTATTAATTAAAGAATTGGACTAACAGATTTCTAAAACCAATGCCAACTTCATCTTCTCTTATAAATAATTCTAAATTGTGTGGCATTGCCTATGTGATTAGATGGGGAAAATATTTTCTTACATGCATTTACTATTTATTTTTGCCAAATCTGAAAGGCCATTTATTACACATTGAGAGCTTATTGTAGTTATTAATGTACATCTGTTTGAAGTATCTACAATAAGCATTTTACAGAAGTTCAGAAATTTTTTGAACATTCTGGAAAAAATAAGAAGGCTTATTTGCCAAGAGCACATTGAAGACTTTAATAATGAAGATTATTTGGGAGCTGGTGAAGGACTGGTGATTGACTCTTCAGATTAGCTACTCTGGCTATTAGCTCCATCTCAGTGAAGATAATCAATTACAGAAAGATACCTGCTTTCCAAAGTAAACAGAGTTGAGGGTCAAAGGGAAACATTTAGTTAACTCCAAATATTACTGACTCTCAGATCTGTCTCAATGAGACTGACATTGCATTTGCTGAAGTGGTTTTGTAAAATTTTGAGGTAAGCAATATTTAAATGGAAAAATATACCTATCTTCTACATCACTATAAACCATAATATTAAATATAATAAAACAAACATTTCAAAACAGAATCAAAATTAAGCTTTAGATATTTATTCTGCCATAGCCAAATTTCAGACTAGGAACAAGGAAAAATATAAAATAAAAAGGAGAGGTTTAGCATTGTCCAGTTTTGTACTTCCAGGCCATGTTTTGTTTTCTCTTTTTTATATTTTATGTCTTTGCTTTATGTTTGGAGCAAAAGAGTGGAATAGAACTGAACTCTCTATGCTATCTAAAGAATATGAACTTGTTAGACCTTATAGACCTAGTCTTCATGTAGGCTACATGCTAGACTAATTTTACAAAAATTGGTTTCATTCCTCAGGTATCTAAATAAAATTTTATCACTCTCTGCCTCTAGACTTTCTCACAGCTGCCTGGACCATGACAAGGTGAAGGTTAATAATCAAGGACAAAGATACCTGTTGCTCCTGTCATGGCATTCCTAACACAGTATTCTGGTACTGGTCTTTGAGCTCTCTCTGCTCCTGGTAACTACAAACACTTCCAGGTGTGGCCCATTTACTGCTGATCCTGCTTTTTTGGGGGTAGTGGAGCAGCAATAATCTCCTTCAAGCATTTTCAATAGTTGTTTTTTTTCTTTAATTCTCCTTCAACTATTCTGGACTTCCAAGGATTCACAGAGTTTGTGGTCAATGAACTTCCTCTTCATATACATATACATATACATATACATATACATATACATATACATATACATATACATATACATATACATATACATATACATATACATATACATTTATTTTTTTCTCCCTTGTGATTTTAGATTTAGTGCCTTAAAAAAACAACTGCATATAAGGATAAGGAATTAAGGGACACATGCTATAACTTGGGTTTAATCCATCATCTTGCAACCATGGTAATCAAATAGGTAGATATAAAGTGAAAGTTGAAATGAGTTCAGAGCAAGCTGAAGAACAAATAAACATACAGAGAAAATATCTCTGTGTAGTAATACACAGGAATGAGGCTTAAGACACAGGGATGAGGGTATCGTGGTGTAGATAGGTCTGTGGGTAGTAATGGGTATAGTAAGCCCATCATCTAGATCACAACTTCACCCAAATGAGGAGATAATAATTTTAATCAAGCCGCCTTTAGATAGAATAATTTTTATGAGCAATTGTTTCATAAACAGTGTCAAGTATAAACTACAAAATGGTCTCTTTCTCTCTGATTATTTATGGTTGAACTAAATATCCTAGACACTCCCAGTGGCCATGTACTACACAAGCATTTCATCTTTCATATTCCCCCCCCCTTTAAAGTTGTTTTGATTTAAACTGTTATTTAAATGTGAAGACGAGAAATTTGGGAGGGCTCTATTATGGGGGAAAGAGCCATGTAATTTCCACAGTCCTGACAAATCAGTGTTGGAAGCTCTGCTTATTTTATCTTAGTTCAGATTATACTGAATGTAAAAATATTTGTTTCACTGAACAAAAAACTCAACAGGCTATTAGAAGTTTTCAAAATCAAGATATTCAGCTCACTAAAATAAATAAGTAAATAAGTAAGTAAATAAATAATTAGATAGATATTTGAATTTCTTAGAAGGCCAAAATTATGTCAATATCTACATCAATTTCTTCACTTATATTTATATCTATTCTTATTTGATTTCCATTTACAGATCTACTTCATATGACTGTTCAATTATCAGTTTTTTTTTACCAGAAAGATTACAAAAAAATTTATACAATTTTTGTGATAAAGACTACTTTTGTTTCTAGAATAAAAGCTCTTTTACATCCTTTCCCCTAACTATACTATATAGACACTCTGAAGGAAATAATATTTTGACTAGTTTGAAGCAAAGATGCACTCAGCAATTTACTCAACAAAACTTCTACCTAGAAAATATCATAAAGAATAAAATTGAACATGGGTACTATGTTTGGATGAACCAAAAAGGTTTTGCTTTGAATTTTATGCCAAACAAGAATGATGAAGAGGCAATGCTTTCTCGAATTCTCCAAATAGGCTTCAAATGTGGCCTATTTCCAAATATTTTTAAAAACTCTAATGGTTAGCCTCTATTTTGCTCTAAAAATGTTTCTCTGTTCTGTAACTTTTTTCTAAGTGCAATTTGAGTGAAAGATAAAGACACGCTTCCAAAAGTATACAGATGCATCTTTAAAAGAATGATTCTCTTTTAGTACTTCTCCATCATCCTTCACCAATAACCCGAAATTGACCTTTCCTTCTTAGTGAGCACCATGAACCTTCACTAATTAGAATTTAATTATAAACTATATTTATTTATGTTGCTGTTTATTTACTTACATGTTGCTTGCTATAATTAAATCGATGTTTTCTATTTGTAAATATTGTGTATCTTGGGTTAGTATAGAATGTACCATAATTTCCCCATTAAAATTAATGTAAATGTAAATAATTTTATTTTTTTCTAACTTGATTTTTTTCATTTTTCAGCAAGGTTTTCTGAAATTAATTAAATTCATTAAGTAAAGAATAGGTGTGCATAATTTATTTTCGTTGTCATTCCATAGTGTGAATGTTATTAAAGTATAATTTTCAAAAGGTTATAAACAAATGTGTCAAAAATTTTACTTGATTCATGAACTACTAAAGAAACTAGTAAGATCTTAAAACTAGTTGAAACAGATTTCAAGAAACAGAGATTTTTACAGTAATGCTGAAAATAATTTGCAACTAGATACAAAACTATTATACATGGCAATAAACTCTAATACCCACAGTACTTTTTTCTGGATAGATGTAATTTTACACTATTGAATAAGAAAGAGTCAGCTGTATTGCTTTCAGTCAAGAAACAATTGCATTAATACATATTTTTTACAAATTAACTTCTATCCTTACAAAGCCATACAGCATGCTAATCAATTTAAAAAAATGGTTTGATAAAGATAATCAACCCTATAAAGTTAGCTAGTCCTCAGTCAGGTTATGTGTCCTAACCAGTGCACTTTGAAGGAACACTTGGCAATCTCTTTTGCCTATGTCCACGTCTTGGATAATACTTAAAAGTGTCTATGCTTGCGTGGGCATAAAGGCTGGGATATATGAAGAAAAGGCAGTATTAGGATTATTACATTCAAAAGGCAGAAAGAGTTAATATTCATGTTTTGACACCTAATGTAGCATTTTTTGAGACTGTAGCAAGACAAATAGAAAGCAAGGATATTTCAAGAGAGAAATTCTTTATCTGTCCATTCAGCATATCAAGGAAAGATCTGGAGAATGTGATTGCTGAGTTTCACCAAAGGAACATCCCAGAGAAGAAATAAAATGCTATCTTGTTGGGGAAGTTCATCAAGAAGACATGATTGCTGGTTTGAGCCCCCCAGCTGGACCCTCGGCAATTAAAGGCTCCCCACTTCTTCCTCTGTGCTTTGGAATGTTCTTTTTCTTTTTCTTTTTCTTTTTTTTTTTTTTTTTTTGCCTCCGCTGCTCCCAGACGCTGCTCCAAGAATGCAGCCTTGAGATAGAAATGTGATGTTGAGACATCTGGACTGGGTACATAATTGAATCCAGTTAAGGCCTCCTCTACATATGACTAACCCTGGTTAAAGCCTCTATATAAACTTTTAAGATTTGGCAGAGGCTCCAGAAAAACTATTCTTGTAGTCTTGTAAGTGATGATTTCCCTTGCTTATTAAATCTGTCACCTACCAATCTGGAGTGGCCTGGTTTTCCTCCTGTCTTTCCCTGCTCTCTGAGTATGGGGTCAGTTTCAGATTTCATATATCCACTACAACCTACAATTCTGGTAGACTAATAAATAGCGGCAGAATGGAGGAGGTAAGAAGTCAGGTATATGTCGTGGGGGATGAATTCCTTTTATTTAAGGGAATGCTAGGACCTCGGGAGCTTCTTTCCAATTTTTCTTTAAGTGTCCTGACAGAGTCGATATGGCAGGATACCCTAAATGTCCCTAAGGATGGCCATGTAGAAAAAACTTGGCTTTGTCTGTACAATATGCTCAGAGGGAGAGAGGGCCTAGATTCTTTTCATTCAGTGCTGCTGTGCAACGTTTGTGGATGGTGGTGGGAATGAGTTCTCACATGCTACTGCAGGGTATTACCTAGGCGCCAAGCAGGAATTTTTGTAACTGTGCCTGGGCCTGGGACAGAATGAAACTCATGCTCAGAGCTCAGCAGGCTCCACAAATAGTGAGAAAGCAAGGTGTATTCAGTTTATCAAGAAGGGTTTCCAGTACCCTGATTAAGCTGAGAAAGGACTGTTTCCTAGCCACAGATTTTGGCGGAAGATATCAGCAGATGGCTTGGAGGATGGGAGGCCAAGACCACTCGTACAACAGCAGCCAGTACTTCAGAGAGAAAACCAGGTCAGCCATGCTAGAGGATAGAGGAAGAGCCCAAAGAGAGGTAAAGATGAAGGTAGGGAGGAAACTACAGGCTTAGAGATATTCATCTCTTTCCCAAAGCCCAAGCCTTTGAGCCATTTCCCTCCTCCAGGCACCCAGATACTCCAGTGAGAACAAGAGACTGGAGTAGAATTCTGAAATTTTATCCAGTAGTGCCTGAATTTCTACTTACAATTACTTTAAGTATGAATCACACAAATTTTACTGGATTAGAGATTTTTATTTTTTTTCCCTCCTAGCTCAGCTGGTTGGGAGCACGTGATAAAATTCAGGTAGCTATAGAAATTAATCTATATTTCTTTAGACAGCTGAATGCACTTAAGTAAATATGCAATTCTGCTACTAATCTATTTTTTTCCCCTTAAAAACACAAGAAGGAAGGAAGGAAGGAAGGAAGGAAGGAAGGAAGGAAGGAAGGAAGGAAGGAAGGACGGAAGGAAGGAAGGAAGGAAGGAAGGATGGAAGGAAGGAAGGAAGGAAGGAAGGAAGGAAGGAAGGAAGGATGGAAGGAAGGAAGGAAGGAAGGAAGGAAGGAAGGAAGGAAGGAAGAGGGAGGGAGGGAGGGAGGAGAGAAGAAGGAAGGAAGGGAGGAAGGAAGGGAGGAAGGAAGGGAGGAAGGAAGGAAAGAAAGGGAAGGGAATAGAAGGAAAGAGGAAGGAAGGGAAGGGAAGGGAAAAGAAGGAAAGGAAAAGAAAGGAAAGGAAAGGAAAGGAAAGGAAAGGAAAGGAAAGGAAAGGAAAGGAAAGGAAAGGAAAGGAAAGGAAAGGAAAGGAAAGGAAAGGAAAGGAAAAAGTTAAGTTCTGAGCACTTTTATTTAGTTGGGGCTCCTGGTGGGTGATCATCCTACGTGGTTGTAAATCTTTGCATATGTATCCTGCCCACTCAAACTGAGTAACCTACCTGTTGTCTTCACATTAGAGTGCAATGTAAGTTTGGACAGCACTAGAGTTCCCCCTGAAGTGTGAGGAGAAATAAGAGGCAGTACTGTCCTGGCTCCATGTCTGGAGTTCCTGAAAGGAGCATGCATGCAGAAGCACCAGCCCAGGGACAGTGTGAGGGAGCAGTAGGGGAAGCCTAGAAGTATGAACACATATTTTGACTTAGAAACAAGATTTAAGTTTTAATTTAGGAATTAGAAGACTATAGCTAAAACACAACATCTGGATCCATCGAATGTGTAAAATACATAGTTTCATTTTCATTTTGTGATGAAGCCAATTACCAAAGAAAATGCAAATTGTAAATGAATTTTCATGATCCCAACCTAAATTCAGATTTTAAAATATCCATCAGACAACATAAAATAAAAGGAGAGATCAATTTCTGCTATAATATATATATATATATATATATATATATATATATATATATATATATATATATATATCTCCTTTAATAGGACCTCGTGTCTTTTTATAGTTTTTTATTTCAATTTGTTATAAACCATGAAAGAAAGGCACAGAATAAATGAAAAGCTTAAATTCACTGTTTAAAAAATGTTTGCTAGTTCTCTAGAGACCAGACTTCTTTTGGTAAGGTAGTAAGTGAAGTGCAAGGAGGCCAGGCCTGTCCCACTCAGTGCTCTAAAGCCAACTTTGCTGTTTTGGATCAGTCAGAGCATGTAGAGAACATCAGAAACAACAAGGCCAAAGGTCTAAAGCCACTGAGATGGGAGATAAAAGATGGAGCTAATTAGATACTTGGAAGGTCCTGAAACCAAACCATGGTTTAAGATGAAAGCACTCAGCTATTTCAGACACAGCAAACAGAACAGAGCATGACCTTTGGGCCGGGGAGAGAATGAATGCACCAAGCTCCAAATTTCTCAGAGATAAGGGATTATAGAGAAAAGGACCGTTGATAAAAATACAGTCAGGAGTAAATTGCCTTAGTGCCTTGTGCCCTGTAAGGTATATTTGCTTTGCTATTCTTTTTTTGTGTAAGAGAGAACATCCTTTATCTCAGCTACCAGAAAGAATTCTGACTTTTTCTCTCAGATTCTCCATTCAATTTTTCATAACTTTAACATAATCAAAATCTATTGTTCCATTTATATGAGAAAGTCAATAATTTTTAGCACTTATTCTCCATCTTGGAGTTTTTAATAATTTAAACAGTTTAGATAGAATTTTGGGGCCATTCTTATATGCCTAGGGGGCATCTTTCCTTCGGTGTACAGGGGGATAGTAGAACAATAAAGAAAGCCAGAGAATGCTACAGATGAACTGCAATGTATTGGGAGTCACATATCTTCAAGTCAGATAGTAAATTTGCCTTGAAGACAAGAGAGTAAACTATGTACGAATTCAATTTCTCATTGGACTCTTATAAATTTCTTCCTGCAGATCATACAGACCATTAGTTTTAAACAATAGATTGTCCTTTCTAAATATAAAATATGTTTTCATTTGATCTGGCAATATGGAAACAGAAACAGTCATATGTTACAGAAATTAAAATATATACACATTTAATTTGTTACAGAGAGTGGTATAATAATTCATGTATTTTCTATGCTACTTCTCAGACATTAATTTATTTTGAGTTTTAAGTAGTTGTCTTATGTCCAATTTATAGTCCCAATCTTAATTCACAGGTACTATTATGTAAATACTCCTGCTACATTTGCCCACTAAAATGTAGTGCAGGAGAGAAACATATAGAATATGCAATACTGGGAGTAAGGCTGTGTGATGTGGCGATCTTTTCTCCTCGAAAATGCTGTAGCAGATATAGCATGTTATATACTCAAATCCAATCTTCACATATTTCTTCCCATATAGAAATGCAATTTGTTCAGCTATACAGCTTTCGAAGACCATGATATTTGCTCTAGTTCAGAGGTAAATCCTGATTGTTCTAAAGTTCTAAGCACTGTTTAATAGGAATCTTTATGATAACAGAAGTGCTCCATTTCTTCATTGTCCAATATAATTGTTATTAGCCTCATGGGACTATTGAGCACTCTAAATATGATTAATAAGAATGGCAAACTAAAATTTTTATTTTATTTATCTTTGACTAATATGAATTTAAGTTTAAATAGATGCATACGACTACTAGATATTGTAATGGACAATGCAGAACAACTAATCATAGCAATGCCATTGACATTGCTAATAATTGGATTGACATCCAACATTTGACAAAATGTTAGCCAACAGATGGGAAGAGAATGTTGCTGGTAAATAAAATGTTTTTTTTTTTCTCTCTCTCTCTCTCTTATTAGACAATGCCCTACATAGCACTATTGTGTGGAACTCTGACAATAAGCTTATCACACAGTGAATAGGAACAACATGGCAGAGCAAGGCTGATCCAGCATTTTTTTGTGACTTCTGTAAATGAGATAATTAATTCTTTTACCTGTTTAAGCCATTTTGATTTGCATTTCTTGTTATTTGTGGAGAAAAGTGTTATAACTAACATAAACACCTTCTAGATTATGTAATAAAATTGTCAGAGGAAGTACTTTTTTAATCTTTGATATTAGAATAAGCTATTATTTGAATTTTAATAAAGATATTTTTTGTATATAGTATATGTCTTCAATATAGTAATAGTATTTATATAGTAGCAACAATAATAGTGAAGATCATAATAATAAATATTTTCATATTTGTTGTCTAAACTAAAATTTAGTCTTAAAATTTTATAAATAGGTAACACCTATATAGTGAAACACATGTGCTTTTGTAAATAAATAGAAATTAAGAGAGGTTAGTGAGGTCAGGCAGTTCATAAGAAGTAAGAATATACCTTAGTCTTGGTTTTTTTTTCAACAAAGTACTCTTTTTAATTAAATTAGTTGTTCCTGTAATTATCCTTTGTGTAAATGGATTCCAAGAAGAATATAAGAAAGACCATTAGATATTTGTATACATAATGGTCTAGTTGCTTTTGCCTCTAACATCTCTAACTATATGTAAAATGAGTACATTTTTGAGTTAAGTAAGGTAGAAAATGTCATGTTGAATAAGGAGCAATATCTGTTTTAATTATATTAAACATAATTCAGAAAAAAAAGAGAAATAAATAAAGAAGTTGGGTTTTAGAAAATCTAGAAAATAAAGAATATAAATGTATAAAGTTACATGTAGTGAATAATTTACTGCATTTCATTGGTAAGAAATTGAAAAGACCTAACATTTACTACTATTAAAGTTAATTGTTCAAACTGTAGGTCTTAAAATGACTGCTATTAGTTACAAATATTTAAGTAGAATTTAGAAAGTATGCTAAACAATTTAACAATAACTTTTGTTTTTGTATCTTCTTACATTCAGAGAAGACACTTGTTTTCCCTTGTTTTTCAGGAAAATGAAGAAACAAACAAACAAACAAACAAAAACAAAAGAAATAAAACAAACTTTTGAACAGCAGCAGAGGCTCCTTAGTTTAAGCTTTGCTTGTCAAACTTTAGAATAACTTAAAAGAAACTGCATCATCTTTTCTAAATGCACTTAAATATAGATTTAATCATATTTTGTCTGCAAAATGATGTTTCACCTGTCTTACATGAAGATAATGAAATTAACTAAAATGCTATTCAAAGTTTTTTAAGCTTTAGGATTTTATCAATAAACTTTATCATTCTAAACTTAAGAAGATCAACATATTCAGATGATATAGAAATTTAAATATTTTAACTCTTTTATTTTACCACAGAAAAGCTTTACTAATTTAGCTTGATAAAAACAATTTTGAACTGCAAATGTGAGAGCTATGGAAGTGAGGGTAGTTGGAAGAGGGACTGTTGCTATATAAGGAAACTATCTCGAGGTATCATTATGATATAGCAACACCAAAGATCTATACAAAAATGATAAGTAATTATAATAAATATTATTAATAAAATAATAAGAATGATATAACTGATAGTATCCACTAAACTTTTATTTTGTGTTAGTCACCAAACTAAGTTTTGTATGTGCTGGGCACCATAGTAAATTTTTTAATTATCTCATTAAATTGTATAGCGATATTATAAGGTAGGTATTAATACTATCCTTTTCTTACAAGTAAATAAACCGAAGGTCAAAAAGCTAAAATTTTCATTTTAAATCATGAATGATATTGGAAAACTTGAGTGATTGTTGAGCTAGGCCTTGTTTGTTTCTTTTCCCTTAGGAATCACTACCTTGCTTCTGCTGGTGTCCAATGTTTGAAAACAGTAGTTTTCTTTTTTTTTCTTTTATTTATTCTGGTCATATATAATAGAAGAGTTAAGTCAGGACCCTGGGTGGTGAAAAGAGAACATGACTGTGCAAGGAAACATGGCAGAATAACCTCACAATGATTTCTTTGCCTCAGAATGACATGCAAGCTAGGGAATAATTTCTGTTTTCTGAAATATGGCACATAACTCATGGAAGAGAGACTAAAGGTGGATGAATGAAGGGGTATTTAAACCAGCAAACTGTCCTCCACTTGACTTCTCATCTAACCAGTATTTTGGTAACATGTAAATCTCTATCACTCAGAACTTAGACAAGACCCTGGAGGAAAAAAATACAAAACTGCTTGTGTTTAAGATTCTGCTTTGCCAAAGGAGTGGAAGCTTAAATTAGTAATTTGTCTAAAAAATCATTTTTTTTTTTGCATTCTTGAGTTGTGGGTTTATATGTAATTCACAGATTTGGAGTAATTTTTGAATTTATAGGTTAATTTGTAATTTTTACAACATAATGATGATATATTGCTTGATATCTGAATACTTGCAGTCAATTTATATAACATCTCCAGATCTGAAGGTTAACTTAACATGTGATAGCTAATGTAGGTGAATAATTTTAAATTATTGAATCAGAATTCTAATATTCCGGTTATTGCATACAATAAGGTATGACTGCATCATTTAAAACCCAGAGTAAGCTTCATGAGGATAAAAAACATGACTGTATCCTTCCTTAGCACCTAAGAAGGTCCCTGATTATCAATTAATATTGAGTAAAAAAAATACAACAATGAATATATATATATATACACGTGTGTGTGTATATATATATACACTCACATATATACATACATACATGCATATATATACATATATACTTTTATGTGTGTGTAGATAGATAGATAGATAGATAGATAGATAGATAGATAGATAGATACACACATGTATATATATATATATATATAAAATCTGGTCCAGTAAGAGAAAATTTTGTGCAAGGGATAAGCCACATTTTTTTTTTCTTCTTGTTTTACATTCTTGAAATGTCCTTAGAGATCAAAAAGCTCAAATTGAGTCTTTGTTCAGGTAAGTTTTCTTGACTCCTCTTGGGTCATATGTCCTCAAAATCTTTCTGGATAAAACTGATAAATCTAATAGATTAATTTCAAAGTGGTTAATGAGTAGGTTTACATGTTAACACTTCTCTAGTAATTTCTGAAGATTGTTTTTAACTGAAAGCAATGTCACTAGTACATGGCAGGTATGACATGGCAGGTATGACTTATGATAAAAATAGTTTGGGCTAAGAAGGCTTTCAATAGACCTTATAATCAATTACTCCATATGGTCAATTTTTCTTACATTCAGACACTTGACTCAAGTTAACAAAATGAAATATAGGTCAATTATCCTTATTGATGTTTCAGGAAGTGGACATTTTCTGTTAACCAAAGTCCACCAACAAACTCTCTTCCCAATTACCCTTGAGGTTTGCAAACATGATTGTCACATATTTCTTACACTTCCCAAATCTTTTTAACCGGCCTTTCACTGAGGAATATATTAAATTATTTATAGGTGGAAGAGACTCCTCAAGTGGCTTTCTGTTCTGTCACTATAGGTCCACATTTTAATGATTAAAGTATTTGAAAGGAATTGATATTTTTCAAATTTAGAGAAGGTGTATGGAAAAGATGTATTCACTTTTATGTCACCAAGAAATTTTACAATTATATATTATTCTTTGTTTTTAAAAAAGGTATTTGATCAAACGAGCTGCATCTACTGCTGTAAAATAAGCCTACACTAAAAAATATGTAGAAATGGCAAAGGATGAATACATGAAGACAAAAAACACTTCGACTTTCTCACTATTAGAAAATATTTTCACTCCATGTTGTACAACAAATGGTTAAATGTTTAATTGTCAACTGGAGAAAAATCCAAAAGAGTAAGTGTAATTAATTGTTTCATCAGTGACATTGATTAAATCTATCTCCCCAATAAAATTATTGTGACGTCTTCATAACTATAAATAATGGTGCTCCTATTTTAGCTACTTACAAAAAGTAAATGACTCTTTAAACTGTGTTCACGTTTACTTCCAAATCCAGTGAGGACAAAACAGGAGAAAACAGGACTATGATACCATCTGAGTGATTTAGAGCAGACATAAGAAAAGACACTGCCCCTGGAAAGGTTATACTCTCATAGATATGGAGTTATGTGACCAGGGTGATAGATCTGGACCTTCCCAGAGCCATGTACATCATGACTTTAGAGGTAACCAAATGAATGAATTGGCAACAAAAATCATTATTGCGTACTTTGGGAGAGGATGACGGGGTGAACATACTAATTCTATTTTCATCAAATTGATTCATAAGCACTAAAACTGGAATTCTTAATCCAGTGCCAAAAGCAATCATGGATGAGCTTTAGGAAATCTATAAACACCTTGAAATTAAGTACACACAATTTTATCCATATATGGCATTTTTATAGGGAAAGAAACTCTATATCCCATCAGATGCTCTGTGTATTCTACAGTCACACACGCACACACACACACACACACACACACACACACAAAACAGGTTAGATACCACTTTTTGTGAAGAACTTAGTAATCAAGAAAAAATTCACATGCTTTTAATACATTATAAACCATTAATAAAGAAATAATTTTTCCACAGTATCAGACCCTCATATTCCAACTCATTTTTCCTTCTAAAAGTGATACTCTATCTCACTAAAGAAATGCTAATATAGAAAATTCATTTTATAAGTAGAATGAATTGCATCCTCTCTGTCTATGGTTCCGGTCTTTCTGTGACCACAGCTTGTTTCCCTCAGGCCCTCTGGCCCAGGCCTACTTCTTACTCTTTGCAGTTTTCTTTTTCTTCTTCTTCTTCTTCTTCTTCTTTTTTTTTTTTTTTGGTCTGAAATATTATCTCCACCTTCAGTCTTCAACTCTATTTGTCCTTCAGGACTTCAGGATTCTTCTCTGGTGACCATTGACCAGGAACCTGGGCAAATCTCTGTCAATGCACATATCAAGATGCATGAAAATAATATACATTTACACTTTTTTTTTTTTGCTAAATTGCATAGTTCTTTGAAACTATATGTGTTTAGTGTGTTTAGTATTTTATTCACCTCAGTAAGCTCACAACCTCACCCAGCATCTGATATATAAAAAAAATAATGGTTTAGTGAATGTCAGTGGTTTAGAAAAAGTAAGCTGTAATGAATGAAAATGCTCAATGAGTTTTCTCTTTTAGGGTGCATAAATTTTAAACAACATATATATGGTAAAAAAAAAAAAAAAGCAATGACTACTTTTGGAACTGATTTCATACAGAAAGAAACAAAGTATAAAGATATCTGATAATAAGGGAACTTTCCTGAAACTACTGAAGTGATTAAATTCTCACATCATGTAGTTGGCACCTTAAGAGATCTACTGTCTCTTTGATCATTAATCGCATGTCCTGTTTGAAAGTACCTTAGCATTTAAAATTTTTGTAAATACAATGTACTTGAAGTTCATAAGGAGGAAATGGAATTTATATTTAGTCAGACAGCTATCCTAATTATTCTATTATCAAACTAAAACTTAAACAAATTCCACCAAATTACACTCTTAATAATTTTCTTAAAACCACTGTTTTTTAACTAGTTGTGTAGTGGATGCTGTGATGTTCCAACCATATGTCCCTTTGGAACTGCAGGACTTATTTTATAGTTGCTGGCAGTGCTGCTGCCTAATAGCTGTCAGCTCTCAAAGTTCCCTGTATTTGCCTTCAGCTGAAGGGAGTTTTCTCACCCAAAGTCTCACTTCGGCTCTAGGGACAGCATACTATTCGATGGGGAAATAAAGGCCCTGCCATTTCTTATCACTTTGGGACAACTTAAAAGGACCATTGTAGTTTTAGAGATTCTGTGGGATTGAATGACTTTTTTTGAGACTGTGTCCCAGCACAACTCCCTTTGACCAAAGTTGCTTTTTTTCTCTTCCCCCTCACTACCCTTTGCCTCACAGGTGATAATTCTGAGACTGTTCCCGAACAAACTCTGGCTCTTGTATTGAGAATAAACTCTAATGGATGAAGATATAAGTACAGAAATTAGTTTGAAGGTTATTATAATCCTGGGAATAAATTGTAATGGTAAAAGTGGAGGTGGTAAAAAGTGTTTCGATTTTGGACATATCAGGTGCAGGTTGTGGCAGAAAATAAGGATTCAAGGATGACTCCACTTATGTTAGCATAAGTACTGGCAAAATGAAGGTGGAGGACCTATATTTGAGAAGATTTGGAGAGGAAAATTAAGAATTTATTTTTAAGTATGTTGGGTTTAAATTATCAATTGGACAACCAGTAGAGATTTCAAATAGACAACCAGATTTACAGGTCTGCAAACTGATGGATCGCTATGTGTGGGAGATATAATTTCAGCAGTCTTTGAGATATACTAATTTTTAAAGCTAAGAGAATAGATGATATCTCCAAGAGAGTGAGTATAGATAAAAATAGAGAAAAAGACCAAAAATCAATACTTGGAACTCCAATGTAGAGACTGGGGAGAAGAGGAGAAGTATCAAAGGAGCTGAGGTAGAAAGACCGTAGAGGAAGGATAAATACCAGGGTAAGTGGAATCTGGAAGAAATGTAAAAGATTATAAAGGAGAGGGTATGATCAACTTAAAATGCTACCTATAGGTCAATTAAATTGACTTTAGTAACTTTGGTAGTAATATTAATGACAACATTTTTAGCAGGATAATGAAGAAGAATAGGAATGGGTTTGTGAGAAAGTGCGAGGAGAGGAAATAAAAATACCTCTTTCTAGATGTTTTGCTGTCAAAGGGAAGCAGAGTAATAGGAAAGTAGTTGGTAGAGAAAGTGGAGTCTAAAATACTTTTTTTCTTAAGGAGAAATAGCAGTATATTTGTATGATGATGGGAATGATCCAGTAGAAAAATAATGATTAAAAAATACAGAAGAAAAAAAATTCTGGGGCAAAAAACCTGGGTTAAGCAAGACAGAATTTGTGTCTACAAGTGAAGGCAATGGCATGACAATATAGTTATAATAATAAACATTTTTATTGTGCTGAAAATAAAGCCAATGTATACATATAAAGTATTATTAATGGAGCAGTGCTTATAAATAATAGGTTGAAGTTGCATTCATAATTCATTATCTAGAAAAAAGTACTATATATTCAGATAAGCTGCTAATGTTTTTAAAGTATAAAGTGAATAATTTGAAGATTGAATGTTTGAAACTTTTTTGTCAATATAATTTTAGCATAAATTTTAACCTACCCCTTAATATGCGATAGAGTAAGAGTCAAACATTATATGTGTCATTAGAAGTATAATTGTGAATAAATATGCTTTTTTCTACATATTAATTTTAAGATAAATACTATATGTCACATGTTAATCAAGAAAAAGTAAACTTTCCAGGAAAAAGAAATACTATTAAAAATTTGATTTCGCTAACATTGAGAATCAAACAGTAACATGTTTAAAGTTAGATCTTAATCATATATCACACAAAAATTAAATGACTGTTATACCCAAAGGCATTTATAAGATTTATTGCCAAAAATGATAATATAATATTAAAACAGATTTGGAAAATTATCATCTCTCGTGTATCCTGATTGAGCTAATCACTTTAATGTAAGCCATTACAACTTCAGTCAGATTACAGTAGCAAATTCTGTAGTATTGGGCCATACCATTTACAAATGGAATTATCTGACAACAAATAATGAGAGAAGAAATTTTTTCCAATGTTATTATCCAATAGGTTTAAACTCAGTTCTGCTACCATTTATATTTATTCAGGAGCATATTGGAGAAGACTATATATAAAAACGTTGTCTTCTAACTCTAGCTCATCCTTTAAAAGATTTTATTTCAGTATGATTTTTGCCCCATTTGAGTTAAATTTGAGTTAAATTTTCACATGTATGGGTTTGCTAAAAACAAATATCATAATCTCAGCTACCATCAGTTGCAGAAGAGAATAATTACCTTTAAGTGGAGAGATATTTGTTGCAGTATGAATGTCCTCTTTGTTAGGCAAAGCAGTCTGGTCCTCCCAAGATCTACTTTGTCACCATAAAAAAGTCAGGACTCTAAGAAAGGGAATCGGAGCTAATGCTTGACAGGTAATGTAAAGTTTGCAGCTGGTCTTAACTCTTATAATGCTAATCCATTTCCTAGTGTAGATCTACTCCAATTAAAGTGTTTGTGTGAGTTTCTGTAGAAAGAGTGACTGCCTCTTAAAGTGCTTCCTTGTCATTTAGTCATTGACAAACACTTGGTATAATTGTTTCTGCAATTGCTAACAAGCAAGGAAGAGTGGCCAATGCAATGGTAAACTGAGATGTCGAAAGTCTGAGAGTTTTTTCTTCCCAAATTGGTTGGTGAGTTAGAATTACATTTATCAGTGAATAAATAGAGATCTATCTTTTTTCTTCCTTCCTCCTTTCCTTCTTCCCTACCTCCTTCCTTCCTTCCTGTCACCTCTATTTTTCACTCTCTCCCTCCATTCTCCTAACATATTATACATATCATCTGCTGAAGTACTTACCATAACCTTTATTTTTATGAATTCCTGGTTACAAAGATTATGATTATAAGCACAAAGGGGAATGGTTGTTTGCATCCTGGGTGAGACACACACACACACACACACACACACACACATACATACACAGCATATATATATAGTAAATATATATATGTGTGTATACATACACACACATATACATATATATATATAGCCATTTTTGAACATTTGTGTGATGAGTATTCAAAATATGTCTGCCAGATTATTTGATGGATTTTGTATTGTCTTTAAGAAATTGTTTTTGTTGTTGTTGTTCTTGTTTGTTTTTTTGTGTTTGTTTCAGTTCTTTGATCATCTTTCTGCTAATTGAAAAGTTTCTTTAAAATTGAAAAGCTCTTTTAAAACATCACCTTTTTTTTTTTTTTTTTTTTTTTTTTTTTTTTTTACCATTGCTTTATGGTCAAGGACTGCTGGGCTTCTGGATTTGGGACATGTAACTAAGAAAAGTAACAGAGAAAATGTCACTCTCTTGGTAAGGTGCTGCATTTATGTATAGGCCTTGAGAAGCAACCCCCAATTTTTTTCTTAGTTTCACCTTTTCTGTAGTCCTCCTACTCAAACTGGAGCCTGTAACTCTTTGCATAACGTAAAAAAGAAACATATTCATTATATTTACTTCTTCAATATATGAAAAGAATGATAAAGGTAAGTCTTATTTGCTGCTTTTTAAGCAACAAGTCAAATCTTGTCATTAACATCGAAGACAAACATGGGAGGCAAAGCTGAAATTGCATTAAATAAAATAGCCAGGAAAAATACTATGTTTTGCTGAAACATCTCTCTAATATCTATTTAGGCTGACATCCTGGGCTATTTTCTTGGTCTCAAAGGCTCATGATAACTTTTAAAGTGTGAGTGAATAAGTGTGTTTGTGAGTGTGTATATGAATGCATCCACTAGCATTCTAAATAGAAACTTCTACAAGTCTCTTACCATGTAACTGAAATACTATGTATAATAGAAAACTACTATATGGAAGATTCATACACTGTAGGGTATAAATATCAGACCAAATATCTTGAAATAATTAAAGCCAAATGTGGATGTGGTAACAAATGTTTATATCGGTAACCTGGATATAAACTAAATGTTTGGTGCAGCATTCTTATCACCTGGCTTAAATAACTTGTATTATCTTTCTCTCCATTTGACAATATTAAAAATTATGAGTACATTTTAATGATCTCACATATTTTCCTATAAGTTCCCTATGCTTTTAGTAACAATATGAACTCAAATTCTTTGGCAGATTATGTTTGTTCCAATTAGATAGAAAAATGTGTTCCCTGTTGGGAAAGGCAAGTTGAACTTGAGACAGTAATGTAGTTCATTGCTTTTTGACCATGATTTATGGAAGCTTCATTCCTTTCGGTGAAACTTAGCATGATACATTAAATTCTGGGATGTGGAAGGGCACAGCATATAGTGTATTTTGACGATAGAAGTGGTGACGAAAAAGGTTACAGGTTATTTAAGTAGTAGAATGGGAGCTTTTGTGTTTATAGATTTACACTGATATTTTAAATTAAACCCTATCTTTATTAAATATGTTGTTTCTTCAAAAATTTAAAGAAATAGAAAGGAAGAACCTCAAACTGCAATACAGCTCTGAAAAAGCCTTGGGCAGCCCAATAGGGAGATCCAGGGCAAAAATTACTTATAGAGGAGTACAGTTGACCATTGAATAACAGATTTGTACCACATGGGTCCACTTATGAATGGAGTTTTTTCATCTTGTAAACAGTAGATGTAAACTTATGGTATCAAAAATACTGCATAATACTATAAATGTATTTTCTCTCCCTTGTTTTTTCTTAATAATACCTTCTCTTCTTTAGCCTACTTTATTGTAAGGATATGGTATATAATCCACATAACATAGAAAATATGTGTCAATTGACTGCTTATTTTATCAGTAAGGCTTCTGGTCAAGAGTAGCTAAGGATATTAGTATTAAAGTTTGTTGGGAGTCAAAAGTTGTACACAGATTTCCAGTTGCATGGGGGTCGGTGCCCCTAATCTCCTGCATTTTTCAAGGATTAACTATATTGTGTAGGGCAATCCACAGCAGACCCTAATATGTCTATCTTGATTAGTTGTTGGCTAGGAGCTGCCTAGGGAGGGTCTGTATTTGATTCAAAAACTGTGATAGATACCAAAGGTGCAACAACTCAAAGCTGTTATCTGACAGAATTCTATGCAACAGTTTCATTCTTAAAGGTATATCTGAATGACACCTTAATATAAATCATATGACAATGGACCATACAACAGATAAAATGAATAAACTAGAACTATATCTCTCATCATGAATGGATTTAAATAGATTACATTTAAGACATTTTTTAAAAAGCATACATAAATAATGACATTTACGTAATTTTAAAAATTGAAAATAATATGATATATTATTAGTGTATATGTATGTCATATAGTAAAAGTAAAAAATCAGATGTGGAAATTAATCTGTAACTGGAATGTTTTATTTAATTTTAAAATAGACCTAAATAAAATGATGTACAAGAGCATATGAGTGTTGCTTGACTGGTCTCTAAATATTATCAATGCTTGAAATACTTGGTATTAAAAATACTATACCTTAATTTACCTTTTCACCAAGAGGTCTGAATTTTCTAGACTCAATTTTATTTTTTTATTATTCAGCTGTTTTCCCTTTCTTAAATTCTTCCCACTCACTTCCACCCCTGACCCATGGATGTTGCCATTTTCCCTTAAGAACTGGATCTCTGAAGGCTGGGCATCCCCTCCTACACACTGGTGTACCCGGGGGGCATGGTGCACCGGGGCCTGGAGCACCCAGGGTATGATCCGTGGCTCCACTTAGGGTGTGAACCCAGGACCTTCTGCATGCAAAGCAGATGTGCTAACCACTACACTATGGAGCCACCCCCCTTATTATTCAATTGTTTAATGATAGCTTTTATAGTTTTTAAAAGTACAGTTTTTTACTTAAAATTAAGTTGTACTTAAAAAGTACCATTTAAGTTTTTGTCTTCTTTTATAATAGTTAGACCTACTCCATATATATTATGATTGATTTTACAATGTAAGAATGCAATAATTCTATTTCTTAAAAGTTTACACATGTCAATTAATATAAATATTTGATAAGTACAAAGCATTGGCTACAGGAAGATCATTTCAAAAAAATATGCAGCAAAAGATATTCAAAACAACAGTTAAAAACTAGGGCATAATCATTTCCTTCAAAACTCATGGTAACTCATCTGAGCACATACCCCATATATATATATAATGGAGTCTCTATATATCCTTCTTACAGTCTGTGATGAGGGGCTTGCATCATTCACACAAGGAACTGACATTTTCTATAAAGTGCAAGATAGTAAATATTTTAGATGATGAGAGCTATGTGACCTCAGAACTATAAACCCTGTAGTTGTAGTGATAAAAGCTGATAAAAGCAAATTGCTTCAAGGAGTCTAAGCATATAAGGTATAAGTAATTAATTGACAGAGTTTATTACTGCACATTATAAAGTAGATTATGTGCTTTAGTAAAGTTTTGTATAATGATTATTTCAATGGTTGAGGTATTAGTAGCCTATATCGTCCTTAGATTATATCTATTCTTTGATCTGGTGCTGAGAAAACTGAAGAGATGTTGACAAATTTGATTAAATTCTTCTTTGTTTAATAAGATGTTCACCAAAGTGACTAGCTTTATAGTTTAGAAGTTGATTGAAGATCTATGGGTTTAATTTTGACTACCAAATGGTAGAATTTTCATACTCTGGGTCAAAAAACTTGGAGTAAGGTTATCATTTTCTTCCCATACCTGAACATTAGCCATTGAAAATGGTATGCACCATATAATAACAGCTATTATTTATTGTACATTCACTATGACTCAAATATGCATGTAAACGATTTATATGCATTATCTAAAAATTCTTATAACTATCTTTTGAGGTATAGCCTTTTCTTGTTCCTATTTTACAGCTGATAAATCTGGGGATTAAAGATGTTCAGAGAAATATCTAGAAACTAGTTCTGACAAGTTCATTATCTTTATCATTTTTATACTATCTCTATTAATCTGTTAGATAGAATAATTTTTTCTCTATTATTCAGACATGTGAGGAATATTAACTATAAAATAGATGTATTAATGGGAAACAAAATATGTCTCTTTAAAAAGCAAAACATTAATAAATCCTCATTCCAACTCTTGGGGCAGTGAGTTTTTAGACATTTAGACTATATTCTACCAGTTGAAATGTCAGTTGTGGGCTTATTAATAGAAAAACAGGATAGAAAGAAGGGTCAATTAAACCACTAAGACCTGCTGTAGCAGCCAGATGGCGACCTTTCTCTTGATACCATCACAGGGTATCCAGATTCTAATGTTCTTGTTTATTTTCCCAATGGCAAGTCATTAGCATGGTTGGATCAGGCCACATCAGGCTGATGTACTTTTAAATTTTAAGCCAACTGGAAAGAGACACTCTCTGTTTTGGACCCCAACACTGTGCTCTGAGTCAAGCTGTGAGAATAAGCCAAGAAATTTCTCCTGCATTGTGACTTCTTGGCCACATAGGGGATACATTTCCTCTTTCAGCATCGTTAAGCTGTTTTTCACCCATAGGTATATGTAATGTTTTTCAGCATGGATAGGAGGTCTGTTAATTGAACATGCCTTAGACAGAAAGAAATGGTTATAGGTTCACAATCTATCTTCAAAGTTATCCAGTTTCCCCTTTCTTGTATTGCTCTTTTCTGAATGCTTTTTTGGACAAGTCATTCAATGTTTCTCTACTACTATCAGAATGAAAACTATATCTTACAAGAAACCAGCATCTGTTTAAAAAAAAAAATACCATTAGACATAGGTGTAGTGAAGAATTAACTTTACCTAGAGAGGTGTGGCCTTAGTTCTGTATGGGGTCTCCGGGAAGGTAACTTTTAAACCTTTGGAATTTACCGAGTGAATGGAATGGCCTCATCCCCCTTGGTGGACTTCTGAGACCACATTGATAGTTTATGCTAACATGATGACTTGTGGGAGGCTCCTCAGACCCCAAGTGATAGTTTCTGCTAAAGAGATGACCCACTGTAGGAACTCGCCACTCCAGGAATGCCAACCATGTGAACAGCGAGTTGGGAGTTTGTGCTGCATTAAATGAGTCTGATCTACAGGGGCTGGGGCTAGAGAGTGAGTCAACGATGTGGGCGATAATCAACCATGCCTACCTAATGAAGCCTCAATAAAATCTCTGAACACCAAAGCTTGAGGGAGCATCCTGGTTTGGCAACATTTCACACACATTTTACTACACTTCAATGCCAGGAGGGTAACATTTTCCTTAGGACTTAGATGCTTTGTATTTAGAACCCTCCTCCCAGTCGCATATATGCCTTGTGTGTGTTTCCATGCGATATCCTTTTGCCATAATAAAACTAATGGCAAATACAGCCCTATTCTGGGGACTGTGAGGAAAATTGCCAAATCTGAGGGTGGTCAGAAGAACTCTCAAATTTATAGTCAGTTGGTTTGAATTGAGGGTGGCTCCTAATTCACAAGTACCTACAGACTTGTGAATGATGTCTAAAGTTTTAGGTAGACTTGGCAGTCTGGAGAACTGTGCCCTTACTCATGAGTTTGATCTAACTGAGTAGCAGATGATGTCATAATATGATGCCTGCAATAAAAATGTACAAAAATGTATATTAATGTTTATATAGTAATTCTAATACTAAAACTTGTCCTAGGGTCAGAAGCATATAAGTATTATTATAAAATACTTTATAATTAAAAAAAAATAGTTTCAACTCTTTCTCTCATCAATATGTTATTTAGCATTTATTATGGCCTGGGTTCTAAGTTAGCTGCCAAGGATAAAATGTTAAAAAAGATAGACACACTCCTTATACTCTAACACTAACATGGGAGATAGTATTTTAATTATTTAGATGAGCAGACAATTTTACTATTCTATGAACTCTCTTGACAAGGAACAGACCTTCTGTCATTGAATCACATAGGAGTGGCACTCAGACCTGAGAGTCCAGAGTAGGTTATTTAACGAAGCAAGTAACACAGAATAGAGATAAAAATAACAAAATATCTAATTAGCAGTGTTTTACAAATAAAATATGTAATTATCAGACAAAACAATAATTAAAATAGGTATACTTAACTACAAAATAAGACAAAGAGGTAGGCAGTACTAGATTTTGAACAAAAACTCAGTGATATCAAAGAATCCAGGGATATTGTCAAATACATCATTCTGTTTGCTGCTCTGCCATCTTCATTCTGGCTTTTCAGTCCTGGGTAAGAATGATTGCTATAGGTCCATGCCATCACATTAAAAAAACAAAAACAAAAACAAAACAAAACAAAAAAACAAATGGAGTTGGATTATAGGTTTCCTCCTCTAAAAGTTTTGTCTTTTTTTTTTTTTTTTTTTCTTTTAAATCAGGGGGCTAAAGTGTACTTGCTAGAATGGTGATTAGTAAAAGGATGATAAAGTGAAGTTTTGACAAAGGGAATGGGATTTCCATGTTTAATTTAGTCTCGTAATGATTCATATCCTGGTAGTGGTGGAGGGGCCTATCTATTCTGAAATCAAGGAACTTCCACCCTTAATTAAGATCAAGTAATTGACAGTATCTGCCATAGGAAATAACCTATAAACTAAGACATAGTGGATGAGGAGAATTAGTTAGAAAAATATAGGTATGAGTGTGACAAAGCAAGAAAAAAATTTCCAGATAGAGGGCATAATAGATATAATATTTCAGAGAGATATTTTGATATTGTACTAAAATACCAGTAATTTGAGATTAGTATAAAAGGCAATCATTGAGGAATGAGATTATAAAAACTGAGAAAGAATTGAATCATGAACTATCACAAATTATTTACTTAAAATAGAATGTTACTAATTAATCAAAAGGATAATTAAATAGATTATATGAAACATTTACATATTTATTGATTGCATTAATGAAAATAAATATATGTACACTTTGGTGGAAAGCATACATGACAAGTGTGATAAATGTTTAATACAATATACAAAACAGATACAATTATAAGAAGATGGTAGAATTATGGGTGCTATACATTCAATTATTTTAAAATATTTTTTAATTTATCTGATTAAATTGAAATGTGAATTTATTTCCCAGCAGCACATTTTTCCACTCCTACTACAATTTACAAATTGAACTATCAAGTAAAATTTTGGTTTTCTTCAAAGATCAAGCTGCCACATGTGGTTGCGTAGATTGTGCACTGCACGAGGCTGCCCAAGAGGCAAGTTGTACTTGTTCTGCCATTTGTCTTGGAGTACTGGTGCGCCTGCCTGAAAGTTTCCATTTTTAATTCTCTTAAATTTATTACATGGGCTAGACACAACACTGCCCAGGTGGAAGAATACCTTATTATTTGAAATGGAATTTGAAGATATTCATTTCCCATATTTTCTTCTTCTCTCTCAACTAGCCTGGCTATTTAAAGTTAACTGTAAAACTCATGAACTCACAAAAGGGTGTACTTGAACTTACACAAAGACAGAGCAATAGCAAAGTTCATGGAATAATGAATACCAATTTTCTTATTGGGAAATGAGAAATCTTCTAAAGAAAAAATATAAGTCAGGCAACTGCGGTCCCCTGAGTGACCTCCAGGGATTCCTACAGATGCTCTTTGCAGAGATCTCTTTTTCTGTTCATTATTGAATTATTTCTCAAACTTCCCTCAATTATTTATAGTGCCGTTTGACCTACAAAAAGGGTATTGAAGTGGAAGTTTCTTTTCCCTTCTGACCAAATGAGAAGGGCAAGATTTATGGACATTTTTAAGAAAGGAATGAACTTCTTATTACAATGAATTATGTGAAGGAAAGGGCCAAAATATAATTTGGTTTCTGCTTTCCCTGTTTAATCCTATTAGTTTTAGTCTTTGTAAAGTGTCTTCTGGGCTTTTCTGAGCAGTCAGAATCCCACTTTGGTTTGAACTAGTGGCATGACCAGCAGAGTATAGTCACAGCACAGAGAAAATTCTTTCTTTGGGGTTCATGTAACAAAATAAGAATAAAAAGCTTTCGTCAAGTAGGATGAAACACATCTTAGAGGATATGGACATTATTGTTCTTGAGGCAGATGCTTTTTTCTCCCTAAGGTGGTCTTTGCCTTATAAACTTGCCTTTATTATTCCTAGAGGGAAGTTTTAACCAAGATGGACTAATAAGATCAGCTTCTTAGCTGATCTGAATTAGAAATTTCAGAGACTGGCATTTTCCTGGTAGTAATTTTGATTCATTTCAAAAGTCAGCAATCTGTCTAATGACTTCAGCCAATTCTTTCCCCATATGGAGGAACTAAAAATAATAATTGTTACATTTATTAAAAGTTTCCTATGTGTTATGGCATATTTAAGCACTTTACATGTATTTACTCACTGAAAACTGACAAAAGACCATATGAAGTAAGGAGTATTGCCATCCTTAATTTACAAATGAGAAAATTTAGGCATTGAGAGATTAAGTAACTTGTCCACAGTCAACTAAATCTTAAGTGATGGAGTTAGATTTAAAACTGGGAATCAGCCTAGAGTCCTGACCTGTAACTTCTCTGTTGTAATGGCTCCAATTGATCAGACTGAATATTATATTCAGGACAAAGAATCATAGAAATTTATAGCTGATCAATGCTTACCTGCTAACTAGTGTTTGAATTACTCTTGCATTAACCCCACTAAGCATAAAACATCCCTAGGGGTAAGAAACCCACACTCTTAAAAATCTGGACAGTTCATAGAGCTAGAAATACCATTCCTTGTGTGTACACTGCCTGGTTGTTGACTTAGGCAGATATAAAAAGAGAAGTGGCCTGGTTGTTGGTGTCTATTCTCATTAATGAAATGTAAAATGTCAGCAATGTGCTATCCAGTCAAATGACTGTTTTCCCAAAACACATCTCGTCCAGACAAAAAGCTTTGTTTTATTGTTTGCTGAAAACAATTTATTCTCAGACTACAAGAGTCTCACATGCTTCAAGTAGCATTTGTACAGTTTGCTACACCTTTATTAAAAGATAATAAAAAATCTGATTTTTCATAGGAAAGTACAAATGATAAGGCATTAAACCTACCTGAAATATAAGGTAACCTATGAATTATCAGGAATACTGTCTTGTCTATAGAAAAGTATGTAGCTTTAATTCTCACAATGTTTTACTATAGAAAAGGGCCTTGCCGTTAAACAGATGACAGCTCTATTACTCAAACTGGATGGAAAATCTGTCTCTGCTTAAAACCATAATCCAGAAAGTTAATACAGATACCTGTCAGCAGTGTTTTGTTTTATAACAGATATGAAAATGAGTAGACAAGCTAAAATTCCATATAAACATCCCTTCCCATACACTCACATGGCCTTATAAATTAATTTAATAGTTTCCTAATTCTTAACTCCTGTTTTCATTCTTTTCTTTCCTTTCGTGAGGGCTATTGTAATAGACTTCTAGTTAAACTTTCTGCCTGTAATCTCTGTCATAAATTCTATCTTCCACTCACCTGTCTGAGTTGTTTCTGAGTCATATATCTTTTCTGATCCTTTCAGGGCTAAAAACTTTCAATGAAAGCTTGATTACCTGATAGAATCCCACTTTTTTAAAAAACAGATATCAAGAAGCTTTATGTTTAGCTCCAGTCCTCTCCAGTTTTTAGTATCTAAAGATTCTGAAGGTATGCTTCTTCACAATTTATCAACAATATGAGGATAGCAAAATAAGGATAAGTGTACAAACTCTCCTGAAGAATCCCAGGCTATATGACCAATATAAGTTAACAGAGGTTAGATGGGACTTATTTTATAAGTAGTAAACCATGGGTAAGATTATGAAAATTATGAAATTGTTGGAAAAAGTGGAAAGCCACAAGAAAATTAAATATGGAAACATGCCACTACAGCATTAATAGTCAAATATATTTTGAAAATTAGAAATTCATTATGAATTAATTGACACTACATGAAGTAGGGATAATATACCACTGCCTTTAGGAGATGTTGAAAAGTTCAGCAAGTCTGCAATTTAAAATACAAGTTAGAAGACATTCAAATAATGGGTTTGACAATACTTTAAAAATCATTATCTGCATGAAACTGCAATGACTTATAAGGGAGTAAATGAGGATGACCTGATTGCTTACATTTGCTTTAGGTACTAATTCATGTAGATTTTAATCAGATTTTTATCAAATAAATTTTAAACTTCAATCAAAACAAGTTTTAAAATGTCAGTGGAAAAATATATATCAGTTTTCTATTATTTTGAAGCTTTTTTAATGTAAACTTAAATGCAAGATTGGTTGTCCTACATAGAAAATATTTTGATTTACATCAACACCAGCAATGTTTAAGAGGTCTTGTTTCTACACACCCTCCTGAATATAAGGCATTATCAAACTTTTTGATCTTTGTCCATCTTGGAGAGAAAAAATAGTAACTCATGATCATTTTAACTTCCAATTTCCTTCTATGAATGAGTATGAGCATATGAGTCATACATTTATTTCTATATACTCTTTTCATTTTTTTATTTTCATAAGAGAAATTTTTATACAGTAAAGATATCAGTTTATTGTCTATGTCATGAGTTGCAAATATATTTCCTATGTTTTTTATTTGTTCTTTGTTTTTTTTAATGTTTGTTATGCTTATTATTTATAAAAAAATTATATGGTAAAGTTTATTATTTTTTTCTTTTTGATTTTGGGTTTTATGATGATACTTAAAATATATATTGAAATTAAGATTTATAAGATTTTTCTTTCAGTTTTCTTCCAGTACTTTTATGGTGTTATTATTTTACATTTAAATCTTTGATAACTCTTGAAATTTTTATGGTCTAAGGGAGGGCCTGGAAAGCTTCAACCCATGAGTCAAATGTGGTTCACAGTAAGCCAATCTAGCCATGACAATTACTTTATGTACTGTCTATGGTGGCTTTAACAGTACATCAGTAGAATTTAGTAGAGTGATGGAAACTCGCAAAGGCAAAAATATTTACTATTTGACCCTTTACAGAAAAAGTGTCTACTGACTCATAAGATATGTAATACAAAATTATACGTACGTATATATATATATATATATATAATTATATATAATATATATATATATATATATATATTTTTAGGAAATTAAACACTATTTATTGATGTCACATTTATCTATTAGTTTAAAATCTACCTTTATAATGTACTAAATTTTTAAGATCTTTAGACATGGAAGACATAAGCACACAAACTTTAGAAAGTCAGATTAAATGGATCCCTTGCAGTCCTTTGTGTGAATGAGTCTCAGGTCTTTCTTTCTAGGGAGGTATTCTGGCCTGAGTTCTAAAAGAAGGACATAAAATTTATGTTATTGGTTATTTTTCCTGTATTAGGCAGGTCCCAAATGTTTGTCATACAGGCATATTTTCCTTCTTCCTAAAATTTATCCATAGGAAGCATTCATGTATGTGCAGCACAGACACAACTGGAATAATGTCTCTTATACATGATCTATCTCTCTGGTTTAACACATATCATCATTGCCATTATCTTTGAATTGAGAAGACTATATTTTATTCATTGTACAAAAATAAAGGAGGAGACACTGTCCTCTAAAAAAGTACTTTTAATTATTTTGCCATTAGTCTGATCGGATTGATAAAGAATCGTTAAGGTGCCTTCCTCTTGCTCCTCTTGAGATCCATGACGGCTATTGATGACTGTGACTTGAGTATCTGGATTTGGAGATAGGGTCAGTCTGTGATGGAAGATCATTTTTTCTCAGTGCAATGATGTTTCATATGAGCTACTTCAGAAAAATGAGGGGGAAAAAGATATATATGTTTTAGAAAAGCAATTAATTGAGGTAGATATCAATGGCCAAAAAGTTATATTGCCACTCCTGGTTGTTAGGAGACTGGGATACATCCAAGACAGTTATAAGTAACATAGGTTTGGGACCAGGATAATTTAGGCACAACATGAATTCAAAATATACCTATGACCTTCCTGTCATCATAAGTTTTCTGAACTCAAGTATTCAATATGATAACCAAATAAAAATATCACTTACCAAATATTTGACCTACTTTCCCTTATACATGAATCAGAAAAAATATATATACATATATATAATTTTTAATTTTCTAAAATATTTAAATAAAGTACCCATTAGTGCCCCCTGTGACTTTTATTTATGACAAACTCACAAACAACTCACTATATCCACACCAGTCCTCACCTCTGGAGGAAATAAATGACTAAATGCTGTTCAGGCATCCATTAAATGTCCAACATGGAGAGAAAATGGAAGACGAGTAAGAACCGACTCTATAAGGAAAAGAGACTCTATACGTGAAGTGAATTTTAGTTCTTTAAAGAGTGGTTAAATCTGTAGTCTGCAGGTAGCCGAGGAAATTTTACATGGCCGCTCATTGTGAGGAACTCATTTTGAGTACATTTGAAAGGCAGAACATCTAAACGTGCGGTGGCCTTTTTCCGCCTCTCAGGAACTTTGATTGGGCCCTGACTGCGAAGGAGAATGCAGAGAACTGAGTCACCAGCACGCTTCTATAGCACCCTGGGGTCCTTTGGAAAGGACTCCTCATCCAACCTCAGTCTAGGATGGGTTGAAATAGTGACTCCTCCATGCAGGGGTCTGAGATAAACGACCTGCCGAGTCCTCGCTCAGCCTCATGAGTCTTTGATTTTGAACTGACGAAGTGCAAGCCGACTTTAAATAGGTCAGCCAAAGAGCTCACATCCTGGCATGTAGTTGACATCCACTAAATAATATGGCGCAGAGAGAGAGAGAGAGAAAGGTAGCAATAGACTTTTTCTTTTTTTAAAGCAAATCTTTCTACATATTTTCATTTCTCCTAAATATTCTATATTCTTCTTCCTCTGAGAAGTTGCTTATTTGAGTAGTAACACTAATTAGTATGAGAATGAAATTATATGTGATTGTTCATGGCCCCTGTTCCCAAAGTTACTATGGGGGTAGAGAAGGAGGGGGTGGAGAAGATGCTGCGCTGTTTGTATAATTGGTTGATGAGGACAGGTGGCCTTTGGATTTCTTTTACCTTTTGGGTCAAGTACTTTTCATTGCAATCTGTAATTACATCGTGGGATTTTTAAATGCCTGGGTTTAATTAACTCTGAGAACTCAGGAACCGGTAAGTTCTCTATTACTTAACTCCTTGACTTACTAGCTTTGTAGCTATAATTTTCTTTCATTTTCCCCACAAACCCTATTCATTTGCTACCATCTGTGTTATGCACCATAAAATAATATAGAAGAAAAGTCAGATACTACTATAGGTTATTGATATCTTTGTAACTTCTGTGACCCATATAATTATGCTTCTTTAATAACTTACATAATTCAGGGAATCTTAAAGTTATAAGAACCTTTGAGATCATCTAATTCAGTGCTTTAATTGGTAAAAAATGGAGAATTTGAGATCTTTCTGTGTCAATTTTTTACCCCATGTACTGAAACCATTGTCTGTCACTTAAGGATAAAAGGTACTTCCACCTTTATTTCTGATGAATTATTTTACCAAACACTTTTTTTTTTTAATCAAAATGGAAAACTAGGGCAATTTCTCTTCTATAAATGTTCTTCGTAAAAGGTAAAAATGTTCATGTCAAATCAATGCAGTTATTTGAGATAATATTTTTTCCACTAGAAATAATTTCAAAAAAAAAATGTATCTGTTCTGCATTTTCTTTTTTTGAAATACCTTAGTAAGAGTTAGCTTGAGTTGCACTGCCCTCTGAGGTTCTTTCTGAAAGACAGCAAAACTCATTGGTCGGAATCAGTATAAAAGTCATTTCCCTGGCTTCATTAGGCTGTTCATTTAGAGTCATATGCTTGGATTTTTTTTTTTTTCTTTTTCCTCTCTCTTTCTCACCAACTTCACTTGGGTGACTTTTTCAGTCTCTTCACTAATATGAATGCCATGGTTGAAACATGAATTGTTCCTTATAAACGTTCCTATATCATTTTCCTTAATGTATATGTTTATTGGGTAGTATAGAGAGGCTCTCTACATGGCTGATGTAAAAATTATGCTACATTGAACTAAATTTATACAAAACATATAAACTTGGAAACATTGATTGATTTACAGAGTAGAGGATGTTCTTTTAGTTCTAATGTAAAATGTTTTTCGAGAAAAGGAAATATAGTAGCTTTACTCATTTATTTTTTGTTTTCTAGATGTACGCAAACTATTTTAAAAAGTTTGGAATTATGTAATTTGATAGTTTGAATAGTATAGAGTAAGCAAAATAATATTTGGATTGTTCAATAAAACAAAGTGTGGTTAATATGTATTTAAAAACACAAATAAATCCATCTATTTATTATGAAGATGCTGGTTAAGCTTTTTGATTTTCATTTTCTCATCAAAACATGTAATAAGGGATGACAAACTAATTTTTGAAACTACATTTGAAATATGTTATCAACTCAGTCTGATTAAAAGGTCAAATACTCTGAATTAGAAAGGATTTTTGGTAAATCTGCTTTTTGCACATGTCCTAAACATAATGTCTTAGAATTCTAAATCCCATTTGTTAATGATGGTGAGAAATAGCAAACTTGAAGGAAATTTGCCCTTAATGGTTATAAATCTCAGAACATTAGGATAAGTAAGCTTAAGCTTACTGCCCTTGAGATTACTAAATTTAATTTAAATGACTAATCATTTTTAAGCAAAATTTTTTATTCTAACCAAATTTATTGCTGTTGATAAATTTTAAATGAAGGTTACATAACCCATTTGAAGACTATCCTGAAGAATATGAGAAGCTCTTTTCTCCATAAGAAACACAGGAAATATATATCCATCCAACAGATATTTTGTTTTTAGATTTTCTTTTTTTAATTCACAGATGCCAAAGACATGCTGTTTCATGTTTTGTATCTCTGTATTAACTAGTAGATACATGTTCATAGAGAAGGCCACCCCCCATCAGAAGCATAAAGAAACATCACATGTGTGTAGTGACATCACCAACAGAAACCAAGAATCTCCTCTCATTTTGTTACTATTTTAATTATAAAATGCAACAGAAAGCTCAGCATTTAAATATGCAAAGTGAATCATTACCATGTGTATAGGAAGCACATTTGGCAAATGCTGAAAAATTGAACACTGTGGATTTGCGATAAACTGCGGTTACAACAAAAACTGTTGGACTTAATGTTTTAATTCATGCTTAGGAGTATAAAGTCATAGCTTATCACGCTGGCCAGGCAGACTTGTTGAGTGTTTCTGTTTCTGAACTCTTTCATTGACATTTTAAAAGCTGTTTCAACATGACGATATAGGGTTTCTCTTTCTACTATTACATCCTTAAGCAGTGGGAAGAATTCTTAGGCTGGATGGTCAATACACATAAATTCACATCAAACAATCAGAGGGAGAAAGAAACCAAACAAAAAATATTTTAGACAATGGGATAGAAGAAACTAGCTCAAGTAAATAAAAATTAATTTTAAAAGAATTATATTGTTGCTCAAAAATATACTAAAATTCTGAAAGGTGAAGCATAAAATCTGTATTTTATGCATGCTTTGGTTTCTCCTCCTCAGGAATGATAACATGTGTAGAAAGAATCTCCTCTCATTCCACAAAAGGCATTTGTTCAAGTCATATGCATTTAAACTTAATATTTATCAGGACTTCACTAAGCTCTGGGAAGAAAATGTGAGCCAACAGTCCTCAAGGAGTTTACACACTAAAATGAAAATGCAATGAGGTTGACCCCAATGAAAAATAGTGCAGTATAAACATGTATCAAACTACCAATCAACAGCTTTCTTTGATGAGTAAAATTTAAGAGGCTGTTAAAATGAGTAGTAGCATTACAGCTAACATAAGCTTTTGGAAGGAATGAGACTGTGCTGTGTCTTTGAACCTGGCCTGCCTAGCAGAGGTACTAGAGGATGTTTACTGAACTGGAGTAAACTGAAACCATAATGCTGAAAGACAGGTGCTGTGTGGGTTTTTTTGTCCATAACAGATATGAAATCTTTTAAGAAAAGGTCTTACGTATTTGACTAGTCAGCCTTTGCAGAATTTTTTAGAACCCAATATTATTTTTATAAAGTCAGAGCCAGAGATAAAAATATAAAATTGGATCCAAGAACATTTGGAGGTGCCTGTGATACAGGCTCAGAAAAAAATGAAGCTCAATCTCAAGTCATTAAAACATTGATTTCTCTAGCATTGTGGGTCTCACTTATTTTGTAAATCTGTGTGTTATTTTTTACCCAGGTTTCCAACATGATGGCAGATCTTGCTTTTTAGAGCCAATAGCAATATAAAGAATAATTTCAAATAGCTTGTAGGTGTTGCTAGAATTCTCTGTTCTTGGGTAAATTCTGAATACATTTGATTCATATTCATTAATTAAATCATGTAACTTCACTGGAGACACAAATTCTCAGTAAGAGAAACAATAGAAATCAATTTACATCATAATGGAACCCTTTGGGTTCAAGAATCAAAACACTTTATTTCATTTTGCTATTACTCTCAGAAAACACTTGAAGATATACATTTAGTTGAGTTACTGGTAAGAAAGACCTTTTAGTCATTTTCTCTTCCCATTTTTTGTTCTTAAGCAGAGAAGCAAAAGAAGATAATCAGTAATTATAATTATAATTTTCTTTTTACAACCCCTCAAATTCTTTCTTATATGTAATTATTACCTTTGAAAATTACAATCTTTGCGAATCCATGGGACATTTCCCCTTTTTCCTAACAAAGCATTTATCATTAATTTTTGCATTCAGATGCTACAAAAATGAGTAAAGTGGTGACAGTAGTTATGTGTAAGGTTTTAATAGTCATTGAAAAATAATTTTATTCAAGATAGAGATGTCTTTCTAAGTGCAATAATCAAAGGTGAAAGAATTCAGAATAAAGTAGAACGTTCTCTGTTGTTACTTTATTAAAAACAAAATTTTGAAATCTGATTTTTAACAATTAAATCAAGCAATTAATTTTACTCTTCCCTAAATCCTACTTCTTGAACACTTGCTAAGAATAAGCGAGATGGACAATGTCAAGCAAAACACCTGGCACTACATAAGTGGCACTAAAAAATGTTTACTTCTTTTCTACTTGTTTTCTTCGGTTCCTTCCACCTAAATAAAATAAACATTTATTTATTCATCCATTTACCTAATATTTATTTATATCACCTATGTGTCAAATACTTCATAAGGTGCTTGGGCTTCCACAGTCAGCAAAAGGGTGTTTTTCATCACATTTGATAGCCAGATTGACATCTGCATTGTGAAAAGAAGAAACACAAGATGTTGAAACTTAGTGGACTGTGATCCTCTTTCATAATTATAATATTTGACAATGATGACAGGAAAAATATCATTGGATGTATATTAATAAAAACAATTTATTCGATGTAATTTAAATAAAATTTTAGCTACTTGACTCAACTTTTTACTTTATTTCTGACCATTTGGAAAGTGTGATCATTTGGGGACAATACATTGTGCAGCATATTGTTGCTACTGAATAGATCTGTAGATTAATTATTCTAGGTATGGATAGTCTCTATGGAGACAGGGAGAGACTTACTAGAAAATAGAATACTATAGATTAAAGAGCCCCCAGATAACACTTGTCCAGGTGTAGATAGAGCCTCAAGTATTGGAGGTGAATATCCCTTCTGGTCAAGCCAGTTAGCATGTGCAAACAAAACTACTGGCTACTCTGCTTATTCTTTTCCATACGAATAGGTTGTTAGTTCTGAACCAAAAGATTGTTATAATCTGTAATTGCATCCACCTTTATAAATTCTCCATAGATAAATTCACTGTGCACTCCTGCCAAATGAAATGTATACCAAAATATCTAAAAGAGTGTGCTACATGTCACTTCCTAATCAGTTATTTGTATTTTTTTACATTGAGAAATACTTCTAAGAGCACAGCTTTTAACATTTTTTTTAATTTTTGTTTTTTGATAATACCTGATAATCCTTCTTAAAGTGGATTATTTTTATTGGGCTATTTGGAGATCTATCACTGTTCCCATAGTAACTCATTCTTAGGTGAGCACTAAAACAGGGGAACTAGTGCACTGATAAATCTGACCCAGTGATAACCTGATAAATATTCACTCATCTAGAACGAAATAGCAGTAAATAGGTTTTAATTAGAGACCATAAACATATTGATCAGTTGTCCAGAACAGGGAAAAAAAATAATAGAAATGTGTGTTTGCCTTCTGTCTGAATTTTCACTAGATGATATCTCTCATATCAGAAAAAGTTATGATTTTGATTGAAATAAGGAGAAAATTCCCATAGAGTATCTTAAAATCCTGTTAAAACCTAAAAAAACTTTTACATATTGTTATAATTTTGCAAGTATTGATTATATTATAGAAATGATAATTTATGATTTTATTAATCTATGCCAACATTTGGTTCTTTCAATAAGACTGGAAACCTCAGAGAAGTGAGCCTGTTCAAGTTCACATACGTATTAATGTGTTGAAAAACTGGATGGGTAGTTTTCATACATTATTTAAAAAGATGTATAATAACTAACTAAAAAAACAAACAAACAAATTAATTAATTAAAATGTATTCCTCCTGAAGTTTACCTTGAAAAAACTTCAAAGGCACTCTGACACCTAAATGCCTAGATATCCATACTTTCATCTCCTACAATTATTTTTTGTTTATTTCACTTCATTTTCTTAGAATGGGAGCAAGAAATGCAACATTTAAATATAATTACAATCTTACTCTAAATTTTAATTTCCTTATAGGGAATTTTGTGCCTCGTATTGAACATAGCATATAATTTTTATTTTCAAATAGGACACTTTTTGCTTGCATCAATTTAATTCTTTTTTCAGCTCTAGTTTGTTATTTATACTTTCAGGATGATCTTTCCTGTAATTATTTGTCTAAAGGTCACCTATCCAAGTAGCTATGAACTCTATTCTCAAACCTTTCATCATAACATCTAGAATTTAGTAGAACATAGTATGATTTTTGATGGGCAGCTGGAGGTGGGGAATGGGTTCTAGCATATTGGTATGGATTACATGGTTCTTCATCAAAGTTAATGAATGTTAACTGATGAATGACTAATTATAGATTGTTATCATTTAATATAAAAATATGTATTTTTGGCAAGGCACTAAATTTTAAATTCATTGTGATAATTGTATTTTTTTTCAAAAAATTATTTAGAATATATCATTATTTCTTATGCAGGATAGAAATTTTGTCATTTTATCTAAAGATAAGGAGATAGACTACATCAGTGAATTTGAATTCAAGTCCCTGTATTTACTTGAGCAAATTAAAGAAGAACCTAGGAAACTAGAATCTAACAATTTTCCATATATGCATATCTGTGTGTTTCTGTGTGTGTATTTATCTATATATATTTGCACATACTTACTAAAAGAAAAAAATGTCTTCACATAAAAAATTATGGAAAACTTACTAAAGTTTAGTGCTTAATTTTGATACTTTGAACTGGATGTAAAGCTCATTACATTTCCTTATTTTTCTCATATCTTTGGGGATTGGTGAAAAATTTTATAAAGAAATACAAACTAAGATCTGAATACCACAAATTCTAGCCTTCTATTAAGAAAAATAAATTTATATGTGTTTTATAAGCTTTAAAAAATTCATATTACGTATGATAGTCTTGGAAAAACTTAATGGTAATATTTTATATTAATTTTTATAAATTTCAAGATATAAATCAATTAGTTTGACCTAATCATCTCCTTTATAAACTATCATTTTGTTTCCAATATTTATAAAAGATAATATGTTAAGGGCAATAACTAACTGCAAGGTTTCTTTCCATCATTCAAAACCTCTTCATTTGGCACTACCATAAAAGAAGCCTTAAATTTATAATCAAGTAAACTGTCACACAGAGATTCAAGAATGTCATTCTCTGGTAGGCTAATGGACAAATAATGCATGAACAGCTTAGTCTAAAAATTAAATAGATGGCTCTGGAATTTGCTAATTGGATTGAGAACCCAACTCAGCCATTCACACTGTCATCTTTAAAGAGAGAATATTATTATAGACAGATAGGGTTAAATGAGAATCCAATAAGTTAATGTATGAGAGTTCTTAGAATACTTATTGCCATATAATAAGTGTTTAATAACTATTTGATGATATTGGTACTACTAGTAATAATAATCTTGCGTTTGGGAAAAGAACTTTTACTTCTCTGCACCTGTTTTTTTCCTTATAAAATAAGGATATTGGTATTATCTATTTACCAGTTTTTATAAGAATTAAGTGAAAAAGACATGTAGAGCGCTTAACAAGTTGTCCGGCATATATAATCATAAATATTAGCTCTATTGTTATTATAATCTGTCCATAAATTCTTTACCACACTACTACTTGTTCTAAAGTTATGAACTGCTTTTTGTGACTCTGTTTTTTTTTTTTTTTTTTCTTGTAAGGGAAGAAGTTGTTCAATTCATCCAAGTTCAGCTTTATAGAAATAATGAGGAGGAAACTTATTGTGTGATAGATCTACTCAGGTCTTCAGATCCCTCTGGGGAAAGCCCTGTGCATGGGCAATAGCATTTACACACACACACACACACACACACACACACACACACAAACATACGTCCCTTTTTCCTTAGCCACTTTTTTCATGCACAATTTTCTCCCAGCTGCTGCTACTTTTTGGCTCATGTTCAAGATAAACATTTTTATTGACTCAGAAGCCTCTTTTTAGTATTTGCGAAGACAGAAAGACAGAAAGAAGTGTCCAGATTTCAGTATGTGAGTTTATTATTTTTGAAACAAAACTACTTTGCACCATATACCTCCTCGTCTATTTACTTCTGCATTTTCAATTTCTGTCTTTTTTAGACACCCATATATGTACTCATTGACAAAGAAAATACTGATGTATTCCACATAACAGTTAGGGGGGCCATAGCTTTATTTATTTTTTCTTCATTTTATATGCAAGAGAAAGTCAATGCTTTATTCTTCCTTGGGCTAATTATGCTCTATGCTTAGTTCCTCCTGTGGGAACTAGTTTGTTCTTTATGAGCCCCTATTCTCTGTTTACCCCCCCCACCTCTATTTAACATTTGAGCATTTTAGATAGTGTTGTGTCGATCCTTTGATTTTATAACCTATGCAAATTAAATGTCCAACATATACTCCTGAATTCTTGAACTTAATTATTTACTACTCCCTCTGTTTTTATCTCTGAACATAAGAAGAATATTTTAGTTCATCCCGGGCACACTCTACTCCTCTTATGCCAACCTGAAATAAAACTCTGCCTCCTTTCGGCTTTCAGAAATCCAATTCAGTTTTATATGATGACATTAATTTGGCAGAGGCATCATATTGCAATGCATTTTTCTGTCCATCATCTCAAATCCATGCCACATGTTAGTGCCCCAAGCTGCTCTTTCTGCCACTGTCAGAAGTCATCACTTTCCAAATGAATCTCATCAACTGTACACAGATGCCTAGAAAGTCCAGTCTATGATATCTCTTCCCTCATCTTGCTCTACTATAATCTAGAAAGTCCAATGATCCTCTACCCAGACAAAGAGAAAGCTGTACCCTCTCCATTTAAGGCTGCTGTTAAACAGCAAGCAAGTTACCTAACAAATTTTAAGTTGCACAGGTATTCAAATGATTATTGGTCCTGTGTTATTTAAATATAAACATACTTCATGTTCCTCTGTAGTTACATGTTCACAGCACAACCAACAACTGAAATTTTTAAATCATTTATATTTTAAAGGCATTTATTTTAAAAAAATTATAATAATATATATTTTTAAAATTAAATTTGGCATACAATATTATATTAGTTTCAGTGTACAACATAGTAATTAGACATTTATATATCTTACAAAGTAATCACTTTGATAAATCTAAAACCCAGCAGACACCATACATAGTTATTAGAATATTATTGTCTATATTCTTTATGCTATACTTTACATCCCTATGACTATTTGTAATTACTAATATGCACTTATTAATTCCTTCCTCTTTTTCCTCACCCCTGGTAAAATGATAGCATCCAAAATAGATAGAGTTCATACAACTCAAAAACAAAAAAGCAAACAATCCAATTAAGGACCTGAAAAGACACTTGTCTCAAAAAGACCCAGAAATGGCCAGCAGACACATGAAAAGTTCCTCAACTTCACTAGGTATTAGGGAAATGCAAATCAAAACCACAATGAGATACCACCTGACACCTGTTGGAATGGCTATTATCAATAAGACACACAATAAGAAGTGTTGAAAAGCTTTTAGGGAAAAAAGAACCTTCATACACTGCTGGTGGAAATATAAATTGGTACAGCCATTATGGAAAACCATATAGAAGTTCTTCAAAATATTAAGAATAGAATTACCATATGACCCAGCAACCACTCTTCTGGGTATCTATCTGAAAATTTTGAAAACATTTATTTACAATGATATATGTACCTTTATGTTCATTGTCACATTATTCACAGTGGCCAAGACATGGAAGCAACCCAGTGTCCTTCAATAGGTGATTGGATAAAGAAGTTGTGGTACATATATACAATGGAGTATTACTCAAGCATAAGAAAAGATGAAATACGGCCATTTGTGACAACACGAATAGATAATTATGCTAAGAGAAATAAATCAGACAGAAAAGTTGAGAATGGTATAATATCAGTCATACGTGAGATCTAAAACAAAAGCAACAAAGGAACAAGAAAAACAAACAAACAAAAACTCATAGACACAGACAACAGTATGGTCATTACCAAAGGGAAAAGGTGAGGGTGGAAAAGGGTAAAGGGGATTAAATACATGGCAATAGAAGGAGATATGACTTTGGGTGGTAAACACACAATGCCGTATACAGAAGATGTATTATAAAATTATGCACTTGAAACCTATATAATTTTATTAACCAATGTCACCCCAATAAACTCGATTAAACAAACAAACAAATAAATAAATAAGTAACTAAATGGCACTATGGCAGAGACATTTGTACTACAGTTTAGGTAATGACACAACCTGGTTATTTCATTTATTTTTCACATTCTTTTCTTCAACAGGAGGTGGAAAGACCAGGCCTGTTTCTCTCTAAAACTATGACACCAGATCCAGAATGCCTTGTAAAAAATGCTTGAATATGAAAATAAGGGTATTTATCTTGTAAACAAAATAATATTTAGGCAGAAAAAATAAATCTAGATTTAGGATTAAAGATATTTAATTTTCATTAGCATAATATAAAATTAATATAGTTTATATTCCTATGTAGAATACAACATTATAATTATAACATCTTATTTTAGATTCTTCATTGTGCTTAGGTCTTAGCCAAGAAAACAGTAAATTCTTGTTTTATCTTCACGTCTAAAAGTCCTGCTAAAGTGATGCCCCAAAACAGCAATGAAAAATTTAAGACTTGTGGTGCCAACAGGTCAGGATCCCTGTGTCTCAGGTCCTAGATGATTCCATGGATTTCACTGGACATCAGTGCTTCATTGATCCCTTCACCCAAACAAACTCATGACAGAGAAGCTATAATTTCCTTCCATTCAGTAATTTATAGTTATATGTTTTAACTACATCTATTTATATATTTACATATATAGTCCATTATATACTTATAGGTTTATATCTATTGAAAGTATAAATGTATTATATTAAAGCTATACTTATATTTACTTATGTGTGTATCTGTATACACACTTATATGATACATATACACATTTATATATTTACCATTATATAGTTACATTACATTGCCAATTTTGTAAGGATATATTATAAAACCATTATTTATGCTACAAATATCACTCAGATCTTATCAGTAACAAAATAACAACTCGAATTAAATTTTCTTCTCCTGTATTAAAAAGAGGAAAATAAGATCTATTTCATATTCATTATTAATAGTTTCTATTACCATGAGCATTCCCTGATGTTGCTTTCCGATTTTAGAGCTGTATTTTCTTTGGTATCTGCAGTGACACTGTGAAAATACATTTCTGCTTCCTGTTCAACACCTCCGATAATCAATCAGGAAGTCAAATGTCTTCCCACAGTCTAAATTACAGATCGATGGAGGAGGCAGACATCCAAACTCCTTGATTTTTAGGATTGAATTCTGGGTGCTGGTTCAGTTCTTTCTTTTAGCCCAAGGTAGTCTTTTGTTTTGTTTTGTTTTCTCCTGTAGGATTCCTGGTTTATGGCTAGACAAATGCATACAGTGTCACTACAGATCCAGGCTGAGCTCTTACTTTCTTTGAAGTGCTATACTCAACACTCAGTGTGTTTCTTTCTTCTGTTGAGGAAAAACTAAGACTCAGTATGCAAAAGGAAAATGGGCCACTAGATTCTGATACTACCCCCAAAAGCCATGTTCCTAGAGAGTTGCAGGATACCCTCTGAATGTTTCTAGAGACTTAATCATATTTTCTTCAACTTTCCCTAATTTTTGACATAAATTCAATTTTATAAAATCATATAAAGAGCAATAAAAAGAGGATGTGGTTGTCAGTGGGTTGTCTTAATTGAGTCAGGTTGGCTGCTTAGATACAGTTTCTGCTTACCATGGTGTTGATTGCAATTCCTGGTGTTTTTGAAACCTAAGATTACTTTCGTAAGCGAGTCTCTAGACTAGTTGTCAATTCACTGGCATAGAGCATACTTTCAAGAGATAGTTATTGGAAAGTAAGGAATTATGTGTGGGTGAAATTAATCTCTGTTTTTACAAAAACATTCTCTTAACTGATTATCCAGTTACCAACAGGCTTTCCTGTCCATTTCAGATAAAATGGAAGCCCACACTGGTAAAATATGAGTTATCAAAACCTACCTTTTTTCTCTCTTACATTCTCATTTTCTCATAATTAGAGTCAAATTTTTAGACCAGGACAAACTTTTTCTTTAACTGGCTCTAGTGGGTTAAATAATGTTCCCCAAATCTATGTTTAACTGAAAACTGTGGGTGTGACCTCATTTGAAAAAAAAAAAAAAAAAAGGGTTTTGCAGATGTAATTAAGAGTATCAAGATGAAATCATCCTGGATTAGCAAAATAGGCTTTAAATCAAATAACAAATGTTTTTTTAGGAGGAGAACACCTGGAGGACAGGCCATGTGAAAAACGAGGCAAGGTTTGGACTGATGCAGCCACAAGCCAAGGAATACCTGGAAACACTGTAAGATGGAGGAGGTAGAGCACGGAATCTTAGAGCCTCTGCAGATAACATAGCTCTGCCAAAACATTGATTTTGGACTTATAGCCTCTAGAACAGTGACAGATAGATTTCTATTGTTTCAAGTTTGTGATAATTTGTTACAGTAGCACTAAGAACCTAATAGAAGGTCTATGAGTAAATATTTTAGACTTTATGAGTCATACAGTCTCATTAGCTACTATTCAACTTTGCCTTGTATTGTGAAAACAGCCATAGACAGTATGCAAACAAATGATTATAGCTTTGATTCAATAAAACTTTATGGAAATTGAATTTTCCTAGGTCATGAAATATTATTTTCTGATTGATTGATTGATTGATTGATTTTTGTAAACACTAAAAACAGAAACACTGTTTCTGGCTCATAGGTCATGGAAAAACAGACAGCAGGCCTAATTAGGCCTATGGACTATAGTTTTTGGACCCCTGTTCTAGAGTGTAGAATACTGACTATGTAGGTGGGATAGCATTTAAAATGCAAATTATATCTGCTCTGGAAGCTGGTTTGAATGTCTGAATGTTCTTTTTCTCTTTGGAGATATCTTGTGTGTCCAAATCCAATTTCTGGTTGAATTATTCTAAGAAACAGCATGTGGACCCCTGCTAAGAGTCCTGATAGTGTCTGACAATGAATAGATCTCAAGTAATATTTGATGAATCTTGGGCCCAGCTCCTAGTTTCCATCAGCTCCCATCTAACTGATATCCTTTCCTTGCTAATGTCTTGAAGCAAAATGTTTGAAACTTTGACTACCTATTAAAATTAATACACACACACATATACATACATATACATATTCATATACAAAATATTATATACATGCACATATATACACTTATATAAAATGCATGTATGTGTCCACGTATATATTTGTGTGTATTGGTTTCAATGCCTAAGCTCCAGCTGAAAGATTCAGAGTTTACTATTCTAGGGGAACCCTCAGGCATTGGAAATTTTAAGTTCTTTCTGCTTAAGACTGGTGAGACCAATCTGGCACCGAGAAGCATTTGTTTCCAGAGATCCTAAGCCTAGGGGTCATGTCCTTAACCATCAGTTCCATGTGTGCAGCTGCAGAAGAAATTGCTCTCATGCCTCTCGGAATTCTAATATGGCCCACAAATTTACCGACACAATATTCCAATAGAGTGTCTTTCCAGTGTTCTGGAACAGAAAAGTTACAGCTGTCAGAAGCTTGACAGACTGTTGAAAACATGAAATCAACTATGTAAATTAGGAATTACAAAATGTCTTTTTTTTTTTTTTGACAATGTAGAAATTACAAGCTTTTTATCAGTATTGAAAATTCAAATAAAGAAATACTCTGAGTGGTAAATGATGTAGAGATCTACAATACCTCATTCAAGAAATTTGTTCCCCTCCTTCAACCACTTAGTCATGGTCTGTTCATACTTCCTCCTACACCATTCCCACCTGCCACTCCCATTTCATATAAGGAAAGCCTAATAAGAATGAGATAAGAGATTTGACTCTACTCTTTGAGGAAGCAGACACATCTTCTGAGGCTGTTCTATTTGTTCATTTTGTCTTTCCATTTTTTCTCTCCTTTCTGGTTCTCTCTTAATTACCCTAGCATGTCCTGCTGATTTCTGTTAACCTTCACTTGGAAGCTCTCTTGACAAGCTTGGTGATGGAGAATGGCTTTTAAAAATATATACATTTTATGTCTGATATTGTCTTAGGCTACATGCCTGGAGCCCTCAAGCTCACTTTTTCTCACACATTTATAGAAGAGGAATTAATAGAATTGGATATAAAGAACTTAAGGAAGCCACTTCTGATTTATGCAAAGATTTTTGTATATGACAATCAATCATAAAAATTTTGTGATTATCAGAAATCATTTTATCCCATATTTTTTGTGCAAAATTTATATTCTGTGGACTTTAACCTGCCCCTTCTTCAAGTTTATCTAAGACAATTTTGCTTAAAAAGCACCCCAAAACCAATATCTACTAAAAAAAAAAAATTCTAAAAGTGATTTAAGTGGGTGTGTCCAATAGTCTCTATTATTTTAGCTGTCACAAACCATGGTAATGGTAATAATAATAATAATAATAATAATAATAATAATAATAATAATAATAAATGCAGCGGTAAAAAAATGACCTTCAAATACTTGGTTCCCTCTCTGTGACTAATTTATAATCATTGGATTTATTAATGACATCAAATAGCAAAACTAGAGCAGATTCTAAATGTATCATTAATATATTCTATCAAACATAATTGTTTATTAATTTCTTTACAATGTATGCCATGTTTGGGTGATAATGCTTTATACTTTCAAATAAGCTTTGTGAATTGAATGTATTCAGAATTTATTGACACATATATTTCTTTTCTATTTTACCAAAATTTTATACCTATGAGTAGGTGGAAGTATTAACATAACTTAATAGGTAGATAAGTAGCTATTTTCCAGTGTCTACAACAGTGTTATTTATTTTATATTATGGTAAAGAAAAAGAACTATGCTACTTTTAATTATTTTTTTTTCCCCTTGGGCCTTAGAACAGTGAAGGTTGAACCATCCCAAGAATAAAAGTGTAATGGCTGAAAAATGACTGCTAAAAATTTATTACTTGCAGGAAAATTATTGCTTGGCTGTGTCCATGGGAACATGGCTATGTCCATGGGAACATAGGCTGTCACCCATAGGAATATAACATTCTAACAATAAGAATGTTATACTTCTGTATCCCCGCTTACGCACCTGACCTGTGAGTTGACAGGTAATGAATAGAAGAAAGATAGACCTTTGTGTTTAGACAGAACGAAGAATGAGATTTGGGGTTTAAAACCCCTGTACCTCTACATTTTGGGGCTGCTTAATTTGGGGTCTGCGTACCCCTGGCAGACCCTGGCTGAATAAAGAGTGTTTCCTATAACTCACTGAGTTCCGGTGGTCCATGTGTCTTTCAGGGGCTGGCGGCTACAACAAAAGAAGTGTCGAAAAAAGATAGGTTTTAGAGTCTGCAGTCTGAAAGACATGATTTTCAAAACCCTGCTTCGTCACCTATTTTTCTTTTTAACCTAGGACATAATATTTAATTTATCTGAGTATGAGTTTTCTCTGTAAAATAACTCAATCTCCATCTTGGGTAGTTGTTGGAATTTGAAAGGAAGAAGATAATGTGTCATTTATTATATTAGGTACAAAGTAGGCCATGAAAAAATCTAATAACTAATATCCTCCTCTTTTCCATACAGTGCACACATGGGTTTGGTAATAATGAGTAAGTCTCTTTCCATCTATTGTTCACATTGTTCACCAATAAAGAAAAAAATAATAATACTCTTCCATAACATGCATTTATATTCTTTATTTTTCAAGAATAAAAAAAATTACAATTGTGCTAGAAAAGAAAAAATAAATAAAAAGCCAGAATGTAAAAAGAGTATATAATCAAGAGAGAAAAGACACAAATTACTAATATCAGAAATGAAAGATCACTGCTGATCCTATAGATATTAAAAGAACAACAAAGGAATATGAATATAATGAAAACATTTATGCCCAAACTTGGCAACTTAGATAAAATGAACCAATAACATGAAATACACAATATGCCAAAATTCACACAAAAATACATAGACAATCTGAATAGGGACAGATCAGAGAAATTGAACCAATAATTAATGATCTTTCAGACAGAAAGTACCCAGACAAAATGGATTCAGTGGCAAATTTTACCACAGATTTAAGAAAGAAGTTACACTAATTGTCTACAGTCTCATGCAGAAAATAGAAAATTTCTAACTCATTCTATGAGGCCAGCATTATTCTAATATCAAAATAAGATAAAGATATAATGTAAAGGAAATCTATAGACAGTAAAAGTAATATTTCTCATGAGCAGAGATATAAAAATTCTCAACAAAATAATGGTGTATCAAATTCAACAATATGTCATTGCCAATATATGGAATAAGAATTATGCACTGTGACCAAGTAGGATTTACCTCAGGTATACAAGACTGATTCAACATTTGAAAACAACTAATATAATCCATCATATCAACAGACTAAAGAAGAAAATCATGATTATATCATTAGGTGCAGAAAAAGTACTTGACAAAATCCAGCACCCATTTATGGTAAGATCTCTCAGATAACTAGACATTCAAGAAAACTTCCTCAACTTCATAAAAAAATCTCCAAAAAATATACAGCTAATATCATACTTAGTAGTGAGAAACTAGATGATTCCCCCTAAGATCAGAAACAAGACAAGGATGTACCCTCTTATATTCTATTCAACATTTAATTAGAGATCCAAGCTAATGCATTTAGATAGGAAAAGAAAATAAAAGGCATATAGATTGAGAAGAAATAAAACTGTCTTTCTTCGTTGATGACATGATTGTCCATGTAGAAAATCCTGAAGAACTGACATAAAACTTCAGGAATAGCAATATTGCAGGTTACAAAGTTATACAAAAGTTAATCACTTTTTTTTTTAATATACCAACAATGAAAAAGTGAAAACCAAAATTGAAAACACATTACCATTTACATTAACATCCCCCAGAATAAAATATTTCGGTATAAATCTCACAAAATATGTACAAAGTCTATATGAAGGAAGCTACAAACTAATAAAAGAAATTGAAGGAGAACTAAATAAATGGAGAGACATTCCATGTTCATGGATAAGAAGTCTCAATATTGTTAATACATCAGTTCTTCCCAACTTGCTATGTAAGTGCAATGCAATCATACTCAAAATTCCACCAAATTATTTTATGGATATTGGCTAATTCTAAAATTTGTGTGAAAAAGCAAAGGACCCATAATTGCCAATATATGGAATAGAAGAACAAAGTCAGTACTGGCACTACCTGACTTTTACTACCACATTAATCAAGATAGTGTGGTATTGGCAAAATAATAGAAAATGGGTTGGTGGAACAGAATAGAGTCCATAAATAGACCTACACAAATATAGTTAACTTATCTTTGTCAAGGAAGCAAAACAGTTCAGCAGAGAAAAGATAGACTTTTTAACAAATAATGATGGAACAACTGGACATCTACACACAAAAAAATGAATCTAGACACAGAACTTATGCCCTTCACAAAAACTAACTCAAGATAGATTATAGACTTAAATGTAAAATATTATAAAACTTTTAGAAGATAACATAGAAAAAATTATAAGTAAACTAGTTTTGACAGTGACTTTTCAGATATGACACTGACCAAAAGTATGATCCATGAATAAAATAATTGATAAATTGCATTTTATTAAAAATTAAAACTTCTGCTCTGCAAAAGATTTGGTTTATACAATAAATTTTTAAAAAAGCAAGCCAAAGACTGGGGAAAAATATTTGCAAAACATATCTAATAAAGGACTTATATCTAAAATATACAAAGACATCTTAAAATTGAATAACAAGAAAACATATTACTTAATTAAAAATGAACATGTAATCTGAACAGACATGTCAACAAAAGCATATATACAAATGGCAAAGGTGTGTATTAAAAGATGTTCAACATCATCTTGTCATTAGGAAATTGCGAATAAACAGCAGTGAGATACTGCTACAGATAGCCATAAATGGTTAAGTCTTAAAACATCTGACAATACAAAATACTGGCAAAGATGTAGAGCAACAGAACTCTCATTCCTTGCTGTTGGGAATACAAAATAGAATAGCCACTTTGAGTGACAGTTTGGGATTTTTTTGGAGAGCTAAACAATATGATCTAGAAATTGTGCTCTTAAATATTTACCTCAATGAGCCAAAACTTTTGTCCACACAACACCTGCACGTGGATGTTTATAGCAGCTTTGTTTATGGATTTTAAAAATTGTAAGCCATTGAGATTACCTGCAAAAGGCAAAGAATAAATTGTGGTACATCCATAGAATGGAATATTGTTCAGTGATAAAAAATAAGTGATCTGTTGAGCCATGAAAAGACATGGAGAAAACTTGAATGTATATAGTTCAGTGAAAAAAAAAAAAGTAAAAATGTTACATACTGTATAATTCCAACTTCATGACACTTTGAAAAAGGTAAAACTATAGAGACAGTAGTTTTCAAGGGGTTGGGGAAGGGGAGCAGACATTAATAGATAAAACAGAGAATTTTTAGGGCAGTAAAACTATTCTGTATGATACTGCTATGGTAAATACATGACATTATTTATTGTTTAAAACTCATAGAACTGTACAACACAAAGGTTGAACTCTAATGGACATTATGGACTTTAGTTAAAAATAATGTATTAAGATGGGTTCTTTAATGGTAGCAAATGTACTGCAGTAATGCAAAATATTAATACTAGAGGAAACCATGAAGGAGAACAGGAAAAGTATGAGAACTCTTTACACTATTTGTTCAATTTTCTGTAAATATATAACAGCTCTAAAAATAGACTGTTAATTAAAAAAAAAATAAACATGAAACAAATCAAAACAAAATCATGAGGCCCCAATAAAGGGCTTAACTTGTTAATATATCCAATTCTAATTTATTTTGAAGGACATGACTTCCTCATCATGACATTCAGTTACCACAATTAGTCAATAACCTGATGTTGCATTCAGCAGAAGAGCATTACTTAATACGAGAACCATAATTTGAAGTCAGTAGATGCAAGAACTCTGGCAAAAGAAAAAAAAAAAAGATAAGATTGTCATTTTTTTGTGAGGTTACTGCTATAAAAGAATTTGAATTTTTTTTTTAAAAAATTAAAATCTAATAAGGTAAAGAAATAATTTTAACTCAACCATAGCCTGAAATCAGTGCAAAATTACTGGTGGCAGAACCGGTCCAATGACAAATTCTTTTTGTAGACACAAAGTAAATCACAATGTGTGTGCATCTGTGCTAAAAATCTTGGAGAACTCAGGTGAGAGGGATGCATTGTACATTGTTAGTTTTTCAGTCTTCGTGAGGATATCTCTGTCAACCTAATACAAAATTTAATTAGATGAGCACTGCTATAAGATTTAATATAGATATGTATACACATAAAAATGCACATACCTAGAGAAACTACTTGCTTTTCAAAATGACCCAAACTAAAAAGCTTATCTCTGGAAAATAACAACTATTTGATATAAGCCTCATGTACCACATTTTACTGTTTCTCAAGGCATGAGAACAATTGTTAGGATGGAGATTTTGCCATAACTCCCTGAGTGACATTAGCTTCTGACTTCTGTCAATCAGTGATAGCAAATGAGATTCCTTTTCATATTATTCAAGAAGAATCAGACTATGTTATTTAGAGAGGTGCCTTCTTAGGTACTGCCCTAGCATGTGTTATCAAGTCACATAATATGACTATTATCTTACAGAAGGAACAAGAGTTGGAATGAAGCTGATTAATTATTTGGCTTTTTCCCTGACTCCTAGTTTATAAATTATGATTTGCCTAGTGTGGTCCTAGTTTTCAGAGAGGTAGCATTAGTTAAAGGCTCCATATAAACCTAACTTAGTTTTATAGAAATAGTCTGCAATAGAGTTGACATCTGACCTCATTATTCTTCAAACTTCTGTAGCCAGTAAGACCAATTACATTTTCCTTAAAGGAATAAAAAATTTATTTTGAGAACAGGTAAAACACACAAGAATAGATGGCAGGTATTTGGGATGTTTGTGCTGTGTATACTAAAAAGAAAAAAAAAATTACCAAAAAAGGATTGTCTTCTATTTTTAAAAGTAAAAGTAATAAACAAAACAAACAAAACAAAACAAAACAAAACAAAACAAAACATTTAATCTACTTCTACCAGGTATCAGGCACTCTAACATAATTTGTCACATTTAGATCCTTACAGCATTCCTGTGAAAAATATAACCTTTTTACTGTTGAGAAAGCTCAAGCCTTGAGAGGTTAAATAGCATAAGAGAATTAAAAAAAAAAAAAAAAATGGAGTGGAAACCAGATCCTAAGTATGAATTCCAAGTCTTTTGAATAAACCACTCTGCTTCTGGTTGCCAATAAATTCACAGTCTTTTTTTTTCTTAGCACTTCCAGATCTATTCCTTATTCCTTATGTGCCATTTTCTTTGGATTTATTATTTCGTTTTTTCTTCATTCTTACATATTTTACTCACTATGAGGATGAAATTAAGCCAGTTAACCTTGATTCATTCATTCCCTTTAAGGAGGTGATGAGTGAGGAATTACCCCCAGGGGACCAAAAAAAGGCAAGTGACCAAGTCTTATCTCCTTGTCACTGGACCTTCAAATAAATTAAACAATGCTGTTTGCTGGGAGGAAGAGACATATGTGGGAAATACTTTTAACAGAATATCCCTGGTTACCTACTATCTTTAGCAAACAGGATGCAGAAACTAAAAGGCACAACTCCAAAGAGAATGTGTTATACCCTCTAGAACTCTCTTTAGATGATTCCTGCTGTCTGAGGAATTCCATGGACCTTGCTTAGAGAGCTCATCTTTTCTGGGTCTGAAGCATAAGTCTGACACAAGAAGTAAGGACCTCGAGAATCTGCCTTCAAAATTCAAGATTTCTTAATGCTTTGCGTGAGCCTCTGGTAGCCAATATTCTGCCTTTTATTAAAAAAAAAAATTTAATATATATTTCTGATTTGTATTTGAGCTGACAGTTTGAACCTATGTGTTAGTTAGTTTACCACAAAATTGACTATTGTTTACATATACCCACAATTGATAGAGTATGATTGTGAAGAACTAATAGATTAGGAACTCTAGAGTAGTTGTGCCAATTTTATAAATATGAATGACTGGAGTGTCTGCACCCCTGTTCCCATGCTGTCTCCCAAGACCCAGACTAGATCTCTGGAAACAGTGACTTTATGTAGTTTTATAAAGCAGTAACTACTGGATTGCAGGCTGGTTGCCTAAGAGACTGATTGTGTATCACTACCAATAGATGGTGGAAGAAAATGAACATTGTAGAGTTAAGCTCCGAGGGAATTTTTAGTCAGGCAGGTTAAAGCTATTCAATTACATTATAGTGAGAATTGGATTCTGCCAAATATGATATGAGTGATTGCTCACTACATTGCTCACTTTCAGCAGCTCATTTATGAAGGTCTAGTCCTTATATCTATTGCAGGAAGTTTTCAGATCTCTAAGCCATAGAAGAAAGCAATTGTCTCAATGATCAGAAACAGCAAAAAAAAAAAAAAAATGTTATATAACAGGACTTAGACCAGCTTAAATGTCTTTATTTCAAAAAGCAGATCTGCTCATTTTTTGGCATTTTCTTAACTAGCATCAAAATTAGTTCTTAGTATTCTTAGTTCTTTTATATTGAATAAGCATAGTGATAGCCTTAACATTCATCATGCTATCTTTAGCATTTGGATCCTCTGAGAAACAGGTGTCAAGATGAAATGAAATGTGCAAGATGTTTATTGGGGGAGACACTTGTGAAGAAGAAGCAATAAACAGCAAGAGCCTTAAGACTTCAATGAAAATGTGACTCCTGAGAAAGAAAAGGAAGGATCAGTGCTATGAACTGAATTGTGTCCTCTAAATATTTACGTTGAAGCCCTAACACTCGGTGTGATGGTATATTGAGGTGGAGCTTTAGGAATAAATTTGATTTAGATGAGGTCATGAGGGTTTAGCCTCATGATGGGATGAGTGTCCTTATAAGAAGTAGAAGAGAGGTCAGAGCTTCTTCTCTCTGTTATATGAAGATACGATGAGAAAGCATTCATCTACAAGCCAAGAAAAGGGCCTTCACTGGGACATCCAAAATTGTCTGGCACCTTGATTGATCTCCAGAACTGTGAAAAATAAATTTCTGTAGTATAAGTCACCCAGTCTATGGTATTCTGCCATAACAACCTGAGAACATTAATAAAATCAGGTAGGAAGATCCTCAGATTGCAGCACAGTGCAGAAAAATCTTCAGTCACGGTGATGGTAAATAATCAAGCAACCTCTCACTAGGTAGCAATGGGCCAGCACAGTAACCCTTCTGGGCTCGGTCTTTGTCTGGGAAGAGCCCAGGAGATCAGTGGTCATTGATTATTTCTATTATTTGCTTTTTTCTCTTAACCAGCAATCATCATTTTCTGCCTTCACATTTCTTCTAGTTTTTTGTTTGTTTGTTTGTTTGTTTGTTTAATTCTATGCCAGATATGTATGCAAAAGAGTTGCAGATTGTGTGGTAATGTTATTTTCCACAAGAAAGAAATTCCCCTTTCCCTGTTAGGCAAATAAGGTTATATGCTGATAATTTTAGCTAATCAGAAATTGAGTTTAGGTTGGGTTGCAGCTTTAATAAGATTCCATTTACTCATATCTGCTCCCTTTTCTCAGCCACAACCCTCCTGGGGTTTTGTTGAGTGGAGAACTGTTGTGTTTTTTGTTTTGTTTGTTTGTTTCCTTAAATTTCTTAGGGTGGCATACATTAATAAGATTTTATAAGTTTCAAGTATACAATTCTATAATATATCACCTGTATTATATTATATTATATTATATTATATTATATTATATTATATTATATTATATTATATTATATTATATTATAATATTATGTTATATTTATTATATAGTGAGCATTGTGTGCTCACTATACAGAGTCTGGTCTCCTTCCATCATCATATATTTGATCCTTTTTGTCTTCTTTATCTTCCTCCTTCCTCCTTAAGTAAGTACAAAGTTTCTGATAAGGAAGATGAATAACTTGAGATCTTTCATAAAACATGGTACCTATAGTTAACAATGCAATATTGTGTACTATAAAATATGTTTAGATCATATATTGTGTGTTCTTATAAAAAATACCAAATAAACTTATAAACAAAAACAAATGAAGGAAAAGTAATTTGGGGCGGTGATAAACATGGTTAGTACCTTGGTTGTGTGTTGGCATCACAGATGTGTGCATATATCCAAATTCTTCAAGGGTAAGTGTTACATACTTTCAATTTTTAGTGTTATAGCTCAGTAAAGCTAAAAACAAAGAAAAATAACATATGTCCACCAGTCAAAAAAAAAGTGTGAATTTTAAGGCTAAAAATGGCAGAAAAAATAAAAAGTATCATTCAATAACGATGAAAAGAACCAATTGCCAATTACAGTATAAATATATATTTATACTGTATCTGCAGAAACTAAAAATATATTCTTAATTCTAAGAAGTAAAAGTTGACAGAATTAATAGAATTATAAATTAGTCATCATATTTGTGACATTTTAAACATATTCATATACTATTAGATTTCAGAGTTTAAAAAAATGAGTAGAATTATAGAAAATTTGGATAATATGACTAATAATGTTGATCCAATAAACATATATAAAAAGTTTTTAATAAAACATTGTCATACACATTCTTCTCAAGTGTATCTAGAATATTGACAAGTGAACTTGAAGTGTCATACACACATGCCTCCAATCTAAACTCTAAGTAATAATAAAGTAAAACAATTTTAAATGTTAATAGTTTAATATGATCAAAGTATGAAATAAAGTACAGAAGAATGAAATGTTAGCAGTTAATATTTCTCAATTCTCAAATTCTGATTCTTTATTGCTACTTCTCAGTGGTAACCAATATTAGTAGTTCTTAGTGTATATTTTCAGAAATGCATAATTTTGTATGAAGTAAGAGCAATACAATATATTACTTTTTAACTTTCTTTTATTACATAAATGAATTAATTATACAAAAGATTATTCATTTTTTTATTTTTTATTTTACAATTTAACAGTAAGGTGTAGTATGTATATATACACACACACACATAAATAAATATATAATATTATATTTATTTATTTATGTATGTATACTGTATGTTTACCTCCCATAGTTAGATTTCTTTCTGTCATCACATATGTGACCCCGTTTACCCCATCATTTTTATTTTTAACCTAAGATTTAGTGTATCTATTGTAGTTACATACACACACACACACACACACACACACACACACACACACGCGCGCGCGCGCGCGCGCGCACAAATTCCTTGTACACATAGGGTGATATTTCAAGACATGTTAGATCTGAGATAAACAAAAGCAAGTTGCACAGTGTATGTATGTATGTATGTATACACATATGCCCATACACACATTTTTTCTTTTTATAGCTGCATAGATTTTTATTACATATTGGTGCCATGATCATCAAAACCAAGCTATTTAGAGGGTTGTGTGTCTATTTTGTTACTTAAATTATTTCTCTCTAAATTCAGAAAATAAATATATTAAGGCATAAAATTAGTAATTCAAATTCTAGCATAAGACCTTAGATAAGTCATTTACCTATGAACATATGTGAAGTAGTGCCTATGTGATACATGAGACAGGACACGATCACAGTGTGTCTCATTAATACCTCTTTGAATTTTTCATTGACTTTCTGACACAACCTGATAAAACACAACTCCTTACAGAATTTTTCAAAATTAAGTCTGGCATGACTTTCTTTCTAAATTTGTGTTAATTCTGAACCCAACTAAACTCCATACTGAACTGATGGTGTTTCCCCAGGTACATCATACCCTTCTGTGCCTCTCTGACTCTACATTTGTTTTTCTCGCTGCTTGGACTGCCTGCTGGAACATTTTCCTTTTGACAGACTCCTACACATATTCCAAGTGACCTCTGTAATAGCACCTGCATCAACTCTCAGAGGCTCCCTCAAAAAGTTTGTCACTTTCTCTGATTTGCTCCTTCTGAGACCTCTATTATTATACTGGATTATTTCTCTATGATTTTGCCTTGTTATATCTCATTATTATAATGGAAATTTTGTATATAATTACTTATTCTTCACTCTGAGTCCTCACAACATGGGAATTGTGTCTCATTAATCTTTGTATTTGTACTGCCTAGCACAGTTCTTCACTAAAAAATTGACAGGATATGAAATTAGAATGAATGATTGAACACATTTACAGTTCTGATATAATATTTTAAGTTCCCCAATGTTTTGCCTTTTCCTTAACCAGTATTAATTGGGTGATCTCACTAATCAATGCTAACAGAAAAAAATCAAATTTCTTAGACAAGCGTTTTTAAATTCCATGCTTTAAACATATTTGAAATCTAAACACTTCTGTAATATCCATTTTTCTTCTTCAAAGCAGGCTTTGGTTATTTTTCCTTAAGCTAATTGCTCCTCATATCTTATAAACTAGAGTTGCTTTTCTCACCTTACCATCAAATTTATAGTTTTCTTCTAGAAGGAATTTTTTATAGTCTTGAAAGCATGTGCCTCTCTTCAATTTGCACACTCCCTGCTCCACTTGTGCCATGCTGTATCTGAAATGCCTTCTGATATACAAAATATATTACATTTTCCTACTCGATGTGATTCTTCTTTCTCCATAAAGCTTTCTTTATAAATTAAAACATTTATTCCCCTATGACAATAGACAAAATTGTATAAGCAATGTGCATATTTCATTAATTTAAAAGAATAAAAACATCATTTTGATTGTTTTATAGAATGCCACTGTCACTTTGTAATACTTTTAAGAGTGAAGTATACTACCTTAGGAAAGCAATCTAGCTTAAAAAGTAAATGGAATATACAAATAGAGATGTGTTCAAATGTTTAGTACAGTGTTTATTACAATAGCAAAAATTTTAGATAAAACTCAAACATCAAAAATAGGAACTATTAAATACCACTATGTATGTATTTGTCTTTCTGTGTAACAAAGCCGTTAAAATATGCTTTGAAAATCATGTAATATATATCAGACATATGTGGTATGATTCAAAGTTTTACATAATTATGTATTCTTACGAGTAAGATCAGAAGTAAACAAACCAAAACTTTGTTCATTGTTAAAATATTTATTTGTAAGATTTATTTTTTCTTGCTTCTTTTATCTTCCAAATATTCTAGAGTAAACATACTTTTTTTTATAACTAGAAGAAAATACAACTGTAATTTAAAAATAATATGAAGAAAGCATATCATTAGTAAAAACACAAAACAATCTCGTTCAGAATCTATTAGGTCTTATTCATACTATATACCTATATCATCATCAACCTAAATATTATCTAAGCTGTTTTCTGGAATTATTTGGAAATTGCTTCCTGTCTCACTTTCACTGTCACTCTTTGGATGTGTAAATTCAATGGCAAAAAACCATCTCCTTAGTGAATTAACTCTGCATTAAAAATCCAAATTGAGTATCATCAAAGAATCCATACAGACATATGCCAGTGTTTTGTTTTGTTTTGTTTTTTTCCCTTTACCTTTAAGTATTGTTTAGTTATTTTGTGGCAATCTTTTGTCAAATCTGTTTTGTTTTAGAAGATTCCAATGTTTAGAATTGTGAGTTGTCTTTATTTAAAGTTGCAAAAACAGTAAAGAAAAGCCCAATTTGGTGTCTAGACGTTGCTCGAAGTTGAAGCACCAGAGTTTAAGGTTTTAGAAATTTCTTCCTGTGACTTTAAGAAATCTTCTACTTTAAAATTGTTAAGTGCCTATGGAGAGCTTGCAAGCAAGATATTTCTCTAGTAACTAAAATTCTCATCCTTAGGAATACCATTACTCAGTTACAGCTAGGAGTTAAATGGAGGTTAATGAATTATAGAGAGTTATTATTTACTAAGAAAACAAATTCCTTATATATGATTATAAAAACCATTGATACATTTTTACATACTTATTAGAATGTAGATAATATGTTTCTTGTTATTAAACAGAAGTTCATTTATAGTTTTGTTCTCTTCTTATTCTAAAATAAGTTAACTTCTGCTGATATTCTGTGTTCCAGTTATGAATTTCTTTGTTAGCATTTTATTGCTTGCTGTAAAATTCCTTAACATACAGAACTGCTTGGCTAAGGTTTGGCCTCCTTGAACCAATAGAATCAGATGGCAAATAGAGGAATTGATAATTATTGAGGAGAAATAGAAATTTGGTGTTCACTGAATTCCCTTACAATTAGATCAGAGCCATGTTATTACCTCTGGACAATGAACTGTGAGCAGAATTGATGTGTCACTTCTTGACAGGTGTAGTTGAAAACCATCTACATCTTTCTCCTTGCTGCCATAACCTTGGATTCGACATGCTTCAGGTGGCAATGTTAAAAGATGAAGAAAGACTGCTTCACCTATATCAGATTTTGGGAGTTTATTTGACTCCACAGCAGACCAATCCTAACCGAACACACTCATGCTTTGGAATTTATATGATCTCAGATATTACTTATTCTAAATGGTGTATATTAAGGTGGTAATACAATTGTTAAGTTTAATCAAAATCCTGCCAAGACATTTGACTAAAAAAGCGCATTTTAAAGCAAAAAGGGGTAATTTCTCAAAGTCTGATGGCCCACAAACAATTATTCAACCATTTTTTTTGTTTTTAATACTCTAAGTCATTAAGAGTCCCAAACAGAGTAAATACAATGTAAGAAAGCAATATAGTACACAGATTTGGGTACAATGTAAATAGAAATGAATGTGTCACTAATGTGATGTGTAATTAAAAGAAAATTCCAGGGAAGGGTCACTGTGATGATCCAAAGGAAAGGAAAAGCTTTTGAAAGTAAATAAATGCAAAAACCTTTTAGAAAAGAGACTCCTGTTTCCTTTTCATGGAGAAAGACCTTCAGGATCAGAAGAGTCTAGAAATTGGCAAAGATTATATAGTTATAAATATATCAGTATTCTGACATATGAAGCTCATTATACTCAGTGCAGATGAGAATGCAGTTGAATCAGAGCGCATCAAGCTTCCTTGAAGTAGCAGGTAAAACCTCTAGCAAAGTGATGATATAAACCTCAGAGAGAGAACAGATGTGCTGCAAGAGAACATGCTGTTTTTATAGGCACTAAAGTTTCTCTTAAAATAAATACAGTCATTTAAAGTCTTTGAGTCATGGCTGGAGAAGTACCACATGGAGGTCCTTGAGCAATTATGAATCCTGTGGGAAAAGAAAAGAAGTGGAAGAGAGTCTCTGTGGAACAAATCTTGAATATACAAATTTAATTGCCTGTAAACAGTAGATTGAGATCTATCTGAAATTGGTTCCATAATAACAGAGTTCTATAATATACAACATCTAGTCTTTAAGCAAGTCTGATCTAAATGGAATAAGCAAAAATTATAGTCATATTTTGACTCTCATTCAATATCATCATTCTTTCTCAATTTCATATATATATATATACATACATTCTCAAAATACATTAGTAGTTTATGAAGCTACTTTACTGATTCTGCAAAACACAGTCCACCCCAGGAAGGGAGCACTGAAGGTTACAAGTATGGATTACCTCATTGGGCAATAAATTACCTGTCAAATATATTGTGAGTTTTGTGTCCTTTGAAACCTAAGGACCAGTAGTTATTTTCTGTCCTGTGGAAATTTTACAGAGCTCTAGGGAACTTATTTATCTTGTCAACAGTAATCGATATTTGTAACAAATTAGTGGACACAGAAATATAAATGTGATATCAGCAAAACAATACATATTGTGAAAAGCAAGCATTAGATGGTAACTAGCTTTTCTTTTCTCCATGTCCTAAAATGAGAAGTATAATTAGTTGAGTTTCTACCACATTATAGGCAATTTACAAATATTATCTGAATTGTACAACAACCTTGTGAGTTGTAGATAAGTTTTAGTAGGTAAGTATTAGTCTTTCTACCTAACTGGTTAAGAAACAAGCTAGAAGTTATTGACCTATGATTGTACACAAATACACATTAGGGCTGGGAGTCTGTACGGCGTCTATCTGAGTTCACAGCCTTGCTCTTGAAGAGTGGCTATCTCTTTTTGGAAAGTCGTGCTTATAGCTTCCCTTTAAACTCAATGAAATAATTGTCTTGACTCTTCAGGAGACACTCTGGAAGTATCTTAAATATACAGTTTATTGTTAAAAATGAAAGATTTTTACACTAGTATAAAACAAACTATCGAATAAGTTTTCCCTGTGTGATAAATTAGGTTCAGAGGAATTCAATCTGCTGTCAAAGTGATATTCTAACCATCATTTTCATCACTTCTGAATGTAAAATTATGTAAATAAGGAAGACTTACCTCATTATTTTATAGAATGAGGTTCTGCAGAGTTCATGTTGAGTTAGAGAATGAACTCTTTGTAGCACTCATTAATTTTAAGGGTTATTGCAATCATTAGTTTCTGTCAACTCACAATTGCTTTAAGTGAGTCTAAGGCACTTGAGTTTTTCAGGTTGTGTTACATCTACATTTGTCTTAAAAATGTAATGCTTTATCATTCTACCTGGCAGTTGTTTGGCTTTTCTTATACATAGCATTTGGCAGTACTCATAGGGTAGTAAGTCTTTTCTTTCAAAACAGTCAATTATCTCCTGATCTTTTCAATATGATACCTGTTTTCCTATGGGGACTTAATATACATTTTAAACTAAATGGTTAGCTATAGCTTGGATAATATAGGCTATATCTTTAGTAAAAACAAGACCTATCAATCACCTTATGCAAATTGTATTTATCCTTGCTACATGCTGCCCATCAGGATTTTGCTGAGGAAAATGCATGGATGTCTAATAGATTGTGACTTGCTCTGAGTCACACTGAAAACTGGCAGAGCTAGTATTCAAATTCATGTCTGATTCTCCTCAACTTACATTCACTGTCCTTCACTCATTTTCTTTGTGATTTGGTTTTATTTTTTTATCCATAAAAATAAAGTAATGTGTTTTGTTAAATACACAAGACTGTAGTGAGTCTACAGTTACATGAAGAAGAACTCTAAATGTGTGTGTTTTTCTTAATACATGAAAGATGCTTTCGGTCATGAGGAAACCACAGCAGATTAAAAAAGGAAGAACCAAATTATTTGGCTGCTTATAAAACTACTTGAGATGGAGAGAAGAGTCTGCCTCTGTGCAACACCTTTCGTCTCCCTGAAAACTGTAGGATTGCACTGTGGAGTGTGAACAGAGCTTTCTAGTGGGAGTCCACATTTGGAAAGTGAAACTCCTAGTTAAAAGCCTTACTTTGCGAGAAGAAACTTTTGTTACGTAATAATGCCCTGAGAGCAGACCCCTGTTCTCCAAATTAACTAAATCTTGCCTTTTCCCAAATTATCACTTTTATGGGTTTTGTATATCTGGCAGAAGGAAGACATCAGGTGATGGAATTCAGTCTTATGCATGTGCTTCTCAAAGGTAAGCATATGTAGGCAATGAATATCCATTACTAGCATATTGCTACTTCCTTTCTCCAGTAAAGTAGGAAAGCTAAACCAGACAGTGTCACATATTGAAAGTTACAGAAATAAATTTCTTAGCATAGTAGATGTCTTGAGAGAAAATAACTTGATTGAGTCACGTTCAAGTTTCTAACCCGGGCTAGTACATAATTTGAGGCCAAATATGAGAAAGTTCTATGCATAATTCATTGTGTCTTTTTAATGCCAAGACTGGGTAAAAAAGCATGAGAAAAGTAAAAAGTGCAAAGGACAGAAACTATCTACAACTATCTACAAGAAAATATCAAAGAAAACTAAATTTTGAATGAACTGCAATGAAGTATGATTTATTCAGCAATATACTTCATTCATTTAAAGGGCACGGTTTGATGAGTTCTGAAAGATGTATGTACTCATGAAGCAATAGAGATACATAATTTTATATTATCCCCCAAATTTCTCATACCCTTTTCAGGTCATTCCTCCTTCTGCTCCCAGCACAGCAAACTGTCAATCCACTTTTTGTCACTATAGTTTTTTGTAGTTTTTATAATTTTATATACATGGAATCCTAAAGTATATATTCTCTTGTGCCTGATATCCTTCACTCACTATCATGAGATTTATTTATAACATGTATCATTAATAGTTTATTCTTTTTTATCGTGGAGTAGAATTCAATCAAGCAGATATTAAGTATATTATTTTTCCATCCAACTCTTAACGATGAGTCATTTCCAGTTGTTAGCTACTATGAACAAAGCTGACAGGAATATTTATATATGTCTTTGTGTGAATGTGTTTACATTTACTGGGGTGAAATGTTTAGGTATATAGTAGTTAGATTATAGGAGAGCTTAAACTTCTTCTAACAAATAATTTTCAAAAGTTTTCGTACAATTTTAAATTCCTACCAGCCTTGAATGAGAATTCCAGTTGCCCGATATCCTTGTCAATATTTGATACACTCAGTGTTTATAATTTTAGCCATTGTAATAAGTGTTGATGGTGTCTCATTGTTTTTCTTTTATTTAAAAAAAACATTTTTTAAAATATAACATACATATTTAAAAAGGAAAAATGATAAGTGAACTTTCATAAAGTGTTCATAAATTAGATAGATTTTCATAAAGTGTACACATAGTAGAACCTCTAGTCAGGTAAAAAAAATGCAAGGGAAAGTGTTAGGTTATATATAATATAATTTGTTGAAGTGATATAAAGTAAAACAGAGTGAAGGTTTGAAGATTATAGGAGGTGTTATTTTAATTCAGATTTAATTCACATTTAATTCAAGGAAAGTCTCTCTCAGGAAATAATGTTGAAACAGGGGATACCTGCATGAAGCAAGCCATTTTTAAATCTGAAATAAGAGAGCAGCAAACAGGGTAAATGGCAAATGCAAGGGCACAGAGGCTGGAGTGTACCTGGCATATTCTGTGAAGCACAAAGGTGCTGCTCCTCTGTGAGGAATTTCCCACTGCTTATATCCAATTTCAAGGTGGGAGTGAATTATACAGTCACCATTTCCTGTGTTCTTCATTCCTTTATCTAGGTCCATGTTTCCATGTGGTACCATTTTTCTTCTGTCTGAAGAACTTCTTTTAATGTGTTTTGTTGTCTGACTCTGTTAGCAGTGAATTCTCTCAGCTTTTGTATGTCTGGAAATGCTGTTAGTTTCTCTAATTTTTGAAAGATATATTTACTAGATTAGGATTTATCGGTTGACTATTTTCTTTTGTAGGTACTCTTAAGATCTTGCTCATTGCTTTCTCACTCACATTATTTTCCATGAGAAATCCGACATATTTGACCTTGTGTAGCTAATGTGCAGTTTTATCTATTTGCTTTTAAAATTTTCTCCTTACCAGTGATTTTGAGCAATTTAATTATGATATGCTTAGTGTCATTTTTCTTGTGTTTCTGGTGTTGGAGTTAGTTGAGTTTTGGGTTATGTGGACTTATAGTTTTCATCAAATTTAGAAACTATTTCTTCAAATAGTTTTTATCTCCTTTCATTCTTTGAAGACATCAATTACATATCTATTAAGTCACTTATATCACTTCACTGATGCTTATTTTATTTATTTATTTTAAATTTTGCTTTTGTGCTGTTTCATTTTGGATAGTTTCTACTGCTCTGTCTTTTAGTTTAAAAATCTTCAATATCTAATCTGTTGTTAATCACATCTAATATATTTTTCATCTCATATTCTTTTTAGTTTTCATTTTTAGAAGTTGGAACACTTTTTAAAAATATTTTCTATGTCTTTTTAATTTTGTGAGTGTATAGAATCAATCATAATACCTGTCTTGATGTTCTTGCCTACTAATTATATCTTCTGTTTCAGTTATGGGTTAGTTATAATTGTTTTATTTTTCTCCTCAGTATGGGTCATATTTTTCTGCTTTTTTGTATGTCCAGAAACCTTTGGAAAAATGTGAAATATTGTGATGTTCACTTGTTAGGTACTGGGTATTTGTATGTTCCTCTAAATACTTTGAGCTTTGTTCTGACATGCAGTTAACTTGCTTGGAAATGGTTCAATCCTTTCAAATTTTGCTTTTAAAGTTTGTTAGGTAGAACAGGAACAGTGCTCCATCTAGGATTAATTATTTTTCACTACTGATGCAAGTCTCTTCTAAATACTTTACTTAGTGCCCCATAAGTCAGGAGGATTTCTATTTTCCATGGTGGAAACAAATACTGTTCTCAGCCTTTTTTGAGCACCGGGCACTCTTACTTCTTTTTCTGGTTCTTTCTCCAAATTTAGGTAGTTTCCTCATACACAAAAGCTAATCAGTACTCAGCTAAATGCTTGAGGTCAGTTGAAGGCTAACCCAGAATGAGATATTGTGGGAAATAAGGTCACTTAACTCTTTTTATATTTTTCTTAACTCACAAATTGTGGCACACAAACATCCATATATTATATAAATAAAATTTATAAACAAGTAAATGGGATGAAATTAATTTTCTAATATATTCTCAAATCATTCATTAAACATTTACTAATTTTAATGTGATATTTTATTTTTGGAATTTGAAGTCTATATATATATATATATTTTTCAAATGATTTTAAATATTTTTAAGCCCTTGGAAGTATTTAAGTTTTACATTTATGATTAATAGATACAATAGACATATAGGTTGATATAAGAGTTTAAATCATTAACCTTGTCCTTAAGTAGCAGAAGGACCCATCAAGAAAATACAAGGCATAATATAATATGTAGCTAAGAAAACTATAGAGAAGATAACACCATTATAAGTAGAAGATTTCAGAATGGTCAGATCATTATAGGCTGAAGTGATTTCTAAAAAAAAGAAAAATATTGAATGGAGTCTTGAACAAAAAATTGAAAAAGACATTGAGAAGGAGGAGATGGTTTGTATGGGTTGTGGTGAGTGATATCGGCGATGTAGAGATGAGGTAAATTAGTAATAGAACACTGGCCACATCTAACTGAGTAAAATGAGTGGCTTACTTATCATGTTTTAACATAGCACAAAATATAGAAATACTGCTATAAATAAATAATGATAGTGTGGTACAAAATAATTTAAAAACCTAAGTAGTTGAGATAATACCAGACAACAAGTGACAAAGATGAAAATAAATTTGGAATCTCTGGGAATCTTTAGGTTCAGCTTTATATTTAATTAAAAAAAAAGAAAAAATCCCACTACAAGGAAATGGATCATCCTAATACCTCACCCAATGGTAGGGAGTTTGCTACCTCATAAGACAGAATATTCACTTCCTTGCAATGTGCTATTATTTATAATGTACTTTTACATAGTGACCCATTCTTGTAGCTACTACTTAGCAGTTCTATAAACTCTACGGGATGTTTTTGTTCCCTTGTAATCTCTCTGATGTTTTTTTAAAAACGACCATCATAACTTTCAATACATTATATTGGTTAGAAAACTAGTCAGATAACTAGTTTCTAAACCCTGGTTGTTTTTCCACAGTCTGCGTTTTATTTGTCCCTTTTAACATCTAACACAGATCCACACACATAACTCTAGGTATAGTCAGACTACTGCAGAGTATAGTAGAATAATTACCTCCATTAATCTGGTCACTAAATGCCTATTAATGTAGCAGAAGCCAGCAATAATTTTTATGATTATCGCATTCTTCAACTGATCTTTATTTTAAGATAGTGTAATACAGTGGTAAGGCCATAAACCTTAGAATTATGCAAACCTATTCCCTTGTTCTGCTATGCACTAGCTATGAAACAAGTATTTTAGGTGTTTTATTTTCTTCCCAGTAAAATGGGAATAATACCAACATCTTATAGACTGTTGTATGGATAAATTTAGATAATATATGCCCTATGACAAACATATAGTGGTTGCTGAATAAATGTTAGTAAATTTCTCTTCTGCTTTAATATACTTACAGATAGCTTTAATGAGAGCTCAAACTGATATTGATAAATAGATTGGACAAAACAAAGCCAAGCATAGTGTGTTGGAATATGGCACTAGGTGGTTTCCACCTGCTTTATACTGATCCATAAATCACCATCCTGGGTATGGGCACACAAGCAAGCTCATATCTCTCGAGTGCACTATCAGATGGCCCTCATTGCTCTGGCTTGTCCAGAAGGATAGCTGAGAAACTTGTTAAACGTTTTCTAAAATCCAGATGCGTTATGTCTAAGGCATGTTTCTCATCTAGCAATCTGGTACCTGTATCAAAAAAGAAAATAAATTTAGTTTGTCACGTTTCATTTACTGAGGTCATGCTGAATCAAAATGTTATGTGCTTCCCTTTGCAAGTATTTATAGACCATCTGTTTTATAATCTGGACCAGACATTTTTGGGAATTTACATTAGGTGCTATAAATGTGGCCATTCTATGTGTTTACCTATTTAGAAACAGGAATTTATCTGTAGGTTTCTGGTTTCTGGTTCATTCTACTATTTTCTTTTTACAGACTTCAAACATTCTTTACAACTTCTGCAATTAGTAGGGACTTTCAGATTAAAGATTATTCTCCTTGCAAATAAAATCAGGAGCAAAATAAAAGCTCTGTCCCTTTGCTTGGTACCTATTGGTTATTAACTTTATATCTCAAACTCTAGATTTATCTCTTTCTTGTTCATTTTACTTTAAATACAGTTTTCTAAGCCTTTTTATTGTTCTTGTTATGTTTCATCATGGTACATTCTGGGAATTAACCCTCTTTGCCTAGTTTTACAGTTCTACACAGTTCTACAACACTATTTTGTATTTTTTCCCTGCTGTTTGATATCCTTTCTTTTGAAGTCAAAGCTCGCTGGAAAGCTTTTTCTATGGTCAAAATGATTTTTTTGCTATAGTTCCAGTTTTTTTTTTTTTTTTTTAATAAGTGGTCACTTGTGACTACATCACCTGCTTTTTATTTTTTTTTTTTTTCCCCCCTAGAGTGAGACACATTTCCTTTGAGCCTTAGTCCCTAATAAAGCTTCTGCCCAAGGGATTAAACCTTCCCTTTCTTCAAGAATCTTGATATTTATTTTTCTAAACTCACAGTACTGCCTCTGAATAGGAGTAGAATTCACTGTATAGTAAGAATTCTCAAATGGCAATGTTATTTTTTTTAGCCAAGTTTCCCTTAATTTGAACTTTATCAGTGAGTTCTTCTTGATCAAAGTATCCATATATGAATTTATTGCTTTAATGACATCCTATGAGTATATAATTAAAAATAATAATTATTATTAATGGAATATTGCCTTTATGCTAAAAGTATTTTAAGCATTTAACATATATTTCTCCGTACCTTTTCCCCTTAACTTAAAAAAAAACCTCTGTGAAGTGTACTCTAGTCAGGTATGTTTCTTTCAGTCAACTGAAGCTTTGTATATTTTAAGCCCAAGCTTTAAGTGGGAATTAATAAATGATATATTCTTGTTAAAGAATCAATTGTTTTTCAGAAGCTGTATTTTTAATAGAATAAGATTATGAATATTTGAAGTTGTGACATCATTACTTTTTCTTTGCTTCTTCTCCAGTTTGTATGTTGAGAAAATATTGCCCATACTCTTTTCCCATGTTACTGTGTGTGTCTATGTATATATGTGTGTTTTAACACAACATTATTTTGTAACATACACAAATGCAATACATTAGATTTCTATCTATGTATTGCTTTGGTTCTATTGGTCTGATGTATATTGGCTTATGTAGACAATCATATAACTGGTTTCCAAACCTGGTTCCATACATTCTTGTCTGATTTGTATCTTACTGAATTTTATGTTATCTAACATAGCAGGAAGAAAATATCTTTAACTATTGACTTTTCTTTTCTAAAACTTGTTCTCATATTTTCTCCATATATTTTTATAGATAGCTGTACATAGGTAACTATTAAATTTTTAAATCTTCCTGGTAAATTAAATGTACACTGTTATGTTGCAAAAACTTTATTTCTAGTATTGTTTCTTCTTTAATGTCTGCTTTGTCTGATATTAATATAGCTAAGTCAACTTTATTTTAGTATGTATTGTTCTATTTATAATTTTAATCTTTTGTGTATGTCTCAAACATTTTATATATAATTTTGCTTCAATAGAGTCTGATAAACGCTTTTTCATTTTTATTTACATTTACTGTGATTGCATATGCTTTGGGATTTGTTTTACCCTTCTGTTATTTTTTACCGAGCCATAATTTATAAACATTAAAGTTCATCCATTTGCTGTGTACAGGTTAATGAGCTTTAACCAATTTCTAAACACATAAAAACATCACCTTTATTAAGATATAAATATTGAAATTTTGTTCTTCCTCTTTCTAATCAATTCTAATTCACCATTTCCAGATTTAACCATTCTTCTAATTTCTATTGCCATAAATTACTTTTGTATATTTAGAATTATGCAACATCTGCATCTTGTATCTGGCATCTTAGTTCGAATTAACACATTTTGAGATTCAGACATGTTGTATGAGTGTATTAGTTGTTTATAGTTAAACATTATTTATAGTAAGGGTGCTGGGAACGTAATTTATAAGAGTTTTTGGATATATTTATTATTGTTGTTTGGTAAATTGTTGAATCGCAGCTATTTTCAAAAGCAGTTTTTACTATTTTATATTTCCCTTACAATGTTTGAGAATTCCAGTTACTCCACATCTTCTCAAATATTTAATATTCAATATTTTTAATTGTAGCCATGCTAGTGTGCATGAAGTAGCATTTCATTTTGGTTTTAATCTGCATTTCTCTAATGACTAACAATGTCAAGCAATTTACCACATGTTTGTTAACCACTTATATCTCCATTTGCAAATTATTTGAGGAATTGTTTTGGCTCTTTAAAATAATAGATGTTTTTTCATAATTGATTTATAAAAGTTCCTTACATATTCTAGACATAAGTGCTTTGAGAGATAAATGTATTGTGAATATTTTTTCCAGTGTCTGATTTGTCTATTCATTTCTTTAGCAATGACTTTTTTTTAAATAAGCTTCTTTATTTTAGAATAGTTTTAGATTTATGGAAAAATTGCAAAGATAGTAGGGATTCGATATACCTCACAACCTGTTTTCTTATTGTTATTCACAACTTATATACTATTATTGCTTAATGTTTTAGTGTTATCTTGTTAACTACAGTTAACAATGTTAGCTTAGATTAGCTTAATTTGAGTAAAGTGTGGCCAAAACTATTGTCAATAGAGCAGATTGATTTTAGGGTCTTCTCTGAATTTTTCATGAAGTACTATTGTCCAATAATTACTAAGGGAGCAGCTCATCAATACAAAAATTTCTTAAAATATCAGAATGATGTTTTAATATACTTTTGTCATTGCCATCATGTGCTCTTCCTTAGTTTGATAAAAAGAAAACAAACAACCCATATTATTCTACAAAATCCTTGGCTAGTTTACCATAATTGGTTCTAAATATTTGGAAGATATTTTAAAAGATCAACTAATATACCCAGTAAAATTTTTGCTCTGGAAGATATTGTTGTTTTTTGTTTGTTTGTTTGTTTTAGTTTTAGAAGGTAGTTACAAATGGGGATATCGATTTCACCTAATTGAAGATCATAATTTAAATCCATATTTTACAGATTAAAAATTGAGGATCCACAAAGTTTACCCATTAAATTTATATGACTGGTCAGTGTCTGAGAATAGTATTTATTTTCAAAAGTCATACTCTTTCTATAGTTGTGTTTATATGACTTTTTATTTTAAGATAATTTTAGATGTACAAGAGTGTTGCAAAAATATTATAGAGATGTTTGACATGCCCTTTACTAAGGATTCCCTAATTGAAATTTTATATAACCATAGTATAATTATTGAAACTATGAAACTAACATTGAAACAATACTATTTTCTAAGCTCCAGAATTTATTGTGAGTTAGCCAGTTTTCTACTAATGTCTTATTTCTGTTTCAAGATCCACTCCCAAGTCTCATATTGTGTTTAGTTGTGATATCTCCTATATTAGTTTTCCAGGGTGCCATAACACCATACCATAGACTGGGTGACTTAAAGAACAGACATTTATTTCTTGCTTTTGTGGAGATTGGGAAGTCTAAGATCAAGGTGCCAGTTCAGTAAGTTTCTGCTGTGGGTGGGCTCTCTGCTTATCTACAGATACCAGGTTTCTCACTATGTTCTCACATAACAAACAGTAAGCTCTGGGTATCCTTCTTATAAGGACACTAATATTATTTTATTAGGGACCCAACCCTATGACTTCATTAACCTTAATTACTCCTAAATCTTTATCTTCAAATATAGTCACATGGGGGGTAAGGGCTTCAACATGTGTATCAGGGTGCAGAATTCAGTTCATACCAGCTCTTTAGTCTTCTCCAATCTGACAATTACTTAATCATTCTTTGTGTTTCATGACTTTACACTTTTGAGGTGTGCTGATCAGTTATTATATAGAATATACCTCAATATGGGTTTGTCTAATATTTTCTCATGATTAAATTTAAGTTTTATATTTCTGGGAAGAATATCACCAAAGTGAATCTGACTTCTATTTAGTGTATCAAATTTTGAAGTACTTGATGTCAATATGTCTATTACTGGTGATGTTAACCTTGATCACTTAGCGTGGTATCTGTCTGTTTTCTCCACTTTAAATTTATAATTTTCCCTTTTGTAATCAATAAATATTTACCTTAGAAATACTTTGAGATTTTTAAAATATCTTGTTTCTTCCTAAATTTTTCTTTTATTAATTTTAGTAGTCATCTATCCAGGAGATAACAGAGCAGTTCTAATAGTGATGTGTTATTTTCCTTATTCCTTGTACATTTAGTAATTAAAATTATTTTTTAAGGAAGCATTATCCCTTCTCTTGCATTTATTTTTATATCCAGGTATTTATTTTTATCTGTGTGGACGAAACAATATTTATTTTATTTAGGGTGGAGAGTAAAACCAATACTCTTGTTACTTAAATTGCTTTTCAAATTTTTGTAGCTTTGAACATTGGGAACTCTTTCAGGTTGGTTCCTGTGCCCTTACGACCTACCCTTCTATTGTTTTTTGAACACTTCCTTACTTTCTGTGAACATAAAATTCCCTGACTCAACTTGCAATTTCTCTAACCAAGACTTGGAATCAGTCACTTCTCCGAGGAACTCTATAACTTCAATTGCAATAAATTGTAGTAAATATATAGTTGTAGAATTAGCAACTTTTACGTCTTTGACAAACACATTTACCTAACAGAATTTAATACTTATGTACAGTGCTCTTTGATTGTACCCAGCCAAAATATTGCTTTCCGAACTTACTTAGATTAGCTCCTTTCTCCCCATTCTTTTCAGTGTTGTTATATGATTGATTCGTGATACTATTAGGTTCATTTGTCACTGTCTGCATTCCATCTCAAATCTCCTCCACATTTTAGTGGTAAAAATTCACTTTGTGGTGCTGAGTCCTCTGGGTTCTGACAGGTGCCTAGAGTGATATATCAACCACTATAGTTATTTATGGCATGGTTTTATTGCCACTAAATTCCTTCATGATACCCTTTAGTAGTCAATTCCTACACCCATCTGTACTCAAATTCCTGGCAATAACATATCCTTTTTCTTTCTCTATGATTTTACCTTTTCCAGAAAGTCACAAAAATATAATAATACAATTTTGGAAAATCCTTAGCCATTATTTCTTCAAATATTTCTTCTTTTCTTCTCAGGTTCCAATTATGCATATATTAGACTATTTTTTATTGTCTCTCAGGTCTTGGTTACTCTTTTCGCCCCACTCTTTTCTCTTTTTTTCTTGGTGTTTCAATTTGGATCATTTCTATTGGCTTATCATTTAAGTAAACTGTATTTTTTTTTTTCAGTCGTATTGAGTTCACTGATGAGCCCACCAAAGGCATTCTTCATTCATAACACTGGTTTTAACTTCTAGCATTTCCATTTGATTTTTTCTTTTAGTTTCCATCTTTCTGCTGAAACTAACCTATTTGATCTTACAGAATTCCACTTTTTGCACTAGAAACCTTAATGTATTTTTTAATAGTTAATTTAAATTCCATGTTAGAAACTTCCAATATCTATAATATAGTTAAATCTTTCTTGCAATTACTGTTGTTGTTGTTGTTGTTGTTTTTTGGGGGGTTCTTTGTGAGGTATATATATATATATATATATTATATACACACACACACATATACACACACACATATTTATATATATATATAAATTTATATATTATATATAATATGTGTGTATACTATTTATTTATTTATTTGTATATATATAAATATGTGTGTATACATATTTATTTATTTATTTATTTGTTTATGTATTTATTTATGACAGCCAAACATCTTGTGCAGAACTGTAGAGATTGAAGTAAACATTTTTTTTCTCCTGAAAATGGGCATGCTCTACCTTCTTCTGAGCCTTAAATGTAATCTGTTAAATTAGTTAGGCTGTATGCCCTGTTTGATATTTATTGTTGCTATGTTTACCTTCAGTCCACCAGGAGCTTCAAATTATTCTAATAAGACATAGTATTTAGACTGATGGCTAATTTACTAGAGAAGTCCCCCTCGCCCTTAACATCTGTTCCACCCTCAGCTCTAGATTCTGTACCTCAAAGGAGTCTCTTTCCATGGTCTTGTCCCTTTTCTTTCTTTCCCTTTCTCAGCAGTATTTCATGGTTATTCATTAATTAACCCTTGTTAACCTGAAGGCGTGTGGCCATTAGGTGAGCACTATAGCCATGGGTCTCAGGGGTGTGGCTGCTCAGTTCTCCTGCCCTTCTCCCAGTGATTCTTCTAGGCTCAAACATATATTTCCCCCTCTCATAGGGGGTGTATTCTTTTCTCCCCTTTTCCTTCTTCCTAGTTGCAGTTTTCTCCAGTATCTTTACAATGATCGTGTTGGTTGTTTGTCCCCCCATAGATGAAAGCTTTCGCTTCATAAAAGAGATAGAGGAGAAGTGTCTAGGTGTCATCTGTGCCCCTCTTGCAAAGGCTGCTCTTTTCCTCTCCCAGGACTGTACTGCAGGGAATATTTACTTAAAAATGTCTTCAATATTTTCTATATTTGGTGGGGTTTGTGGAGAAAGAGTCTGAAAAAGGCTCAGATTCCCTAAATTCTATGGCCCCAGGGGCTCACATTCTCTTGCCAGTACTCAATAACCTCTAACAGTGGTCCCTAACCTTTTTGTCATGAGGGATCATGACAATCTAATGCCTGATAATCTGAGGTGGAGCTGAGGTGGTAATGCTAGTTCTGAGAAGCAGCTGGAAATACAAATGAAGCTTTGAGGGCTAACCTGCTGCTCACATCCCACATTTTGCTGCCTGCCTCTCCTTAGATTTTGGACCAACTAGCTGCCAATAACTTAAAAACTCAAGGTTCAAAAGAATTTATAAACCTGAAACTTCATAGTTTTGCATTTGTCTAGCTTTTTTTTTTTTTTTTTTCATCATGGGGAGAAGTGATACTGTTTCCAGCTCTATAGATCCCTGAATAGAAACCAGAATTCCTACCAAACCCAGGTTCTTTTCATTCCAACAAACTGCTTTCAAGTGTCTAAATTATTGTCTCAGAAGAGCTTAATATGTCATCCTTAACTTTGAAAATGTGCTTTGGGAATTATTACTATTATTTACCTAAGATTTTTTTTTTTCTAAATTGGATATAAGTAAGGATTAGGGACAGATAGATAGATATTAGGTTAATATTTAAAGAATACACGTTTAGTTGAATCTATGTATAGAATTGGAAAAGAGGACAGAGATAGTGCTCACCTTTATTAACTAACCATTAATTTTTGTGCCAAGTGATGCGATAAATGAATATTTCAGTGAAAGCAAGGTGCTTGAACTTTTTCTTGATTTCACTGAAGCCAACACTTGTTAATGTGTTCTTGTTTCTTTAGTTTCTGAGCTTCTGCTTTCTCATCTGTTAAATAATTTTTAATTGATTTTAAAAAGAATGTTTTGTGTTTCAAAGTCTGGCTTCAATAATACAAAGGGAATTCAGAAGTGAATAAGATATACAAGGCTGCTGGACTGGTAGAGTTTCCATTTTAATTACACAAGATGATTAAATGTAAAAAGCAAATAAATATGTAAGGTTTTCTTTAACAATGTTTAGTGCAATTAATAAAATAAAATTTAGTAATAGTTAATGTTTGGGATTACTATATTAGCACAGATAGGATGATATTTGAGTTGATATCTAAAACAATTCAGAGACTCCAGTGGTGTTAGAGAGAGAGAACAAGCACACACACACACACACACACACACACACACACACACACACACACACACAATGTATATGATTATATAAATATATGATACAAACAAATATTGTTATATGTAAAGAGTGAAAAGTTATAAACCATGATTGATCAGTAAATGGCTTGAAATAGGCAAAGGATTTCTCCACTTCCACTTTGTCATTTAAAAACACTCAGGATAATCATTGATCCTAATCCTGGAACATATGAAGGAAATGATCTATAGGATGCATGTTTATTTTCACATATTTTAATGTGATTTTTCATAATGCAGTGGAAATTAAACTTAATTTCTTTGTGCAATAGGAAAACATCTAAGATGTTCCTGTTAATCAAAGCACTTGATCACTCTTTTTTGCAGAGGAGAAAGAAATGTAACTTTATGGTTCATTGCTAATGGTTGTTCCACTGTTGTGCTTAATAGCATGAGTTCCTTCTTCACCTAATTTAAGGTTTCTGAATGAAATAGATTAAAAGATTAGTGGGAGCTCAATGATGTATTAATGTGTGTGCAACCAGTTATGTCTCTTTTTAACTTAGTTTTATAAGTCTTAGTTTGTATTAGAAAACTTTTGACTTGGCTTGGAAAGGTCAATCTTCAATCACATTGCTCATGGCACAATAAAATTAATTCATGAGAATAACAAGTTTCCTCTGGTGCCTATGATTTCTTGAATTGATTGTCAACAGCAGCATAAATTAGTTAAAACAAACATACAAATAGACAAGAATTATTTGTTGATATTGGAATTTTAAATTCTAGTCTAATATAGTCTCTCAATGAACTAAGTGTCTCTGGTGAAGTTATTTAATATTTCCTAGCTAATTTCCACATTATTTATTAAAAGCACCAAAATGCATTATCCTACTAGTTATTTCCTCTAAGAACTTGTTATACCCTAAAGATTCTAGGGTCTAAGGCCTTTGGCTAGTGAATGCTGAGGGAATTTGTTTGGCACATGGAAAACTGTATATCTTGGAGATACATAACATTCTTGTTCACATTTGAATCAGAGTGAGAGGACTTCACAAAGATTTTTATAAATAATTTTCAACTTACAATAAAGTCTCATTGGTTTCCCATCCCACTTTAATAATTTTAATTACATAAATGTGGTGACTAGTAAAAGATATTAGTAGGTAACTTGCTACTATACGCTTTTCCTGGGAAATTCAATATCCTATAGAGGTATAGTCAGAATCCTTGGCACTCCAGACCATAAGCATTCATTTTTAATCTTTCTCACTCTACAGTCAATTAGCTCCAAGTGAAAGTAACATAGAAAAGCTGTTATGAAGATATATCCATTAATAGTCATCTTTCTTAAAGGCCAATGCGGTGAGCAGGGTCCAAATTGCCTGATCTTATAGTTCTGCTTATAATTAATGTCAGGGTTCTTATTTTTATTCTTTTTGTACAACTTAACATCTCAAGGACTGAGATTCTGTGCTTGTACAATTGTGTACGTACTATGATATTTGCAGGTGACTATTGTATGTAAGGCCTTGCTTATAGAACTTGTGTTCCTCTTTGTCTTGGATATAGAAATGTTATCTATCCAAATAATTCTGACTAATGCCCAGGTGCACAACAGTCCTTAAGCAGTTACTTCTTTTGTAAATTTCAGTCAGTGTGTGAATCTGAAATTTTAGGCACTTCTCATTTAAAGTATCTCAAGGAGTTTTTTAACTCAGAAACTTAGGAAAACAATAAAAAAGGATTATTTGAGAAGGTAAAACAGTTGTAAGAAAAATTACACATAAATTCACTTAACTGTTAACTTGTTATATAATTATATTAATTTATGGCATAAACCAGACAAATAGTTTTAATTCATTTAATCAAACTGTCCCATTGTTCAAAATACTGGCTGTTCTTCAGCTGCAGGGAAGTAAAATTAGATATTTGCCTGGATTATAAACTGCTGCTTTCCCAATATTTACTTTTCCTTTTTGAGATTATCGTTATACTCTGAGATTCTCAAGTTCTTTCGAAGTCTCTTTCTTCTCAACTACCCTGAAATATTAATATTTTACCAGTTTTTCCTCTTTCCTCGCTCTCAGTATTTTTCTTGAAGAATTATGGATGAATGACTACCACATATATGTTAATGACTGCTTTATACATGTTAATCACTCTCAGAACTGTGTCTCCAGGTCAAATGTCTCTCCTGTGCTCCAAATCCTTAAGTTTTTTTAAAATATATTCTTGCATGAATGTTTTACAGACTTCTTGAACAGGGCTATGTCTGAAACTATGCTCATGATCTTTCCACAAACCTCCTGTTTTTCTCTATTTCCTATCTTGGTGAATTCTACATTCTCCCAGTAGCCAACCTTAACCATTACACTTTATATCCACTCATTGCCCTAGACCTAAAACTAGATTTCCTTAGGCCCTTCACTATTTCAGCTGTTATTCTTTGTTTGAAACACTAATTTACTCTTGTTTGGACCATTGCCATGATCACCTCTTTGGTCTTCTTACCATTAATGGCACAAAGCACCACAGTACTGAATAGCTGGCCTTTAAAAATAAAACTTTTCTCATGTTATTCACCTTCTTTAAATTCTTAAGTGGCTTCCCATTTCTTTTTGAATAAATTCCAAATTATTTCTTCAATAGCTTGACTTATTTATTTATGTTTAATAAAGTGGGCATGTACTCTGTTTCGGCACTGCACTAGACTTTGGGGAGATAGTTGTGAGCAAAGCATGAGTTGGACCCCAATTCATGCCTCTAGACTTCCTGTCCTTGCAGCATACCCTCCTATTTCTGGAAAACATAATCTGCAAAATGTCTGTAGTGAGCTGCTTCTTCCTTATGTAATAGATATTTTTCCATTCCCAGTCCTATCTGCCTGCCCAATTTCTAATTATATTTTAAGATTCTGTTTAACTAGCGTCTTCTCCAGGAAATAAAAGAAGGCTAATAAGTTGCAAAAGTAATGATGGAAGAGCCGTGGATCCCCCTACTAGAAGGGATAGCTCTGTCCTCTATGCTTCTCTAGTGTTATCTACCTTCCACTATGTGGCATCTTGTCTCAGGACAAAACATTATTCCAAAGATTTTAACAGAATAAACTTTATTTGATGTGAAAACAAATAATAATGGTAGAAAAAATTAGAATCATGGCATATTTTGTTTCCCAAGAGAGCAGTTAAGCGCAAGGGATTTTTTCCCTCAGTGCGTACCAAAGCTGAGTACGCTTGCGCATGTGCATACTAATAGAATGGTTTTGAGGCCCTCCTGTTTTTTTTTTTTTTCTTTTTATCAACAACTGAGCCCATTCACATTAACAAAAATTATATAATGGAGTTTTATAATATATAAAAATGTTTTAGCTCGAGTATGCACTCTTGATGTTCATTATATAATATTTTAATATTGTGTGCTTGTACATCTCTGCTCAATATCATTTTGTGTTTTCAGATGATTGATCATAACTAGGCTTTTGTACTTCTGGTTGACCTTTCAAGATTTCACTGTCCCATCTCCAATACACATACTTGTAATACTTCCTTGATCTTATTCGTCCACTTGTGAACCTGTCTTCTCTTCTTAAACTGTGAGCTCCTTTTAGATGGAAACAATACCTTATTAATCTTTATAATCATGACACCTAGCACGAAGTATAAAAAAATACATAAAGCCTGATAATATGAGTTGGATAAATGACTGAATTCATCTGCAACTATTTATTGAGCACTAATTTTATGTCAGTCTTTCGGTGCTGGGGATACAATAGTGAAAAAAAAATTCTTTTCTCACAAACCTTATTTTCTGTGTTCAAAAAAATGTAAAGGCAAGTTTGCAAATTTGCACAACAGAAAGTTTGCTACTGCTACTATTTAATCTGGGCTTGGTGTTGTTTATTCTTTGTATTCTGCTGCACTTTAGATTTCTCTTTGGTTATTTTCTCAGTAGGAAGCCTCTTGGTTCTTTATAAGCAGGACCACTGCTTATTGCTGTTTATATCGATTGGTATCTTGAAGTTGTGTGAGTCAACATTCAAACTTATTATTTTAGCAGGCTACCAGAATCACTAGGACCTTAAAAATACAAATTTTGAGGCCTTTTCTCTTAAGAATCTTTTTGGTAGGTCTGGAATCAAACCTGCTTTGTGGTGTGTTTTAAAGTCATTCACCACTCCTCTGTATCTCCTCAATCCCTTCATCTCTCCCCACAACTCCCCGTTGTATAATTTAGATTGTCCACTATATCTGGAAACTTCTGCTTTAAGCCACTGATAATTGGTTCTATAAAAACTCTCTTGAAAAATCACTGTATCAATTCTAGTTATAATGTGTAATGTTCTATTTCAAGCCCAAACTGTCTCTAATGTGAATTTAAATTAGCTTTACTCTCCATACATCTATCCAAGACAGAATTCTCAGAATCATCTTTAACACATTTTTATGTCCCAGTCTCCATATTTAGTCATCAAGCCATTGGATTTGGCCACCATTGTGAATATCTAATTTTTTCTTTCATCTAATTTCTCACAGCCCTTGCCTTAGGTAATTCTGAATCATGTCTCTCCAGAATTCTTCCAATTATCTCTTAACAGCTCTCTCTGCTCTATTCCTTTGACCTCTCTAATCTACATTTTCTGCATTGCTTCATGAGTGATTTATCTGAAAAACACACCCAACCACTACTTTTAAGCTTAAAAATATTAACTGATTCCCTATTGTCCATAGCATTAGGTTTAAACTCTCTGACATGAAGTTTAAGGTCAGCATCAATCTAGCTGAATCTATTTTTCTATTATGTTTCTAAACATTATATTTACCTTACATTTTGTCCACTGCCAGCTACTAGCTATTCCCTAAACATATTATGTAGTCTCCTTATCCTTTTTTTTGTTATTTCTCTTTCTGAATGCCACCTTCTGTTTTACATTTTTCCCCCATCCATCAGGGTACAATTAAAATGCTACTTCCACTTCTCTGTTCCAATATGTGTGTGTTTTTTTTTTTATTTTTATTTTTTTGGAGGATAAGGGTGGGGTGGTGGATCATTTTCAGTATAATCATGAAGAATGTAAGGGTATGTGTAAATACTTATAATTTAAATATTAAAATAAAGATGTACACAAAGTTATCACTACTCTACTGATTGAATTTTGCCATAATTTTATATACAGACACATACAAATGCACACACAAACAATGTTGTAGACTGTGTTTTGTCAACTTGACTAAGCTGAGAATTATATGGTTCTAGTGTGTTAATGTTTGACAAAAAAAAAAAAATCAACTTAAGCAAATTTGAAAAGCAGAAGTGAAATAGCAGTCATTCCTCTCTGAAATTCTTTTCGAGGTCATATGCAGTGCTGGACAGGGACCAGTTTCTTGGCAATTTCCAGGTTTGTCTCACTCTCCTTTGCATTTTGTGCAGCTCCTCCGACACCAGATACTTCCTTGTGAACTCACAGAGGCAATAGCTGTGCTGACACATGGCTTTGCATAGCCCTCTCCACAAGATCCCACATTGCTGTCCTGATCACACATAGCTTCTCGGTTTACTGCTTGGTGATCCCTTCTATAAACCTATAATTTCTCATTCTGCACTTTTAATTCTATGACTTCTTTCTCCCTGTCCTATCACACCTACATTCACTCTGTTTTCATAACGAGCCAGGTGAGAGAGAGACAGACAGAGAGAGAGAGAGAACACAGTGGGTAGGAGGTACAGAGGCAACAGTAAAAGATATGTATACCAAAATATTAAATGTATGCCTCTTAGAAAAAGAAAACAGACATAAATTCAAAGGTAGTTATGTGATATAGATTGAGTACTCTTGTGATTCATAGGGCTTCTCTTTCCCATTAGGTAGCCTTTATGTCTCACTCTTCATTTATTTTTCGTTATTTAAAGGAAAACACTTCCACCAGAGGACTTCCAAGGATTCTATAGAATTGGAAGTTCACTCTACCTTCTGGCAGTTTTAGGATCCTTCACAGACAACATGAACAGGTAAAAAAGGAGATTACCTAGGACTGAGGTGATTAACCATGATCATCAAATAAATAAATTATTATTAATGTACAATGAGAGGAAAGAGAAGTAAGACATGAACTAAAGTGATCTTCGGAGCACCTTCTTGTCCCACACTTCCCTAAAACAGTCAAGACTATTGATGATTTACAACTTGCAGCAATTAAGGTCTGAATCATTCACCAGGAAAAAGACCCCGACCAAGTGAGATGCTAGCTGAAGCATAGGGGCCATATACATAGAAAAGCATGTGGTAGATCAAGTCATAAAAATAGCCTCAAGACCAGTTGCAAAAATAACTTTAGTTTCTATCTACTTTCATATTATTTTAAAGTTATTTTTCCCCTTGTTTTCCACAGTCACATCTCAGGTGTATTGATGGTGATTATCCCTACAATTTAGCCAGCCAAGAGGTTACAAAACCCTGAGATAGCATCTTAAAACCAAAGAGAAATGAACATCTAGTCCATAGCTTCTAGACATTGAGTTGTACAACTAATCTGATTAGATTTTGGAATTTTGTCTTTTTGGAGATGGGATAAATGTGCTTTTAATTGTACGTAAAGATAAGACAGATTCATTATGTGATAGTGAATTTTTTTCTCTTAAGTCTGTTAATGAGAATAAAAGTATACATATGTTTTGGAGGAGTGGAAAAGAATAAATTGTAGAGTATATTTGTCATTCCTTCTGTGTCCCTTAACTGTAACTCCAGTCTTAATTTGAAACTAATCATCACATGCATCTATGAAAGCCAATAATGACAGATCTTTCCTGTCCATAAATTCTGGGAGCTTGAACAGAGGCATACAAATCTGATTTTACCAAGAGGATGTCTTTATAATGATTTTTAAAACTTATCTGAGTGATAAAGAAGTTCAAGAAATTTAAACTTGATTTACATTAGATCGTGTCCCCAGCCCTAGTATTGATGGCATCAGGAGAGGTTCTATCAAACTCTTCTTACTGTTGGGACTAGGTGTGGTTTTTCTTTCCCATTTATCATAATTTCCTGCCTATATTTTAAGGACTCAATATTCAGTTTTTCCAAATATTTTATGATATATCTGCTGCTTTCCCATAAGTTATTTTTCTGTTTCTGTTACCTCCAATCACTCTCTGCTTCTTGCACCAAAAAACTTTGTACTACTTATACATTGTGATCCTTTTTTGTGTATGTTTGTGTTTATCTCATTCTGTGGCACTTCTTTTGAAAGCTCTGCCAGTGATTGTCTATGAATAGTAAAATATTTCAAACTTTGTACTTTCGAAGTATTGTTATTAGTCAAAAACATGCATCATTTTTTCAACAGCATTTATTGTGTAACTATCACACTACTGGCACTTAGGAAAAAAAGCACACATAATAGGATTTACTCTTTGCCCTTGATGTTTTATTACGCTGCAGAAAAATATTACTAATATTTATAAATAATATAAATATGATCAATATATTTGAGCAAGTCAGATACAGTTTTGCTTCACTATTTCATCCTGTATGTGTTTTTAGGGCAACATCAACACATAATTTTAAATATATTTTAAATAAAAATAAAAAGTTAAGTTTGAAATCATATATATAACATATGCATCACATATTATCATACATCATATATATAAATTATACATAGCACATTAAGCTCAGTCTATGGCCTCTAAATTCAAGAAACAGAGTATATGCTTTTTTTTTCAGAAAAATGAAATACTGAGAGACTACTAAGAATAGTATACAGCAGATAGATATCACACAGCAGATGGTAGAGAACAAAACAGTAAATACTGATGTTCACATATGGGTAAATGCATTCATCTGAGCTCATCTAGGACAAGTAAGGCTTAGAGAGGGTCCTTGAAACCTGGTATTTTGGTAAATAGAATAGTGGAGAAGGTAATGACAGAAATAGATATGTATAAAACAAAATACAACAGATAAACATTCATTATGAAGACAACATGAAAGTCAATAGAATCCTGCTTTCTTTCCTCCTTCATAATTAATAATTCTGAATCGATTGGAAGATAGTGTGAGTTCCAATAATTATCTCTAAGAAATAGTAATAGTGAGTATTTATTGTATACTTATTATGTAACTGATACTATGCAAAATGCTTTTTGCTTTGCTTTAGAAAATTATTGTTATATACAATGATTACCTAAATTTTATACACGAAAACTGAGGATTGAAATGTAAAGTTACTGGCCAGAGTGGCACATTCATAGATGGCAAAGCTGGACTTGATCCTTCTCAGTTCAACACCTGAGTCATTACCATCATCCCAGGCTACTTCCCTTTTGTCTGCCTTTGGGTCTATATTATTTTAAATCAACACTCCCTTTTCAAGAAGTTAGGATGCTTACCACAGCTACTACATAGTCTTTATAATTATGCTTGTTTCAGTATGCTTCCATCATTGTTTAATATAGAAATGTTACTAAATATCAAGAGATTCTAATTAAAGTAAGACTTTATTCTTAAATTAAATGTTTATAATTTTAATAGGAATAAACACACTCCATAGCATAAAAAATCTCATATTTTCTCCTTAAGAAAATATCTCAATATGCTACAATTCCATTTAAGTTTTTCTTAATGTAATCTCTAAAAAGTATTCTTATATCCTTCAAGCATTTGTGACTATTGATAAAAATGCCATTCCCAGGTCATCCCTCACTGCATAAGGATTGTTGAGATCATTAACTTTTTTTTCTAGTACACTGATATTGAAAACTGTCTGCTGTCATTGGCAAACCTATTTTTATTTGTCTCACTCACCAAGATTCTGAGACTTCATGTAGCCTTTTTTGCAGAGATAGTTGTGGTTTTAGAGCCTGGAGCCCTGGGTGATGACATATCTTTTAGCAGAGTGGCTAGGCCCTGGTACCCATGAAGAAAGGAACTAGTGGACATGTAAACTAAGATTAAGTCTTTTGAAGACTTAGCAAAGAACCATTTCGAAAGCGCTTGAAAAGCTTTTAGTGCAGAAGAACACCTGACTGATCTAAAGAGAAGAAGGTATGGCCTGCACAGAAATAGAAGGTTAAAATTTCAGAAGTAAATTTGATCATGTCTTTTACGTCCTTGAATTTAAATATCGTAATTATTAGATAAATCAGAAAAGTGTGTGTGCTTCAAGATGGTGCGACCTTCCCTTTGCTTACAAAACATTAGTGCTTTATAGCACCTCCAGAAAGCATTACTCTGACTTTCAAGTCTGGTGCTTGGAAAAAACATGCAGTCATTGACACCACCTTCTTTTCTGAATGCTCAAAGCAGTTTTTTCTTTTCTTTTCTTTTCTTTTCTTTCTTTCTTTCTTTTTTTCTTTTTTTTCCTAAAGGTAGGTGCACTGTGTACAGGAAACAGAATTGTGTTTTTTTTTTTTTTAATGAAGTTAAGGCAAGAGACAACCAGAGGTTTCTGCTTTTGATTTTTATTTCAAATGCTTATTCCCTACTCTTGACCCTTGCTTTTTACTTTTTACTAAACCTAAGTAAGAACAAGATCATGGGAGCTTAAACTGAAATTGTGCTAGTAAAGTTATTGGGACCTTAAAGCTTGATGGGGATATTGGTGTGTGGTGACATTAGCTTTGGGCTTATCTGTCTGTGTTTCCCTTTAAGCATTTGTGGAAACGTTCAATCTTTTCTGAGGTTTGTCCTTGAAATTTTCTCTCCTTCTCTTTCTACTCTCTTACAGCATCCTCAAGTATAAACACAGAACTCCATGAAAATTATATTTGAAATCTTTTCCCAACCCTAAGTATTAGATGATGTTTACTTTAGCATTAGGAAGTGACATTGACTGTGGCTGCTCTCAAGTTTAGGTCTATTTTCAGCCATTAAAAAAAAATAATAATTCTAGACAAGGGCAGATTCTCTTTCAAATCCTACCTGCTGTGCAAGCATGACAAAAGATTGAACGGGTGGGAATGAACTGCAATGGTCCAAATTCATCCTTTGACCTCTGAGCTCAACTGGCTGTCATGACCAAATTTGATTTTTGCTAGAAAGATCCTTTTTTTCATCCCTCAAAGGAGAAAATTAATGAGACTGGATGAGTTGAGGAATTATTTCTTGAACGATTTTTCACAAGTGATGTATAGTAAATCTGGAAGTTCTCTTTTCAATATATATTTTTTGTTGGGCAATTCAGGGACTGAGAACAAACTCAAGAACTCTCCTGCTTTTGAAAATAAAAATCAAGTTATAGAATGCAACCGTATGTGCAACATGGTGTAGCAGAAAGCATCTTAAACTCCAAATTTGAAGATGTAAACTAAAATCCTAGGATGCTGTCTGTACCTCTTAATAGACATATATCACTTTTTTTTTTTCTCAGCTTTAGTTTCCTCTTTTTGCTCTGAGTATAAGCATATATCAGGCCCTCACTTGCTGCTTGATTCAGTTCCAGAGGAGCAAGACATAGAAATAAAGCTATGGCGGCGATGTTCAGAGAAGAATGCAGACGCCAGGCTGGCTAACGGGGAATAATCAGTCACTTTATACAGTGAACTGTAATGAGCAGAGACATTTCTCCTTGTGGCTTGGAAAGCCACTATGATCTGTCTAACCCAATTTGCACATCTTAATCGAGTTACCAGTGGAAAACGGGTTTCTAGATTCTCTACCTTATTTTGAATCCTTAGTTTCTTATCTGTTGAGTTCACTTGAACTGGTTTCAGGGATGCCTGCACAATGCCAGACCAACAGGCTAATACAGCCTAAAAATTGGTAAAGACTGAGGGGGAAAATACAAAACAATTGATTATGGGTTGTTGAATGAATATATGGGTGAGTTTGGTAAAAGTTATGTATTAAAGATGTATATTTTTGCAGTATACATTTATTTTTATTCTGAAATTATCTATTAATTAGCTTTTGTTAAGTCATGCTGTGGTAACAAATGGCCCTGAAAACTTTGGATTTACAACAGTATTTCTTACTGAAATTCACCTGCTACAGGTTGACTTCAGTTTACTTCACTTGTATAATAATTCCAGGACCCAATTTGAAGAAGCAGTCTGGTGGCAGAAGACAAAGAGCTAAGGCCACATTACACAACCATTCTTAAAGTTCTGCTAACTGGGGTGTTTGGCACTTCTTCTTACATTAAATTGGCCAAAGAAAGTCGTATGGGTAAAAGACATACCCCTCCCACAGGAAGGCATTCAAGTCATGTATAATGTAGAGTAAAGCATTATCCTCCTATAGTTGAGAAAATGAATAATTGGCAGTAAAAATACAATCTAAACCATTATGAATCATTTTTAAATTCTTTGCTTTTTAATAATCTTAGCTTGAGGCAAGTATGTCTACATGCGCAATACAAAATTGCAAAGCTGTTATAGAAACAGTTTAATACATTTTACTACATAAAAACAAATAGCCAAAAAACCAAACCGAACAAAAACAAGTAGCCCTGATAGGAGGAGGAGATGAAGATAGATTGCTTAAGGAGTATGATGTTTCATTTTGGAGTGATAAAAATGTTTTGGAACTAGTTGGAGGCAGTGGTTGCACAACATAATGAATGTACTAAATACTACTACTGAATTATAAACTTTAAAATGTTGAAAAAAATACAAGCTAGACAAACTATAAATCTCTGAATTAAAATTTTCTAAGAATTAACATGTTATTAGTTTTCCTCCATTATCTAATGTAAAATGCAACCAAAAGCTAACATGTAATTATCATTTTGCTAAGGTCACTTCTCTTTTACAGATGTATAAAATTGCAATTACCTTTCTTACTACTTCTAATATATGTTAAAATGCATTGTGGCTTGCATTATAGTGCCCTTGCATTTAAAGAATTGCCTCAAGTAAGATGCAAACTATGTAATGGAGAAATTGGTCAGTGTCCTGGGTCTTCGGCAAGTAGACTATCATTACTGCCTGAGCAATGAGTGAGCTGGGTTTGCTTTTATTTTCACATATCCTTTCAAGCGGTCCCCATTTGTAGCTAATGTTATAAAGCCAGTGTCTCAGACATCTTTGTTTTTATTGTGGCAATATATCTATGCTCTCTTTATCTTAAGTAATCCAGTACGCCTGAAAATGATGCTGGGACTCTGAAAGAAAAAAATCTGATAAGATAACTGCTTACAGTGACATTTATTTAATTGCTCCAGTCAGAACTCATTTCCAGCTGTCTATGCAGGAGCTTACTTCAGTGTTGTAGCTAGAAAACAGAGGAAACAAATAGCTATTTCTCCTTGACTCCAAACTTCTGAACTGTTCATGCATAATAGAAAACATTTAATCCAGGAATCTGTACCAGAAGTCACATGTAAGTTTCTTCTTAATATCCCAATTTTCTTTGAAAACTAATTTGAAGGACTTGTTAGTAGATACTAAATTATCCTTATTTTGATGAAACTGAAAGTGTCTTTATAATCAATAAAATTTCTCATTTTGTCTCTAATTTGTGTATTATAAAGGTTCTCAAACACTATATTTTGATTAAATTTTTAATCTCCAGTCAGTCATACTGCAATGGTAGCTGATGCATCCCTCACTGCAGACAGTAAGAATTGTTGACATTTAGCAGGACTTGTCTACAAGTTGTTTCCATGAATTCCCATCTGGTGATTTGAGGCAGCCTTTCTTGTCCCTTTCTCCAATCCAAATCCAAACTCTCTTGTTCTCTCACTCCAAGGAAGTCAAGACTCTACAGGAATCAAGAGTTTGCCTCAATGCTAGAAAGACCCATGCACGAATTATGGATTGATGGCTAGTAAAGAAAAAAAGAAAGCATCTACTCAGAATTATTTCTAATATTCTATCTAGTTCATTCTGATTTTATTCAATGTAAAGCTTAATTTTATTCATATATTTTGTTCGTCTTCCTATCCCTGAATATCTTTTGTTCCCTGGCTCTTGCAAGAATCTACATCTACTTACCTCTTCCTATTTTAGAAGCCTTGAGGAAAGGCTTTCACTTTTATTCTAGACCCTGAGATACAAACCCCAGTGTTAATCTATATGGTATTTGGCAAGTGGCCTAGCTAGTCAACTGAGAGCAAGGTTGGACAATATCCCCACTTAAAAAGCTGGAGTCTTGATTTAAAAAAAAAAAACACCTAATTTTCTTCACTTTATGACCTTCACGCCATCACACTAAGGTCAGTGAAATAGTGAATTACTCGGTAGTCTTACAACCTCAGTGAGTGACTGAGATTAACTTAGCTTTAAGGATTTTTCATTGCACTTTGGAAAAATATAATATTTTGGGGTTCATATAACTCGACCAGACAAAGAATGTATACAGGTAACTTTGTGCTTATATGATACATTTTCAGCGTGATATGAGACTCCAGTGGGCAAGGAGGACTCTGTCTTAGCATCTTTGGATTCATAATCTGCAGAAGAGTGTCTGGACTACAGTGAGGTTTCAATTAATATCAGCAGTATGAATACTGAAAAAGTGAATACAAACAGTATATATTATTATACATTGCTATAATATTATTAACTGTAATTTATCATTTACTGAGTTAAGAAACTGTGAAAACAATGCAAGAATCCTGAATCCATCATTCCTCATTATAGTGAATATTCTCAATCACCCTACAAGATAAAAAGTATTTTATTTTCATTTTGTTATTGATAAATATTGAGGCTATGAGATTTTTTAACTTGCTTGCTCAACACTTAGTACAGGGATTCACATATCGTTGGTGTTACGCTAAGTAAAGATGTCTAGAGAGAAGGAAGGAAGGAAGGAAGGAAGGAAGGAAGGAAGGAAGGAAGGAAGGAAAGAAGGAAGGCAGGCAGGCAGGAAGGGTCACAGAGGTAGTAAGTGGCAAAACCAATATATCAACCATATATCTATCTGGTTACAAAGCCTTTTCTGTTGTTTATAAGTACATTGTTCTTTCTATGTACATTGACTCAATAAGTGTTCTTAGATGTAAATTATTTGCACAGGTGCTGGAAGCAAATATTGTAATGGTATAGAAAACAGAACCCCTACCCTCAAGGAGAAATAAAATCAATTCAAAATGTTTGTATTTTGGAATAAAAGAGAAAATAGACACTTAAAAATTACAAGACATGGTCTTTTTCATGACTGCATGTAAGTCTATCCTCAGGAAGCTGTAAAATCAGAAATCGGTGATGGCTGTTTTGGTCTCCAACAAATTCCCTCCTTGTCATTTTTTTTTCTCTTTAACCCATGTTTATCTTTATCCGGATTCTCTCTGCCTTCTTCAAACCTTCCCTTTTAAAAGAATGTATTATTAGAATCACCAATTCATTGACTTCTTTGTGGTATATAAGCATTTAAATCCATCTTCATCTGTGGAATTCAAGGCATAAGCAAGGAAATGAATGAGATATCTATGCAGTGAGCACCTTTCTGTCACCAAAAATATTATAAAAGTCATATTTGCTGCTAACATATAAATCTAAATTTAGTTGAGACAATACTATCAAAAACAAGATCATGATTCAACTGTTCTTGGCATTGAGATGTTATTCCGTGCTCAAATCCTGCTTTCATTATGATAAAGCTCAACTACCTGAGAACATACTATACAGAAAATGTCACAATCATTACCTAGAAATAACTGTTTTGGTATAAACTTCTTCAAATTTTATATGTGTTTCTAAGAGTATATGATAAAATTGAAGTTATAATATAGAAATAAATATTTAATTTTAACACTCTTACTTTAATGGCTATAAATATTCATAACATTAATACAGCTTATTTAACTGGTTCTCAAATTATATTCCCTTCAATTGTCATGATTTTGCTCATAAATAACACTGAAATGAGCATCCTTATAGATAAAATCAATGTACATGTGCTTGATTATTTCCTCTGATTATTTCTTTGACATATATTCCTAGAAGTAATTATCTGTATTCCTATGGAACACTTCTATAAATCTAAAATTATTTCAAAATAAAAGCTAAAATATATTGTGTCAAATTATATGTATGTATGTATATATGTTTGCACATACACATACATAATTACTTAGGTATTTTTTTATACTTATATAATTATTTCTTCCAATGAATGTACTTAATGTTCTATAAGAACACTTGCAAAAGAACAAAATGAATAATGCTGCATTTGTCCTAATAGAAAATATTTGAAAACTAATAAATGAAAGTATGTGCTAATAAAAGACTTCCATTCACAATAACATGGTCAGAAAATCATACCATACTTTATTTATTTTCTCCCTCTCCTCCTTCACATCCACCTTCATTGAAATGTGCCTTTTATTTTCCACATGAATAGCATACAAGGTCAATAACTTGAGAGATGTTTTCTTTCTTTTTGAAACTCAACACCTGCATAGATGGAAAATTAGTGACACAAAATTACTGCTACTGAAGTTCTACATCAAAGCTATTTGACTCCTCTGTTGGGACAAAATCTAGTGCCATTATTTACACATTCTCTGTTCTGCATATATTTCTATCTGAGAATTTATGTTCATTTTATATTAAAAATTTTAAATAGAACCTCTGACTTATTCTAGAAGAAAAAATATGTTTTAACACAACCTTTTTGACATCTTCAAACCTCTTTGGGACACCAACATGTGAGGAGCCTGCAAAACACTGAGAATTCTTTCTGACAGTGTTGGATGAAAAATTCTAAGCAGTGGTTATGGAAGCCAAAGGATAAACTTCATAATTTTAAAATCTGTCTCATTGGCCCTTAAATTGAAGCCATTGAACTCTGAGATACATTTCTTTTTTTTTTTTTCCCTTGTTTTTCTAAATCTAAGTTATCAAACCTGTGGCTATTGTACAACTATCTTTCCTCCTCCTCCTCTTCCTCCTCCTCCTCCTCCTCCTCCTTCTCCTTCTTCTTCTTCTTTTTGTTTTGTTTTTGTTACTAAAGGACCAGTTTTTTATTCATTGAAAGGAATACAGTGAAAAGTGACTTTTAACTCTGGAAAAGAATAGGCTACATACACATTTTTCTTCTTCTTCTTGACATTTCAGGTGAGAGTCAGGATTTCAGATGCTCTGCAAGACAGAAATAAGTTGCTGACTTGTAATTAATTCCTCCTCTGATGACAATGTTCTTTCATGATCAAAGCAACTTCTGACAGACCTGATGAGTATCATACGGCAAAAGAAATCCATATAAGAATCTAACAATTAAATGAATTAGAAAGCAGATATGCAAAGAAATAGAGAAAGGAGCTTTACAATATATACTGTGACGTATTTGAAGAGATTTCCTCCCTAGATTAAAATGTTTTTGTTAAATACGAGCACATATTTTTCCCTTAAGAATAAAGGAGCAAAATGTCCCAGAATGATACTCTGAAAGAAACTGAATCCCTAAGTATTTTGTTGCTTTTACTGATGTATCATTTCCTTCTCATATTTAAAGTCAGCTCCTTTGACTGAAGTCCAGAGTTCTAGTCCTAATTGATCTATAATTGGCTGAATATGTCTTGAAAAGTCATTTAAATTTCAACCTTGATTTTCCATGCTTAAGTTAACATTAACAATCTTTAAAGTTTATATATATATATTATATAGATAGATATATAGATATCTATATCTATATATATATATATAGATAGATATTTTATCATAGCTTAAATTTATGTGATTGTGTCTTTCATAAATATTTATTTGTGTTCCTGCACAGAATTTATCTGTTTTCTTCTGGTTACCAGACCTGATTTTCTTCCAGAGAACCACCCCTTTCTTTATACTTACCATGTTCTGCTAGAGTAGTTCACTCTATCCTTTGCTTCAGAGGTAGACATCTGACCATCTGAGCAGCATATTTTTCTGTTCACACTGATTGTTCAGTGATAGGTACAAGATGCAGTCAGAGTAAACAAGAAATAATGAGGCATTGGCAGCAATTCTGTACAAGAATTTCCTATCTTTCCCATGAGACTTGAGGCTGAGAATTTGTAAATTCAATAGCATATTTAGACCATGCTGGGGTGAGGCTAGAGTTTCCAGGTGTCACTACATGAAACCAGAGAATAAACCAAACTAAGTAGAAGACTCAAGAGAGACAAAACAAATCCTAATGTAATCATTTGAGTTATTGTTTCCAGTCAAAGCTGAAGATAGAATACTTTGGGAAATCTCAGTTGTGTAAGCTGTCAACTGCTTTGTTTTTTTTTTCTTTTTTTTAGCTGAAGCTAGGTTATCAGGATATTTTTGGATATAGAAAAAAAATTACTACAAATGGTTTAAATAATAGATACAATCTATTGGCTCATGTAGTTGAAGTATAAAATAAAGAAAGAGCTTTATGTTTGTTTCTCTTAAATAGTCAATGATATCATCCATACCCATTTCCTTTTAATTTCTCTAATCTAATTTTCATAATAACACCTTCATATAAAGACAGTTTTCTTCATAGTAATAAGATGGCTAGTGTAATCTGATTTATGTTGTTTTCTCTAAGCCAAGAATGATCCTCTTTTCTAGTAAATCTGTCAGAAATGCATTTTTTCCCTCCATAAAATTCCATCTTTTTTCCTATTAACCAAGTTGTGTGCAATGTTGATTCTTCACAACTGCTATAGCCAGAGGAAAGCCAAGATTGATAGGCTAAGAACTAGACTTCCTAAAGCATTCACTGTGGCTTTGTGGTTTAAACAAATCTGATCTCTCCCACCTAGTTACTGGAGTGGTTCAATCTACTGTCATTACATAGAGAATGTATAATGTCAGGCAAAGAAAAGTCAGGGAGACAACCACATTATCCACCACAGCCTGGTAGATATGTTTTCTGTCACTTACAGTTTCCAGAACAACTATTTGAAATCTGTAGATCAAACCTAGGGCAAAAACTGAAGACTCACACTCCCCCCGCCCCCATTTCTCTGACACAAAGTTTCAAGAAGCCTAGATAATGTAGATAAGACAAAGTGTGAGGATTACATACAAAAGGAAGCTTTCTATAAAGTGAACTGAGAGCCAAATAGGCCAGAAAAAGTTCCTGGGATCCACAAGTTGAGATTGATCCTTGGACTTGAGCTCTGCCTTTTCCCTCATCTAGCCAGAATCCTCTGATGGATCCTGGACACTTCAGCTTTTCAGGTTGTTTCAAGACCTAGTGAGATTTGAAAGTGAACTTTTTAATAGAGATGTTAGCTTTGCCTTCAGACCCAAATGATCTTTTATGATACTGCTACTGGAATGTGGGATGTCCACTAGGGGCCATATTATATCAATTAACCCTAACTTCTCTGTCAGAGTAAGCTGGAACAAGAACACTTTATCCAGATAATAAAAACATTAAACTAAGGAACAAAGACACTCTTGTTCAGTGCTGTTAGACACAGAGATGCTGAAATTAATCATAATATAGTGGAAATTACAAACTGCATGGAAGAAATATATTTACGAGAGAAAGGAGAAGAGACACACAGAAAAGTAAGAAGGGGGATTTTGTGATACTGGATGGAGATGATAGAGAAAAGACTTGTTCCATGACTCTGCTTCCTGTGAAATACTGTTGTACTAAAGTCTAAATTCCGAAAATACCTCCACCCTCACTCTATAATGTTTGCTAAATCAGATGACATTTTATTTTAATGATGAATAATCTTGATTTACACAAACCTTGATAACAAATACTAAATATAAATATATAGAAGACTGATGCTTCATGTTTCTTGGACAACCCTAAAGTGGAAATAACACTAACAGAATCATAAGAATTTTATCTGGAAAAAAGTTGTGAAGTCATATAATTGATGATCTGAAATGAACATAAACATTAGTATTTACTTTGCCTATAACATCTCATATGTTCCTATTCAATCCTCGTAACAACCACATGACATATACATTATTAGCCTCATTTTTACAAATGAGAATCTTAGACTCAAAGAGGCTAAATAACTTGTAGAGAGGAAAGCTGTGAAGTAAAAATTTCCTCTATTACATAGAAAGAGAATGACTCTACACTTTTTCTCTTTCTCTTCTTGTCTTTCATGATAAAGAATAAGACTTCTCTTATCTTTGCTAAACAAGATACATTTTGCAATTTTATTTCTTAAACAGAAAGTGTGTAGCACGCCTTTAGCAGTGAGAATAACTAGCGAAAGGCACATATAGGTCTGTGATGACCTGGAATTCGAAAGAACTATATAAAATTCAATTTCAAGAATATAGGGCTCAAAATAAGGAGTGGTCACAAATGAAGCTGGAAAGATAGGAGGGGTGTCAGTTCTTGAGTCCCTTTTATAGGATTCTAATGTTCTTAGAATTTGCTGTACATGATATAACTTACTTAAGGATTTAGAGTAGAGAAATCATCATTACAAGCACGAGTATGTTGTTTCTGAGCTACAAGCACGAGTATGTTGTTTCTGAGCCACGTCTGATGTAATCATACACACATATGAGAGACAAACAAACCTGTGCCTTTGAGATAGGACAAAATAAAGCTAAAATGACACAGTGCTCTGTATACTGAACTTTGTTTTCATACACATCAACTTTGGGATACGTGCCATATACATGTGATATTGCTGTAATATTTACAAGTGGATCCATGCCATTTATTTTGGATAAATGTTTTGTATACTTTCAACACATTTCACAGTGATTTTATGTTATGAAATGATATTACTGATGGAATAAGGGTCCACCTGATGAACACATATGAAAATATCTTGCTCCTACAACCCAGGTAACCTAGGCATTCAATTCTCATTTAGTCTTCAAGCTGATTCCTTGGGGTTTGCCTTTCTAGACACTTACCAGTCTATAAACAGATGGCATTAATCTCAGGTGAGGAGACCTAGTAATGCTGCCCCGAAATCTGCAGACAAGGTAAGACATTTATAGGGCTGTAGCCTACCAGGAATATGTGTCCATGTAATCTGTCTTCTGTGTTCTGTCTAGATCTTTTTTAAAAAGGAGTTTTATATGTATCAGAGAATATGATAAATATTCCCATGTCTAAATTTTCTATGATACACAACAACTGAAAAAGCAGAGGGCTTCCTTGGTTTGATTAGACAGCAGATTGTCATCAAGCTACAAGGAGGATCAGGGGAAGTCTGAAGAGACTGAAATCAATGCACTTTCAGGGCAATTGGTCAGAGTGGCAGTTAGGGTTCTCTCTTAGATTTCATTCCAATAAAATTGTGAAATGGATAACATGTCTTTGAATACCTCCTGATTTCTTCTCATTCCTCCATGCCCTGCCTGTGATGCTTCTCTTCCCTTCATCTTTTTATTCTCTTATATAACTGAAAGATGCCTGACCTTGGCACTATCATCATCTAATTAAAGTCAACCAATATTTCTTAGGCAGCAATCATGCACAAAATTGTTCTAGTTACTGTGGAAAATAAGGTTTCGACCTTAAAGAGCTTTAATTTAGATGAGGAAACAAGACATTTACAAAAGAAAAGTGTAATGACAAAGAAGGTAAAAAGATACTATTGGGTAGCTACTTGGTACAAACTCTGCTCCTACCCAAAGTTTGTATGACATCCTGGGAAAGGGCCACATAAAATAATTAAAATTTGTAGCTAGCATTATATCCCCTAATCTAACTGTCACCAAAATAGAAAATGATGGAAAGGAAATTCACTAATGAATTCAAAAGATAGGGCTTGGATGACAGAGTCAATTATTGCATTCTTCACAAAGATAGGAAGTAACAAAGAGAGCTATTTTTGAAGGAAAAATCGATCTCTAGAAAAGCTGCTCAGATGTCATTTCTCAGTCACATACTCAAAAAATGCCTATGACTTTCCATAGACTGTGTATTGAGTTTAGGTAGAGCAAGACTATTACCTGTAGCAGCCATCATACTAGGGAATAGAGAGGGATAAGATTTAATACATCATACTCTGCCCTTGAATTCAGCTTAAGTAGAAAAGTCATGAGAGTAAATAAATTCCGTGAGGAGAATAATGTTATGGATCAAGCAAAGGTGCACTCTCAGGAAGCAAACATACCAGCCTTCTGGGACAGCATCAGTGTGAGTGCAATAACAAGCCCTCTGTGACTCTTCTCATTCTGAGGCAATGCACGACTCTTTGACCAGGTTGCATGTTAGACTCCAGCAGAGGGACCCTGGTTGTTGGTCTTGGGAGATTTCATAGCTCCTTGACTGTGAGGTGCCAGCATTCCCATGGTGAACAGGGACTGAGATCCAACAACAGTGTGATGTGGCAGAACCTTGGTTCCAAGATTAATCCAAAAACTAAGCACTCATTGGCTAACAAAATACCAGACCTTCCTCTCTGCAGTGATCAGAAAATTGAGGTCCATGTTTCAAGTAAACAACTGTAAGACTAACAGAATTTTGTTATTTCATGCCAATATTCATGGCTGTGGGAGTTTTAGCCCTTCCTTTGGTATGATCAGGGACTAGGGTTCAAGTCAGTGAGCATGTAATGTCATGGTTATTCACCCTGGCAGAACCATGCCCTAAACTGAATACTCAGTCCCCTACCAGGACTTATTGCTTTTAAGGAGTTAGTGTAGCTAGCTTTGTAACAGCCAGTCTAGAGAGAATCAGTCTTATGAAAGTTAACTCTAATTTTCAAATGTCAAGAGAACTGAAATCTGATTTGGTGAATGTTAAATTTAGGGCAGAAGAAGGCAGACCTACCCAGATACAGAAAAATTATCCAGAAAAATATAAGATAAATAAAAGTATACAGGAGCACAGAAGAAAAGAGAGAGATGAATTTCAAATAAAGAGGGCTATTTAAAATGCATAATCTATTCTAGCTTATAGGAAGAATGAAGTATAAGCAAAAGATGTAAAATTTTTTAAAGGCTATATTAGTGACTATATTTCAATAAAGTTGTGCAATCAGAAACTAGATTTAAAAATCTTAAGAAATGAAGAAATAAATTTAAAAAAAAAAGGTAGAGTGGGAAAAGTGGAGGAATGATAGAAAATAGCTTGAGATAGGAAGAGGTTACAGCAAAGATTTTTTTCACCCTAATATAGAGATATCCTGAGTTGGTGAAAGAAGTCTGAAGACTGAAAAAGTTAAGATGGTTATTAAAAATTTGTGTTCTCTGCCAAATGGTTTCTACTTCTTTTGAGTTACTGTATGGTGAAATTAAAAGATATCAATGAGGAATTATATAAGGTGATTGTTTTCATTTGATTCAAGCTAATTTTATGATTAGGTTACTCTACCTCATGGGAATATCTCTGACTTATCAGACATTAAGTCAGATAAAAGAGTTGCAATCTGGTTAAGTCACTTTTCTATCACCCTTCAGATTTCAACTTCAATCTGCTTCTCTTCTTATATAAGACAGTTCTATCTCTACACAATAACATTTGGATGCATCTTTTCTCTCCTCCAGGCCCTGGTCAGGACAAATGTGGACAATCTGAATGGGGTTTTCCTCTCTTGGGAAATTACATATCTGACTTCTCTTGTTACAAAGGAAAGAACCAGGCAAAAGTGCACGGATACTTCTTTTCCCTTACTAAAGGCTCTGCACAATACAATATAACTTTACATTTGTAATACTTCTTGAAGTGTAATGTTCAGATACCACATGAGGAAACAGGTAGGAAATTTAAAGAAAAAAAAATTAAAACCACAAGAAAGTTGAATGACCACACTGTATAACCAGCTGTTTCTGATCCTTTTTAAGTGTGTGTGTGTGTGTGTGTGTGTGTGTGTGTGTGTTTAACATTTTCTATTGATATGTAGTTTAAAATAGTTTATTTCCATTATTCAAAGTCATCGAATCCTGGAGTTTGAGTCTGCTATCTTTGGTGGATTTTTTCCTATTCTGGATATTTTTATTTTGAGACTGATATTCTCTTTCAGTTATGTCTAGGCAATGCCATAACAAACAGTCATTCAAATACGATTGCCAACATCAGTCAAAATAATACCCTGATAATCTGCAGATGCATTAACCAGTTTGAATGTTTTTTCTTCCTTTTGTTTTTTAAATAATCATTCAAAAACACATGAACCACACACACACACTGCTAACAGATCATTCCATACAAAAGATATTTATTAAATTGAGTCACATTAAGCAGAAAGAATTAAGCTGTTACCTGTTTTCTTATTCAGATCCTTGGTTACACCATTAGAAAGGTTCTTAGCACATGCTGAAGCTATATATCTTCATTAATTTGTATCTGGGACTCAGGCGACAATTAGCTAGAGCCAGTAACACTTATATTCAGAGAACAAACTTATGGTTTAATTTGCACTATTTTTTTTTCCTTAAGATTGAAAGATGCTTGGTTTTTAAAATACATGACTGAATCCTGGTGGTCTGCCTTGTTAATTTGAAGGTCACAGGCTCCTAGCATGCTAAAGCTCGAACTAATGAATACATTAGGAGACATCCTTTCAGTGGAAGAGATGGAGATTGCTGGGGCCATGTGGGCCTGCATTCATTGTGAAAACAAGACTAGGAAGATTATCCACTCGCTTTTTCATCTTATTGTTCTAAAGAGTTTTACCCTATTAACATTAAAGTAAGTACTAAAAAGAAAGATGTGTTATTCCAAAGACTGCATTTGAGTTTTTTTTTTTTTTTTTAAGAAAAAATGTTTGTAATACAAGGAGAATCATGATCTGAAAAACTTCAAACATCTGTTCTCTTCAAATGAGTACTGTATCACATGGATTCTACCTCAAAAATATCTTTCCAGTGGCACTGCCAATATAAGCCCTTAACACTTCCTACATGGGTTAAGATTATTACAACAGTTCAATCCTTGTCCCCTTTAGCCTTGACTCTGCACATATATGTCAGAGCGTGCCATAAAAGTTGACACTTTGCCTGGGAGAGGCAAACTCTTACTTGGGTTACATTTTAGCACATGACTAAATGCTCATTTTCCCTTTAATTGATGGTTTTTCTATGAACTCTTTAGGCATCAGCTTAAATATTAGGAAAAATTTTCTAATACTTTATTTTATCTAGCATTTGGCTCTAGGAAAATGATTTTTCCCTATTTTCTTTTGTGATTTTGGTAAATACTCAGATATCATAGCTATGAACTAATTACTGGCTCTAAAGAAAATATTACTGATATCTACCCTTATCAATGATTACACACATATATCTCTGCTTAAGGCAACACATGGAATTTCATACTTTTAATGGTGCCGTGTATTGCTATACCATTCCTGATAACTACTCTAGAATACAGTCAGTCATCCTTTATTCCAGGTACTTAGAGTATTTTTCATAGGATAATTATAAAACTCAATAATCACTCTGAACTTTTAAAATTTAAATTTGTCACTCTCTTCTTCCACTAAGGTCTGACAATCGGCTTATGAACTGCATATTGTATTAGGAACAGTTGTCTTATAATAAAAAAATATTAATAAAAAATATTACATAAATTGTAGCAGTTCAAACATTTTAGAGAGGACAAAGCTGAGTAAAAATTTAAAACAGTGTATGTGACAATAAATTAAGGACTTAGATCCATCTTTACCAGGAAGGCCAAAAAGAACATGAAAACTGAGCACAAATTGTAAAGGTTAAATCTATTGAGGTTAACAAGAAAATTTTATTTTCTCAATGATGACAGAAGTTCTTGTTTTGAATTTGCATATATGTCTGTATATACACATACACACACACACGCATACTCTCACACATACAATATAGATAAAGACTTTTGTTCTTCACTGTCTTTTAGTTTTGATGTCAATATACAGCTCCAAAATCATATTGTTTATATGTAAATAGAGCTGCATAATGGTTAAAAGTATAAATTTTGGAGTCACATTATCAATGTTCAAATTTGGCTCTTCCATTTAAGTATATAAACACTCTGCTTTAGTTTTGTATCTATAAAATTATAATAATAACACAGCACCAGAGTTATGCTGTTAGGATTAAATTAAATAATGTATAAAACTAGTCATTCTTGAAAATCAACAGGATTGGAGAACTTATACTATCTGATTTCAAAACTTACTATAAAGCTAAAATATGATATTCACATATGGTAGGCATCAAAATCAATGAAATAAAACAGAGCGGCCAGAAATAGACTCACATTTACATGATCAAATGATTTTTGATAAAGAAGATAAGGCAATACAATACAAATGGAGAATGTATAGTCATTTCAATAAACAGTGCTAAAATAACTAAATATCTGTAAGGAAAAAAATATGAAACTTGACATAATGCTCATACCATGCCAGAAAATTACTTAAAATTGATCATAAACCTAAATAAAAAGCTAAAACTATTAAACACCTAGTAAAAAGCATTAGAAGAATGCCTTTGTAATGATAAATTAGAAAAAGAACTATCTTAAAGAAAATACAAAAAAGTACAAAATATAAATAAAGTAACAAAATGGTATTTATCTGAATTAAAACCTTCTTAAAGACACAGTTAAATAAACAAAAAGGCAAATCATAGCCTGGGAGAAAATATGTATACAATATGTAACTAACTGATGGGCCTGTATCCAGAATATATAAAGAACTCTTACAATGTAATACTAAAAAGATAACTCAATAAAATTTAAAAAAGAAAACAGGCAAAAGATGAGCACATATTTCACAAAGACGATATATGAATAGGAAATAGGATATGAACAAATGTTAAGCATCATTTTTCACTAGAGAAATAGTTTTACGACTGCATCTTCTCCATTGCCTCCTCATTCTCCTCACCTCTGTTAGCATGAAGCAATACTTAGTTTTTAGATTTATTTTTCTATCCATATTGCTTATTATCTAATTCCCATCATGTGCCCACTCAATTGTCCACTTTTCAGTGAACTCTTCTCTGCACGTCCCGTCTTACATTTATGCCTCTCTTTCTATCTCCTGTCCTCATTTGCTTTTTTTGCTATCTCATGCCAGAGTATAACAAACCATATATTTTAATTCTGTGCCCTTCTCACTTTCCTTTTCACTGCTATTTGCCCATCTCCCAGAATGGTGCCATATCTTGAGGGGCAAATAAAAAATTTGTTGTGTGTTCATACTCATTTTTTTCCAATAAGTATTGTTGAATAAATAAACTGCATAGGAGTTAGGTGAGAGATATTCTTTACCACTTTCCTCCCACATCCTTTCTTCTTTCTGCTGGCTAGAGTACAGATCTGATGTCTTGAGCTGAATTGGCTTGTAAGAACCACAAGTGGAATTCATTTTGTAAGGATGATGAAGCAATAAATTGAAGGAGACCAGATTCCTGGCTCTATAAAACAACATACCATGTCTCATTATGAGACAAAAATAAACTTTTCTTGTTCAAACCACAGTGGGGTTCAATTATAACTAATTAGTCTTTATGAAATGGAATATCATTCTTACCTTATTTGGAGTGAGATGTCATATGCAATTTCTTGGGATTTTTTTATCCTCTATCACTGTCACATTTAAATTTATAGATTAAGTTGCAAATAAGAAGTTCAGCAAGACTTATGTAACATAGAGATATATTTTTTGGCCTATAAAATTTTTTTAAAAGATTTATTTTACCACCATTAAAAGTCAAGAATTATACATAAAATCTGGCATTTTAGAGACCAAATTTATCATAATAAATGTTAGAGCTTAGTGTAGATGCGGCAGATGTTCTACAGTTTGTCATAATCTTTATACCTTCTTATGAATCCCTATTAATCATTATACCTAGTCTGTTTCACTCACATTTATTATTAGCCTGACCTCTGTAAGTATTTGAATTCATAACCACCAATTTAGGAAAGAAATGTATTAAATGTATTAAACGTATCACAGAAAACTTCACACATAAGATGCTCCCATTTATTCTTTCTTGTAGTCAACAAATATTTTTGAGCTACTACCATTCTAAATAATGGGAACATAGTGGTTAGATGGACTGCTAAAGTCCTCACATTTTAGAAAGAGAAGGTAGATAATAAGAAAAAAATAGAAATGTAACTGGATACATTTTGAAGGTTCTAAGTGTTATGAAGAGAGTAAACAAAGTTTAAAGAGAGAGAATGAGAGAGTGGTTGGTATTAGGGAGTGGGATGCTGTGTAGATTAGATTATCAGGATAACCTCTCTGAAGAGAAGTCATTTGAAATGAGGTTTGAATGATAACCAAGAGCCGGTTACTAAAGATCTAGAGGGAAATTATTTCAGGCAGAGCAAAATGGCAGGAGTAAATAATTTGAAGTAAAAGAGATGATTGCATAAGAGGCTGAAGAAGCCTGTTGTCCCAGGCTTTGGAGATTTTAGCTACCTAAAAATCTCAATTTTCCTGGGATTAAAAAATTTCAAAAACAAATCTTCCTTTTTACTCTATTTTCATGAAAAATTTAATTTCTAAAGAAAGAAAAAAACCTGTTTGTAGAAATGAATCTTTAATAATCTCACGGACTGATTATTTATCTTAGGTTTAACTAACGAAGGGAAATAACCATTAAATGTTAACCATATGGACGTAGCAGACTGTTAGGTGTACATATGCTTCTGTTCAGAGTCTTCTAGTCTTATAGTCTTACATGTTGTTTTCTTTAAGAGATGCTGCAACACATTCTGTTAATGAATCTCAGGAAGTAGGTGGACTGATCCTCATTTCTTAATCATGTACCCCACACGAATATTTAAAGCAAGCATATATTTCATTTAAGCGTCAAGATGAAAACCAAAAGCCACAATTGACAAATTCATGATGTATCAACCACTTTGAAAGAGGAGCTGAGTAGTCTATCATTGTCACACAACCACAAACACACATTCAGAAACACACCTGCTATACATTTTCATTTAAAATTTAAGGCTACTTTTATTGGTGGAAAACTCCTTTCTAAATAATAATTTAAAAAGTTAAGTATTAGCATTTTGTTCATCAAATCAGCAAATTGATCTTGATTTATGCAGTTAAAAAAATGTTAGTTAAAAAAATAAAATCTTTTAACATGTACCTTGTATGCAGAGCACACATGTAAGAGAGCAGCCATCCTTAATTAAGGAAACATCATGTCACAAACAATCAAGAATGATACCTTTGAAGTGTTTATATAATGCTAGCATTATATAAAATCACCACCAAATTTTTTGCATTCTACATAATGTGCTGGTAATTAACCTTATAAACTTATTTTCTGAGCAACTCTCACAGTTGATAAATGCAGGTAAGGGCAAAATCCAGCAAGGTTATTGAATAACAATCAGTACATCCAGAATGAAAAATAACCCACCTTCTACTAAAATAAGATACGAATAGGCTTTACTCTTGTAATTAATGTTGCTTCATTTTGCATGAAGGTGGGACATTTTTCATTTAAAGCCCATGTGCTAATTTTCCTTCAGAGATAAGCCAAAAACCTTGACTCTTGTCATCGGACCTTTGGCATCTCCTTCTGTTTCAATCTTGGAACTCTGCCAATGCATACCTACTCTGTATTTGAACTTCTATGCTAGGGTTGGGGCATAGATATTCACCAGAAACATTCATTTTGTTTTCAATCAGATGCAGATTAAAAGAAGTCACATAAAAACTGAATACTACTCCTATTAATAAAGCATGCCAAATATTCACCTGAAAAAAAAAGGAATTCTAAAAGCCAGCATTAACGAAAGCTAAAGGTAAGAGCTATTGCAAGAAAATAATGTTTGGGGCCAAGCAGTATCAAGCACTGATATTTTGCAATAATCTTCCCAAGTTAGTGATTTTGAATCTCTAAATAACTCTGGACAATTAATTAGGAGACTCACCTGTGTTCTAGCTCAGGCCTGCATCTGGTAGGTACTAAGACATGAAGAATCTCATTTAGCTTTTAAGAAGCTTAATTTCTTTATCATCATAAAGTAAAAATTGGCCTTGAAAAATTGTATGGTCTTTTCCAAAACTAAAATTTGTATGACTTTGAGAAGAGTCTATTGTTTTCTTTCTTTCTTTTTTAGAATATGAAAAAAATGTATTTGCTAAGTGACAAGTTGTATGTAAGAGATTGGGAAGTGTGTGTGAGAGTGATTGTTTTTACCTAAATGTTTAGCTTTAATTGTGTCCCCGTGGCTTATCATTACCCACATGATAAAGGTATTAGCATGGGGCACACTGTACTATAGAATCAAATCATATCCACATTATGTACTTATCTATCACCTCCTGCTATAAATTTCCATCTTTTATTCTAGGATACTGAACCACATATATTTTCTTGAATTTGCTATTCTGTTTTCCTGTTGTCAACACCCATATTTATCTGAAAAATTTCTATTTGTAATCAAAAGCCCAGTTCCAGTAAGATCTCTTCTGCAAGTTTATCTTGTCTCAAGAACTGTTACTCACTACCTCCTCTGTATTATCCTTTGCCTTATTTCTTTCTTCTGCCTTTTGAATTTATCACAGTTATCACATTTGATTCTCCATGAAACAAGACTTACATTATTTACATTAACTAATGCTATGTCTTGTACACAAATAAGGAAATATTCAGTAAGCACGGATGAAATTTAAATCTTTGAACTTTGTGATTTTTGACGAGTATACTTTCAATTGTGCCAATTTTTATTCTAACTTAATAAACTAGTTTGAGAATTTGCATAAGATTTGTGTTGGTTAGTCTACCACAATAATTTAAAATCAAATACTATTTGATCATTAAGTGTCAGCCATTAGAGTAAAAATTATAACACTGGTAAGTACATTTTCATAATAATAGAAAGACATATGTTTCTTGAGTGTTCTTAAAATGTAAATAAACATTCAAATTTTTAATCCATGGCCAAAAATTGATAAACATAATCAAATTTTGCAATGGGACAATTAAAACAAATTTTGTAATCTACTCTTATGTCAGGTTAGTACTTTTAGATCCCATAATTTGTGAAAGTTCAGTACAAAGCATACCACTCTTTATTATGTTTCACAGATGTGGTTTTTACATTTGAAAGCAAGACTCCCACAGCAATAGATTATAACTTTATGGGTGATCTGGATTTGAACCCACAATATCTCCAAAGTATGCCTGTTATAGGCTAATGACCAATGTGTCCATTTAAATTTCTAGTTCCTTATGCTTTGTCCCATAATCACTGAGCACAAAGTTAGTCTCTAAAGAAAACAAATATTGTTCCTTTATGTTTTTAAAAATAGGTGTTCTTTTGATAGATGATAGATAGATAGATGGATGGATGATAGATGATAGATAAACAGATCTATATGGCATATAGATTTTAAAGGTTATTAAACATAAATGTGTTACTTATTGGTGAATATTGGTGATGTACTATTAAACACTTTCAAATTTCTCTTGGAGCTATGTAATAACCTATAGTTGTTTCTAAATTTTCATCATAAAGTATATAAGGCTATAAATGCTTAGATATGTAATTATGGTTTCCTTCAATAGTTTAAACTTCAACATGAAAAATTTAAAGTCTGATAAATAATAACTTAGAACATGTTCTAAAAATGGAAAAGCCAAGTTTAAGGTGTTCAACATATACTTATTAAATGAGAAAACATTTTAAAAATCATTGCTGTTTTAAATTTATTTATTTATATTTTTCCTATAGTAAAAATATGCCCAGGAAATTCATATTCATTTGTAGGCACAGGTTTAGTTTCAGAGAAAGTGAAAAGAAATAAATGATATAGAGTTACACATAGTGATTTATTTATTTGGTGTGTGTGTGGACTACAGGGTCAACTTAGTAGAATTGGTCACTCCTTTGTGACTCTTTGCATTTGTAATATATAATTATGTTTATATGTTTCACATATTTGTCTCCCCTTTAAAGAAGAATTGTAGGAGATAAATATCTATTACTATCAACTAGCACAGAGCTAGATATATAGAATATACTTTAAAAGTGCTGGTTCAGTGAATAGATAAAGAGATAAATGGATGGATAGATGGATTAACGGATAGTTGCATGATTAAATGAATAATGGCAGAAATAAATGACTACTTATATAACTAAGGCACAAGAGTCATTTAAGGAATGGCTGACTAGCTGATAATGTATATAATATTACAGAGTCTTTGTGTTCATAATAGATCAGGTTTTATTTTTAGTTTTTCAATCTTTCCCAGATTGTCTCATATAGCCAAACTCATAAAAAATGATTTTAAAAAAGCCTGAATGCTAATTTAATAATTTACAAAAAGAAATATAATTGCTTAGCAGACAAGATTTATAGTTCCCTTAATCAACTTGTTTTCCTTGCAGAAAATCACACGGGAAGCTAAAATATAAAGACGAGCTTACTTACTAAATATAAAGAATTAGTACAAAGAGTGTAAGGTGAAAGATTATAATGTCAAATCATGTCATATACAGGGAATATTTCAGAATTGGTCCTGGCAAACTTGTTTCTGTTAAAAACTCATTTTCTAAGCTAACCAATATTATTCTGATCGACTCACTTCCCGCTTTCTCAATTAGTATCAAATGTCACTCAAGCACTTCTTTTTTCTAATATATTGCTCTGACATTTACTATTTGTTAATTTTATCTATAAAAATCACATCTTAGAAAAGAAAAAAGAATAAAAATAACATGTTATTACAAGAAACACTGAAAATATAACATATTTGAATGTTAAAACATCTGCACAACCAAAATAAGATTTATTTCCAAAATCTCAGAAAAAATAGTGAATTTAATTGGTGGAGGATAATATTAGTAAAATTATTTAATATCATCAAATTTGAGATACATTGATTTCATTAGTACATTAGGAAAAAGTGTCTATAACAATAAAGATTAATAAGTTTTGTTAATTTTTAAGCTCCAGACTCATAAAAAAATAATAAAAATTACATTTGAGGAGGAATAATTAAAAATGTTATCCTTAAATTTGCTCTAGCAATATGACAGCTTTCATGTTATGGAAAACTAGTCACTAGTAAACATTTGGAAATGCTGAATACATTTTGACAAATATATCTTTAAAGACATAAGAGAACTTTCAATAGGTAACCTAAAATCCAAAGAAAACAGATGAAAATAAAGTCAAAACCAAAATAATAAGCAAGAAATAAAGTCACAGCTATCCTAAAGACATATGCTGTAAGTCTGAAACTATTTTTTTAAAAAGTCAAATTTTTAGGGAATCTATCAGAAGAAAAATAAAAAGGAATATATGCCTAGCCAAACTTCTAAAAACACTAAAAAATAAAATAGATGTGTCTCTGCTGAATTAGATCCACCAAAGACCAAAGACTTTAAATATAGTCATGTACCACATGATGACATTTCAGCTAACCATGGATGGCTATACATGGTGGCCCCATAAGATTCTATAATAAAGCTGAAAAATTCCTATCACCTAGTAACATTGTAGCCATCTAGTGTAATGCATTACTTATGTGTTTGTGGTGATGAGGGTATATAGGTGTATAGAATATATAACTATGTATAGTACATAGTACTTGATTATGATAATAAATGATTCTTACTGGTTTATGTATTTACTATACTTTTATTGTTATTTTGATGTGCATTTTTCTACATATAAAAACACAAATTTGCTGTAAAAGAGTATGCCTTGCTATGCGGCAGCAGCCCCATGCATTGTATGTTTACTGTGTCTCTTGATTGCATCATTCTCTCCTGTGCTTGCTTAATTTAGTCTCAGGTTGTTTTCTACAATAACATGCTGTACAGGCATGTAGCATAGTAGCAATAAGCTATAACATATAGCCTAAGTATATAGTAGGTTATTGCATAAGCACATTCTATGATGTTCACAGAACAATAAAATTACCTAAAAACCATTTCTCAGAACGTGTTGCCATTGTTAAGTGATGCATGACTATATATGAATAATCAGATATGCTACAAAGCAAATATTTCTAAAATAGTAAAATTAAAAAATGTATACTTTTATTGCTGACAAATATCAAGTAAAAAAGAATGGATTTACCCTCTTACTTAAAACAACTAGAAAAAGGAGCCAAATATATGAAACAATGTTCTTCATGACACCGGATATCAGGCAATAAAGAACAGTGATCTATGATGGATAAGTGAACCCTATGATTACCTCAGTTTACCTCCTACAGAAAATTCCATATTACTACGTAAGGACACGAAACCCAGGATAAGTTCAGCAATATCCCTGAGGGAAGAAAACAGAGTTGGAGGTCAAGGGAAGTTAAAATGGAGAGTTCAAAGGCCAAAATATTAGAGAAGTTGTCCAAAGAGAGAGCTCTGGATATATTCGGATTTTCCCCTTCAAGTCCAAATGAGTAATGATCAGTGCAAGAGCCAACAACGGACCACCCAAAAATGTTTAGAAAGAACAGTATTTAGAATTCAAACAGGCCCAATTAAGAAAATATTAAGTAATTAAGAAAACAATCCCATTTTCAATTGCATCAAAAGCAATAAAATACCTGGGAATCAAATTAACCAAGGAGTAAAAGGCCTGTCCTCAGAATATTATGTCATTAAAAAAAGAAATTGAAGAAGATACAAATAAATGGAAGTATATACTGTGCTCATGGGTAGGAAGAATCAACATCATAAAATGGCCATACTACCCAAAGGAATCTATAGATTTAATGCAATCCTTATCAAAATACCAATGGCATTTTCAGAGAGCTAGAACAAATAACCTAAAATTTATATGAAATCATAAAAATCTTGAATAGCCATGGCAATCTTGAGAAAGAGAACAAATCTGGAAGTATTCACATTACCTAATATCAAACTATACTACAAGCTACAGTTATCAAACAGCATGGTACTGGCATGAACTCAGATATATTGATCAATAGAATAAAATAGAGAGCCCAGAAGTAGATCCATGACTATCTGCTCATTTAAAAAATGAACAAAGGACAAAAAGAAATATACAATGGAATAATGACAGTCTCTTCAATAAATGGTTTTGGGAAATTGGGCAGATATGCAAAAAAAAAGAAAGAAAGAAAAAGAAAGAAAAAAGAAAGAAAGAAAAAGAAAGAAAGAAAAGAAAGAAAGAAAGAAACTGGATTACCTTCTTACACCATATACAAGAATAGACTCAAAATGAATTAAAGACTGAAATGTAAGACCCGAAGCCATAAAACTTTTAGAAAGAAAACATAGGCAGTAATCTCTCCAACATTGCTACTAGTAATTTCTTTTCAGACATAGATTCTCGGGTAAAGGAAACAAAAGAAAAATAAACAAATGGGACTACATCAAACTAAAAAGGTTTTGCACAGCAAAAGAAACCATCAACAAAATGAAAAGATAACTGACTGTATGGGAGGAGATATTTGCTTCTGATACATAGATAATGGGTTAATATGCAAAAATATATAAAGAACTCATACAACTCAACAACAACAAAAACAATCCCAACTAAAAATGGGCAGAAGACCTTATAGAGATTTCTCCAAACTGGAAATACAGATGGCTAATAGACATATGAAAAGATGCTCAAGTTCACTAATCATCAGAGAAATGCAAATTAAAACCACAATGAATATCACCTCACACTTGTCCGGATGGTTATCAACAATAAATCAAAGAATGACAAGTTTTGGAGAGGATGTGGAGAAAAGGGAACTCTCATACAATGTTAGTGGTACAGCCACTATGGAAAACAGTCTAGAGGTTTCTCAAAAAATTAAAAATGGATGTACTTTTTGACCCGGAAACTGCACTTCTGGGTATTTATTTAAGGAAAACCAAAATAATAATTTGCAAAGATCTATGTGTTCTGTAGTTCATGGCAGCACAATTTATAATAGCCAAGATATAAGCAACCTAATAGCCCATCAACAGACTATTGGATAAAGAAGTTATGGTTCACACATACAATGGAATAATTCTCAGCCATTAAAAAAATAAAATCCTATCATTGGTAATGGATAGACCTAGAGGTGATTATGCTGAGTGAAATAAGTAAGATAGAGAAAGGTATATACCATATGATTTCACTTATATACAGAATCTAAGTACAAAAAGAAGAAATGAATTGAAAACAGACTCACAAATACAGAGGACAATCAGGTGATATCCAGAGGGGTAGGGAGTGTGGCAACTGGGAGAAAGTGGTGAAGGTTTAAAGAAGCACAAATGAATGTTGATAGAGGGTCACAGGGATAGGGAGCATGGCATAGGGAACGCAGTCAACAGTATTGTAATGACTACGTGTAGAGCCAGAGAAAGACAGAATAATCAGAGGATTGTTTCGTAAACTTTATAAATGTCTAACCGATGCACTATATACTTGAAACTATTTTGAAAAAATAAATTAATTAAAGAAAAAAAGACAACTGGAAGTTTTAAAGTTTACATCAATATGTTATGGGGTTCGTAAAATATGCAAAATTAGATTGCATGACAAAATGGCACAAGGCTGAGAGAAAAAAAATATAACTATACAGTTCTTAGGTTCTTATACTATATATGAGTAGTATAATATCACTTGAAAGTAACTGTGATAAATTAAATTAATTTAAACCTAAACCAACTACTAAAAAAGTAACTACAAAAAAGATTTACAGTTAATAAGCAAAAAAAGAAAAACAGAATCATAAATATATTTAATTAATTCAAAATATAACCAATAAAGTGTAGAAAAGGAGAAGAAAAAAAACAAAAGAAATAGCAAGATATAATTTTAAAGCCAGCCATATCTATAATCACATAAAATACAATAGGTCTTAATACTGCAACTAAAATGCAGATATTGTTAGATTGGATAAATAAGGAAGACCAAGCTTAATGCTGCCTACCAGAGACCCATTTTAAGTGTAAAAAAAAAAAAAAAAAAACGTTAAAAATAAAAGGATGAGTAAAGATGTAGCATATTACCGCTAAGGAAAGCTGGAGTAGCTATAAAATGTCAAATTAGATCTAAGAATGAAGAATGTTGCTAAGAATAAAGAAAGTCATTTTACAATGTGACAAAATTCATCATATATTCCTTATTTAAAGTCTCAGCAAAATAAAAGTGGAGGAAAGCTTCCTTAACCTGAAAAATTGCAGCTATAAAAGCAAAAAAAACAAGAACATAAACAACAAAAATATTTCTAATATCACACTTAACAGTGAAAAACTAAACAATTTTCTCACAAGGTTAAGAACAAGGCAAAAATGTTCTCTTTGAACAGTTTTATTAAATATTGTACTGGAAGTTCTAACAACTTCAATAAAGCAGGATAAATAATAAAAGGCATTGACATTGCAATGAACAAATAAATTTTCATTTGCAGATGATGATCATTCACATAGAAAAAGTATGGAATCTATAAAGAAATCATCAGAACCAATAAGTAAGTTCAGTCATGTTGTAGGTTGCAAAGTCAATATATAAAAAATGGATTGCATTTTTATATACTAGCAATAATCAGAAATTTAATTTAAAAATACCATTTGCATAACATCAAAAATACAATATTTAGAGATAAGTTTGACAAAATAGATTTAAGATTTATGCACTGAAACACTGAAAACTTTACTGAGAGGATTAAAGAAAATCAAAATTATTGGAGAGTTATAATATATGCTATATAATGTGCAGTATTGTTGCAGTGTTAATTCTCACAAAATTGGACCATATATTCAAGGTAAATCCAATTAAAATTTCAGCCGGCTTTATTTTAGATTTTAAATTTATATGGAATTTCAAATGACCTTAGAATAGTCAAAACAACTTGGGGAAAAAAAAAGAAAATAATATTATAGAGCTTACACTATCTGATTTTAAGATATTATTATAAAAATACAGTAATCAATATTATACAGTATTAACAAGATACTTAAATAGATCAATAGAGTAAAATAAAAATGATCAGAAATAGACTCTACCTAGTCAATGGATTTTAACCATAAGCTAAGTTAATTCAGTGCAAAGAATAGTTTTAAACAGATAGTAAAACAATAAGATACTCATAAGCAACAATAAAAAAATATTTTTTTATAACTTACACCATATATAAAAAATAACTCAAAATAGATAGATCTAAATTTTAAACCTAAAATAATGGAACTTCTGAATGGAAATATGTGAGAAAATTTTGTGACATTTGGTCAGGCAAATCTTTTTAAGATATGATATCAAAACAATGACTCACACGCAAAAAAAAGATAAATTAGACTTCATCAAAATTAAGAATTTCTGATCTTCAAAAGGTGCTTTAAGACTATGAAAATAAAATCCACATTTTTATAAAGACTACATAGAGAAGTCTTCAATCTTAATAAGAAAGTAAACAATCCACAAAAGATATGCAAAACATTTGAATACTTTACCAAAGAAGATACACAGATTTGTTTTTTTTTTGTGGCTTAGAGATGCATCACTCTAAAGATATCAAAACTTTAAAATTTACAAGAGTCAAGGGAGGTTTTGCCACTCAATTTACTGAATAAAACATGATTTAATCAATATTGTACTAGTTTCAAATCTGGGTTTCAAAAATTGTTGCAAAACTTCTGTTCATACTTAGAACTCTGCCTCCATGACACAAACCCAAACTAATGTTGAACTAGGAGGCTAAAAAGAGTGGCGAGATCCCAATTATGCTAATATTCCACACAGAAATATCACAAAGTAGCCAGAGCTAATCAATCTCTCAATTGATTGCAGCTACCTGATAACTTATCCACCATCAGCTGAGTCCAGCCCATATGAGAAGTATTGGCCAGCTAAACCCAGATTAAACTGCAACTACAGAGTATGCTGAGCTGAATAAATTATCATTCTAAGCTCAGGGTGTTTTAATAAATAGTAAAATATAGCTGATATATATTTGAAAAAATTACACAGAATATAGATATGCAGCCATGGAGATAAAGTATATAAGATTGCCTATAAGACTTCAAAGATGATATGAAAAGATCTAATGCTCATTTAATTAAAATTCCAAAGAAAAACAATAAAATAGGGAAGAGATGATTTAAAGAGGTAATACATGTAGTAGGTTGAATGGTATCCCCCACCCCGAAAGATGGGCCCACTTAGAACCTCAAAATGTAACCATATTTGTAATGAGGATCTTTGCAGATGTAATTAGGTAAGGAACATGAGAAAAGATCATTCTGGATGAGGATAAATCTAATGATGGTTGTTCTTGCAAGAGACAGAAAATAAGAAAACACAGAGAGGAAGTCCACATGGAGACAGAAACAGAGATTTGAGTGACACATTCCTAAGCCACAGAAAATCAAAAATTTCTAGATGCTACTCAGCTAGGGTGGAGGCTGTAATGCCTGGTTTGGAACTCCACGAGCCAAGAAGGAAACTGACACCGATGCAAGCGCAAAAGGGAGTTTACTGACAAACTCGAATTTGGACTCCACTCCTTCACTGATGCAGCAGTGGTTGAGAGAAGCCCCGACCGAGGGTTGGGACCTAATTTAAAGGGTAAAACAGCAAGCCTTGGGGAGATGCCTTGGCGTTACCTGATTGGGGGTTAGGTTGACCTTTAAAGGGATGGGTGTAGGTTGTTAGGTCTGCGTGCAAAAGGGGGTCGTGCAGTTGGGGCTGCGTATAGAGGGGGCCGTGTGCAGAAAGGGCGAGTGCAGAAGGTCCCGGGTGCAGTGATCAGAATATATGCAGGAGGAAATAAGGGTGGGGTGCCTTAAGGGCCCACCGATTAGCTGGCTTGGCTGGTTTGGCCAGGTGGTAAGGCATTGTTCTTGACCACTGGCCTTTGGGGAACTTTTCGTACAATTCATCTTGGGATCACTCAGAGAAAATGGAATCATTCCAGTCTTTCAGAGGCCTGCAACGAATTTTAACTCAAAGCCTCCAGAAAAAACCAACCTATTGACACATTGATTTCAGACTGCTGGCTTCCAGAAGAGAATACATCTCAGCTGTTTTTAACTACCCAGATTTTGGTAACTTGTTATGCCCTAGAAAACTAAAAAAAAATGGTTAAGACATTTTAAAAATTAAAACTCATAGGTTCAAAAGTATAACAAATATGGAGCAGTAAAAACAAAAACTATACCTAGGCAAACCCTGGTTAAACTCATTATCAAAGATGAAAAGTAAATTTCTTAGCCAGCCAACCTTCTTCCTTTCAGAGACAACTATTTTAATCATTTCAGTTCACGTATGTCTAGGCATTCATCAGAGATACTGTGGATTTGGTTCCAGATCACCACAATAAAGCAAGTATTTCAATAAAGTGAGTCATAATAGTTTTGCTGGTGTGGAGTCTTAACTTTGATTTGTAACAAAATGCAACGTCTATAAAGCACAATAAAATAAAGCACAATAAAACAAGGAATGTCAGTTTCCACTTATAGATTTTGTACTTTGTATTATTATTTCTTAAAGGATAAATTTCAATCTTAATTATTTAATGTTGAAAGACATAAGTATTCAATAGGCTGAGAACAAATATTCATCTATTTTGTTTTTTTTCAGGATAAAGTTGGGTTATCTAGACATTCTAGGTCATAATTTTTTTCAACTGTCTTCCACCAACCTAAAATTCCATAATTAGTTTATTAGTTTAAAGGGTGACAAAGTAGCAATCCTCAGCAACATTTAACCAGGGATTAGTTTGATTTGACTGGCATTATGATTTTTGTTTTTATTTTTATTTTAAATTAAACTTAAAATCCATTAGGCTAGACTTGGGTTCTCTGATTGTTTCACAAGCCCCTATTGTCTAATTCAGATTTAAGTTATCTGCTTGGCCTATTATAAGCATTTAAATTTCATTAAATTTCTCTCTCTTCTTATAACAATTGAATAACTCATCATTAATTCATAAATAGAGTAAACACTGTTACAATGATATTGGAGCACTTTTATAATAGAGAAACATGTTCTTGATATATGGTTTATTGGAAAAATCATACACTGCCGATTTTATAAAAATATTTATTTAACTATATATGTAACAAATATATATTTCAAAATCATTTGTAATAAAAAAATTCTGGGAGAATCTTTACCAAATGCTAACAGTGGTTAATATTAATATTCCAATTCATTTTTGGCTTATGTGAATTTTCCAATTTTCATATAATAAAATATATTACAAACATAATTAACTATTGGAAAAGTTAGGGAGAAAAGAAGGTAGCCATTTTGTCTTTCTCTAGTGAACTCTAAAACTTATTTATTTTTATTTAATTACTTTTTATTTTTGTTAGAAATGACACATTGATAATTAAAACAACCAATTTAAAAATAACCACGAACTAAAAAACAATACATTTATATTGTGTAAGATCAATACTTTCAGTGACTACATATTTCCTTTTCTATTGCTATCAAATAAAGAAAATCAGAGGGTTATAAGACAATTTATTTCTCTGGATTTTTAAAAACAAATTATTATTGGTATGATAGATGATTCAAATGATTCCAATACCATGGAGATATATTAATATAGAGAGCAGTTTTTCTTTACTTTGTATTATCACATTTCCAAAGTTTGGAGAACACATTTCTGTTTTTCTCTTCTCCTACACATTTTATATATATTAACATATGGGTGATATTTATCCATACAATTTACATTAAGTTGATGTAGCATGTGAGTAGTTCTCTGAGGTGAGACCTAAATTTCCATCCTGCTTTGTTCTTTGTATACATAAAATATGCGTATCCAATAGACCAAAACATTTCAACCATGTGAATATTTATTTTCCTTCTCCCTAGCCCTATCTACCTGGACTTTTTTTTTTTTTTCCTTCTTCATTTTAAAAACCTCATACTCACTACAATGCTTCAATATTTTCAGTCAGACTCTTAGAAATGACCAAGAATCTCATATTCATATATATATATTCTGGTTTGGAGTTAATGTATAGCCAATCATTTGTGATTAAATTATGTCACCTCTGTTGTTGCAGAAACAAGACCAGTGAGAAACCAAGCACCATTTGGAGAGTCGGAGAACTCAGGTTTATTCCGCTGGCAGTCCCAAAAGAGCTAGTGCTCTAAAGATCTGGGCCCCAAGCTCATGGGTAACCTTACTTTTATAAGGCTTAACAAACAAAGGCATCACGTCTGTTCTTAACAAGCAAAAGCAATACCTCTGTTATCTAGACAGAACAAGCAAAAGGAGGGTGACCTTTAGTTGATTCTGAGATCACTCTGCCCTCTGGCCTATGCAGCAAGCACATCTAAAGAGGCAGAACAAAGAGCTAATTACAAGGTTAGCCATTTGAGTAGAAAATTCCTCTTCACTGCGACATAAAAATTATATATTTGGGTTCCTGACATAGAACTTTGAAAACTCCGAAAAATTCTCTTAGCAGTAGGGTGAGAGGAGTGTCTTTTCTTGTTCATAACAAACTCCTTCATCAACACCAGAGTTTACACTAATGAGGTGACTTGGAGTATGGGAGCTTATTGCCAGAGGAAGAACCATGACTAGAGGTTTAGAATTTTTAGCTCCACTCCCTGACAACTGGGGAGCAGGAAAGGACTAGGGGTTGAGTTAATGGCCAATGGCCAATGATTTGATCAATCATGCCCACTTAATGAAACCTCCATACAATCCAAAAGCAAGGGAGTTCAGAGAGCATCAGGGTTGGTATACATGTCTAGGTGCTTTGGTGGCTGAAAAATGACTGCTAGAAATTTATTACTTGCAGGAAATTGCTGCTTGGCTATCGCCTATGTGAACATGGCTATTGCATGGGAACATAACATCTAACCATAAGCTTTCTGCTTCTGTACCCCGACTTGTATACCCGACCTGTGGGTCAACAGGTAATGAATGGAAGAAAAATAGACCTTTGTGTTTAGACAGAATGAAGAATGGGATTTTGGGCTTAAAAACCCTGTACTTCTACATTTCGGGCTGCTTAATTTGGGGTCTGCGCACCCCTGGCAGACCCAGCTGGCTGAATAAAGAGCGTGTTTCCTATAACTCACTGAGTTCTGGTGGTCCGTGTGTCTTTCGGGGGCCAGCGGCTACAACAGTGCTAAGGGGATGGCACGCCTGGAGAGGGCATGGAAACCCCACATTCCTTCCCACATGCCTTGTCCTTTGTTTCACGTCCATTTAGCTGTTTCTGAATTGTATCCTGAGTTTTGTGAGCCTTTCTAGCATATTATTGAGTCTTAGAAAGGGGGTCATGGGAGCCTCTGATGTAGAACCAGTTGGTCAGAAGTATAGAGGCCCAGAGCTTGAGATTAGCATCTGAAATTAAGGTAGTCTTGTGGGGCTGAGCCCTTAACCTAAGAGGTCTGTACTAACTCTGGGTAGTTAGTGTCACAGTGTGAGTAAAGCTATAATCTCGCATAGCTATCTTAATATACAGTTCTTAAAATTTCACTTACCCTTTTATACTAATTTGATTCATGCAGGGTTTGACCTTCTATGATTTGTTCATAGCTTAGGCATTTTATTATCCAAAAGGCTAAGCTATAAGTTTCTGTTATATGCTTGACAAATTCATCATTTGATGAAGGGAAAGACGACTTAAACAAAACCTTGAAATAATTGCTATTCTATTAAGTCTTCTATTTTGCATCTACCCCACTAGGTAAGTACCAAAACCAAGAAGAGAGGAGCCATCAATATGTTTTCCTAAATAAAAGAAGGTACATAATAGTTTTAATGGTACCATAAAGAGTAATTGAGATTTAGTAGCACATTATGGTTGAACTTTTATTGACTTTCTCCTAGCATAAACCAGCAGAAATATTTCTTCATAATGTTCAAATGTGTTTTTTTTTCTTTCAATTTTACTCTGGATACTGATTATGATATTACAGACAAAATGTTGGTATAGCATTTATGTTATTTAAACTATTTTAGCTTTAATAAATAAATCTATGACCTGTCACTCTTTTCTATATAAAACCTAAAAGAATTTCATTCCACTGATTTGAAAATCTTAGCAGCCTTATGTCTTATTTATACAGTATTGACAGAGGTCATTCACTTCCTGAAACCATAGGCATCTATAAATTATAGTAAGCACAAGGTGTGTAATGACTTATGCTGAGAACAGGGATGTTTAATAGAAAACTGATTTTGCTAAAAAATTTCACTAAGAATATCAAGTTGAGCATTTATGTTAAAAGAAGCAATTAATAATTTCTTAAAACTTCTAATGTATTATTATTTCTCTGAAATTTTTATCTTCACTGCTTTATTATATTGCATTTTTGTTGTTTAATCAAATGCTAAAATGCAAATCACAGTCAGGAAAAATTTTCAGCACCTTCTTTTTCTTTTTTGTTTAAAGGTTTATTAAAAATGCAAGTGGTTAAGAAACATGTAGTCTCATTTTGAATCCCTTCTTAACTATATACCTGCAGTGTGATTTTGAAAAATTCTATATTATTTATTAATTTCCCACATCCATAAAATAAAGTTTACAGTCACTCCATAACAGGATAAAAAGACAGTGTGGAGAAACTGTCAGGCACATTGTAGGTGCTCACTATGACTCAAATGCTCAATTGACTTTCCTCAAGATTGATGTATTTTAGATTAGTAAGATTTTGTTAAGGACATTGGAAAGATTGATCTCTACATTATCAATTATATCAATCAGTTGTCCATTCATTTCATGCATTAGATAAGCTTATCCCCTGAAGCCAGACACTCCTTGCCTGACTGACTTGAACCAACCCCTCAGTTCAACCAGAATGCAAATTCTGTGCTTTAAATGATAGTCTGCAAGGCTAGAAACTGTGTCTTTCTTGTTCATTACTGCTTCTCTGAGGTGTATCAATAGTGTCTGACAGATAGCTGACACCCAAAATAACCTTTAGTCAATGAAAACACTGAACAGTTTATATTTACTTCCCAAAGCAATTCTCTATCTTGCTATCTCTGTCTCTGTCCCTCCATGTTCCCTCCACCCTCCCCATTCAAATTAGGCATTCATCATAAGTACTTTAGTAATACTCTATAAGACTTCAGTGGCATATGCTATACCTCTATTAGGTTACAATCTTAGAGTAGCAATTAAACTTTTGCAGTGTTACATTGAGCCCATCTGCAGTGTTGAGCACATGGCAGGCATTCAGAACATAGCTATTCAGTGAATGGAAATGGAATTAAAGAATGATCCATTTGTTACTAGGATTTCAGAATTCAAGGAAGCTCAGGCACTAAATAAAAAGTGGAACAAGTTTGGAAATAACTAGAGATGTGGGACATGATTGTCCCTGCTTCTATCCACCTATCCATCCATCCACTAGTAAGCGTTATTGAGGATCTGTTTATGACATTAGCCTTAGGCTTTGGAAGGTGCATGAGAAGTAGTTCTTTACTTTAAATTGTTCAAAGTACAAATAAATATAAATAATATTGCACCATTTATCTAGAATTTTGAGGATTACAGACAATTCTTAAGTGTTAAGATGTCACATCAGATTTGTGCTTCAGCCCATAGGTTCTACTGTAATGAAATGCTCCCGATTATAGTTATTTAAAATGATAACAGAACTGTCTATAAAATAGCAGCAATGAGAATTCCAGTACTCATTGCTTGTAAAAAGATAACATGTTTAGTAATGAATAATATAACTAAGTAAATGTGATTTGAGATAAATAATTTACTAAATTTCTATATTAATAAATAATTACTACCCATTTGCTCCAGAGATGCTATCCATTAGAAATGTGCCAGGTCAGTTCTGACTCTAATCCCAAATGTCACTCTGCTGTCAGAATATAACAGTCACCAGTGTTAGATGTTCCCTCCAAAAACAAATTATTTCCGGCAATAAAAGCCCATCTGTTTATCTAATTTGAGGATGTGCTCTGACTTATCATTTGCCCAACTAGCCTTGAAATGATCATATGACAGGATAATTATAGGTATATTACAGTACACCATTTTTCCACATAGCCATTGGAAGAGACCAACGTCTCTAGCTTGGAAAATGAACTAGCTTTTTAAACTGACAATTAATTTCACAAACATTAGTTGCCAACTCTGTCTGAAATTCTATGCTAGATAGCCATAGGGATTTCAGAAGTAAAAGATATAGTCTGAACTTCTGTGAAGAATGAAGTTTTCTGGGAATTAACATAGTCTACGGTAGTGCATTTATTCATTCAATTGATTTTTTTAAAAAAAATACTATCTTTAAAAAATTTAATGAAATTAAACTTTTAAGTTAAAAAAAGAAAAGCATATTTAAAAAAATAGAAACTTAAGGAATCAGTCCCATGGGGATTTAAAAATGCTAAACACAGCAAAGATTTATGTATATTATATATAATAGTAGAAAAGAAATATACTAAATGACCAAAAATAATGAGAAGTCCACATAATGGAACCACTTGAACTCATGTCAATGAAAGCTGCAGTAACAAAAAAGTATTTTACCTGCAGATTTAACAAAAGGAGATTGTAGATGATGATGATGATGATGATAGATAGATAGATAGATAGATAGATAGATAGATAGATAAATATCTCAAAAGATCTAAAATGTAATAGATAGAAAGGAAGATTGAAAAAAAGCCACATTTTCAAAAATTAATTAATTAATTTTTTATGGTGACATTGGTTAACGAAATCCAATAAGTTTCAGCTGCACACTTTAACAGTAAGGCATATATATATATTTACCCTGTGTGTTCCCCTCCCATAGTTAGATTTCTTTCTGACCCCCTTTACCCTGTCTACCTCCCCTGTCCCCCTACCCCTTACCCTAGGGTAACTAGTAATCTATAGTCTATGTCCATGAGTCTCTGTTTGTCCTGCTCATTTGTTGTTTTTAGGTTTATATCCCACATATCAGTGATATCATGTGATTTTCAACTTTTTCTGTCTGGGTTATTTAGCTTAGCATGATTATCTCAAGGTCCATCCATGTTATCCACATTGTTTTTAAGTGTTAGATCTATGAATTATTTCTTACTTTTTATTTCTTCTGTATAAATTTTTTGTATAATGGAAAATCAAAATATCATGCCTCACATGAATTTTGGCTTGATCTATCAATATTGAATTTTCTATAATCTGAGACCAAAAGTCTCTACACTAGCAAAAATATATGAGAATTAAATGACTAAAATAATTCTACATTTAATTTTCTTGCAGAGCTCTTCAAATGAAAGAAGAAAGAAAGAAAGAAAGAAAGAAAGAAAGAAAGAAAGAAAGAAAGAAAGAAAAAGAAAGAAAGAAGAAAGAAAGAAAGAAAGAAAGAAAGAAAGAAAGAAAGAAAGAAAGAAAGAAAGAAATAGCAGTATCTTAAAGTGTTTTATATTGTACCACACACTTTTAGAAATGATATTCATTATTAATTTTTTTTTCATACAGTATTCCTGGACATTAACTCTATCATTGTTTTACAATTAGGATATTCTGACTCAGAGTTTAAATGTTTGGTTTATCCGAAACCAAAAACCAGGTAAATGTCAGATCTGAGCCTCAAATCCCCACTGTATAACTCTGGGTCCAGGATATTTTATTCTGCACATATTACCTTGCTCTACAAGAATAGTCTCTGACTTTGTTTGTTGATTGGGACAAGTTATTTGGAAAAAATATTTTAAAAATGAGCTTATAAGCATGCTTTTAATCCCGTTATATGTAAATAATTTGCTTTATCTTTAAATAAACAAAACTCAAAAAAACATTTTTTTTTGCTTCATTTAAAACAATGCATCTAATGTTCAACATAAACTAAAATATACCTGGGGTGGGTATTTCTAGGTTTTAAATGTCTCTCATTTTCCCCTCCAGGTCTGTAGCTCTTCATATTTTCCTGTTACCCCTCTAAAAATAGCATGAATATGAGAAAGAGGCTGAAAGACAAAATGTAGAGTAAGTAAATGTTTTCATGACTGACAAAGTCTAATCTAGTATAAGGCATATGATAACCACACTCACTCACTCTACGTCAAAAGAGAAATGATTGTTCAATTATTTTATATAGGGCATTTGTTTTAGGACTTGCCAATTACTTTTGTATCTACGTCATCTTATGCTTATACGACAGGGAATAAAAACAGCCAATTAATTTTACATGATGGAAAGAATATCTATAATCAAGAGTAGTTGTTTAGTAACCAATATGAAACTAATTTTTTGACTTTGAATTTCTAGAGTTCTCTCTAGACCAACAGTGAATTTTTCCAGGCAAAAGATGAATGTCACATATAGCTATATAAACAGGAAATTGCAGGCATTAATGGTATCACTTGTTCAAGATTTAATAAAATATTAATGATGCTGAGTACTAATGGAAGAAATTGTACAAAAAGTGATTGACACTGCTGCAACTATATGATCTCTATCCAGTGTGTGTCTTCTAGACCATAGGGAAGCCCTTTCATCTTTGGCCAACATGTTCTCCAATGTCTCTTCTTCATTGTTTTTATCCTCTTTTTCTTCACTCTCCTTATATTCAGAAGAGAAAAAAATGAAGCAAACAGGTATCAGCTCTCTCAAATACAAAGCTCTCTCAGATAACCACACATTTTCTATATTATTTTTCTCCGTAATGCTTTTTTTCCCCCCATTTTCAGATGTTGTCTCCCTCCTATTCAAAGGGAATCTACCCTTCTCTACCTAGAACACCTGGTTCCACTTCCTAAATCTTGCTTTAGCGGGCACACTCTCTCTCTCTCTCTAATTTGTAAACATTCCATAAAATTGGCCTCCCCTGATCCTATCTCTACCTCCAATGACCACATCTCTCCTGTGCTCTTTATTTAAACTGGTCAAAAGAGTGGTATATTCTCAATCACATTACCAAATATTCACTTTGTAATCCACTGCATTTCAGCTTCTGACCAAGAATCTACTGAAGTTATATATTAAAATCTCTCATTAAAATCACAACAAGCCTTCAAATTTCAAAATTCAGTGGGCATTTCTAAGTCTGTCATATTTGATCTCTCCATTGTATTTGCTTTTATTAATCACTTCTTTCTGTTTAAAATGTCATACTCCCTTAGTTCTGCAACATCATACCCACCCTTCATGCCTCCTTTACCCTCCATTGGATATTATTTTCTTTCAGAGCATTACTGCCTTTATATTTGTTAAAAAAATAGTTTACTAGGACAGCTGATAATGAGACAAACTATCAAGCAGAGAGGGTCTAGAATTGTTAAAGAACAGACTGAAAATTGGTCTCTAATTTCTAATTCTAATCATTTAAAAGTATTAGAGCATGTCCTGCTTCCCCCTACAAAGCTACTTTTTTTTTTTCTTTACTCTTTGATAACTTACTGTCTGAGCAACTTGTTTGTCATTTATTACCTTGGACTGTTAGTAGGTTTTAAATTTATATAGGTCTTATTTTCCTAACTAGATTGTAAGCTGTTTAGGAGAATAATAGTATTTTATTCTTATTTGTATTTCTTGGGCTTGTTTCCAAAAAATTAAATGCTTGAAATTGTTTTCTGACTACTTTGTTGTATAATTGATTATTAAAATACAGAATTTTAAATTTCTACTCTGGCATAATACACACACACACACACACACACATATGTATATGTATATGTATATGTATATATACACATATATTTATATATATTTATACATATATACACATATATGTACATGCATGTGTGTGTGTGTGTGTTGTGTGTGTGTATTTTTTTTCTCATCTGGCATCTACTCTAAAGAAAATTACTGCCTGATCATCTTTCTAAGATATGGTGGCAGAGAGGAAAGAACTATAAGTCATTTGTAAATAAGAAGACATGTCTTTAACAACAGAAACTAATGTATTTTAAGTACTCTGGAGAAGGATCATTACAAAGAGAACTATTGGGAAATAAAAGTGTTGTAAATAAATTTGCATTAGTTTTCTATTTCTGCATAACAGATCACTCCTAGCCTTAGTGCCTTACCCAAACACTTAGTAACATTTATTATCTCACAGTTTCTTGTGTTGTTGTTTTCAATCAGGAATCTGGTTCAGGATATCTGTCTCTGCATCTCCTTCAAGACTGGGTCAAAGGGTTGGCAAAAGCTGCAGTCATCTTAAGGCTCAACTGGGATTGACTTCACTTCCAAGATCAACCAAGTAATTGTTGACAAGTTTTAGATTTTCACAGTTTGTTAGACTGAGGTCTCTGTTTCTCATGAACTGTTGATCAGAAGCTTCCCTCAATTTCGACATTTGGGATAGTGCATAAAGGAGCTCTCAAAATGGCAGCTGATTTCATCAGGATGAGCAAGCCAGAAGGAAGAACAGAGTAGGGCAACATGACTTCAACAGTCTTTTGTAACCTAGTCTAGAAAGTGACATCTCATAACTTTTACATATTCAGCACATTAAAAGCCAGTCAATAGGTCCTGACTGCATTCAAGAAGAGAGGATTACAGTGGAGATTAAATACTGGAAGGTACAAATTACTGAGAGACATTTTAGAAATGTGCTCATCACAGAGTTATTCAATTAAGTCCTTCTAATACAATATATGAGAAAGACATCATTTGAGGATGATGAAGCAGGGAGGGAGTTAATTAGAAGAGACTATCCTTTATGTGGACTATTGAAGTGGAAGATAAACAAGAAGAAAAAGTTATTTAAAATAAAGAATAATAAGAATTATAACCACCACTTATAAAGTAACAGTTAAATCTAGGCTTTGTGCTAGATTTTATATATGCTGCTTCTAATCCTTTAGCATTCTGAAAGTTAGACAGGATTATTCATGTTTTATAGATGAAGAAAGAGTAGTTTATGAAATGAAAACGACTTCTTAAATGACAATGTCAGAATAATATTGAACAATTCTGGTCTGCATAACTCACAAATTTAAAACAAACAATGTTTAAGAAAACCAATTTAGAGCTAGAGAATGACATTTTTAAGGTAATATGAGAAGTTTCTATTCTTCAAAGATCAACTGTAATCTTTATTTTTAAAAAATTATAATCCAGATCTCTTTAAAAAATGTGATTCTTCTGGAAAGTACATCAATCTACATTTGATTCTTGCTACTTTACTTTGAATGATTTTTCAATTCTATCTAAAAAACTCAGAGAGACCAATGAGTTGCTGCTTAGGATGTATCTTTCTAGTGTGTGAAGATGGAGGTGGGGTTAGGTAATTGCCAGATCTTGATTCTTACAATGGGATGAAATAATACAAAAATAAAATTCATCATCACTCACTTCACTATAACTCTGGTACTATAATTCCCTGTGCAAGGAGGATATACATCTGTCTCTGTCTTTGTCTCTGTCTCTGTCTCTCTCTCTTTCTCACCTATATCTATTTGTATATCGTATCTGTACCTATATCTACATCTATCTATATCATCTATCTATTTGTCTAACCAAGCTCATCTCATATCCTAATGTTGCCTAATAACTTGTTACTGCATTACTATTAACTGTAATGGAATATTCCCAAGGTCAGTGGAATATATATATTTTTCTAGGTTTAAATGTATTTCTAGGAAGGGAGTAAGTTTCCATACCATACTATTTCTTGTGAATATAATTTGATATGTCTAGAAAAGTGTGTTGTATAAGCTATTGCATTCATAATTGCCTAATAGTGCTTGTTTTATCCATTTATCAGCAAGATTGGCCACTTATACCATCAACAGCAAAAGTGGTTAGCTACATGTACAGTTACCTGTATGCTTCAGATTGTCCTTTCATTTAGATTTCTTAAAACTGTGACTTCAAATGAGGAAGCAGAGAAAAGTGATAGAAACAGATTAATAGCAGTCAAATATGAAAAGAAATCTGGAATTTAGTTTGCCTATTGGTTTTGGTCATAATATAATTAATAATTTCTATTATGCTAATAATATTCTTTGTATAACAGATTCTTCAGATCAATCTTCTTCATATTTTATAAAAGATTAGTGGGGGAGGGATATTTACAAATGTAAAAAGAGATTTTTATTGGTAATTAATGAACAGTAATTAAAATACTAGGCATCTAGCATGTAATTTGTTACAGTTTCAGAAACCATAATGGACCAGAATACAAAATTGCCTCGAAAATACATTAGACATGGCTTACCTTGAAGACATCCTATTTAATAAAATAAATCAGTCAAAAAAGGACAGATTTATTTTATTAAATATTTTATTTAATATGAAGTACATAAAGTAATCAAATTTATGGAGATAAGGTAAATTAGTGGTCTATAGGTGCTGGTAGAGAGGGGATTGGGGAATGTGTTTTTAACAGGTTCAGAGTATCAGTTCAGGAAAATAAAAGAGTTCTGGAGATAGATTGTCATGGTGGTCTCATAACAATATAAATGTACTTAATGTCACAGAACTGTACAATTAACAATGGTTAAAATGGTCAATTTTATGATATATTGTTTTTACCTCAATATAAAAATATTAATAAAACTAGTATGGCTGCTAAAAAAAAGACAAAATTATTTTTTAAAAAAGAAAGAACTGTTAGAAAGAGAGGGTGATAATATGGTGAGAAGTGATGGGAAATCTTGGAAACTAGACTAAGAGGTTTAGAGAATTACTGTATCAAAGAGATCTTCGAATTAGAGTGGATATATAGTAGCAGATCAATTTTTCCATCAGGAGCAGTTAGAAGAGACAGAATTAATTTTTTAAAAAATGATGAAATAAGTGAGCTGCCATAGCAACCCAAACTGGAAAAACCAAGAATTCAGAGAAAGAAAAAGTCAGAAAAGTAAGCCAATATTTTTGTAATCCACTTTCTTTCTGGGAACATTTGATTTTTCTTGGCCCTAGTGTTGAAGATAGAAGCCCAGGTAGAAGCAAGGAAGGCAGAGCATTTGCCAGCCTTATGACATTTTTTTTTTTTTGTAGTCAAACATTAAAGATTATATCAGCCATGGAAGCCAAGAAATGAAGAGTAAAGACATTGGTGAGAAAGAACAGAAAATGGATCCAACATTTGGTGACTTTTCCCTGTGGTATATGCTGGCAGATAAGTGAGCCAGGAAGTTAAATGGAAAAGTGCTGAAATAGAATAGCTTTATTATGATGATGATGATATCAAGGATGTAAAAATTTAAGTTCAGGATCTACACAGGAAAAGGACTCTATTAAACACCCTAAGCTCTCTGTTGGGACCCTTAAAAGTCTACATTTTAAGAACAAGGCAAACCAAAGGTAAGTTGAAGACTCCCGAAAATGACAATTTAAGATATTTTAGATTTGTTGCTAGAAAATTAAGCAGTATGATTTATTATACTTAACCTATTAAAGTAGAAAATCATATGATTATTTTAATCGATAAAAATAATTTTTGATAAATTTAAATACCCAGTCAAAATAAATAGAGTTCTAAAATTAAATTAAAAATAAAATTATTTAATCTATTTAACAGTAACTATGAAAAATCAACAGCAAACATCAAACTTAAAAGTGAGATGCTGAAAACCTTTTTTTCCTGAAAAAAAAAAAAAAGCAAGATGCTTGCTATCAACACTCCTATACAGCTTGAACTTGACATCCTAGATTGGCACAATAAGAAAAAATTGAAAAATAGAATATAAAACAAGTAATAATTGAAACAGGATATATAAAACTATACTTATTTATAAATGACATAATAGTGCATATAAACAATCCAAATAAATTAATATGAGACTATGCAGTCATTGGACAAATTGTTGAAATGAAGCATTAATTGTAGTGCTATATATCAGTCATAGAAAGTTTAAATTTTAATAACATTACTTACAATATCATAAGAAATAAAACTCACTAATTTTCCAGTAAAAAGTAAAAGGCCTCTACACTGAAGCAAACAAAAAACAAAATCAATACCAAGAACACAGTAAAAAATACAACAGGTTAATTAAAGAAAACCTAAATACATTAAAGGAAATGTCATGTTTACTGATTGGAAGGCTCAAATTATAAAACTGTTGCTGTCCCACAGATTTGTCTATAAATACAATGTAGTCGTCAAAATTCCTACATCATTTTTCAGGAAATTGACAACTGTATTTTAAAACATACATAACAATAAAAAGAGCTTAAAATGGCCAAGACAAACTAAAAAAGAAACAAAACTGTGCTACCACAAGTCAAGAGGTATCATATAACTATTGTAATTAAAAGTGTAATATTGGTACATAAAATACTAGTAGACCAAAGAAACGTGGGAAAAGAAGAGCTCAAAGATAACCTAGATCCACACAGATAAAGTTATTTATAACAAAGTTACTTGATTTATAATACTGCATTGTATAGGGACAGGGATGGTTTTTCAATAAGTAAAGCTTGGGCATTACTATTTTCATATGGAAAAAAAAAATCTTAACCCTACCTCACACCATAGATAAAAATTAGTTCCAGATTGATTACAATCTAAATATAGCTGGTAAAATAATTAGCTAGACAGAAATAGTATAACATCATGTTTTTGGAGAAAGCAAAAATGACTTAAATGGCACACTAAGTATGCTGGAATGGCAGTACTAAGTATGTTGGAAAATATTGATCAAGTAAACTTTACAAAAATTAAACACTTATGTTCCTACAAGAAAACTGAGAGCATGAAAATGCAAGCCACAGAGTGGGAGTGGATATTTTCAATGCATACATGCTACAATGGATTCATATCCAGTACAGTTTAACAACTTTTATAAATCCATAGACTTCTACAGACTGTAAAAAATATAGACTGTTAAAAGAAAACTTCACAAAAACTTTAACAGCTACTTTTCAAAGATATTCAAACGATATGAAAATGTATTCAATCTTAGACATTAGAGAAATATAAATTAAAACCATAGTGTAATATCTATCAGAATTGCTAAATATTAGTTATTTTACTGCTTCAATTAATGTGCATTGGAAGATAATTATATCTATATATTTTCTAAACATTAAAGCATTACTAATTATTTCTGGGGCTATGGAAGAAATAAAATTCCTGTACATTGATGGAAGTGATGTAATGTGTACATCTTTTAAAATTATTCAGCAATATCTCCTAAAACTGATTATAAATACAAGTTATAATTGACCTTCACACTCCTAAGAATATAACCAACAAAAATATATGCATATATTCACAAGAAGACACATAAAGATGCTTATAAACAACTAATTATAATAACCACCCATTGTTAATCAATAGTAGACTTGATCAGTAAATTGTGATATTCTTTTGAGTGATGCTATATATTAACAAGAAAAAAAATAAACTTGCTAAAAGTAACAATAACTATATTTCACAAACAATGCCGAGAAAAACAAAGTAGATACAAAGGAACATACTTTATGATTTTATTTATGAAAGTTTCAAAAGCAGGCAAAATTAATCTATGGAGTTAAAATGCAGAATAACGGTTATTACTGAGGGGGAATAATGACAGGAAGGAGCATGAGGAGGACTTATGGAGTGCTGAGAGTGCTCCTTATCTTAACCTGGGTGATGGTTATTGTCTTTACCTTGTGTGAATTTATGAGCTGTATGTTGCAATTTGAGCCTGTTTATCAATCGTGACATTTCAATAAACTGTAAATTAAAAAGACAGTCCAGTCTTCTTCTCTCTCTTTCTCTTTCCTGGTACTTGAAATGTGAATATGATGATTGGAGCACACACAGCTATTTTGAGCCAGTGGTCATGAAACAACATTCTCAGGAGGGCAGAGACAGCTTAAGTAAGAGCCTGGGTCCTACATGATGCGGAACTGCTATGACAGCCCTAAACTGACAACTTCTGGGCTTTGCTCACATGAGAAATATATTTTATCTTCTTACAAATTACAAATGATTATTTCCTGAGCACTGAACAGTGTGATGAAATCCATGTCCGTACTGCCAAAGAGTTTAGAATGGATCCTTCATCTTTATTTCATGACAGACACAAATCACAGGAATTTAAGTTTGCTGTTCTCCACACTCTCTCGAATTTCTCCACCAGTTCCATTAAAGATAAAATCTTCCACACAGATTAATGGAAAAGATATAGATTTAATTATTTTCCCATGCACATTAACAGAAGCAGTAAAATGTGTTTTATTTATCGGGGCTGTTCTATACCATCACAATTCTTCGGACGACTTTTCCTCATCAGCATTCTTTGCCTGGGAAGAGCGATGACCTTTCTGCTGAAGTTAAGGTAATTCCATTGCTCAGCTTTAGCAAACACCCCTTAGCACATTAATGAATAATATTTGTGCATTAGCAAACATGCTCCAGAGAAAAAATCAAATCAAATGGGCTTGGATGTTCATAAATTCTGACACTTCTAAGCTCTCGGTGAAAAACTGCTTTATAATGAATTGCATGGGTTACATGTGTTTCACCAAGAGACTTAAGGCTCTACTCTACTTGAACAGACTGAATTTTAGTTAAGGGTAAAATGGCAACGATAATTAAAAATTTTCACAAATCCATAAGGATTTTAATTAAAATCTGACTTTCTAAGCATCAGCTGTGGTCATTCAGTGCTGATTTAAACAACCTAAACTTTGGCAGTGTTCTCCTATGTATGGTAGTTTATACACTTGGTTGCATAGTTAAAAAAAAAAAAAATCTCCTATCTCCTCCCAATAATTTGAGTGCATTTTTGGTGTTGGGACGGATGATAAAAGAGTCTCCACAAAGGTGACTTTGAGATCAAGTGAATCCCACAATGAGTAGCTCGAAATGATCATTACTTCTTAAGAGGAGAAGATGGAATTAAAAAACAAACAAACAAACCAAAAACCAAGTCTTGGTATATCTGTGGTCTTGATATCTTTGTGTAAATCTTCCCTCTCATTAATGCTGATCTCTTCTTTTCAAAGCCTTCTGTTAATACCTTTTCCTGCTCCTGTCTTTTCTTTCCACTCAAACTGCTTGCTTACAGGGCATGTTTATATTTGCCATCTGCTATTCACACCTGTCATTCACATTTGAATTACAATCTGGCTTACTTCTCTACCACTTGCTTAAAACTAAACTTGCTACACTCATCCATGACCTACTTGTTACTAAGCACATGGACACTTTTAGTCTGTTTTACTTACTCTCTTAAACATTTGATAATATGAACACTCTTTTAGTAGAAACCATTGTCTCTTGGTTTCCTTATGGTCTTGGCTTACCACCATTTCCATGGATTCTCTTTATTTGGCTCTGTGTTAGTTCTTCCTCACCAGACCTCTCTTCAGCTTTTGTTATTTGGTTCCCTACTAAGCTCTTTTGTGGTGGCACTCTGCTAAAATCCTTAAGAAGTATTTTAACTTCCATGGCTTCACCTATCTATTTTTTTAACTTCACTAACACCAAATTTGTTCCTCATTTAGTCCTCTTTTCTGTATACTGCAACCCTAAATACAACTCTCTAGAGACACTAGATGCCACTAAATATTAAAAATACAAAAAAGGAGTTAATTAAAATTTGACTTTCTAACCTTCATTTGAGTGTATTTGGTATTGATTTAAACCATGTAATTTCTAGCAATGTTCTTCTTTTCTAAAAATTCTAGTCTGATATTGCACATTTGAGCACACAGTACTCCATGTGACTGGAATTCTAGCCATGAAACAGAGTTATGCTTAAATCTCCAAATTATTTTGCCTTTTAGGTGGCTTTTGAAAATATCTAATTATTTTTATCTTCATTGATCTAGTTCAGTCCAATTTACCACCTTATATTTTCTAAATTATTATAATAACCTATTATGATATGAACTAATGTTTTTTTTAAAAAAATATTCTCTTAGATATCTCGATATGGTCTTTCTTTTTCCATAGATTTGTCACTCTACTTCTTTCCACACGTTACAGCTACAGCAGTTGTTTAAAACTAAATCTGGCTATGTCACTGCCAATATTGAAGTTGTTTATTGAGTTATTATTGTCCTAAGAATCACTTGGAAGTTTAAATCCTTTAGTGCATTCATTCCTCAGATACATTATGCTTGGCACTCTTCAGTGCTTTAAGAATATTAGATTTGAATGTGTTCAATTAGTGGCCTCACTCACCCAGTTCAATATAGAACTTACTGGTTTTCTATTACTTAACTGCCTGACACTCTTTACTCTTTTCCTGCCAACCCCTGAATGCATCTGAGTTCATGACCCTCCTGTACTTTTTGCATGGTTTACACAGTCTTCTCTGATTTTGCCCATTTACTCCTAGCCTCAACCCATTGTTACATTCTTTAAATACCTTATAACTCAGCCAAAATAGCATTTCCATCCAAAAGCATGCACTGGTTCATAAAATCATGCTTTTGCATATGATGATTTCTCTATCTTGAATGTATCTCTATTCCCTTTTATACATAATGAACATCCACTCATTTTAATACTCAGGTCAAGTGACAGGCTTCCAGAAACATTTTCTTTTAATTTCAGATATACATGATCGTTTCTTCCTTTGTCTCACCACTGTAACCACTGTATCATCAGGATACTTCTAATTTAGCTCCAAATTGTTATTACAATTTTTAAAAATATTTCTATTTACCTTAAGAAACCATATATTTCTTAAATTTTTGTATTTTCACCATCTAGCATTATGCCAGATGTAAAGTGGGTGCTCAGTAAGAGTTTTTGACTGTATAACATATAAATAAATTATTTCACAACATTATATAATTTATTTATTTTTTGCTAAAATTTTATCATACCAAGTTCCATCTGCTGATTACTGCCTTGAGTTATAAGCACACAATCCCTAAAGCTTTAGAGGAAATATTAGAAATTGTCCTCACAGAACCAATTTATAATAGATTTATCACAACCACATCACTCCTAATAAAAGCTCTTAAGTGCAAGGATAAATGCCACGCTATTAAATAACTCAAATGCCTTTAAAAAACTATACTTCTCCACCAGGAATGAGTAATTACTTATGACTCTTCGAAATGTGGGCCATTGACTAATTTAGTGAGGATTTTATGATTTAATTGGACTCTATGCTTGAAATTCTTAGGCCCTTCCCTGATGACTGTCAGCTGATGTGATATGGATTCATTTGCATTGTTAAAATGGTGACTCTCATAGCACTATTCCGGAGCTCTTATAGCATTGAATGGTATCCCACTTTATGATTTCCAGACTTTTTTATTGTTTTCCCTACAGGACACATTATACATATCAAAATAAACACCCTGCCTTCCACATCTGACTGTTAACCAGGTAAAGTTTAGATTTACAAGAATTATCTGAATGATTGTTTTTTAATTAGTTACCCACTTTGAGTGATTTAGTCTGAACTTTCAGTTTAGTTGAGAAATAGTGTTATATGCAGTCACTTCTTGGCTCTCTAAAAAAGTAGGAGGCTAGGTAAATTGAAAAATGGTCTGTAGGTCGTGGGTTCCACATGACTGGTGAACATTTACTAATGCTTTTTAGGTGTATAAGACAGGATTCAGTTTGAAAAATAAAAATAAATACAATTTTTTTCTTCATAAATATATCTGGGATCTACTTGCTTTTCCATCTCTACTGCCACCTACTCTGTCAGGTCCAATTTAATTACCTGCTGGTACAGCTGCCTTAGCTTGCTACTGGTCTCACCAACTCCTTTTCTCCTGCAATCTATTATCTAATAATCGCAGTGTCCTCCTTCAGACACTTTAATGGTTCTTAAGATAAAGAGTACCATTTTCTACCTGAACTCTGAGCCTTTATAGTATCTGGCTCCTGCCTCCTTCTCTACTCTCATTTCAATGCCCTCTTGCTCCCTCTGCCAAAAGTTCTACCACAGTGGTTTTTTTTTTTTTCAGATCCACGTTATTTCCATTTCAAGGCTTGTACCTTTGCTCTACATTTTGCTTATAATCTCCTCCTCATTCCATCCCTACCAGCTTGACCCATTCCTAGTTATTTTTCAACTTTCAGCTTAACTATCACATGTTCTGAGAGCCCTAACCTGTCTTCATGCAAAAGGCATGGCCACACTAGTATTTCTTTTAATAATATGCCCTGCAACAATTCTGATGACTAGAAAAAAGATAATTAAGAAAGTGACATGGACTCAAACATTAATATGAGGGTTATTCAATGGAAAAGCTCTTTTAAAATCACCAACCTCTGGAAATAACATAAGTAAAATTTTTAAACATCTGAAACTTATTGATTTAGAAAATATAATGTTTATTCTCATGATTTGAGATGAAATATTTCCTAAACTAAATAATACATACTTGTCTTTTAAATAAGTCATATCCAGCAAAATTAATTGCCTCAGTAACTTGGCGCTACAATATAAAATGTTATGTAGAGTCATAATGATAATTGGTATGCTTTTTTAGGGAACTTCTAAGAACTAGTGCCCTTCTTCCCTGACAAGGTCCTGAAAAATTGAGTAAGAAATCAGAGATGTGAAAGAAGGGCCAAGGTATTAACCTTATGACTGATCATTGCTAAAATATATGATGTCACTTTGTGTGAGAGCCAATTGGACCTGCTGCCTGAACCCTAGAGTCAGGCAAATTCATTAACTCTCATGCCTAGAATTTTCTCTAAGAGTTTCAATGCTCTCAGTGGAAAAGCCATGGATGTAAGAGGCAGAGCTAAACCCAACACGGCAAATGATTCTTCTTCAACTTACCAATATGTACCTGTTGGGAGATAATTCTCCATGAGATTTTTCAGCAAAGGACCTGTATGAATAGCAAACAGCTTTGGGAGTTAGAAATAACATATTCCTCCAGAGGCATTTGAAGACATACTTCCCCAGGAACATTTCAGGGTAATAATTGTAATGCCCTTTCTACAAACATTTGCTCCTATTCCAGAATGATGATTACTCTCTCTCTCCAGAGCCAAACAGAGTAGATGTTGTAGCAGGCCTATCTAAGTTCAGAGTATCCTAATGTAAGGGTTACTTTTCTGGGATACAACCATTCTATGCACAGGTGACATTTAGTCTTCATCATACTGCCTTTTGGGACCTGGCATGTGGGGAGCTGATGCAAGAGGCTGCTCTTCTTTTTGTAATACACGGTAAATCTCTGATGGAGGGATTGTGTATCCTTTTGACACAGTTTATGACTTAACAATAAAGTATTACAGTTCCCCAACAGTGGAGAAACTGTGGGGTAACTCCTCTTTCTGGAAATTAAGAATAGGGATAAGGTGTTTCCTCTTCTGTAAAGAGGATGATAGGGATACGGATAATAATAAGAACAGCAACAGCACAACACTTATCATTTCTTAAATGCTCTCTATGAACTCTGTATGAAGAACTTGACCATCGTCTCTCTTAACTCTTTAACAATTTCATGGGAAAAGTACTTTTATTATCCCCATTTCATAGAAGAAATAAAAGTTTGGAGAAGTTAAGAAACTTTCCCCAAGTCATGATAATATATGCAGAAGACCGAATGATGGGCTAGGTCTGCCTGACAAAGAATCCATGTTCTTTTCTACTAAGTAATAATGAAAGCACTATAGTGAGATTATGTCAGTTTTACTTACCCCTAAATTCCCAATGCCTACCATAGTACCAGACTCTGAAAGTATATTGAGGATATATATCTTTATCAATAGATATATAGTCCATTGTTAAGCTGTCACATCTTCATGATCAATGTGCCTACCTCTACCAGCCCTGCATCACTCAAATTTGAAAAAAAAAAATAACCACCAATAATTTTAATCATATCAAAATAAGTGTAAATAGCCTCTGGGTGAGACTTTGAGGAGTTTGTAGGTCCTCAGGTTTATTTTGAAACATTAAGGTTACAAAGAAATGAGATGAGACTAAGTAAGGAATTATATATTTATCACTTCCTCAGAAAGTTCTTGCAAAGAGCAATTGCAGCTTGAATATAACAAATTGTTCAAATCTAACCATTCTCACTTTGTAGTACTCCTTAAGGAACAAGTCTCCCTGCTTTCTACCTTCCAAACCCAAGAAGCTTACAAGTAAAATTTGAAAAACTATATTAAAGTGATTAGATATGCATATGTTAGAATATCCAGAATATCCAGTGAAATGTACTTCATTCCTTCTTTTGCATTACTTCAGTAAAAAGCTTTCTTGTTGGTTTGTTTAAAGGTGAGAATGGGAAGATAGTTTTATCTTTTCATCTCTAAAACTGGTCTAGGTGAGCTCTTCTCAACCACCAGGCACAAGCATACCAACACCAAAGCAGCATCCATCTTGACCTAACTAAATGTTCCCTCTATGACTTTATGAAACTCACATATTGTATTAATGACAACATTTTCTTTTCTTTTCTTTTCTTTTCTTTTCTTTTTTTTTTTTTTTTTTTTTTTTGTCTCACAGGTTTCTGTAAGCCAGGAATCTTGTAGTTTTGCTAGGTCCTCTGGTCCAGGGTCAAGGAACCAGCTGGTACATGGTCATGCAAGTCTTTCCTGGGGATGATTTTTTTAAAACAGTATTCACTGGCCTATTAACAGAATTAGTTCCTCATAGGTTCTTGGATTGAGGGCCACAGCTTCTTGTTATGTGGGCTTCTCCACAAGACAGCTCAAAACTTGGCAGTTTATTTTCCTCAGATGAATGAATGAAAAAGTAAGAGAGGGTGCCCAATAAGAAAGCTACAACCTTGCTGTAATCTGTCCTAGTCTGTCTGGATTGCTATAGCAAAGTACCATAGACTGAGTGGTTAAAGGTGGGGGAGGGGACGGGGTAATATATTTCTCACAGTTCTGGAGGTTGGAAAATCCTAGATCACAGTGCTAGAAGATTTGCCATCTGGCGAGGGAAGGACTTGCTGTCTTGTTCATAAGAGATATCCATCTTCTTTCTATATGAGGACAGAACTGAAGGGATGAGGAAGCTTTGTGGGGTCTCTTTTATAAAGTCACCAATCTCATTGATGAGGACTCTGCCCTCATGTCCTAATTGCTTTCCAAAGTCTCTACATCCTAATAGCATCACATTGGGAATTGTTTCAATATCGGATTTTTAGGGAGATAAGAAGATTCAGTCTATAGCATAACCTAATCTTAGAAGTGAAATATAATTTTTGCTGAATTTTAATTGTTAGAAATAAGTCTTTAGGTACAAAGCACATTCAAAGAGATGAGATTGATTCCACAAAGTATAAACACAAGGAAACAGGGATGGTTGGGAGTCATTTCAGAAGCTGCCAGCTCAGGTGGTAAGAGTATCTCTACACATTACTGAGAGGATTCCTGTTTCTAACTACAAAGCATAAGTCACCATCACTCCTGGTTAATTCTCCTGTACTCTGCCGAAAGAGGCAGAGTCACTTATTACCTCTGGGTAGCTCTGTATTGTTCCACTTTTATAATGGACTCAGAGCCCTCAATTTTACCATTTTAACTGTTTTCTCTTCTTAAGCTTTTTGGTTGCCTGAAACGTAATTGCTGAGATAAAAAAATAAAAACTAAATTATAATGAGTATATAAAAATTCTCCTATTTATTTTAGCTAAATTATCCTCTCACATGACTGACATTTCTGAGTCGCTTTTTAAAAAGCTTATGGTTATTCGATGATTAACCAACAGTGCTTTCTGCAAGCCATAATATTTTTAATTTTTTGATGGCAATTGATCCAAAGAAGAGCTATGCATATTGCTAGAGAGTAGTATGTGTGTGCATGTGAAATAAACTTGTGAAAATGATCTAAATGAAATTACACCATAAATTTTTCCTAGCTGAAAATTTCTAACTTGGTCTTTCACCCTAAAATAGAGGTTTCAGTCTGATTTGGTTTTCAAACACTTCAGTTTTAGAATATATACTTTATAATAAAGGTTGGAATGTATCTAGGACCAGTTCATGATTTGATTTGATCTATTTTATTTTGTTTTATTTTTACTTTTATTTTATTTTGTACCCAGTTATGCAGTTATCCTATACCCAATGGAAATAACAGAAGTGTAATAAAATAAAATAAATAAAAATTACTCTTAATAGAATATATTTTAGTTTTGTTCCTCAAGTTAGCTTTGAATTCTCTTGCTTATTTTAAATGATAAGCACATACTACTGAAACCTGAAAAAAGGTAATTTTGAAAATACATTTGTTTTGGTTTTGAATAAATGACCCTAAGCTGGAGGTGCACCCTAAAAAAAAAAAAAAACCTGAAGTTTTGGGAAGAAGTTTTAAATCAACCTGGGCTTCTAGTCTATGTGTAGTAAGAAAAGAAAACCTGTTAATCCACTTGAGTTACTAGTCAATCATGAGCAAAATTCTTTAGAAGGGAAAAGTCCAAGAGATAGATGGTCACTGAAGTTGAACCGGCTCCACAGCAGCCAAACTCTCTTGCCAAAGGAAAACAAGATGAAATTTGGAGTTGTTATTCAGTAAGTTTGGTGCTTCTAAACGGTTACATAACCAATTATTCTTCTTTTATTTTTCAATGATTTCTGGGCGATTTTCTAGGCATGGAATAACTCTGAAGTATTCAAGGTTTAATTAGCCAAGCAACTGCCTTTCCTCAGAAGGTCAATGACTTTAAAAGGAAGTGGAGTTTTATATCTATTTTAATTGTATTTCTTATCAGAGATTAACCTGATAATTGAGATAAAATGCTGACAACCTTAAAATAAGGAAGGATAAGAATGCACTTATTTTTTATGAAATAACCCCTCATTATATAAAACATTATGCTTGGCATTAAGAAAGATAAAGACCTACTTTTAAGAAGCTCAAAATCTAACTGTGGATAAGAAATATGCATATATAACTTTACTACAAGCAAAGTTCTATTCTTCTGGAAAAAGCTCAAGGGTGAATCAGCAGGAGCCAGTGGGCAAATTGGTGATATCTAGAGGCATTTCACTATGGCCAGGCTTTTACTTTTCATAATGAAAGAATGTTAGTGTGAGGATGATAATGAAAATTCATTACTGATGTTGACAGTAGTTGCTAATACTGGAAAAGTAAAATTTAATGGAAAAACTTTATAGTAGTTATACAAAAGTAGTACTGAGTATAGTTATTCATAACTATACCTGTTGTCTATTTATAATATAGTAGAATATGTACATTGATAATCATACTTAAGGAACTGAAAAGGACCTATAGATCATTTAAGTCAATTCCTCATTTTAGAGAAAAATCAATCAATCAATTAATCACGGTGATGAAAATATATGAGAAAAGAAAATAAACTGCATTTGCTTCCATGATCACGGGGAGTTGTAGTAATTGCCTTAGAAGTAGAAGGCACTTCTTTCAGAAAGTACCTTAATAAACCATTTGGTTACTAGAATAAGGGTCTTTGAGCCTGATTCAAATAAGAGAATTTTTATATCAAATATGCAAATTGTATCACATTATAATACAAGAAACATGTTTACTTTCCTACTGCTATGATGGTGAAACAGAATGTGGCAAGCACAGTGGTGGGAGTGATTCCCAGGTGTACAGGAGAAAAGATGATTAATGGATGCAGAGACATAAGAAGTTTACTCTACAACATGGTACCAAGTAGAAGCTGACCAATAAAAAGTTGTGTTGGAGATGGTTAGTGAATTTTAAAACTTGTGGAATTAAACTGTTATTTTTATTCATATTTAGCTGAAATTACCCTTATACCACCTTCATAATCTGCAAAACTTCAATAATAGCTTCATATCAACAGCCATATTTATGTTAGAGGAAAAGTGAAGAAAGAACTAATCTAATTTGGGTCAATATGGGGAAATGGGTAGCATGTTTCAGAGATGATAAAAACAGTGCTTAAGAGCTAGGCAATCACAGAAAAGCAGCCTACAGACACTCAGGAGGTAGATTGTGTGCAAACCCACTTTTTGCCCAGATAGGGAGGAAGAAGACAATTAATGGAAGTTGGGGTGGGAAGTAAATCCTACTATTACTTATTTTTTATTTAAGTTTAGTCAGTACATAATATTTTATTAGTTTCAGGTGTACCATATAGTGATTCAACATTCACGTACCTTACAATGTGATTACCACACTAAGTCTAATAGACCCTACTATTATGTCAGGCAAGATTTAAGCCTTCCTTTTTTCCTTTTTTAAAATATTTTTAGGTGACAGGAATTTGGATTATAAACATGGTAAGATATACAAAGGGAAAATAGCCAGGTTATATATAAAAATAGCATTCTCATCCACAATCTATAGCAACCTGCCTAGGAAACCAACCTCCTTATCTACCATAAATACCCAGGAAGCCAGCCTGCTATAAATTAGAATTATAGAAAGCCATATTGCTATCGCTAGTGACAATCCAGGAAGTTAAATAATAACTTGTGCAACAATTGGCTGCAAATGGTCAGGACTTGATTAGTAACTAACAGTTTGCCTAATTTTTATCCCTGTTTCCAAATTAGAATCAATCAGAGAAAGCCCAATGTGCACTCCCACCCAATCATCTAGGATGCCCCTTCTACTTAGCCAGCTTAAAAGTTCCCCAGGATAACAGCTTGCCGTCAAGGCATCCTTGAAGCCTTTCCCTTTTCCACTACAAAGCTTTTCTCACTCCTCTGTTTGCCTTTCAGAACCTGCCAAAATTCAAGAGAAAGGTTGTTGACTCCCGTGCTCTATGGCAAGCTCTGAATAAACAGCCTTTGTTTTTCTCTTCTGATGGATCTTTATTTCCACAAATGTAAAATATTGTTTGAAGAATGAATTGAAATTTCCACCTTCCCCCCAAAAATATTGAAAACCATTATGTAATCCAACACTTTTGTTACATAGATTGAAAACTTGATTTTGAAGAGTATAATTACACCAATGATTTTCGACCTCCTGAACATTAAACTCACTTGGGAATTTTTGAAAACATCTGAAGCCTAAGCCTTATCCCTAGAGAAACTGAGAGGAGCCAAACATAAAAATGTACTGTTTTAAAATCTTGCTAGATAATTCTAATGGGCTGAAAGAGTCTGAGATCTCTGTCTTAGATGGTGGTAAAAAATAGATGCAAACATAGGAAACTGAATCCCTTACCTGTTTTTCACTATCTTGTGGCATTTAGAATCTTTTATCTCAATGTGAAGTAAGAAAGGCAATCCAAAGAAATATAGTAGCATCCCTCCTGGCCAGAATTCAAATACCAAGCAGCTTCACTGGTCTAACAAATGTGATGAAGGAAAGCAAAAATGACCTCTAGGTAGTCAAAATAATGTCACTTGGTCATAGAGGATTCCCTCAAGCCTTCACTCAGAAAATAGGTATTCTTATTTTACACACACTTTTGACAGGTTTTGAAATCTGTTTTTCAGATTTATAACCTCTAGGAAAGGGGCACTGCTTCATTCAGTTTGTTTGATTGCCCTGAGAAATGACACCCAAGAGCAATCAAGGAATTGAGAAGCCACAAAAGCCACAAACTCAGGACCTGCATAACTGCTTATACCACACATCACGGGGTCACAAAACAACTAGAGATCTTATTTCTGGGAAAAAAAATCTCAGCTTAAATAATTGAAATACATATCTGTTACTGTCTGGCTAGTTAAAGACATCAATTTTCAATTATTCAGAAAACTGAATTTTTCAAATGGTATGTTCTTTGAGTTTTTTGCACAGCAGAGATCCTTCAAAGCTTACCAATGCTTTTTAAAATTAACTAACATAAATAAGGAAAACTATTTTAGCTCTTGATCCACCCCCCCAAAAAAAAATGCTCACCCACAAAGGTATACTTTGCGAAGACCAACAGTCTGTCACTTCTAACTATGAACTTTGCTTCATTGTTAATGAATCTTCTTTAGCAAATGCTGTTTTTTCAACTGTTTCTTTCTCTAATTTTTTTACATGGGTTCTGATGATCTACAGCAAGTGAAAGAGTCCTTGGTTATAGTACTTTCACTCCTATTATTTAAATAAAATCCTCAGAGCTAAGTCACAACTGAAGTCAGCATTCAGTTCAGTATAATAGAAATGTCCTCTAGTGAGCCTTGGGTTTCTGTCAGTTCTAATCTTTACAGTTTATAGCCTAAAATAATAAACCATTGCCCTTGATTATCATATTTGAATGATATTCATGTGAATGACACAAAGGCAAATATAGACAATATGTATATTTATTTAATATTTAATTTTTCTCTCCTGCATATGCTTTAGGGAACATTTAGCATATTTCCTATAATGGTGCTTGAAATGAGGTGGCAGCTTCAGTAATAATAAATATAATAAATATATTCATTTTAATGGAGATCACAATAAATTTGAAACATTATAAGCAATGTTTACAAAATTCCTCAAATTCAAATATAGAAAACATTTGGACAGTAGGTGTCAAATTTCGTTCAAATATTTGTCATCAAAAGACACCTCTAAATAGACTCTGGAATTTGTAATTCTCAAGATAGACATCAACTGTCACCCTTCTTAGTCCATGTACTACTCCCAGGCTGAGTCAGAAGGAATAAAATTAACAGGTATTACTTATTTACATATTACTTGAAGTGACTATCAAAGGAATGATTTAAAGTAGGTTGAGTGGCACCTAATACCTGAGGAGTTTGGTGCCTGGTAAAAAACCTATACACAATTTCTTAGCCTTGACCATACACTATTCCAAAGTCTTTACCTAGCAGAAGGCTACCTCCCCCCACTCCCAACCCTCCCCAGACTTGGTGTACAGCAGTGAACTGCAGTTTCTGAAAGGAGATGCAGTCAGGAACACAAGACCCATGGCCAGTCATGCTCTTACATGTATATGCACTTCTAGTCCCAAGACCTTCATTCCATAGTCTCTTTATCTGAGTCCTTGAGGGGTCTTATTCAGGTACCTCAACTGAGATCTCTTTTTGGGGGTGGGTAGAAGAGAAGAAATCCTTAAAAATACTTTTCCCCACTCTGATTCAGCAGTCATACTTTTTCACTCCTAGATTATCCCCCTCACTCTACCTCCCATTTCAGGATTCATAAAGTTACCAAAGCTTTCTGTTGGAGGCTCCATTGGCAGTGAGATGATCCCATATTTGTGCTGACACACCGGACCCTCCGCTAGTGCACCATTCCACTGGGGGAAATGAAAGAGGAGGAGTCAGAAGTTCCTCTGATTTTAGACTCTTGCTTATACCATAGCAGTAAGTGATCAAAGTGATTAATTCTTTCATTTTTGGCTTGTTGCTTTAATCAGTTACTCTGACACCTGACAGCTCAGCTCTCTCTATTCCAGCTCCTGACACTAACCCACATTAGTTTCAACCCACATCTTGATCCAGTCGCCAAAGAAGGCTCATAATAAAACATTTCTGCAATTGATAAAATTTAAGAATTTAACATTACTGTACTTCATTGCCACAACTTTAGGGGATGTGTTGTATAACAACTCATAATACTTGAAGAGTAATTAACTGAATGTCTGAAATCTGAGACTTCTTCACCCTCCACTGGATGACATTATGTTTCTTTTTTATTAATCCCTCTACCACATACTGAGTAGTCCTGTGCCATCCCTGAGCAATCCAAGACCCTCAACTCTCAGACATTACCATCCTCAAGCCTAATCTCCTCTTTACATGCTTCATTTCTGATGAAAATTCTCTTCGATCTGTGCTCTGTTCACACTATGTACCTATTGTTATAACAGCTTAACCTTAATGAGCCACACAGAACAGTATGATGGAGACTTTCATTTCATGAGCCTTTCAGTAATGCTTCCACCCATTCTTGTATATGAATATGCTTCATCTTTCCATAATTCCTAAAATTGGATCTGTACCTTCCTGGGAAAACTTCCAGCACAATTTTTATATAATGACTATTCCAAATTGTCAAAAAACTGTTGGATGCCAGTGAAATCATTCCCAGGCTCTCAGCCCATAATAGAAAGACTAATCTACACAATTGAGAATCAGAAATTTATTATATGGAAAATCACAGATAAAATACTGAGATGTTGGTAGTGATGGTTTTGGTAGCAGGGGAGTTTTTGGTGTTTGAGGCTGAGACGTGACTACATGAGTACTTTGTTTCAACAATTTTTGCTAATATGTTTATTTGCAAAGCACAAAAACAGATTCACAAAAGGCTCTCACAATAAAAGAAAACATCTTTAAGCTAAAAACAAAACAAAACAAAAAAACTCTACCATATTTGCTTAAGCAGAGATTTTCCCAGAACAAAACATGATAGTTAACCAATGATACCATAAAAAATTAATTAATTAAAAAGAGAGAAAGAGAGAGACTGAGAGAGAGAGAGAGAGAGAGAGAGAGAGAGAGAGAGGGAGAGAGAATGGAGAAAACACTTGGAAGTTTCCTGGCCCCTGAGATATGTCTCCTGTTGTTCTCCTCAGGCCTTGAGAATACATGTAGAAGGACCATCACCATGTCAGGGTAAGCCTTTTGGGGTGGGGGCATGGATAAGTGACCCAAACAATAGATGTAGAATAGCAAGATCTTTTGAGAAAGTAATCAAGGCTTTGTTTCTTACAGTTCCTAACAATCTACCCACTGGCATTTTAAGGCCTCAAAGAGAATTAAAGATCAGCCTAGAAAAAAGAAGACATCAAAATTTCAACATAGATTGTTTTGCATGTGTGGAAAGAAAAAGAAATAGAAGTCAAAACAAGTTTTATTAACAAGAACTTAATTTTAATAAAATAAAGAATTTTTGAAATTTTTAAAATTTGGCTTTGCATATAATGAGGAAATTCTAAAAGAGTTAGAATTTTGAACTGCTGCGATGAATCCCTGAGTGAGGAAGAAATAGAGGATAGAACATCAGATTTCCTAACCTCAAGGGAGGCAATGAGAATTTAAGAAATTCTTCAGGATTCTGAGTAGAGGTGTGGCTGTAGAGGAAAGGGAGAGAATAGATAGAAAATTTAGAAACAAATTGGAAAGTTATAGCAATACTTCATATATGTTCTCTGTTAGGGTTTAAAAAAATTAAAAATGGAAATGGAAGACAAAATAAAATAATCTATTAAGCATAAACAATGCCTCTTAAGTTAGTTTAAATTAAATTATGAGGACATAAAAGAAATTCACAAAATATACCTGATTCAGTGAATATATATGTATTTATATTTAATGTATAATTAATTATACATGTTCATGTCATTTCGTATTTATTAAACAAATAATATTAAATATAAATACATAAAATAAGATAATTATTAAATAATATATAAAATGTAATTAATTATGTATTATATAATATATATTTATATGTGTTTAACCCCTCCATTAGATATTATGCTTTCATTTTGGGTGACAGAAACATAAGAACGATTCATCAAAACCGTGTCTAATGACCAGAGCTTATGTTCTGTGAAAGCTTTCTAAGAATAACTGCATGTATTGCTTTTCTATTGCTGTTGCAAGAAATTACCACAAATTTAATGCCTTAAAATAATACAAATTTATCATCTTACAGTTGTGGTGGTAAAAGTCTATAAGTCAAAGTGTCAGCAGGTTTTCAGTTACACCTCATTCCTTCTAGAGACTCCAGGGGAGAATTTGTTTCCTTATCTTTTCCAGCTACTGGAGGATGCCTATGTTCCTTGGCCCATGATCTCTTCCTTCACCTTCAAGGCCACCAGCTTAACATCTTCAAATCCTCTGTCACTCTGACCTCTGCTTTCATTGTCTGAGTCCCCTGCCTCCCTTTATAAAGCACCTTGAGATTATACTGGGCTGACACGCATAATCCTTGATTATCTTCCTATGTCAATATTTTCAGAGTCTGAAAAACTCTTGTTGCCTTATAAAGTAACATATTTACCGGTTCTGGAGAATAAAGCTTAGACATCTTTAGAGGAATATTATTCTGTCTACCACAGTATACCAGAACATAAAACATAACCTTTGTTAAATCAGAATCGAAGGTATAGATTTAGCATATTATAACAAAAGCTAATGTCCTTTTGGAGAACATGAGTTTTTCTTGAAAATCCAGTTAATTATTTCCAATCTAATTCTTACACTAATTTCTCGTTTTATTCTTCTCAAAGAGGCATGCAAGAAAAATTAGCTAATTGGCTAAAATTAGTAATTATTGGGAAACTATTTTCTGCCATTACTAACAAAAATATTGTCCTCAGTAGGTTTAATTAATGTAAGAGAAATTTTAAAGTGTAAAGGTAGTTTATGCCAGCATCATGCCATTAATACCCTACAATAATCCACCATTCACCCCATTTGAAAGCAAAAAAGAAAGGCAAAGTGATTTCCAAATTTTATTAAACACGTATTTTTCACTAGAATTAAATTATGCTTTCACTAGAATTAAATTATGCTTAAATTTATATGCTTTTTCACATAAAATATTACTTGACAACATATATTACTGATATTTACATGACAAGTTATTAGATAGAATAATTTACACCTTACAAACTTATTAAACCTTTTAATAGCCAGTCTTTTTCCAAGAAGGATTAAAGTAGATCATGTGTTCACATTAGCTCATGATAGCCTTAGCCATAAATATTGTCACCTTTAACTCAAAGAATCATGTGATAATAAACCATAGAGACACCCCACCAACATTTTTTTCTAAATTAAAACACAAATAGAAGATAGTTCAATTTGTTGTTTTACTTCCCCACATTGATACATGTAGGGGATATAAAAGGAAAACACACAAATACCTAGAGGTAAAAAGGTGTTATCATGGAGCAGCAGGTGTTGAGAAGGGCATATAAGAGACTTTAGACAAATGGGACGTAATGTGTGAATAGAATGTCAACTTGGGAACTTTGGTGAAAACTGGGAGAGAACTTTGAGGGATGAACAGCAGCCAACCGTACTAAAGGATTTCTTAAATGTAAACATTAATGAAGGGAAGAACTATCAGATATCCAAGAAACACCAGAGAGCAAAGAAATGAAAAACAAACAGAAGGCATTATCTCCAAGGAAACAGGTCCCAGAGCAGCCAGAGTAGGAGTCAAACTGAATGAAACTAATGATTTCAGAAAGGTGAGAGATATTTAATCAATGGAACATCAGCAGAAATTGTTAGCAATAAGTAAGTAAATAAATATACAAACTTCCTGGAGATCTCGAATATGAAAAAAATAGTATTTTAATTTAAAAATAGTCAGTAGTTGTCCTGAACAGTAAACAACAAAATTTGTACTCAAGTATTATTTTTTCAGTGTATCAGAAAGGAATTATGACATGAAAATTATAAAAATTGAAACAAAGATAAAAAAGTAGAGTTTGAAGAGAAAGGAAAGACTAATAGTAATTACTGATAAAAATACTACTGCTTTATACATATTGAGCTTGCATTAAGATGTCCTATTAAACATTTTTAAAAATAATAATTTATTTAAATTTACTAATTTATTCTTTTGTATTTTTATATAGACAATAACAGCATCTTCAAACAATAAAAAACATTTTTACTTCTAATTTTCTAAATTTCACAAAAATTTAAAAAATTCACAATTTATAGTAGCAACAAATAATAAAAGCTCCATTTCATCAGCAAAAGAATAAAATGATAAAAGTATGAAATACTATATAGTACTTAAAGTAATAAACTGACATAAATAGAAATGTGAATGGATTTTTAAAAAACTGATTTTGAATAAATTAGTTGTGAAAGAAGAATTGTGGTAGTATACATTTTAATGTAACATGTTAGAGGAAACATTAAATGTTATCATTCATGGCTTGTGGATTTTACATATATAAGAACAGCAAAAAAATATATTAGAAACAATCACCTGAGATATATTATAATAGACGTTTGTTGGAAGTAAAAAACAAACCTGGGAATGGAAGGCATGTGTAAAAAAAGTCAAAAATAAGAATTGGGGGATTACTTGAACCAGTGAAGAAATTATGCTACCAGATAAGAAATATTGGTTAAAACAATGCAATTATTCCTAGCTAAAGCTTGCTATATCAAGCCAAACCAAACCCAACACAAACATTATAAAATTTAAAAATAAAAATAAGTGGAGAGTCACAAAAACAAACAAACAAACAGTTATATCACGTTGTCTTTGCCCTTTCTGGAAGACACTTGAAAAAGAAGGCAAAATGTATAATTGTCCTAACTTTTATTATTAGAAAAGTAGTTATAGTGTGGCCGCCTCAGAGTAAACAATAAACAATGCATATGCATACTTTATGGGGTCATATTGTGGGGATAAAACAATAATTTCTCATTAACATCTCAAAGCCTAAAGAAGTGGAATTTATAATTCAGTCTAACAGTGCTGCCTGATAGTAATCAAAGTCTTGGCCATGGAGCATAATTCAATGGCCCCTTCGTGAGCAACAACATGAAAGGTGCAAGCTTGCTCGTCTTCAAATAACTGTGCCTGACCGAAGATTACCTGTATGCACCAACTAAAAAAAAATGCAAATATTATTTATGAATTCAGATAAAAAACGCATCCAGATCTTATGGTATTACCTGAAACTAATAAAAGTAAATGACTTAGAGTGCCCCAAACTTACATCTAAATAAATAAATAAATTAGGATTTATCTCCAAGAGTTGTAAGGGGGTTTCCAAACATGAAGTCCTGCATAGAATAAGCCTTATTTTATATCTAAGATACATGACTTTTAAGATAGAAATTACTTCATTTTGATGGTTTTAGCTCTTTATCTTTTAACCTGTAGGGAAAAAATATAATAGTGATAAGGAAGGTCTGGACACACTGCTTGTGTTTAGTATTGACATTACCAATATTCTATAGCCTGTAAAGTTGTTTGGTCCAAATTTTATTTCTGTCTTTCAAATACTGTTTGTATTCATTGGCTCCTGTGATGATTTCCAGGGATTTGGATGCCAGGATTGATTAAGTCACTGCCAAAGCTCTACTCATAGACAATCTGGACTGAGACTATTGTTTCCCCAAGGGTTTCTCCACAGTGTTAAATATGTGAATCCAAGAGGAAAACAACAGGTCTTGTTGATCAATAGATAGAATCAAATGTAGCTGAATGGCAGCCTTTGGGAGAAATCTAGGATATATTTTGCTTAAATAAGTCTAACAAGCTGCCTATTGTCTATAAACTCCACAGATAAAACCCTCTGACATAGATAAAATCTCTTTGATGCTCGAAATTAGGGAAGAGAGGTTGAAAGACCAGTGTTAAAATCTGTTTCTCAAAGTTCAATCCATGGATTGCTTCCTTCAGATTTGCAGAGATGTGCTTATTAAATATTCAGATTCCTTGTAGTCTTACTTAGAGTTCACTAAACTCTCTGAAGTAGGCCTAAAAACACACATTTTAACAATTCCCTCACAATAAAATGCTAACCTAGAGGATTTTAATTGTAATTCAGTGACTTAACAATTCTTCATTATTACTCATTAGACCAAGATCTATTAGATGGCTCAGAAGTCATTGATTTTTCATTATAAATGCAATATGAGTCCTCACATTATTGTCATTCAGGAATCTTTCCTGAATGACAATCTGCCTTTCATGTATTAAAGAACAGTGTGTAATTCCATAATATTAGAAAACATGGATTTCATATCTCATGTTTCTGTGTAAATAATTAAATGTTTTTTAAAATTAAATTTATTGAGGCGACCTTGGTTAATAAAATTAATAAGATTTCAAGTGTACAATTCTATAGCACATTGCCTGCATATTGCATTGTGTGTTCACCACCAAAAGTTAAATTTCCTTCCGTCACCATATATTTGACCCCCTTTACCCTTAACTACCTCCTCACCTCCTCCCTTTCTCTCTGGTAGCTACTAAATTGTTGTTTTTGTTTGTCTGTCTTGTTTGTTTGTTACATCTCATGTATGGGTGAAATCATATGATTCTCATTTTTTTTCTGTCTGACTTACTTTACTTAGCATGATTATCTCAAGATCCATCCATATTGTCACAAATGGCGGTGCTAGATTTTTTTTTCTTAAGACTGAGTAATATTCCATTGTATATATGTACCCCATCTTCTTTATTCAACACTTTGGTTGTTCCCATGTCTTGACCATCAAGAATAATGCTGCGATGAACACCGGGGTATGTATATTTTTACAAAGAAATGTCTTCAAATTTGGGGGGCAGATACTGAGAAGACAGATTGCTGGGTCATATGATAATTCTATTTTTTAATTTTTTGAGAAACATCCATGCTGTTTTCCATAGTGGCTGTACCAATTTGCATTCCCACCATCAATGTATGAGGGTTCCTTTTAACTACATGACATTATTAAAGAAATTTAAAAAGACACAAATTAAAGGGAATATTTTACATTTATGGATTGGAAGAATCAACATAGTTAAAATGGCCATATTACCCAAAGCAATATACGGATTTAATGTAAACCATCAAAATCTCAATGGCATTTTTTTTTTTTTAAAGTGAACAAAAAAAACCACATCAGATCTTTATGGAATTACAAAAGATCCCAAATAGCCAAAGCAATCCTGAGGGGGTGGCAGGGGGGAGGGAAAGGGGGTTGAGGGGAAAGAAGTCCGGTGGTATTACACAGCCTGACTTGAAATTACTTCATAGTGACAATATTCAAAACAGCATGGTATTGGCAGAAAAACAGACACACGGACCAATGAAACAGAATTGAGAGCCCAGAAATAAAACCACAAAAACATGGGCAAATAATTTTCAACAAAGGAGTCAAAAACATACAATGAAGAAAAGAAATAATGATAAACATGCAATGAAGAATAAAGAAATGATACTGAGAAATTTGGAAAGCCACATACAAAAAAAAATGAAACTGAATGTTTTAAAATATGATAGATAATACACAAACTTTTAAATAACTCTTATAGGATGGTTGGTTGAGTCTACTGTTCAGAAAAAATTTTGGTTAGGGTGTACTATCGCATTATCATTCTTACTTAGGAATTAGTGATTTAGCTTTGAAGCATCACTAAATGAGACTGGGAGGATCCTGAAAAATAACTGGAAGAAGGAAAAATAAATCCATCTTTTTATTTAAGGCATGTATTACCTCTTAAAACAACTAAACATGCCTAGGTATCCTACTTGCCTTATTATTAAAAATAAAAAATAAAACAATACTAATGAGAAAAATTAAATTAGACAAAAAGAAAATGAGTTAAAACAAAATTTAATATAAAAATGCAATTATCTGGGATAATTTCATAATGCTAAGAGAAAGATAATATATTAAAAAATCTAAAAGTGAGAAGAAAACAAAGAATTTGCAAAAAAAAAAGGTAAAAGCACTTACAGATAACTAAACTAAATTCAAATAGAATTTTTTAAAAGGACTAAAAATTTAAAGAATAAAATAACAAAAAAATATGTAAGAACACAAGACCCATTTATGAGGATGCAGATTAAAAGAACAATCTGAACAATGTATATGAGAAAGTCCAAAGTTTAACAACCATGAGGAGAAATGAACATAGTCTTCTAGGATGAAGTAGTTGCAAATCTCCAGAAAAATCTCTTGTTGGCTTTCCATGGTTTAAGTACTTTCCGGGAAATCCCCACCCCAGCCCATCCTCCAGATCCAGACTTGAATGACAAAGAAAGACTATTTGGTAACTCTCCAACAAACTTATCCCAGGTTGGGGGACAGAAGAGGTAGATATTACGTTTCCCACCCTCTGAAGAACATAACTGTTTTCTACCCACTTTGCCCCCAAAGCCCTTACCTACCTGCAAAACTCTTCTACCTCATTAAACAGACCATCTGTAACAACAGACCCACACTGAAAAACTTTGAAGATATTTTTTGCCTATATTATTAGTAGATTAGTAACATAGTTATTTTTCAGAATTATTTGACATATTTTATTTTATTATTTATGGAACTATAGCTACATAAGGAGCTATATATAAGCAATTTCTGTCAGAGCCACCATTTTAAATATTGTACCATTTGTCAGATATCAGTTAGACCACGTGCCCCAATTTGGGGTTATAAAATGTGAATACCATATCCACATAATAAAAAAATAATAATAAATCAGCACCTGTTAAGTGTTGTTTATTTTATTTAAGTACATTAAAACTAAACCTCAAAACAACTCTACAGGGTACATGTTATTACTTCTGTTTAATAAATGAGGAAATGAAAAAGAGGTTAACTAACATGTCTAAAATGACATACCTATAACACACTGGCAATCATATTTGATTTTAGGTCTCTATGACCCCCAAACTCATGCTCTTTCCTTAATGATACATACCTCTACATGCTCTCTAGGCTTATAAATGAAGGCAGCCCCTGCCATCAAGCATTCACATTTCAATTCTCCACAAAGAAATTCTTAAATTCTCTTCCTTTTTACCTATATAAGGCATGTTATCTGATACAACTTAGAATAACCATAGGAGTACAAATAAAATATAATGTAGTGATAACGTGAAGTATGTTGTTAACTTATGTTAGAGTATTTTCAAATTGTTCTACTGTACAAAACTAAAGTTGCCGTATATGACAAATTTAAATGTCATACTTTGTAAAACATGTGTTTTCGAGCACATGGATAGTAACAGTGAGTTCTAAAATTAACTTCATTTTATCAAAACTATGTGAGTATAGATAGATAATTGTTGAATTATAAAGAATTTGCTATAGTTCATTTTATACTAAGCCCTACACATATGTAGGAGTTGTTTTATGTTCTGCAATATTACATGGTTGGTTTATTAAAACATTGTTCAAATACCACAATTATTGCCATAATTTTAGGTAAATTTAAATTAATGTGTCTGTTTTTGATAAATTTCATTTACATTAGGCAAACATGAAATTATTGCCACATTTTCGATAAAATCTCATGCATTATTTCAGCTTGTTCATTGGTGCCCAATATATAAAGTGTTTTGTTTGTTTTGTTTTTGCTTTTAAGAAAAATTTATATCACTTTCTGCACTCCCACTTTTTGTTGTATATTTTAAGAACACTAGTAGTAAGCTGCATGACAAGTTAATTAATCAAGCTTTGTACAGCAAAATATAAGTTTGCATTTTTGGATGTTTACTAGTTACAAAAATATGCTAATGGTACATAATTGCATTTTGCCTTATGGCACACTTCAGGCTCTTAAATGAGAAAGTATCACTCTAAGAGCATTCCAGACTCCAGAGAGACTATTTTTTCTTAAAAGCAAGTTTGATGCACAAGTTTTTCTTTCAAAAAGATTTTACCAGAAAATATAGTACACTGAGATTGGCAAAATACAGCTTTTTGCTCTCTCTCTATACATCATTAATGTCAGCTGTTTAAAAATGAATGTCTCTGAGCCAGTTTGCAGCAAGTTTTATGGCTGCAAAAGTGTTTAGTCAGAATGTGATTTGTTTCCGACACCAGATGCTGCCTGTGATGTTTTTGTAGGGAGAGAATAATGAAGGGAAGTGGCTGCATAGATTCTGTTCATTAGGCTTTTCATTTAAATTGGGTCACAGTTCAAGACATTCTGACAAGGCAGTGCCATTCCTGTACTGATCCAAGGATTATCATTTTGATAGACAGTGAGCATTCCACCTCAACAGCTTTTGGGCAATGACTTTGGTTTACAGTTTGCTAAGGCAGCATTTGTTTTATATTAGAATATGAGAAGGGTGGAAAAGTTCACTGAGTAATTTGCGTTTGGAGATTAATTCAATACGAGGAGAACACAGTTTTCCTGTCACTTGTCAACTCGTCTATTAACAAGAAGGGAGAATTAATTGACACATTTGAAAGTGAATATGTTCAACTTCTTAAGTTTGAAAGCTTCTACTTATATAGCTAGTGAAAGACCAAGATATTTCTGGTTTGTGATCCTGTATCATAGAAGGGAAGAGTTCAGATCAATTGCAAAACTGGTGGGGACGGAGCATAGCCAAAGCTCATAGCTGGAAATTTGCACACATTTAAGAAGTAGTTATTTCTTTTTAACACATTGCAGTCAAATCCAAACATTCTGCTCAACATTTGAAGAGTCACCTGCTTTTTGAGAGAGGTCAATTCTAATTGCCTGGAAGCACTGATCATTCTCCTCAGCTTGTCTTTCTAAACAGGAAAATCCAACTATCCTCATCAGCTTGAGACTTGTTTTCTCCCCTCAGTTATAAGCTTTATTCTATCTTCTTTCATTGACTCTATCTAAATAGCTTACCAAAATGTATTTATTACATGTGTATGCCTATGTTCCCTCTATTTTTCTCTGTTCATTTCTACTATTGTTGCCTGTTAGATTCTTCAATGTTGTCACAAATCTATCCTCTAATTTCTTAGACCCTCTATTAGTAAACTTGATTTGAAAAGGTACTAGCCACAAAAATTATATTAAATTAATAATAAATATAAATATAAGAACTAAAACTATAAAACTTTTAGAAGAAAATACCTGAGTAAACTTTTGTTATGTTACGTTATGCAATTGTTTCTGAGATATGACACCAAAAGCGCAAGTGACAAAGAAAAATATAAATTGGATTTTATCAAAGCAAAAACATTTGTGCTACAATTACTACCATTAAAAAAGTGAAGAGACAATCCACAGGATGGGAGAAAATATCAGCAAATCATATATCTGATGAGAGACTTGTACTCAGAACACATAAATAACTTATAATTCAATGATAAAAAGACAAGTGGCCATTTAAAAAAGAGGCTGTGCACCTGACTAGACTTTTCTCCAAGGATACACAAATGGCCAATAAGCACATGAAAATATGTAAAAATATGTTTAGCATAATTAGTTATTAGGTAAATTCAAATAAAAACCATGATGATTGATATACAACACTACAATCGCACAGATGGCTATAATAAAGGAGACGGACAATGAGTGTTGGCAAAAATGTGGAGAAACTGGAACCCTCATACATTGCTGATGAAAGTGTAAAAGGTACAGCACCATTGGAAAACAGTCTGGCAGTAGCTAAAAAAAAAAAAAAAAAAATAAAAAAAGGAAAAAACAAAAACAAAAAAAAAAAAAAAACAAAAAAAAAAAAAAAAAAAAAAAAAAGCATGTGAAAAAATGTTATTCATAGAACATGATTTATAATAGCTCCAAATTGAAAACAACCCATTTTTTAATTGACTGATGAATGCAAAAACAAAATATATTACTAAACAATAAAAAAGAATGAAGCACTAATTATGACGTGGTTAAACTTTGAAAACATTAATTTACATGAAAAAAAGCCAGTTACAAAATACTATGTTATTTAATTTTATTTATATGTAATATCTGGAAACTAAATTAGTAGTTATCTTGGCTTGGCATAAGAGAGGGTGGTTGGATGAGGAATTACTGTTAATAGGTACAAGATTTCTTTTAGGGATGATGAAAATTTTATTAAAGTAAATTATGGTGATGGTTGCACATCTCAGAGAATGGACTAAAAAACAATGAATTGTATACTTTAAATGAGTGAGTTTTGTGAATTATATTTCAATAATGCTGTTTAAGAAATGCTGCTAGTAACAAAAAAAGGATATTGACTTTTAACTTCTGTTTTAAACACAACCAGAAATGTATGAATCCATCTACATTTGGTTGCAATCCATTGTTGGGTCACAGCATCAATTTAGTTGGGTAAGTTGAGCATATATGTAAACATGAAACAAAATAGAATAAATTAGAAAAAAAACATAATAGAATAGAATACAATAGAAAAGGGAAAGAAAGCAAAGGAAGGAAACAAACAGAATAGAATATATTAGTGTACTTAAGTACAATAAGTTATATTTTACTATGGCTGGTGATTTAAAAAATGTGAGAAACACTGATATATACATTCAAAACTTCCCTTCTCTGCCTAGGCAAGTAGATGAAAATATTGGACAAATAGATGAAATTATTTTATCTTCACAAAACTATCATACTGAGTTTAAATGACCATTTATTTTTACACTTGCTATTTGTCATCAGTGAATAGGATCCCATGCTTCTAAAAACACTAGAAAATTGGAAGAGAGAGAGCACTACACAAGACTTTACTCAGAGAAATAAAACTTCAATGTTAGCCAATGTTTATATGAATGACAGCAGTGGCTTAGACTATACTCCTTTGCAAGGAGATTTAATTGTTCTGACTTTTGTCTGCTGTTTTATTTGGCTTTGGTGTTTCTTAAAGTGTGATACCATTTAAATCACAATCACACAGATTCATATTTGGTTGTGTCATTAGTGCCTATCGCACAGCTTGTCTGAAATTGTTAAACAGTAGTCTGTTATATTTGGGGAGTGATTTATTCTAACATGAAAGTATCTTCTACCAAATAAAAAATAAAATAATCTTCTTTGCCACACTATTCTAAGACATAGCCAGCAAACAACAGAAAAATTAAATGAAAAGGGTACTCAAGAGGTGCAGTAGCACCTCTTCTTTCCTTCCTTATGACAATCAGCTTGCTTACTGCCCAGACAGAGGTACCAAGCTTTGCAGCTCTCCACAGCTATTCTCATTAATTCATAAAGCAAAAATATTTCATAGAGAATGTATGAAGGAGAAGAAAAGTATTTCCCATGAGTACGTTAATTATAAGGCATTACATAAGATTAGACTTTGCAAAAGGGAATAAGCAAAGTCCAAAATATCTGAGGGTCTGATTGTAAAGCTCTCAAGCACAACCTGGATACTTCATTAGCTACAAAGAGGAGTCAGCTGGAAAACAAAAATAGGGAGCCTGAGATCCATGAGATGAAATCAGGTTGGCCGGCAAGGCACTCACAGACTGTGTCTTACCTCTACCATCCCAAACCTCCACTATTTCATAAGAATTATACTATTATCACAATCCAAAACAGATCTATGATTCATTTTGTGTTTATTTTAGCTTATTAACTTTATTTTTAAAATAATAGTCAAATTTAGATTTAAAAAAAACTCAGTTACTCTCAAGACTATGTCTTTTTCTGTATTAGAAAGCCCTAAACTGAAAGAAGAAATTCCCCCTTGCTAATTTTACATGGAGATTTATGAGTCACATGACTCTTCAGATTGTCACTATGAATATAAAATCAGAAATCAAGTAATTCGCCTATTTTTTAAAAGGCTGTCTTCATGAGGCTCATTTCCTCTTGGGTGTTCTACTAAAAATTGCACAGTCCTTTGAGATAAAGAATACTTTTTGGGCTTTCCAGACAGCCAGTCCATATTACCCTATTTTTCCCAAGGTCAGAACAGAGCAACCCTTACTAGCAACAAAAATCTTAGTTGTCACACAGTAGAATGAAGCATTTTCACTCAACAGTGAAAGTTTGATGCTTTCCATCAGCCTGTTTCTGTGAAATTTTAGATGAAGGCATAGGAGTCAGACCTAAGTTCAAATTCTAAGTTTTCTATTTATCAATCATATTACCAAAGATTCTTTGTTCTCTCATCTGCATAATGGGAATAACACCTCCTGAAAGGCTTTGTAGAATCAACATAGAATATTAAAATATGATAATTTAGATAAAGTTCAATATTTAATGAATTTCAATTGAATTTATTACTTGGGGGGAAATAGTAGGTTTAAGTGACTATGTCTTTGTATCTTATGTTTTTCCTTGTAGATCTTATTGTTACGGTTACCTAACCACTGGCAGAAAAGTACTCTCACTTTTTCTCTCTGCTGCACCAGAAAATAGGCAGAAATTGAATTGAAACTAAACACAAAATCAGCTCTCAGAACTAAAACATGCAGAAAAAGAAGAAAAGTGAGCATATTGCTTCTCCAAAACTCTGGTTGTTGTATAAGCTTAAGCTAGAGTTTTTGAACTTCAACATGTTCCTGACATTTTGGGCTGGATGGTTGGTTGTTATGGGGTGTGGGTGATTGTCCTGCCTGTGTATTATACAATGTTTAACAGCATTTCTGGTCTTTATCCACTAGGTGCAGTAGCATTTCTACTTCCCCCCCCCCATATGACAATTAACTCACTCACTGCCCCCACTTACAGCCCGGAGAGAGACTTCAGACTGTAAGGCAAGGAGGGGATTCTAGACAGAATTCACTGGAATTCATGGGATAAGAAGATAGAACTAAGATTCCAGAAGACCAAGACATTTAGAATTTTCAGAACAGAATAACTGAGACAAGAAACATTTACACAACATGAAATACATAGAGATTTAATCAAGTCAGTGAGCTCAATAGATTAGGGTTCCGAGGAAATGCCATAGAGTAAACCAAGCAGATAGAGGAAGAAGATGAGTAGAATGAGACCACAATCACTTGAGAGCAAATCAAAGGTGTAGGTCAAAATCTATCAAAGAAAGGTCCAGAAATTTATAAAAATGGAGAAGTAGAGGAAACCAGCATCTAGACAAGTAGCTGAAGCTGGAGTCTTGAAATGTAAATTTCAGGGTATGATGATAATTAGGCCACCATTTGAAACTCGAAGAGTTAGATGTATTTCCCACTATAGTCATGCTTAATGACAAGGATGTGCTCTGAGGAATGCATCATTAGGTGATTTTGTCATGCATACATCGTGTGCTTGCATAAACTTGGATGGTATAACTAACTACTGCACACCTAGGCTACATGGTATGGCCTATTGCTCCTAGCCTATAAAACTATTACTGTACTGAATATGGTAGACAATTGTAACACAATGGTATTTGTGTATCTAAACATATCTAAACATAGAAAAGGCACAGTAAAAATATGTTATAAAAGGTAAAAAATGGTACACCTATACAGGACACTTATGGTAAGTAGAACTTGCAAGACTAGAAGTTGCTCTGGATGAGTCAGTGAATGAGTGGTGCATGACTGCAAAGGCCTAGGACATGACTGGACACTATGGTATAGATTTTATAAACTTTTCACACTTAGGCTACATTAAAATTTTAAAAAATATGTATTTTTTTCTTGGACAATGAATTAGCTTACTGTGACATTTTTACTTTATAGGCTTTGTATTTTTTAAATTTTTAACTCGTATTAATGCTTAGCTTAAAACACAAATACATTGTACAACTTATAAACATATTTTTTTATATTTTTACTCTATAAACTTTTTCATATTTTTAATATTTATTTACTTATTTCTTCTTTACTTCCTAAACTTCTTTCATTAAAAACGAAGATGAAAACACACACATTAGCCTAAGCTCACAGGGTGTCAGGATCATCAATATCAGTCTTCCACCTCTACATTTCACCCACTATAAGGTCTTCGGGGGCCATGACAGGCATGGAGCTATCATCTCCTAAAATAACAATGTCTTCTTCTGAAATACTTCCTGAATGTCCTGCCTAAGGGTCTTCTTGAAGAGGTGACATTCTTTTCAGAAATATGTTGATGGTAGTTTGCTTGTTTTTTTTTTTTTAATTTCTTCTTATTATTGTTTTTTATTATAGATTTGCTTATAAACATATATATATATGTTTATATATAAACATATATATATATATGTTTATATATATACATATATTATGAAAATTTTTTGGTGTCAAGGTCCAAGTTTTTAAATTTAAAGAATTTCTTGAGGTCTGCAAAAGCATCTGCTAAACCTTTTGCTGTAAATTTTCTTGCAAGACCTTTTTTTCTTCTCTTGTAAATTTCTCTTATTAAGCTATGCATTCCTGTTTGGGCTCCAACAACCCCTCATTATTCAATTCTTCAGGTAACCACTTCTAGGAGTTCCTAGTGTCATTCTCATTGACTCTCAGGTTCAAGTTTTTTGCCATCTCAACCATAACCTTGTTGATTTTTTTTGCAGCTTTTGTGCTATAATATTAGGATGGCTATGATTTTACCAAGAAGATAGGAATTTTTCAGCTCTATCATAATCTTATAAGATCATCATCGTATATGCAATTTGTCATTGACCAAAACATTTACGTGGTGCATGACTGTATTCTAGAAGTGAACATGTGAGTATGCAATGGGAGAAAATGAATAAGCTGTTTGGATAATAAACATCTGAAAAATATGGTAAGTTTTCATATTTAGCCAACCACTGATAAAGTTAGTGGATGATCAAGATATGTAGTACTTTTACATCGCATATAATGGAGTGATAATATTAAAGAGGGGTCAAGCCAGCTCTTAGATGCTTTTCTCTCTAGCCTGTGTGAACCTTATTCTTTTTTGAGAATCTCTAGAATGCTTTCTTTTTATAGACCTGGTACTTTAATTTACTGACCTGTTTGTTGATGTCAATGTTCTTGTCAATATGGTCTTGCTTCCTCAACTAAATTCTGCGCATCTTAAGGTCAGGAATTTTGTCATCTTTGCATTTCCCATGCTGCCCTGAAAAATGTTAAGTATTTAGAAGATGCTCTGCTAACCTGTTTAGAATGGATAATGAATATCAATACTCCCCAAATACGACCATCTGTTTCAGAAAATGACATGAGAGAATTGAGGGGTTTAGGAACATATTTGATGGCAATGTATATGTGGGGGGTCATTGTTATGATACTAGAAATGATATGAAGCTGGTCGCCTGGGTCTAATTTATTATGTAAAATGATATTAAATTAAACAATGAATTTAAATGAGGAGAATTAATGAGAAATTTCCATCTGCAAATTTTATCTAGACCACTGTTTCTCAAACTCTGTGTTAGGATTCTCAAATGTGCTTAGAAGATAGATGAACTACAACAACCTGGACCTTCCCAAGCAATTTAACCTTTTTAAGGTGATGGAAAAGAATAAGTGAGAGCCATTCATATATGGACACAAAAGCACAAAAGGGAGAAGATGTATGTAGGGGTGGGGATGGGAGAGCAAGTGGTGTGTGCTTGCATAAGTGCATGCAGGCAGGTGAAGTCTTTTATGATTACAAGTATATTTAGGAACTAAATCTGTTTCTATAGATAGTCAAAAGAAATTCCCAAGAATAATGCATATTTGTTCTCTCTCAGGCAAACATAAAAACAAGCTTACCTTATACAACTTGTATTATAATTGGACAGGACATATGTTGAAAATGGTTGGAAAAAAACTAATTTTTGGCTAGGACTTTTAAGATTTCATAGGAATAGAGTGAAAGTAATATGAGGATTGCACAAAGTCATTCTCACAAGGTCAAAACTTCAGTGTTACTCATTGCTCTCTGACAAACCAAGGGAAACCAATTATAACCATAAAATTGGTCCAGCAATTGGATTTAAGTGGTTCCATTGAGTAAAACTATTTTTAAACAACAAAATACTTTACAACTTTGCTTAAAACTTCTTTTTTCTATCCTAAAAATGTTGCTTCTCTTATTAAATATATGTTAAAAAGGAATTTAAAATATATAAAGAATATAAAGAATTTTGGAATTTTATAATGTAGCAAAAAATGTTGAATTATCAAATGGTACCTATGCAATGATCATAGTGGTATGAAATAGAGGCAAATGACAAAATATTGGGGATAGAACTTTAAAATAGTTGTGCTAGTTAGTAGACTTTACAGTTTATTTAAAATGCACATAAATATGTTAAACTATTGTTTGACATTTTAAAAATTATAAGTAAATGCTATAAAAAATTAAATCACCACCTTTTCTAATCAGAAACCATAACAATTTAGTAGAATTACTAAAAGTAAGACATTAATCAAGAAAATGTCCATCATACGTCTTTGGTGACACTGTTTTATATTTTTATTTGCTTATATCAGAGGCAAAATATTCATTTGAAATTATGTCTCACCCTTTGATAAATACATTTATAGAAGAATATTTAACATAACTCTTGATTTTTTTCTATCTTTAACATAAGTATATTTGATATTTAATTGTTTGCTGCTTTTATGATCAAGAAATATTTTTTGTCAATATAATACTTTTGACTTAAATTGCCTCTATTCATGTTGGAGTCTAGTTTCATTACTCCCTGTGCTTGCACTTGTTAGAATCTGATTACTAAAGAAAAAAGAATGGTTTTATAAAGAAGGATGAGTAGTTGGGGTAGAGGACACGGGCAAAAAGTTTTAGCTCCCTCAAGAGAGTTTATTTGGGAAAGAAGTATAATCAAAGCCTTCTTAAAGGGAGTAGAGCTTGCAGCTGTAATATAATCTCAAAGAAATTTGACTTAGACTTTTTTCTTTTAAAAATAGTTCAACCACAATACTAATTTTTTTTTCTTTAAGTTGAATGTTTCCAACTAAAGTTTCACACTTTGTACAATTTTAAAAGAATCACTTTCTGCCCAAATTCATTCTTTAGTTAATTTCTTTTTATAACTGCAATGGTCAACATATTATATATATGTGAGATTCTCAGAATTTGTAACTTTTATTTTATTTGTGAAGTAAATTTTGATATTGCTCTGAAAATTCTATATTTTACAGGTAAACCATGGAGAAAAGAGTTATTTTAAATTATAGTCAAGTATAGAATCTAAACTTGAAAGAGATGTTTCTATACTTTCATTAGAAATGCAAAAATTTGATCAAATACATTAATCCCAGCAATTCAAGAATGGGTTAATAAAAAACAAATAAACATTTCTCATCATAAGAATAATCAATAAGAAAAAAGTCTCTTCAATAAATAGTGTTGAAAACTGAATACCTACATGCAGAAAAATAAAATTGGATTCCTATTTATACCACTCATAAAAAGTAAGTCGAAATGAATAAAAGACTTAAACATAAGACCTGAAACCATAAAACTTCAAGAAAAGACAACAAAAATCTCCTTGAGATTAGTCTGGGCAATGATTTCCTAAACATGACATGAAAAACACAAGCAACAAAAGCAAGAATAAATAAGTAGGACTATATCAAATTTAAACGCTTCTGCACAACAACAACAAAATCAAGAAATTAAAAAGGCAACCTTCAGAATGGGATGAATATTGACAAGCCATATATCTGATAAAGGGTTAATATCCATAATATATAAATAATTCATATAACTCAATTGCAAAAAAAAAACCTTATAAAAAATGAGCAGAAGACTTCAATAGACAGTTTTCCAAAAAAAAAAAAAGACATACAAATGGCCAATTGGTACATAAAATGGTCGTGGGCATCACTAACCACAAGGAAATGCAAATCAAAATCACCAGATATCACCTCATACTTGTTAGAATGGTTAGCACCAAAAATATAAGAGATAATATGTATTGGCAAAGATGTGGAGAAAATGGAATTTTCATGCACTGTTGATGGGAATGTAAATTGATGCAGCCACTATGGAAAACAGTATGGAAATTCTTCCCAAAATAAAAAGAAAGCTACCATATGATCCAGCAATCTCACTTCTGAGTATATATGTGAAGAAAATGAAATCATTATCTTAGAGAGATACGTGCACCCTACTGTTTATAGCAACATTATCGATGATAGGCAAGACATAGAAATATTAATATCTACTAATGAATGAAGAAAATATGAGATATGTGTGTATGTGTGTGTGTCTGTGTATGTATATGTATGTAAGCACAATGGATTATTATTCAGCCACCAGAAAGCAGGATATCCTGCCATTAGCAACAACTTGATCAACCCTGAGGGTGTTATGCTAAGAGAAATAAGTCAGAGAAAGAAAGAAATGCTACATAATGCCACTTACATGTGGAATCTAAAAAAGCCAAACTCCAGTGGTGAGTTACCAAAGATTGGGGTTTGAGGGGTATGGGGAGATATTAGTCAAAAAAGAACAAATTTCCAGTAATAATATGAACAAGGTTTGGGGTTCTATGTACAGCATTGTGATTATAGCTAATAATACTGTATTATATACTTAAAAGTTGCTGAGACAGTAGATTTAAATGTTTCCACTACAAAAAAGAAATGGTAATTATGTGACAGGGTAGAAGTGTTAGCTAATGTTATGGTGCCAATCATTTTGCAATATGTAAATGTATCGAATCAACACATACATCTTAAAGTAAGACAATGTTAGATGTTAATAATATCTCAATAAATCTGAAAAAACATAAACCTATATCATCATGTTAGCAAATAAAAGAAACCATGAGTACATGATAGACAATATTCTTTAAAAAATTGCCAAAAAAATAGAAAAATGTAAATTTTCTGAACACTATATCATATTTATTTTAAATCAATATCAAATATCATTTTGTTATTCAAGTATAAAGATGTTTCCATTAAGTTAAATACAAAACATTGGTATCTGCTTCCACAACACTACAAATTCTACCAGGTCTAGACAAATAGGCAAATAAAAAGAGTATCATGAATATATGATCATTTTATATATGATAAATATGACTCAAATCAGTCTAGAAGAGGGGTTTTTCAATAAAGAGTATTGTTACAATTGATTATCTGTTAATTGATCATTACTTATTAACGTGTATGTGTGCAACTAGAGTCTCTTTTTAGACCTATATTTGAATATGAATTCAAAATAGATTTAATATCCAAATATTAAAAGAAATAAAAAATATATCAATTAGAACAAAATATATTACTTTAAAATATCCTTATGATGAGAAACACAAATCTGAGCAAGACTCAGAATCAAGGAGACATAAAAAATGCCTACATGTTTTTAATAATCCATACAACAAAAGATATCCATACACAAAAGAAACAAATCATAGACATGGACAAAATATTTAAAATGAATATAACAGAAAATCTCCTCAATCTATAGTTGTCATGTAGAGCCCTGATAAATGCAGAACGATATAGTGAGCATCACTTTGAACAGGTAGGAAAGGGTATGGAAAGAAATTTCATAGAAAAAGAATTCCAAATGATCAATAAACACATAAAATTCACCAGTTGTTATATAAATAGAAATTAAACATTTTTGAAGAAAAAAAAATATGGTTTCACTCTCCTACATTGTTACACAAACTATAAATTGATGCAAACTTTTTGGAGGTTAGCAGTGTTGTCTAAAATGTGTACACAGTCTCATCTCATAATCCAAAGTAAAAGAGGTATAATAAATTGAAGATCAAAAACTATTGCAGAAATAGGTAGACATGTCTTTTGGAAAAATAGACATGTCTATTGTATAAAAAACAGAACTTCGAGTACAAGAATTCTGAAAATATACACAGGTCAATTTAACACCAACTGAAAATTAAAAACGTTGATTTTTATTTATTTATTTATTTATTTATTTATTTTTACATATTTTGGCTCAATACATATTATGGTTTTTACATCCTTGATGGGGAAAAAAATACGATTAGCTCTGTCACCAGGGAGGGACTTCACAGGAGCCAAGCAAGGGAACGTAGGACATAAAATAACAAGAACATGGTACTATAAAGAGGATACAACATTTTAATTTGCAAATGAAAGTGAGCAACTATGTGGGACCACCCAAAAGTGGATAGTGGTTAAAAATCAGGACAGAATCAGAAAAGACAACAATGATAACAATAACAACAGCAAAAGTGGGTTGTAGTTTGATATAATCCCTCATATGTGTGCCTAGTAACACTTGGAGAATTACACACCAATCTCCCTCCTCTCCACAAATCTCATCACTGTTCAATGAAAATTAATCCATGATAGTAGATTCCCATTGCTTTGTTTGTTCTAACTACAGGTGTCACTGCTAGGACTTGTTTGAGGGACGGTTTCACCTTTCACAACATGTTTTGGAGATGCACTGAGATAACTAACTCCCTACCAAGAAGGGCAATATGTCCCAAGAGTTGACAGCCTAGTCTTCAGACAATGAGGAAGCCAGGGCCATGAGAAGTAGAGTTGTAAAGAAATATAGTTTATTGGATAGAATTTTTTTTTTTTAAATATGATATTTTTGTTAATTTTCGCTTTCTTGTTTTGGACTTCCTGATTTTAAAAGATCAGCTTATAGATCAGTTAAAAATAAAAAAAAAACAACAACCAATCTTCTGTATTTTTACAGTAAAACATTAGCTATCAAGCACATTTTATATTTTTGACATGCCACTTTGAGCCATTCCCCCGACCTATTTGGAACAAGCTGCATCGTCATTTATTTCTGCTTCTAGAAGTATTTTGGAGGGCAGGTATGAAAATATCAACTTAGATGGCTGTTCACAGCATGAGAAACATTGTAGTGTTTCACCCCTACACATTTTCTCTACCCGTCTTTCTCAAAACATCGTGTTAGTCAGCATTTACCTCCTTCAGGAATTCATGATGACTTTTCTTTCATTTGTATTAATTCCGAAGGAATCTGAATCCCCTATCCAATGTAAATTGCCTTTTCATTACTCTCTAGCACAAGCCATGTTTCCTTCAGACCCATGCACATGTATGTTTCATAGTGCAAGAAAGCTTTCTTGCGAAAATGGCCTGCTGCTCACCTCTCTTCTCTTATCACACTACCCAACAAGTCTGCTCTATCCTTTGAGAGCCAATTCAAATCACCTTTCTCTGTAAGATATCCTCATCAGCCATGTCAGTGCAGAAAATTATACTGTACTTTGAAGCAATAATATCCTCAATTAACATAAATTTAATATTTGATTATTAATTTTTTTGAATTAGAATTCTTGCTTTGACTGAATTGTCTGATACAATTATTATTATCTTTATCATGATTATTACCTTTGTAATACTTATAAGTCATTCCATGTTACATACAATTACTCTTCAATAGTCCCCGTGTAATGCTTACCAAAATCTTTATTATTGAATAGTTGATCTTATATCCAAATAATCACTTTAAAAGCAATGATATTTATAGTGGGAATATCACTCTATTAGAGATGTTTTAATAATCTTTCTCTGTATTGATCATCACCTTCCATTTTTCACACTGGTCAATGAAAAAAAAAATTGCTTGAAAAGAAAATAACAACCACAAACTTCAAACAACAGATGTTAACCATGTACAGGTGGCTGAATAGCTCATGGGACAGCATATTAGATTTGAGGCTTTTCACCTCGTGGTAATCAGTCTGGATTTGCCCACGGTTGACAGGTCTCCCTACAGCTGTTAGAGGGATGCCAGGTATAATAATCTCTCATTACCAGCATGGTGGGCAGGTGTTTACATCACAGCGAGCACCCCTGTGGCCACTTTTAGGGGCAGCAGAGGCCCAGGTTCCTGGAAGGTGCAGCTATCTGTCAAGAGTAATGTGAGTTGCTATGCACATTGGCTGCAGCATTCTAAAATTGTACCAGAAATGTTATAAAGTGGTCAGTGGCACCTCACTCTGACTTACTAAGATGTGATAAATGGCACATTTGGAAATAATTTGGTGCATTCTGAGACATCAAAATCAACTCTAATTTATGCCCATTATTCTCTGAATGAAATGGCTTTTTTAGAAGACTAATTTTGAATTTACATGAGCCATCTTGTTAATAATACTTAAGATGCGCCGTTTAATTTTCCTGGTTATATCTGCTTTACAATGAGAAGCTGTTTTATGAACTGTCATTTGGGAATATTTTGTAAACTTAAAATCACAAAGCAGGGGATGCCAATATGGTAAACTCCTTTATTAACCACTTAGATTAAAGCTTCTTAAAATTCAGTCTCTCACTAATAGCAGCCTCCTAAGAAATGTCCATTAAACGAATGTATGAATACATCTGATTTATTTTTTTAAATAAGAGGATTGGGCTTGATGTCTTATCTGCTTTTTTGCTCTCAAATGTTGTCTACAAATGCTCAAAAGAAAGAACCTTCCTAGAATGTAAAAAAGATTATTCATGGTGATTCACACTGCTTCTAAAATGAGGAGTTTTTCAAAGAAGAAAGATAATAAGAAGGTTTTGTCTTCTTCCTCTAGAACTATTGTGTATCACTGTCTCCTTTACAGTCCTCTGAATTCACAGTTCCTGAATGTAAGGCTCACGAGTGCGGCTCCCTCAGATACAATTCTGTCCTTAACTAATGAAACATATAAAAGTGGGGGCTACTCACAAACTAATGGAGTGAGTAGAAGCTTGAGAAAAAAGATAATAGGTCAAAACAAGTTTTTTTCTGGTTGTCTGGCAATTAACATCTACATATCAAATATAAAATTAAAGAAATACTAAGTAATCGTATTTCTTGTACAGATATTGCAAGTCCCCCGATAAGTCCCTCAATAGTTAAGAAGTTGCCTAATGAATTTAAATATCCTCAACCATGCCTCTATCCTTCTGCTCCCACACCAGTATATAGAATCTAACTGGGCATAAGGGGGACAATCAAGAAGAAATTGTTGACTTTCTACACTCTCAACTTCGGAAGTGGTCATTAGATTTTCAGTCAGAGATGAGGAGACCACAGCTGGATATTGGCTGAGCTCCAGATTTTCCAAGATTCTAATGCCAAAACAGTATTCAGTGAGAGAATCATTGTGCAAACTTGATATGTGTCTTCTGGAGTTGGGTTCACATACAGGTAGAATCTCATATTTCATGTTTGTTTCTCTCTAGGAAGTACTAAGGAGGGTTGTTAGAACAGGCCACACTAGTTGAGCAATAAGAAATGGACATTTCATAAGTCCGGGAAGAAAGTATCAGCAACTGTCCACTGCATCCAAGACTCCTGGTGCCTTTGAAGAGCAAAAAAGAGAAGCTCAGCAGTTCAGTGACATCACTCTAAGAAAATGTACCCAACAGAGATGCATTAATGAGGGCTTTCTTCACATTACTGAAAGGTAGCCCATTATAGAGGCTATTTTGCCTATTTTTTTCATCTTAATCTCCAATGCCAGAGGAGCTACACTTAGGAGATGAGAAGTATAATCAAATTATTTCTTATCCCCATTGGACCTAGTTCAAGTCTGAGCTGAGAGGAGAAGAGATGGCAATTAAACTTTAAGTAGTTCTGACTGGGCCATTTTAATAGCTGAAAATAACCAGAAAACTATCCAGAATGTCATATAGATTCAGGAAAGAGAAATTTATAAGAGCTTGTGTGAAGGCAAAAATTATTGCAAAAAAAAAAAAAAAAAACTTTTATATTTGTAGCCTGCTGGATTCCAATTGTTCTGTAACCCAGTTGCACATGTATGGAGTAAGGAGAAGGTGATGTGGGGTACAATGCTAATAGTGGGGAACAGGGGTGGATTTCAAAAGTATGTATGCCTCTATTAGAACATCACTACTCAAAATATGGTATATGAACCAGCAGCATCAGCCTAACCTGGGAACTTGCTGAAAATGCAGAATCTTGGACTCTCGTGCACACACCTTCTTCACACACCAAAACAGAACTTCTCAGGGTTTAGTGTGCATAAGAATCATACGGACAGTTTGATAAAACAGGTTTCTTGGCCACTCCAGAATTTCTGCGTTAGTAGGTCTGGGGGTGGACCCAGAGAGTCTGCATTTGTAATAAGCTCTCAGGATATGTCAATGTTATTTATCCATGGACCACATTTTGAGTTTGTAAGGCAGAAAAGACCTAAAAACTGGTACTTATCTACTTGTTTGATTTCCTTAATTATTAGTAATTATCTGCATAAGAGAGAGGTAAAGAAGGATTGTTCTTCACCCCCTTCTAACCATCATATCCACTTTTGCATGGAGGAAATGCTTTTCTCCCTTATTTTATAGAAATGTTAAAGAGCTCAAGAAGGATATCTAGTTAAATGTGAAAACAAACAAAATATAAGTAAAACCAAACAGTAACAAAAGGCAGGTCTGTTTTTTTTTCATTCTTCTCTTCTCTTATTAGACTTCAGTGTGTGCAGTGCATTTCCCCAGCATTTCTTGTTGCAATAAGCCTCTGAGTATATTCTATTAACACCTCTCTTTTTTCCTTTAGCAAATGTAAAGAAAAAAAGTAATTGAGAAATATCTTATAGATCTGAACAAATTACATAAAATCTGCTACATAATTTGCAAAAGTCCCAGTTCTATTTGTTTTATGCAAATATAAAACTTACAAATTTTTTCATTAGGCTAGAGAACAAAAACCCATAACAAATCATTATACCATGCCTCTGTTCTGAAAAGCTAACATCCACAGAGAAAGTGAACTGCCATTTCCTTTTTGCTATGGGGAAACGTTAAGAGACCCTTTGATGAGAAGTTGGGGAGGTATCTGAGATAGAAGATTTAACAGAGAATTTTGCGCTGCCTACTTTTACCCCAACAGTTTTATCTGGGGTTCCTCCCGGGATTAGCTAATGTTTTCTCTACTCACAGCAGGAAAACTGCAGAAGCTGAGGGCTGGAAGGCGTTGTAAAAGTCAGTCGCAGCAGCTTCTTTTCCTCTTGGCAATCATCACCATTAGCAATAGTTGAGGGTTTCACCACTCTGCAGTTTGAACTCTTTGAAATAAAGTTCACAGATCAACATACTAATCCACAGCATAAACCTATAATTAGGTGCCAATTCCAAACAGCATATTGGATGGAAATCAGAAGAACAAAACTGTTGGGAAATGATCAGTCCTCTGACATTTATTTTCTATATGGTACTAATGGCATCTAAATTTTTGACATAGAAGAAAGAATCCTTTAAAAAAATCAATAATAATAAAAAAAACTGTATTTCTCTTATGGTGAAAATATGTATTTTGTGCTTAGATCCACGGCTGGTTGTTGAGCCAACTTTCTATGTCTCCTTCTTTGCCTTCACTTATAAAATTATTTATCCTTAAATAAAATGTCCAGGCTTGTCTCCAATAATAGCAGTTTTTTTGATCCTAAATATTTTATAATGGCCAGTATAATCTAATCTACTTATGTGGTCTCCATCAGTGAGCCTTTTATTTACTTTGACTCATTTCCACTGGCCTTCGAATTATTTTTTTCAACATGCCAATCACAATCCATCCTTAAGGCCTTTGCACATATTGTTCCGTGTGCCTGAACATGGAACCATTCAACACTTTTTCATGGCCAAAACAAATCATGAAGGAATGTGATTATGGTACAAAAGGACCAGGGATATTGCAGACATACTAAAACTTTATTTTATATCATTTTTATGTGCCTATTAATTTTAAACTTTTCTGGAGGTTTTTGGGCACTGTGAAGGAAGGATAGAGTACCTTGTCAGGCAGCTGACTAAGGAGAGTGCCTGGGGCAGTGTGTGACTTGCCTGTGTGAGGAAAAGAGAGAAGAGCTTTTCTGGTTCTGAGGCTGAAACAGCCTGCTCAGCCGGGCGCTCCGCCAAGCCCTCAGCCAGTTTTACATGCACCGCCCTGCGCCTCTGCCGCCCCCCCTCCCCCGCCTCCCCCCGCTGCTTCCAGGTCTTCTGGTGATGACCTCCTCATAAGTCTGGAGTTCTTACAAGTAGTCAAGAAACTGAATTCTCCTCTGACCACAAACTTGTACTTTCTACCCCTCTATTGTAGAAAATTGTTTTTCACTAAATCAAATTTCACCTCATTTTATCTTTTAAATTTTATAATCTTGCTCTATTTTCCCAGGTTATCAGATTCTCTACCTTTTCTGAATCTCATATTTAAATAATTTAATGATGCATTCATTAAATTCAGAGTAGTATAGTATATTTCTTCTGCCCTCAAGCTAATAACCTTAACTGATTTAAATCTTATACATCAATTTTTCTACCTTCCAGGTACATCTTTTCTGATTTTCTGATAAATAGGTGAAATATTTTTATTCACTTATTTTTACTTTCTATTTGTAGATATTCCTTCAAACATTCACTTCATTTAATCTTAATATCACCTATTGATAAGGGAGTGACCTTATTTTTAAATTTTTACTTATATCAAGAAAATCTGACAAGTTTCCTCAATTGCTGTTCTGAAAACAAAAAGGGGGGGAAAAGTGCTTAATTTTCAGTTTGCTTAATCTTTCATTGTTTCAGTGTTGCTTCTTGCTTTCATTAACTATTAACTACGTTCTTTTTTTAAATAAGAATATTTTTCACGTTTAAATAATGAAAATAATGTCTTATTACAAAAAATTATAAATTCGGATATTCAAAATGATTCATTTTTATATAACATATATTATTATGTAGCTACAATGTGCCAAGTATTTTTCTACATGGTAAGGTATAAACTCTGACCAGATATATAATGGGCTAACTCCAAAGGAACTTGCCTTTTTTTTCTTTTTCATTAGTAGTAATTTGTGTCTTCTCTTTTTCACTTGATTAGTGTAACTACAAGTTTATCAATTTATTTATCTTTTCAAAGCAAGTTTTGGTTTAATTAATTTTCTCTCTTGATTTTTTAAAATTTAATTTTTTATTTCATTGATTTCTACTCTAATTTTCATTATTTATTTTCTTCTACTTACTTTGGATTTAATTTGCTCTTCTTTTTTTCTGGATTTCTAAGATGAAAATTTAGATTATTGATTTTACATCTTTCTTAATTTCTAATTCACATTTTTAATAAAAATGCATTTACCATAAATTCCCCTTTAAGCACTGCTTTAGCTGCATCCAGAAATTTAGACAAGTTGTATTTTCATTTTCATTTAAAATATTTAAAAAATTCTCTTAAGACTTCTTTGACATGTGCTATGTGCAAGCATGTCATTTGATCTCAAAATATATGGAGATTTCCACCTATTTTTCTGTTATTGATTTCTAGTTTAATTTCATTGTGTTCTGAGAACATACTTTTTATGATTTTAAATATATTAAGGTGTTTTTGTGGCCAGGAAGGTGGTCCATCTTGATGAATGTTCCAGATGAGCTGGAGAATATATACATAAGAGAGAAAGAAAAAGAGAGAGAGAGAGAGAGAGCTGATATTTTATGAAGTATTCTATAAATGTCAATTATATCCAGTTGGTTATTGGGCCTGTTCAACTTAACCACATTCTTAAGATTTTCTATATGCTGGATTTGTCAATTACTGATAGAGCGGGTATTGAAATTTCCAACCATTGTAGTGTATTGTTATCTTATAGAAATGACCCCTTTGTCATTTATAAATTGTCCATTTTTAGGAAACTTACTTTCTGTTGAGAGAAATAAATGATGGTCAGAGAAAAACATATATCAAAATAACATAGAGTTAATGGCAGTCAACACAGTAACCCAGGATAATGTGGCAATGGGCAGGAGGTGCAAGAGAGATAAAGGATGATTGGAAAGGGTGGTAAGGAGAGGTCTCCTGTGGGATGACGATTGAATGAGAATGCGGCCTTTTATGAAGATGTGGGGAAAAATATCTCTGACACAATAAAGAGAACGTAAAGACTTTGAGAGAGAAACAAACTTGGTGAATTCAAACAACAGAAAAAAAAAAAGAAATTCTATGTATAGAAAGTTTTGTAAGCGTAGAAAATTGTGATGGGAGTGTATGGCAATTTTCGTTGCTTTCAGGCCACAGAAATACACCTTGGCTAAAATAAATAGAAAATATATTTATTAGATAGTTATGGGAAGCTCAGAAAAGTGAAAGAATAAGTAAAGAATAATGGAAGGCAGGGGAACCCTGGTGATTCAGTAGGTCGGTGTAGCAGGAACAGAAGCAGCTCTTCTCATTTGGGCCCTAACGGTGTAAAATATTCACTATATATAATAAATTAACTTATTTCCTCTGAATCTAGAATGTATATGATATTAGCTGTGTACTATCCTTAGAAGACTTTATAAAATATTTAAATCAGTTTCTGTAAGGCTAATTCTATTGTGGATACTTGGTTGAGAAAAGATGGCAGGTGTGGCACAAAATAATTCTTTTTAGCCACATAGCTCAAGATTCCCTTTCCTGAGATTTGGCTCAGAGAGAGCAAAATACCAAAATATTATTCTACTAGGACTTCAAAGATTAGAGAAAAGTAGTTTTACTGTAAGAAAATTGAGCTAATCTAGAAGAAAAAAAAAAAGGAAAAGGAAATGGATTCATTCGGGGCAACAAAATCAACACGTATCCATATATACATTTGACAGTTTTCCTGCATTTAGATACAGATTAAAATTCATCAATTGACTATTTCACAAAAGAACAAACCTTTATTATTGTATTTTAATATACATTCTAATATTTTGAAATCACACACACAAAAAAACTTGTCAATGAGTATGTTTTATCTAAGTCTATAAATGCAGCCTTAATTATTTCCTAATGAAGGGTTGATACTGGATATGTGTATTCTGAGCATTGGTTTGTCCGCTAGAATTCAGTCTTACCAGACAAGGAAAAAACTACTTGTTTCCCCACAAGCTCCTCCTTTATCTATATTTGATAAGAATCCATTGTTTTATTTAAAGTAAAGGAAATTTAATTTGCAGTTTTATAATTAGAACTAAAATTTAACAGCTCATTTCCTATAATTTGCCTTTTTTTAGAATAAATTTTTTTATTAATGCCTATTATCAGTTTTCCAATTAATATCATAATCTTTTTATCACCTTTTAAATAATAGACCTTATTTTTTAGAAGAGTTTAGATTTGCAGAAAAATTGAGGCAATAGTACAGAAAGTTTCCACCCACACTTAATTTTTTATATTGCTGATATCTTACATAACTCTGTTACATTTGTCACAACTGAAGAAATATAGATATGTAATTATTATTAACTAAAGTTCATAGTTTATTCAAATTCCTTAAGCTTTTACTTAATGATCTTTTTTTTTATATTTCAGTATCTCATCCAGGATACCACACTACACTTAGTTGTCATGTCTCTTCAGGCCTTTCTTGGCTGTGGCACATTCTGATTTTCCTTGTTATTTGATAACCTTAAGAGTTTTGAAGAGTACTAGTCAAATATTTACTTTGTGAGATTCCCTTTTGTTGCAAGTTGATGTTTTCTCATGATTAAACACTAGCCGTTTTCTCCACTATTAAGTTATTCTCTCCTAATTTTTGTTTTTTAAAGAAATATTTAATATCCATATTATATACCTATATATTTTTTCTTTTTTTATTTATTGGCAAAAATTGCTCATTTGCTGTTTTTAAAATTTTATTATTAATATTTTATGGAATAAAAGTTGTTTTAAATATTTGAATAGTTCTTCAATTTGATTTTTAAATACGACTTAATTGTATATTCTTTTTTTTTTAGTAATATTATCTGTTTCCTTATCTAATCTATTGGTTTTAATTATATTTGAAATATACGTGTTCTATAAGTACCCTCTTCTTTCCTGGATGTCCTTAAGTTTCATCTTTATCTGCTGATGTCATGAGTTTTTGAGACCTAACTCCAGCTATACATTTTATGATTTTCCCTAAGTTTTCTTCATTAAATTTAGGAACCCTCACCCTGTATTCTGGGTGGTACCTACAACTTCTGTAGTACTTAATCAAATCAATATTATGTTTAAAAGTTATTCATTAATTTGTCATTCTGAACTCTAAATCCTAAGAAAGCAAAGTGCAAGTCTTATTCATTGTGTATGTTGCATGATGCATAAAAATAGTGAAGAAATTCCATAAATACTTACTGAAGTGGGTCATTTCCTTGTCCTTTACTCTTTCTTGTCCCTCATTAAAAAAAAAAAAAATGACTCCCTATTGCCAACAGAATATGTTAAAACATGTTAGCCAAACCTTCCTTAACTGGTCCAAATACAACATTCTAATTATTTTTTCTACTATTTTACACTATGTGCACAATCAACAATGGGCTATTTGCACGTCCCAAAACATAGAATTTTTATACTCTCCTCTCAGTCTTTGCCTGGTTAGTGTGAATATTATAAATCTGTCAGGAATCAATTTGACAAGTTTCAAAAATTTATACAATTTCATTCTTTTGGGCCTAGAATTCTTTCTTTGCAGTCAGGCAAGGAAAAATAACTCTTATTTTAGTATGGAAAAGGAAACTCTTTAGGCCAAATAAAAGATTTATATATTTATAAAATTTTATTGCAACTTAATTTATAATAAAGTAATTCACAAAAACAGAGAAATCAATATAAAGCTAAAATGCTAAATATTATAAATTTAGATAGGTTTTACACTTGGTAAAGCTTTATTTTTAACATTCTAATTTTTTTTCTAAGAACATCAACCAAAGTTAGTTTGCTTTCCCCTCTGTTTTGGAACTCTGAGCAGCCCACGCGATCCTTTAGAATTGGCACTTAAAACATTTTCACCATCGTTCTCTTTTCTACTCAGAACCTAGGTTATTCTCTCTTGAACTCATTCTCTCTTTCTTTCCTGCATTCATATTAAAGCATTAGATGTAAATTATTTTTTAAAAAATTGTAAATCTCTAAAAATATTTTTGTGGAAAACAATTGTCCTTTCTCTTCTTCCTATCTCATCCTACTCTCCAGATGCAACCATATTTAATCCCCTTTTAGTATTTTTTTTTATTTCCTCATCCATATTTCCAAATAAAAAGTGTATACTGTTATGAGACTGTCAAAATAGAATCATGATATATTTGATTGAGAAATGCTAACAAAGTTAGAGACAGTAAGCTTTTAGGCGGGAGTTTATGAAGACACGACAGAATGCTGCTGGATAGAAGCATGACTGTGCAGGCTCTATGGTATAGAATTGCCCACAATACTATCCTTGGCAAGTGAAGAGTCCACCAAGAGGCACAGAGACACTTTTATCTCCTGGAAGTAGGCTGTCCATTAATATACAAGAAAAAAGTCACTTTAAGAAGCCGATATTGAAATTTTGTGATCAGGTGGTGCTTATACGGAGACTAAATGGGTTCATTGTAGAGCAACTCGATGGCCAGCTGGTTTTTAATAGGTGGCCTTTAAATGCTAATATCAGTAAGTTTTAAAGAAGGCACTTTCTATTCTTCTTGATAGTTATCAACCTTTCTGCTGGTTTTCTAGAGTCAGTGTGGGGAAAAGGTGCTCGAAGTTTTTATTAATAAGAAGGCAAAGTTGCACTTAGAATTTCAGTTTCCAACAGTAGTCCCCAATTTTTCCATCTCTAATGCCTGCCTGATACAGCAGGCCAGAAGTTCCTCTAAATTAGTTTCATAAAGAAAAATAAAGTCAGTTTGGAAGGGTATGGAACAAAAACTGGGAACCCAACCACTACTTTATAGGTCCATTCTATTTCCTAGTTTTCAGTTCCTGCCTTATTCTTACCTTCTGTAGTACCAGGTATTCCTGAATCTTTAATACCTAAACCTTAAATGGATTCAAAAACAGAAATCAGTTATCTCTTCATTGATACGTCTCTTGTAAGCACTTGGGTTAAACTGTCTGCTAAGTCATTTACCATTCTTCCATTTGCTTTCTATGTACAGTGCAAATTACAGAGAGCTCCTTGTTTTATCAAAGCTAAAATTTCTGTTTCTTATTTTTTGTGTAATGTATAGGGAAGTGTTTCTGGAGAAAAGAGGTGTGGCACAGTGTAATGATGTCATTAATAATAAGAAATATATATTTTGTTTCTATCCCTGTTTCTGGTACAGAGCTCCTAAAACTTAGAATTTCTTAAGTGATTAGAGCATAAAGGTGTCTTTTGTTTTGTGAATGAGGTGACTTTTGGAAAGCACTAAGGATGAGGGCTGGTTTCCAAAGCACTGACCACTTGATTAGAGGGTTGGAACTTTCAGTTCCAACCCCCTGATATCTCAGGGAAGGGAGAAGGTCCAGAGACTGAATCAATAACTAATGGCCAAAGATTTAATAAATTATGCCTACATAATGAAGTCTCCGTAAAAACTCAAAAGAAGAGGTTGGAAAGCTTCTGGATTGGTAAACATGTGGAGATTAGTGTGCTTGGAGAGGGCATGGCATCTCTGTGTCCTTTCCCACATACCTTGCCCTACAAGCCTCTTCCATCTGGCTGCTCCTGAGTTGTATCCTTTCATAGTAAACCAGTGTTTTAGTAAGTAACATGTTTCTGAGTTCTGTGAGCTGATCTATCAAATTAATCAAACCCAAGGAAGGGGTCAGTGTAACCTCCAATCGATAGCTAGTTTATCAGAAGCCCAGATGATGACCTGGACTTGTGATTGGCATCAGAAGTGGTGGGCAGGCATTAGTGGAGGACTGAGTCCTTAACCTGTGGGACTCAGCTGGTGTCCAGGAACCGCTTGGTGGAGCGGGAAACCCCCCTCCACCCATTGGAACTGGTGGCCAGAACTCTTTACGTAGCTTATATATAGCCATCTTGAATTCACAAATTGGCATAGTAATATTTAAACATGAAGATGCTGACTCCAAGATACACATCTAGACATCATACACATAATACCTCAGTATATTAGGCATGTGGTTATCAGAAGCCCTAAAATTCATCCAATATTTTCATGGCCTCAAGACTGCAATAAGAATACAAAATGAGAAACCAAAAGAAAATTAAATTTTCTTTTTTTCTGCTTCACTTTTACGGTTCTTGCTAAATAATGCTGGATATCGATTTTTTAAATGGGGTTGAATTTATAAAGATAAATAAAGTCATGATTGAAACTCATATGATATCATATTGGTAAAAATGTTTCACTCCATTTAGTTCTGATTTTATAAATCACATTGTCTCTCCCCATCATGCCAGCAGGCATTATGAGTTCAATAAAGTTTTCTTAGGTTTTCCAAGACTATTTGGTCTCTATAATTTCTATTGCCCTGGGACCCCCATGGAGAACTCAACCACTGATGGAGGAGAGACTCCAGGGATTATTAATAATGTATTCATAATAACTTCTACTCATTAAGCTGTTAAAAAAAGATAGAAAGATGCTTATAGAAAAATAACAAGAAATAAGGATAAAAAACATTAAACATTAAATAAAATGTTTTATTTTATTATGTGTAAAAAGACTTGGAGAAAATATATCAATAAAGCTAGGTAGAAATTATATTTTTGGTGACTCCAAATAATTTTTCATCATCCCATTTTTATGTATTTTTGAAATCATATTTAATGAATATGTATGACTTAACATGTGCATTCTTTTTATATAAGGGCTTACAAAAAAAGGAGTGACTCAAAAACAATTTCCCATCTGCTTTTCCTCCTAATGCCTCAGTTGAATTAATGTTTTGCTCCTTTTAAAATTTACAAAATTTGTTTTGATACAGCTTCTATGTCACTTATCACATACTGCTTTGTATTTTAATTAGCTGGGTTTTTTTTTTTTTCTTTCCCACTTAAGAGTCAGCATTTAGTAGTGTATCTTAGCTACAATCTCCATGGTGCCAAGCAAAGTATTTAGCATATAGTGGTGATGAATATGCATGCATAAATGAGTGAGTGAATTCACTTCCCAGACTCCACAGTCATTCTGGTTAGTTGTTAGACATTCAAGGAGCACATCGTCTAATGCTGAATTCTCTCCTGAAACATCATGCTGTGAAAGCTTCCCTTTATGAAACTCAGCATATTTGTTATACCCTGAAGACAAGGATTTTTCTTCCCACGTGTTTTTATTAAATGTTTATCCTTTGTTATCCATGTCTGTTGCCATAGTAGCAATACAAAAACAGAGCTGAGCAAATCATAATAATTTTTACACACATGGACTGGTGACTAGTGGTGGCAACTTATAGTGCTGAATGGATGTTTGGCATGTCCTGGACTGCCTCATTCTTCAAGGCCAGATGCCTCATTGCCTCCATTGAAGATGTTGGTCTTCTAAAGCTAAAATATACAGGTTAAGTAGAAAGATGAATGTAGTATCTGCTAAATTCCTGAGTGCATTTGTTTCAATCTTTTTAGGTACCATAATAATTATAGTTTTTGATTTTTTATTAGCTTCACAAATTCTTCTCTTTATTTAAACCCTGTGCATATGAAAAGTAGATGCTTCTACATTTCTTAGGAGGAAAAAGGTCATGCACTATTATAATACTCACAGTCCTCTGGTCTGACCTCACATGCCTCCCAAAAGGACTGTACTCTTTATAACCAGATATATATTCATTATTTTCCTTCAGTTTTCTTGAGAAAGCACTACTGCAGCTTTCTTATTATGTTATCTCTGTGATTATTTTTAATGTCTTTCACTTTTATTTTTCTTCTTTCTTGTTCAGCCTATTGAAAATGGGTAATTTTGGAGTTAAGAGTCAAAGATCATAGACTGTTCTGTGATAGAAAGGACCTCAGAGAATATCTGTTGCAATGTTTTCATTTCAGTTGTGTGGAAATTGCAGCATAGTGAGGAAAAATTGACCTTCAAAGGCCATACAGTGAGTGAAATGTATATTGTATTATCACTAGAATGATCTGATTTCTAATCCAGAATTTATTCTAGTTACTTCTTATGACCTAACATCAACATGAGTATCAAGGAAATAAATTGGATCTGCTTTATATAACAACAACAAAACAACAACAACAACAAAGTAACAACAACACCTTCGGTGTTAAAAGAGATCTGAGAGTTTGGAGAATGTAGAATAGGTTGGGGCTTGGGAAGAATTATGTCAAATTCTTTACAGTTCCAGAAGGTACCATATTCTCTTGTGGAATTTTGCCACTTTTCGAGAGTCCTTTTTTCTTTTCACTCCTAGTCACTGCCCCTGGTCATTTAAGCATTAACTCAAGAATCAATATCTTCTTGTTAGATGAGATGCTTTTGCTGAACCCCTACATGATCTCTGAGTTCATTTTTCTGTCTATTTCTCTATTTAGCACTTAATTACCATACCATCTTGTTTAGTCATGTTTTCATACATTTACTTTGTCTATTATTTATTGAGAACCTATATGCTCCCCAGAGTTCTAGATTCTGGATATCATACCATGATAATTTTTTAAAAATCATTGTCCTCAAAGAAAGTTTTGTTTAGTTGGAAAGTTCATAACACATTTTTTATCAGTTTCTGACATTAGACTGTGAAATTTTTGAAATCAAGGATTGAGCTTTATGTATTATTATATTCCTGAAGTATAATATAGTGCTTGAAATTTAATAAATATTTATAGAAAGAACCAAAGAATGAATAAATAAGATATAAAATGTAAGTAGCACAAGATACAGAGAAAAAATTTCAATACAGGTTAAAAATATTTTTGAATAAATTCTTTGGCCTTTGGAGGTTATAATTTGGTATTAAAAGTGCAGAAAGAATTATAAAGAAAATTAAGCAGGAAGAATGAATCCAAGGCAGAGGAAAGCATGAACATCAGAAAATGAAGATTTAAATTCAAGTGAGATTCATGGATCTAGATGACACCAGTCCTTGCTGTCGCTGAGATGCAAATAAAAACAATTTGAGAAGAAATTATAATAATATTTATTTTAGTAATACATTAAAAAATTATTTCATTTGCAATAGCAAAATGTCTAGCTTGTTTAGAGACTACTGGGTAAAAATAAAATATATTTTTTTAAGAACAGTATTTCAAGATGTGCCCTGTAAAGAGATGTTATGTTTGGCTTTTCTATTTACACATTCACTGAGGGACAGTTTATCCCCATTTGTGTACAAAGATCAGCCTACTGACAGATTATTTCAGTTGGTAGGTATTGTATGTGGACTATTCTTCCAATATTTTGGTGTTGATTATTCATTTGCTCTTGCTCGGATTTATTTTTACCAGTAGTTTAAATTTAGGAGGAAATTGTACATACTATGGCCAACAGAAGAACATGAAATCAACTGACCGCCCAGGTAAAGAAACTCGACTAGATACTTGATAAGTGGATAGGTATAAAAATTATATGAAAATAATCAAGAATTTAAAAAATCAATAGTTTTATGTTAGAGAGCAGAATGCTTATTTTTATTTTTTTCCTACTCTTTATCTTTTTTTTTCTTTCTAATTTACAGAATAAATACAAAAGAGGAACCTCACTAGGACAAAAAATTCCTCAAATCCTTCTGTAACCAAGGACCACAACTATAGCTAAGATCTTATTGTAACACTGTCTCATTATATGTCCATTTGCTCTTTCCTTTCATAAAAGTCTAGGAATTATTGTAAGTGAATGAATATTTGAAATGAAAGTATCATGTTGTTTTATAATGTATTCACAAAATCCTTATAATATGACTAAATTATTACCAGATCTTAAGTTTTAAAATTATATATGCACTGATGCGCGCGCACGTGTACACACACACACACACACACACACACACACACACACACACATCAAAAGTAGCCGTTGTTAGCGACTCAAATGAAAAGTAAGATGATTTGATTCTTTAACATGTAACATTTAAAATAATCAAATTATAATCATTTAATGTATTTTCCAAGAAGATAAACCTTTGAGATAGCACACTGGAGCAGTAAATAATGCATAAATAATTGAACTGGACTCCAAACACTCATTTCTGAGGGAAAAAAAATACTTCAAATGCCTAAGAAAAAAAAAAATTTATCTGAATTGTATATCTTTATTAAAATCCCTCAAACTCAGTGCAAATGTCTGATAGTAAAAAAGTGGGATAATTTTTTTCTCTCAAAAAAATTAGTTTTAAAAAATAATATAAAACTAATAATTTTAGGACAAAATCCTAGCTTAATGTAGCTTCAATTATGGGAAAGACCTCAAATAACTTCACCTAGGGTTTTACTCTTTAAATTAATTCTTTTAAGAACAAAACAGCTTGAAGCAGATCCTTAGCCCCAATTAGGAGCAATCCCAATAAACTGGATTTAACAATAAATTTAACATGCTGTTTTAATTCTTTAGTAAGTCTTCTAATAAATGCTACATGAAAATAACATACTGAAATACAATTGGAGTAAAATCTTGGTTATGCAGACTGAGTTTCATACTCTATAATTTATTTGTGGAAAATTATTAATTCTATAATACTCCCCTAGTGCTCCCAATTTTTTGAGCCACCTCTGCTTTTGGATGGATGGCTTTGAAAATAAAAATTACTTTGTCTAAGCTCAATGTAATTTCAAAAGTAATCTGAATCTAAAGAAGTCATGTTATATTATTTAAATATCAAACACTAAAACAAATCTTTACAAATTATGGAAAGATAAAAAAAAAAATAAATGTTTCTTTTCCCTAAGCTTCTTCCCATTACTGACTGTGCTTCTGTTAGCCGTGTTAATATAGACCAGAGTAGGGAAATGATCAGAGGTAGTAAATTTTGAGGGAGAATGCTAAGGTAATGAGAATGGGGAAAATGAAGTTAAAGAGAAAATAAAATAGACGATGGAGAAAAGTAGAATATAAATCTAGAGATAAATAAATACTGTTGCTCTGTTAATTACCCTTCATAAAATTGAACAGTGCAATAATAGTTATAATATGGAAAACAATGATATGAACCTCTTTTCGTCTTTCTTTTTTTCATCTGGTATCTCACTCTCAACTCTCTTATCTACCAAAATTGCAGATAATTTGGAATTTAGCTTACCTCTTCTATGGCACAGGAATGAATTTTTTTAACTAGTATTCTGTAGGTGACATCTCACAAATAAGTATGTTGTCTTTAAGACCATGGGATTATTTCAGTTTTGGGGATACAGCACAGTGCTAGTAAAGCTGAAAATTATAGCCACCACCCATAGATGAGGAAACAGACAGCGAGATTCATTCATTTATTAAAACTGCTTTTTTTTTTTTTTTTTCTCAGACATTTTCTGGATGGTGGAGTAAATAAAGAAATACAAATTAAATAGAATTCATAGTAACGTCTTTCATTGGGATAGACTAAATAATTCTATAGTAACCCAAATATCTCAAAGTCCTAAAGCAACCAAAGTTCATTTCTCACTCACTGTTCAGAGTAAGTAGGGAATCTGTTCCACCCAGTCACTCAGGGATTCAGGTTTATGAAGGCTCCCCTATTTTGCAGTCAAATGATCTAGAATATTTGCTTTTCCTGCCTCCAACAGAAGATAAACTTAAAAATTGCAAGTAAATTTTTGTTGCTTCAACCTAGTGGTGACATCTAATAATCTTGCTGATGCTTTATTGGCTAGACCTGACCCCTTAGCCACATAGCTTAGCAAGAGGCCTGAGAGAGGCAGTCTTCTATGTGCCTGGAAGTGGAGAAAAACCAGGTAGTTGTACATTTTAGTGTAGAAAACAGATAATAAACTAGTAAGCAAATAAAAGAATTTCAGTAATAATAAATATTCTTAAGACCTAGAATAGGATAGTAGTACAGAAAAAACAAACAAACAAACAAACAAACAAACAAACAAACATGCAAGTGAAGAATATTTTAAATAGTTTGGTCAAAAAAGAACCCTATGAGAAGTGACATTTGATGTAAGATTTAAATGATGACACAGATTAAGACATGCAAAAATCTGTAAATATGTTGCAGCGAATGGGAGAGTAGCAGGCAGAAGGAAATGTAAGTGCAAATACTTGAGATGAAAATGCATTTGTGTATGAGAGGCCGAAGGGTGACATGCATTGAAAACATGAAAATACAGGTAAAGTGGAAAGTGATGAGGTCAGACTGGTCATTAGGACATCATGTAGGACCATAATAGATAGCTAAAGCAATTTACATATTATTATAAATGTAACTAGAAGTCATTTAAAAAATTTTAATCCTCAAGTGTGCAATATTCTCTAATTTACATTCTGAAAGGATCTTTCTGTTTACACTTTGGATGTTGAATTGTAGGTAGGCAAGAGTAAAATCAGAGGAACCAACTGCATAATTGTTGCAGCACTCCAAAGGACAAAGGATAACTTTCTGAACAAGGAAGAAAACACTAAAGTTGGAGAAAAAAAGGAAAACTACTCTATCCAAGATGTATATGGAGTTATAGTTGATTGAATTTGTTGATGCATTAAATGTGGGAGTGAAGAAATAAAAGATCATCTCCGTATTTTGCTCTGTGCAACTAAATAAATGCCACTTATTTTATTAGAGTGGAGCAAGAGAAGTAGAAATCAAGAATTGTCCTTGAGAGGTAATAAGTTTTGAGTATCTATTAACTTTCAAGATGGTAATATCTAGAAGTTGGTTGGGCATGGAGATCAGTATCAGAGGCCTAGGTCACACTCAATTTGTATTAATTAGACCATCAGTAAAGAATAGTCTTAAAGCCAAAGTTCTAGTTAAAATAACATATGAAGAGAAGTAAATGATGATGTATCAGGACTATTGATTGGAGTTTTGCTGGGAATTCTTGGAGTCATAGATTAGTAACCAACTTTACCATAGATGTTTGCTATATATAACACAAAACAAAAACAAAATAAAATAATAATTTGCAACAACACAAAGCACAGAGAGTCTATGAATGACAGAACACTTATGTCACAATGTCAGAGGGCCCAGAATTTCATCTGTGTATTCCAAGGGCAGAATTCAGATCACCATTAAAGCCAACTTATCAACAACAAGCAACACAAACAAAAAAGTATATGATTATATTCTAACAATTGATTACTTGCTATTCATTTGGAAGAAGAGAAAGATGACATTTTCAGTTCTGTCACATTAATAAATAATCATGTGTCTTTCATTAGTAGTAAACATTCTTCAAGACTAGTCGTTAAGGGTGTGAATGAAAATAACCCACAGGACCTAAACACCTAAGCAAGAGTAAAATCATAAAAAAAAACAAATTTGCTTTCAGAGAGAGGAAGACACAGAGAATGGAAATCTTACTTCAAAGGTAAATATGCCTCAAGCCACTGATAAATTGCTCATTATTTCAGTAGTTTGTGCCACTGCACCGAAATCTAGTAAACCATAGTTCTTGTAAAAAGATGTTGAAATAAAGTAATTATATCATAGAAATGTTTTAAGACCTCTTTTTCTTATCTTGGGCCTTTTTGAAAAGAGAGGAAATGAACAATGCTACAATGTCAAAGAGATTTGTCTAAGTATATCATAATAGTAATTCTGAAAAAGTTCTCTCTGACAGTTACAGGAAAATTGACACCAGGTTTTTTGTATATTATTGGTCATCTGGTATGTCCTAGTTGGATTAATAAAGAAAAATTCTTTTCAAATCACAGTTCTTTTAGCAAGTTACTGAACCTCTTTGAACCTCACTTTCCCATGTATAAAATAAAGATAATTACAATTATCTTTTAAAAATGTAATATGTTAAATAATAAAACATATTTAAAGTGCCTAGCTAAGTGCCTGACATACTACAGATAAACAATTACTTATAATGTAATTCTGAAATTCAAAAGGCTCTGATAAACACAATTTTTATCATTTTGTTTTTTATTGATCATTTAGTGACAAAACCTGAATTGACTTGAATTCCTTTGGTAGCCCAATCTGTTCCCAGATGATATGAGGTTATTTATGGTCGTTTTATCCTGCTTAATGTGAATGTCCAGGTTTTCACTAGAGAAATATTGTGTTTGATCTAGGTTTGATCTACAATCTAAAATTCAGTTTGTAGGTGTATGTCCACTCTGTTATCCAGTGGATTCTGATAAGAATGATGGAGCTTTTCAAATAGCCTAACAATTGTAGAATCAGCAGTCAACTAGTGTGGTATCTGTCCTCACTTCTGAGTTCCTTTTCATATGTTCCATTGATGCAGTGATCTGACACTGGAGCAACAAGAAGAAATGGGAAGAGGAAATTCAACTAAACTGTTGACCACAATTTTGAGTTAGGCCAGGAAGCACAGAGTCTATGACAATAGAAGAAAGAGAAGAGGCCCCTGGTCCAATAGGAGACTGGAATAGAACATATTTTATTTGACTCTTTGGTAGCTTAAATCATTACTTTAAATATTTAATTATAATAAAAAGGGAGCTCTGTACTCTTGGCTCAGGTTTTGCTAATATTAAGAGTGGGTCTGAGTAGTAACTAACTAAATATATTACCTAGTAGCAGTTTATAGCATGTCACTGTTAAAAAAGAGAATGTATGACAGCAATGCTGTAAGATGCTCTAGTGTTTGTTTTCCTAATGTCATTCCCTGATGCTTATCAACTTTAGATTAGAGGTATTTAATGTATTTAGAAAGCATAACGTGCATGTATTTCTCATATGTAAATAACTTTCATGAAGAAAATAACAAACAGTAATAAACCTTTTCCTTCTTTTGGAGATGATGCCTTGAACTGTCGCAGCCATTTTGACTATAAGCACAAGCGTGAAAATGAAATTAAACATCCTGAATATGGCAGAGTAAAATATGAAAAGAACCTAGGTCTTTAATGAAATGATCAACTCAAACTGTCTACAACACACTCTCATTTGAATTATTGTTAGAACATTGCTAGCAACTGAACTCATCCTAATTGATGCAAACAGGAAGACCATTTTGACTTAATATGAAGAAAATCCCAAAGTGTATGCTTTTTCCTTTGGAAATGTTCAAGCAAGTACTGGTAGACTAAATCTTTAGGATGGCTTAGAAGAGATTCTTGTATTAGGGAAGATATTGACAAAAGCAACTCAAGATTTATACATTCAAAGAGAAGCAGGTTTTGTTTTTGTTATTGTTGTTATTGTTTTATTTAGGTTTGTTTGTTTAAGATAATGGATATAAATATAATATACATCTAGGTAAGTAGTTTATACTTAATTCTTCAATACATAATACTGCCAATTGTTATCCATCATGTAGAAAATAAATTGTTTCATTTTTAAAATGAGATTGTTACTTTTTAATCAAATTAAAAATATTACTTCTTTAGTCATTGGCTTATGTGAAGTCTACTCTAATCAGCCAGAATAGATGAGGCTGTTTAAACTCATTAATTTTAAAACTTCAGCACCTATCCCAGATCTGAATACATAGTAAACAGTCAATAAGTGTTTTTTCAAAGTGATTTCATTTCTATTTTAATCCTCCTTCAAGAACCCTGACAAGTAGATTAATTATTTTTGTTTCTTACTTTTAAATACACTTAGTTCAATGCTCATAATATTAATATAAAGTTATAGATATATAATCAAATTTTGATTGTTTTCATCTGTCAAAGGTCATACCATAAACTGCCATATGAAAATGATTATTGTATTTGCATTAAGGATATTGTTGAAGGCATTGTTGATTGCATTTGTTTATGCCCTCTATGTAATAACTCCTGTGAGACATTATTTTTAGAAATCAGAGTTAGAATAAACCTTTCTCTTAGAAAATTATTTAGCTTCCTGCTTTTCATTATTATACATAGTAAGTACTATTTAAATATTTAAGTGAATGAATAAAAGAACTATGTAACTGATCACTGCTCTTTGAAAATATATACCTGTCAACTCAGAAAAATTAAGATGATTATTAAAACTATATCATTCTTTATTGCCATTATAATTTTATTTGCTTCCTTTGAATTTTTACTTATATTTATATTTTTCTAAATAGTTCTATATCTTTTTTTTGTTTTTTTGTTTCAATTTTCCTGATATATTTTGTAGAAAGGATATAAGGCAGAAACCTGAAATATGCAAGGATGAATAAAAACAATTTTTTTGATAATTTTGATAAATTGAGTTGCAGGTAAATAAAACAAAATTATACGCAAAATAATTATGTCGAAGTTAGACTTCAGTATCTGGGTTTTTTATTACATATTTAGCGTGTTGTTCTTTTTGTAATAAAATTAACTTATAATTTCCAAAATTTAGAAAAGGAGGTTTTTAAAAATGGCCCCAAAACAAGCAGAGTAATATATTTTTGTAATTAATTCATAAATAATAATAATAAATGAATTTTGAATGCCTGTTATGCCCAGTAATCAGTCTAAATTATTTTTGTATAATATTTCATTTATGAGGTAAAAAAAACATTATTATTTTCATTTTCAGATGAGAAAAGCTAAACTCAAAAAAGTTAAGTAAATTTCCTGAGATCAAAAAACTGGAAAGTGTTGAAATTCAAGTTCAAAATAAAGCAATATAACACCAGAGTACCATCATAACCATACAGTTTTATACTGCCTCATTTAAAAATTGTCAGTGACCTATTATGTTCTAGTGTGAAAACAGGCATTAGCGACATAACATTGAACAATAATCCACAAATGAAAGACTAAGAACTTAGAATACTTTATAAATTCAGTATCACTCCCAGTCTATTTCTATGTCTATCCATCCAAGAACAGAATAAAAATGACAAACAACAAAATAACGTCCATTGGATGTTTACATGAGATTTTGAGATTTTAGCTATATGTTTTATCGCAGAACAGACATAGGCACCATAGGCAACCACCATGTACAAGTTTAAAAAATGTAGTTAGTCAAAGTGCTTCACAAAAAAAACCTCTTCCTTTTTGGTATAATGATAAGCATCAGATTGCATTCCCTTCCTGTCATACAGCTTTGTTAGTCTTATATAAGTGCTCTTGCTTTGATTGTTTGCTTTTCCCCCCTCATTTAATATATTTTTCTGTAATACTCTTCCCAATTTTAAATGACAAACTACCAGAGGACAGCATCCCTTAATGTGAGGCAAGCCCAATTCATGATCAGAGTAAATATGTGGGTAGTAAACTTGAATATGACTTGTGTAAACTGACTAAGTTTGAAAATGGAAAACTTTGCTTTCAGACTGATAGTGACTGAGCGGTAACAGATTTAACAGTTAATATAAAAGAAAAAAAAATTCCTTACAAAGAAACAGTGACTAAGACCCACAAGGACAGCTTAGAAACATCGGCTACCTGAGATAAACCTTCACAAAAAATAATTACTTATTTTAAAGGAACTCAATGAAGGGTGGGATTGTTTCTTTCCCTGATATTCATTATTTGAAAACTATTAATAAGCAATTGGGGTACTAACACTAATGTTTAAAATGCTTAGCAAAACTAGTCAAATGTCCATTTTGGTCATTGAAACACTTTTTTTTTTTTTTTTCTTTAAGCCTATAGCACCTGGTATATACTAGGTGGTCTCACATCCAAGTACTAACCAGGCACACCCCTGCTTAGCTTCCAAGATCAGAGGAGATTGGATGTGTTCAGGGTGGCATGGCCGTAGACTTTTTTTTTTTTTTTTTTTTTACTCGAGTGTTTGTGTTGAAATTTAACTCACTTAATTTTATATTCTCGGTTTCTGATAATTTTTTTAGGTGAGGTTGGAAAGACAGGAATGAGTTTAAGAGTAGGTCCTATCATATCAATTTGAATACACTCAATGGCTGTCTTGGGAGATCAATCAATAGTCCTAAAGGTGTACACAGGCTAGTGGATTGCATTCCCACTTCATCTGGTATAACATCTAGTAAAGACATCATTGGTTGTGATAGAAATACAGATCAAAATCATATGTGCTTTCCATGACTTTCCTATATAAAATAAACTGTTAATTATCTATTTAAAAACCCTCATTCTAATATTCTACAGACAATACTAGACCTCATAATTGTCCAACCATTTGTGCATGATTTCTGCTGTGTCACATGTAAATGGACACCAGATATTTAGTTCCACAGCACTCAGATTTTCTCAAGTATTGTCCTCAAAACCTGCCAGCTCCCTCTTAAAAAAAAAAAAAAAAAACGAACAAAACAAAACCTCTGGTATACTCATTCATTTTTTAATAAAAGAACAACTTGATAGCTAAATTGAAGAAATGTCATTCAATTCCCTCTTCTTGACATTCTTTTGTACTAATTGCACCCTCTGAATATTAAATAGAGATTTCCTCCATATGAGAGCAATTACAGAACTTATTAAAAACACGCAAGTGGCTTGTAAAAGCAATGCACACATTAAACACAACTTACTAAAAAAGACTTTTGGAAAGGTCTTTTGGAAACATCAGGGGATGAGCAGGTAATGTAAATGCATGGATTCTTTGATGATAACACCTTTTGCTAGAGAATGGTATGAAATAGAAGGCAGAATAATGTCAGAGAGAAAGTTAGTTACCAAAGTCAGAAAACAACTTCACTGTGACTATGAGGAAATTACGCTTTCAGGACCCATAACACAATATGATCAGAGGACCTTAGGGTATTGAAAAAATGAAAAGTAAAGCAGAGTAATTAACAAGTATGCTTACCTGATGAGAAATTTTGGATTACTATTGAAAAATTAAATTCACATCTATGTATCTTTATATCTACATATCTAAACTATATTTTAGCAAGAGGTAAAATGGAACACTTTATTTATTTCTTTATTCAATGAATATTGCCAATCCTATGATCATTCCATTATATAGATTTAGAATACATCAATTCTTTAAAAATAATAACTGTAGTTTGAATTAGACAGATCTGAGTTCCTATCTTAGCTCTGCCACTTACTAATAGCAGACTTTGGGCACATGTAGAAGATTGAATTATTGGCACCTTGTGCCACATTATATTTTCTCCCTCTAGAGTAGAATTTATCACTCTGTTCCATTACTAACAGGCAATGACATGCATCTTGCTTTTGACAATAAGATATTATCATCTATGATATACGCAGAAGAGTTTGACATGTGTTTGCATGGTTAGACTTGCCCTCTTGTATTTCTGTCTTTGCCATGAAGAGAACATGTTTCTCCTAGCCCACTGACCAAAGGCACACACTATGGAACAGATCTGGATTCAGCCTGAAACTTGGTTAAGCTCAGTCTAGACCAATTGAATCCCAGGTAGTCTTCAGGTATTTAGCAAATGCATGGGAGAAAATAAAAAATTGTTTTAAATCATCGGAAATTTGATTTTTTTTTTTTGTCATGTAGCAGTAGTAACTGCTATAGTATGTAACTCAATCATTCTTCCACTCAACTTCCACATCTGTAAAATGAGACAATAAAAACATACAATCCATAGAATTACTATGAGAATTACTATAAGAACAATTCTCATAGAATTGCTATGAGAACAGTTAATGTATTAAATAACTATCTTTAAATATTAAAAAATCAATGGCAATTCTATATACTAACAATGAATACATGTACATTGAAATTAAAAATTAAATACTATTTACGATGAAAGCACTTAGGTATAAATTTACCAAACATGTATGGTACTTGTATACTGAAAACTATACGATACTGATGACAGAAATCAAAGATCTAGATTGGTAGATAGACATATTGTATTTATAACTTGGAAGACTAAACACAATAAAGATGTCAATTTTCCTAAAATTAATATATAAATTTCTATCAAATCTATCAAAATGCAATTTCTATCAAATTCTCATAAAGAGTTTTTTTGTAGATAGGCAAGCTTATTCTAAAGTATATGGAAATATAAAGAAATAGGAAAGCTAAAAAAATGAAAAAGAAGAATAAAATAGTAATAAGTCAACCTGATTTCAAGACATGTTATGTAGCTATAGAATTGAGATTGTGTGGTATTTGTGAAAAGATAAAATACATATGACTTGAACAAAACAGGGAAACCAGACATAGTCAAACACAAAGGTGCCCAACATGAATATGACAAAAATGCAGAAACAATTCCATAGAGAAAGGCTTTTCAACAAATAGTGTTGGAGTAATTGGACATCTAAGGCAAAAAAAAAACCCAAAAACAAAACAAAAAATAAACAACAAACAAAAAAACACTCTCACTCTTCATACAAACATTAACTTTTTAATATGTCTATTAAATTCAAAATAAGATATCTCTATACACCTATCAGTGATGGCTAAAATGTAAAATAGGGGCAACTTCAAATTCTAGCAAGAATGCAGAGAAACTGGATCACTCTCATACTTGTTGGGAATATAAAATGATAGAGCCGCTGGAAAATAGTTTGGAAGTTTTTGTTTGTTTGTTTTTGTTTGTTTTTGTTTTTGTTTTTTTTTTGTTTTTTGTTTAACTAAATGTGCATTTAACCTATAACCCAGCAATGACACTCTTGATTCCAGAGAAATAAAGACTTGTTTACAAAAAAATTGTATACAAATGTTTATAACAGCTTTATTCATTATACACAAGAACTAGAAAACGCCCAAATGTCCTCCAACAAGTGGGTGAGTCAACAAACTGTGGTACATCAACACCATCAACTACTATTTAATAATAAGAAAGAAAGAACTATTGATACAGGCATCAATCTGGATGAATCTCCAGAGAACTATGCTGAAGTAAATAAGCCAGTCCCCAAAAGGCACATCCTGTATGATTCAATTTAGATAAGATTCTTGAAACAACAAAATAATATAAATGGAGACTAGATTAGTGGTCAGGGACTGGATGTTTAGGGAAGTTTGAATGTTGATAAAAGAGCAATGTAAGGGATCTTCATGGTGATGGCAATGTTCTGTATCTTAGCTATATCAGTGACAGTATTTTGGTTTTGGTAATAATGTAAGACTGTTTTGAAAGATGTTCCCATTGGGGGAAAAGGAGTAAAGCGTACATGGGGTCTCTCTTTATTATTTCTTATAACTTCATATGAGTCTATAATAATCTCAAAATGAAGAGTTCAATTAAAAATATTTATTTAAAATGAGAATAAATGGTACTTTTAAAGTTTTCTAAAAAACCCAGTAAAAGTAACTATTTTTTCTCTATTTTATTTTTTTTTAATTTTGGATGATCTATCCAGGTGTTAAAAAATTTCTTCCTTTTTTTTTTTTTTTCTCTTTTAGCCTAAGAGATACAGCAGCTCATTAGGCAGCCAGTAGACTAGCAGATTCACTGTGCTGAAATGAACATAGGAAGCCAGCTGTAGATCCAGCGATTCAAAATTCTGATGTGCCACCTGCATTTCCTGGGCTCACCCACTTATGCACATTCTTTCTTTGGGATTACTTCCTATCTGAAGGGTCACAGATCTAGGTCCATTCCAGTGTTACATCAAGGACTCTAATACATTTAGGGTTTGCCATTTAAGGTCAGTTAGTGATTTTTTAATACACCTGAAGTTATTGGAATTTAGATTTGGAAAGGAAAAAACATTTTTTTGTGTGTGTGAGGCATATTAAAAGATGGGGATCTCTGCTTATAATATAGTAAGCACTCAACAGTTGCTAGGTTTCTTTCCCTTTAATGAATGGACTATCTTCTGGAAGTCCTTTAAAAAAGAACACATGTCCTTAGTGACTTGAGGTGATTTATTACATCAGATTCAACATCAAAATGAACTGACAATATCCTTCCTAACATTCTCAAAGTAAAACTGACATCTTCATTTTAGACTCATACCTTTTTGTTACCATTGAAATTAGTCTTGAGCCAGGAATCTATCTGGCTTATCACATAGTTACAAAAAGTCCACAATCGTTTTTTTTCCTTCCTTTTTCTTAAAAAAAATATAACATATATGTGTATATGTTATATGTGTGTGTTTATAATATATAATTACATATATAATTATTTCTCTTTAGGTTAAGAATTTTAAAATACCAGGAGTTTAGTTTATCATGATCTAATCTGATTAGTTTTTGACTGATTATTAAAAAATACACAAACAAGGTATTCTAAATCCCTAGTATCAGAAAATAGAGCCCCAAAGTTAGTTCCTGTTGGGTCCATATGATGAGTCAGCTTTCTCTAATTTTTCAGTAGTGAGAACTCAAGCAATCCATTCATTTCTATGGATTTCAGTTTCCTAAAGTGCAAAAATAGATTTTGGTGAATATTCCAGCTATAGTTTACTCACCATTTCACTGTCTGTTTTCCAGTTAATTTCTCTCCTAACTACCTGCCCTGTGTGAGCTCCAATTAATTTCATGCAGGTGCACCAGACAGTGCCTTGCCTCATGTCTATAATGCTAACCTCTCATTTTCATCATAGAGCTTCCGATTGTGGATCCTGCTCAGAAACCATACATATGTAATATGAAAGAGGTGTGGAGTTAAGAACCCTGAAGAATGTTTTGACTAATAGGAAATAAAATATAGTTAATTATTTTCCCTTCTTTCTCTCAGGACTATGGGCAAATAGTCCTGAGGCACACAGTTCATAACATTCCTTGAAAAATCATCATAATGGATTGAGGAATCGATGGTACTTTGTGGTTGGTGTTCAGGCATAATAAAGCTCATATCGTTTTTTCCTATGGCTCTGGTATATTTATTTTTCCTCTCCTTTTCTAGGACTGCACTTTCTAATAAAGTGGTAACTTGTAAGCATTAGACTTAGACTGTGCTTTCTGAGAAACACAGGCTAAAACAGTTGTAAAAGGAGTAGTGATAAAAAAAAAAGCCTTCATATGAGATTTTGGAGAAAGTCTGTTCACAAGTAGGATAACAAAAACAGTCATCAATGGTGACATCACAATCACTAAGATTAATTGGGATAAAATATGGGGTATGGGGGTGTACTATGTCTGTGACATATAAATTATATGGGAGCAGTGATAAGTGTAAGGATTTTAGAGTAGGATCATTAACTTGTGTTTTGTTAACTACATTGAAAGTTCCAATTTAATAAAAAACAAACAACAACAACAACAACAAAAACCTCTTGAACTCATCTGCCAGCTAAAGGTAAACTATGGAAGACAGAAGGTCTTTGACAGCAAATCACAAAATGCACTTATTACCCTTAAAATCCTCACATGCTACCCTTATTGTCTTCAGACTGACATGCAAAGTCAGATCTCAGTAAAGCCCAAGTAAATGAGAACAATTCTTGTTAAAGGAAACCACTTACACACTGAAATAATTGCCTCTGTGATCTGCCAGGGACTAGAAGCAGATGTAGGAATAAATCTTACGGGTTAAGAAAAAGGACTAGAATCTCATGTGCTATGGAATAATTTATTTACATGAGTCACTCGCATGTGACTTGGACTGCAATTTCTAACAAGGACATATTACATTTGTTTGTTTGTTTGTTTGCTTGCCTATGTGTTTTTTTTGCAATGGCTTCTTGAAGCACAGTTCTGAAGATGGCCAGTAGTGATTGAAGACTTCCTAAAATAATACTGAGAAAATAGTCAGGAGACTCAGAGAAAGTGGCAATGTTATAATGAACTTACTATATTAGACTTGAGACCCCACCATCTGGCTGTGTTACCTAGAAGGCACAGAGATAGCTTTATTACTAAGATAATAGGTGATATTTTAGTATCTTTGAAAATCTTGAGAGTGCCTGTCTTTTATAACACAACGATGAAAGATTCTGTCTTGGAACTGAGCTTCCTAGTAATAATGGGTGTAATAGATTCTGGAACATCTGGTGGCTGTATTCAACTGTCAGAAGTAATATGAACACCATTATTATAATGAGCAGCAAAGTTAAGTGACAGTGAAGCCTCCTTCATCCACAGGGATCTGTGGCAATGAATATTAGATCATAGTATTCCTTAAAGTAAGAGAAGTGGACAGTCAACCTGAATGTTGCTTGACCTGTATAATCATCATCATCATCATCATCATCATCATCATCATCATCATCATCATCATCAAAAAAAGTCAAATGTTGATAAGCAGAAGGCTGGTGTCAACTGCTAGAATGGAAACTAAAGCATTTAATCCATATTTTTATCTATCAATATTCTAGATTCAAGTTTTCATGAGTCCACTGATCTTATGTATTCTAGGGCAGCTGCTGCAGAAGAAAGAATAAGTTGTTGTCCTGCATATTACCTACCACTAAGAAGGAGGTTTCCTCCAATGCAGGTCTTTTTTTAGATTTTGGAAGTAGCATTTACCACTTTTGGGAATAAAGTTCTTATAAATTTATAATGGGACATGGGTTTGATATGCCTCAGAGAAAATGAGAGCTCTGCAGTAATTTGCAGGCTGTATTATCAGCTGTTGTGATACTCAGGCTAGGTTATGTTGCTAGAGGTGGTCTGTCAAGTTTTAGTAGAAAAGTCATGGTGAAGACCCCTAAGGTTCTGAAGCAAAGCTATGTATTCTGGGGCAAGAACCCACTCTACGTTTAAATATAGCTCTTGGTGTATATTTGGGCCCTGGGTGAAACTGATCACCTAAACTTGTGACATCAAGTGATGGTAGAACTGGGGCTGCCCATATTTAGCCAGGGACTATCGTTTCCATTGTGTCATAAGACAAAGTAGTGTCTTGGTTGGGCTGTTATAACAAAATACTATTACAGTTTGAAGGGGCTCCTATGGAGTCTGCAGGTGCTGATGTCCACAGGGGATGTGGCCAAAAGGTGGGCCCTCTACGTGGAGCATGTGGCTGTCACTAATATGCCTCCAAGTTCTTCCTCACCTTTGGGAACATGGTGCAGCTCCGTAAGGAATCTCTGAAGCTCAGTGTTCAACCCAACCCTCTCCTGGAAGGATCAGAAGTACAGCTCCTTGAGTATGGGGCCTCAACTGCTGACCTCATCTGATCCTTCTCCTGGCATTTTCCAGAGCTTGGACCTGAGTTGAAAGAGGTCCTCACTCAGCTGGCCACAGCCAATGTCCAGTTCTGGAAGGACTCCATTGAGGCTTCACATGACCAGGCTTGAAGATTTCTGCTGCCTCTCCTCCTGTTTCATCAAACCAGGGCTACAAGTGACCCCCTTTTTTGTGTGTATATTTAGGTGCTAGGGGAAGAACATGAGCTCAAAACTTGATGGCCCCTCAGCTGAGGGTGGTGACACTAACCCCTTCTATCTGTTAGCACTTAAATAACACACATTTATTTTTCACTGTTCCAGAGGTTGGGAAGTACAAGGTCAAGGTGTTGGCATATTCAGTTCCTGCTGAAGGTCCTCTTCTTGGCTTACAAATGGCTGCCTCATTTCTGTTTGCTCATCTGACCTTTCCTCAGGGTGTGCACTTTGATAGAGAGGAGCTCTCCTGTCCCTTCTTATTCCTATAAGGGCACTAATATCATCATAAGGGAACCACCCTTCTGACCATCCAAATCTAATTACTACCTGAAGGCTCCACTTCCAAATACTATCACATTGAGGGTTAGGGTGTCAATGTACAAATATGGAGGAGAAAACACAAACATTCAGTGCATAAGAGTTAAGCAGAACTATTAGATTCCATAGAATGAAGAAAATCATATATTTGGTACTTGGACTAAGCAGTTCCAAAACCAGGAATAAAAATAAATTACATAAAGTTGTTCAGAATCCTATGCTGCCTACTACTGTTGCATCAGTGCCTCTCTTCAATTTATTGTTATAAATTTATTTGTAATATAAAAAAAACAGTTATTGGAGAAAGAAAGAACTCATCTGGGTCATTGATGCTGGAGCAGCTCCAAATAAACTGCTAACATATTTGAGTCCAATTCATGAGTGACCATAAAGGACTGCAGTGAAGGGAAATCCCCCCAGTAGACAGAACTGTGAATACACTTAGTCATCTATTTTATATATAGAGAAAAGTGATATGAATTACAGATACACAGAAGCTCTTGGAAAGTAGCAAATAATTTGGCTGGTTACTCAGGGGCCAGGAATGACTAAGATTTAGAAACCAGAAATGAGTTGGCCTAGAAGCAAGGTATGAAGTTTGATCCATGATAGTGAACACAAAGTGTGTAAATTTTTGTATTTCGAGGTAATGCCTTTAAGAAAATACCTAGTGCAGACAAGTTTAACAACAAGAAGATAGGGTGATTCATCTTATGGAAGTCAGGAAGTCTTTCTTCTTGGTCATCTCAATGGTAATGCAATGTTCCATGAACAGAGTGACCACAGTGGTATGGCTGGAGGATGTACACAGTCCCCATAGCATGATCTTCCTTTCACCAAGACTGATGTTGCTAGGGCTATCACTGAATACTCAACCTTCCAGCAGCAACAGCAGAGAGCAACTCTGAATCCTTTGTGTCATCATTCCCAAATAAACTAGCCAGACACTTGGTATTAGGTTGAACATCTATGACTCAAAAAAAAAAAAAAAAAGAATACAGTTATTTTTTATACCAAAACTGACATCTATTCTAATTATTATACATATTTTTTTCTATGCCAAGAGTGCTGGCATAAGAACAAACTTCAGAGGACTAACAGAATTTTTAATCTATATGCATGGTATCATACAGAAATTGCCTGAGAGGAATAGACCTTTTTTTATAACAAAGGGTGAATGACAAAAGGTATATATGATCAAAAGATTTACTGATCTTACCATGCAGATCCCAATCCACCACAATCCATAAAAAACTGTCGTGTTCTAAATGTGGAATGGCCTGTTAAAGACTCAGCTATGGCACTATTTCAAGGAGAACAGCCTGTAGCATTGGGATGCTGCCCAAATGATGTACTAAACATACTACTAATGTAGAGTGCTGGAATAAATGATTCCGGAATCCAAGTGTGGAAATAAAATTCAACCCTCCACCATTATAACCAATGATCCAATTTTGCTTTGGACTATGAAAACTTAGGCTCTGTCAAGTTCAAAGTTTATTTTCTGTGTTAGAAAGTTACATTTTTACTATACTAGGCAGCATTGTTAAGTTAAACTTTAAATTGTAACTCCTTCCTGTTTCTTTGGGTTCTTCAATCCAGTAGAGCAACAAAGAAAAGAGTAAACGAACTGACAGGGTAATTGGCCTTGACTACTATGAGGAACTAAGGTTACTGCTACACAATGCAGAAGGGAGGATTAAAAGTTGAACACAGGAAATTCTTCAGGCATCACTTAGTCCTTCTTTTACTAGGGAAAAATACAGTGCAGAAGCAGCAACTAAGGGCTCATATTCCTGGGAGTGTAACTCTGGATCATCCCTCTGGGACGAGCTGTGGTGCTGACTGAGGGTAGAAAAACCTAAGCTAATGGTGGTGATTGTGGCATATTACAAATATGCTTTGTGAATAGTTAGCAGAATGCATTACAACTTGTTTCACTAACCTCCTGTCTTTAGTCTTTTTAGAGGTTACATTAAAAGAAAGCTGGCTAATTGTACTGGGATCTCCCATTTCAGAGAAGAAATGAAGAGATCTTATTTTCACATAAATGTAAGTCTTAACGTTGAAGTGTGGAAGATGTATATAAAGGAAGACATAAGTATATCCAACTGGTCCAAAAAAGAGTCTGCACAGAAACCTGTTGGGCATCATCAGACTCTCACCCTCACCTATCTCTGCTTTACTGGTTACTATATTCTGTATGGACTTGATCGCTGGGATTGCACTCTCTGAAAAGTGCTCAAAAAGACTACTTTCTGAGATACCAGGGCCAAGACAGTGTATCAGACCAGTGATCTTCAGACTCTTTGCCCCATACATCCTAAAAAGAAGTTTAAAAGTTTTATCCCTCGCACATTTTGAAGTTGACATCTAAATTTTTTCATCATAAGTATAATAGTCAAGAAGATGTATTTCTGGTATATTGTCCAACAAATTTTGCTTAATATTAATAAAATATCTTTATAAAATACCCTTTCATATTTACTTATTTTATAATTTGATAACATAGTGTGTGTGTGCATATAGATTCAAATACACTCACGTTGAAAATTTTAATTTTGTTTCATTTCCTGTGACCAACATATCTAAGTATATTTTTTCTAAATTATCGTTGCATTTCTTTTTTTGTAATTAATAAAGATAACATAGCTAACTTATAAATTCTGGTAAAACATGAGAAATGAAAGTAAATTTTTTATTAGAAATGCATATTCTAGTAAGATGAATTATAATCAGGCATTTTCTTACATTTTTAAAATTAATTATTTAATTACTTAAAAACATAACTTACATTTAAAGTAAGATAAACATATATGCTGCTAAAATCTAATTGTAAGGAGAGCTAGAATTCTTAATAGGAGCTTAAAAATATTAAGCATTGTGAATAATGAAATAAATTAATAGTGCTCTAATTGAAATAAAGATTCAATGAAACAAATTTTAACTATTTTAATTTAAAAAACACACACAACATATTCCAAAAAAAAAAAAAAAACAATCAAAGGAAAGTTTTCTCCAGGAGTTTTTGTTCACAATATCTTGAAATGTTGGTGGCCCTAGAAAATTTTCCAGTAATATTTAAAAGATTGTTTTGTTGGCCCGTTCAGTTCTTCAAAGGTGTTTTCCTTTCCAATTAGCTACCCTTTCTAACTATCATTATTTAAAATAGCTAAAAATAGTTGCTTATAGTTATATATGAAAATATTTAGTGGACATTATTTTCTACCAATATTTCTTTGCTTGACTTTCACAAGACTGTCCCACAAAAACAGTTTATTCTTAAATGAAGGTAAAGAAATAGAATTGGCAGTTTTTAAAGGAAATCATCATTTACATCTTGTACTAAGATGAAATTATAATTGTCTCATTCTATCACTGTAGTAGCAGTATCATTAAATTAGTGATTTTAAACAATATCCCATTATTATCTCATGGTTTCTATAGGTCAGATGTCTGGCAAGCTCTCCTGGGTCTCTGCTTAGAATCTCACAAGGCCAAAATCAAGGTTTCAGCAGAGCTAAGTAATTTTTGGAGACTGTTAGGTAGAGTTTATTTCCTTCCTCACTCAGGTTGTTGGCAGAATTTGTGTTCATGTGGTTGTAGGCCTGAGGTCTCCTATCTTTCATGGCTGTCAGCTAGGGGTTGTTCTCAGCTTCTACAGACCACCTGCTCTAGAGTCACTTCCTTATGGCTCTCTTCATCTCAGAACCATTGACAGAAGGTTGACTCTCTCATTCTTCAAAACTCTCCTACTGCTTCTTCAATCTTTTCACTTCTGAATATTCCACCTTTCTCTTCTACTTTTAAAAGTCCTTGAGAGTACATTGGATCCATCTAGATAACCCAGGATAATCTTTCTATTCCGAGGTTCTTAACTATAAATCCATTTGCAAAGTCCCTTTTCCATGTAACATGCATGTATTTAACAGCAGGAAAAAGAGGTTAAAATTTTGTCTACTATATCAGCCATGTATTTCCATCAGTCAAATTCTAGTAACTTGTTTCATTCTTAAGAAAATATATATATATATATATATATATATATATATATATATATATATGTCTATATGCATATATATGTGTACATACACACACACACACACTCTCTCTCTCTCTCTCTCTCTCTCTCTCTCTCTCTCTCTCTCTAAAGCAGGGAAATAGAAGTCCTATGAGATAATAGAATCATGATAATAGGATTCTCTTCTGTTTAGGGCCCTGGAGACTTTTGTACGCTAAGGCAATGTACCATTAACAAGTGCATAATATCTTCCTTTCGGAAAAGAAAAAAAAAGGTTATAAAAAAAATTTACCAGATAAATCTATTTCAAGTTGAATATATACCTGTCATTTTAATCAATTAAATTTCTTAAAATTGTGACCTGAAAATTTTTTGCTCTCTTCCAGGATTTGAGCACTCTCCATGTACCCCCATACCCTAAGACCTCTGAATGATGACATCTTTAGGAATAATTCCACTTTCAGGTATTCTAGAACTTTGCAATTTTGTCTTTAAATGCATGAGGTATTACTATTTTTCAAGGCGGTTATTCAAACCAGGGGGAAATAATCTGTCGAGCCAAATATTTTGAAGTGGGTAGATCTAAAGTCTTTATTATATGGGGATCTTATAGCTATAAATCATAACTGAAAAGGCTATCAGATTAAAATTATTGTTTGAATTCTCTGGTTAGATAATGAAGTAACTAATATGACTGAAAGTGTTATCATTGGATAGATGGTTTAATTATGCTGATTAAAGTTGAATTGAATTAAATGAATCCACTGGTGGTTTCTACATTTGCATTGCAACTTCACATTGTATTACATGTAGGCAAAGCCCATTTGAGCTTTCAAGATATAGACTATTATTCTGGACAATCAAATTAGCTAAAAGAATTAGCTCTGGAAGCATTATTTATTCCTGTCCTCTCTAATCTAACCACATGGTCAGCAAATAAAAAATTTATATCAAGCATTATAGGGCTAGAAAGATATTCATTTATTGAGTTCATTACAAAACAAAGATGTGGCATTAACTATTTACTTTCCCAACTCTTGATCGTTAAATGGTCTGTTTATGTATTATTAAATAAATAAATACAGCACGAAATGTTCTTCTTGGATTATAATTGGGCTCCTTGGACTATAATTCAGCTGCTTGCTCCATGGAGGAAACTATGGCAGCTAGACCTCTGCTGTCCAATAATGGAGCCACTAGACACATGTGTTATTGAGCATTTGAGTTATCTTGATTCTGAACTGAGATGTGCTATAAATTCAAAATTCACACTAGATTAAAATAACTTAGCTCAAATAAAATAAATAAAAAACATTTCATTTAAAACTTTTTATATTGGTTGTATATTAGATCATCATTTTATCTATATTTGGCAAATAAGATATAGTATTGAAATTAATTTCATCAGTTTCTTTATATATCTTCATGTGGATACTAGAACATTTAAAAGTACATTTATGGCTCATATTATATTTCTTTAGGATGGTACTAGTTTAGACCATATGAAGTCTCAAAAAGTCATTCAATCATGCTCCATGTGTGCCTAGCAGTCTTGTTTTATGATAAATGCTCAATCTTCTTAAAAGTCTTTCTTCTCTGCTTCTATTGTCCAAAAGAAGTAGAGGCACACTGGTTCATTATGCCCCTTTTCCCCAAGGCTAATAGCTCAGAAGAGATCGTTCATCTCTCATTATCATCCTTCTTCCCAAGACTTAAGAATTAGGTGCTCAGTTATTATTGGTACAAAGTTTTCCTAGGGAGATAAATAAAGTTTAGTGATATTAGAAACCAAAATATCATTGATCAGATCTTCTTGACCAGTATGAGGTTTTTAATCTTCATTTTTAATCGTAGTACTTGCTCTTCATAAACAAGCTACCATGTGTTCCCCTTAATTTCTTGAGGCAAGATAACTGTAAGCAGAACTTTTTTTTCCTGTATCAAGATGAATTAGATGTGATAGAAAAAAAATTAGTACAGAGCTGCTTATGTTTTTGCACTAAGTAGAGCTGGATTCCATCTTTGATTAGCATCAACAGCTTCCGAATAAATGCTTCTTAGTTAGGAGGTCAGCCTGGCATCTCGGTTTTAGCCAAGAACATGGCAGAGATAGCTATGCTGCTATGCATAGAGGCTAAGCTAGATGCTGCTATTCTATACAGGCTATGCTGTATGAAACTGTGACTACTGAGCTACTGAGATTCGTTGAGGAAAGAGAGGACAAATTGCAGCCAAAACCATAGCTAACTTTGTAAAGAAGAAATGAATGGCAAGGCAATGACAAATAGAAAGAATTTGAACTCAAGTCAAAAGAGCTTATGCATGCCATTAGGCAGGGGTCTCTAGGACCTAGGTCATGGACCTGTACTAATCCATGGCCTATTAGGAACCAGGACACACTGCAGAAGTTGAGCAGCAGGCAAGTGACCAAAGCTTCATCTGTATTTGCAGCAGCTTCTTAGTGCTAGCATCACTGCCTCAGCTCCACCTCAGATCATCAAGCATTAGATTCTCATAGGAGCAGTGGTCCCTGGTGCCAAAAATGTTGGGGACTGCTGCCGTATAGTGCATTGAAGAGCTATGATTTGTGTGGGCACATAAATGTTAAGAGATCAAACATTTCACTAATTCAGGAAAAAAGCCCAAAAACATACATGGCAGAAGAAGGTGGCTTTAATAACACCAGTGTCTGCTGAGCAGTATAACTGTGAGATACATACATGTATCTGAGGTCAAGGCAAGGCTAGAGTCAGAACTAGTCAAATTGGAAGATGGGCACATACAAAGAAAATGAGGCAGAGTGATTATTTGTCAGAAAATAAGTGGGGAGGTAAGTATGTAGGATTATCCAAGTAAAAAAGACAATGAAAAAGTTACCCACCATCCAGAAAAGTAGCAATTAATCCACCAACAAATACAAAGAAATCATATAGAAGCTGCTGTGACAACTAAGGCTGGAATATTTCATTTAAAATTCCAAAGAAATTTTCAAGTAACTAAAACTGGAGGTGATGATAAAGCCAATTACCAAATAGATATTAGGCCTTATTATGAAAGAACCTTAATAACAGTGTAAATTGTTATAGAGACAGAGTGAAATGTGGTCAGTCTGAAAAGAGAGATAGAGAGAACATTTGGCTGAATTGGCAAACAGGGATTAAGAAGTTCAGATCCTGACACTGAGAGCTGTCTGAGTAGTGGACCTGGCTGCCCTGCCATCTGCAGTGGTTTCTCAGTGCTCCAAAACTTGGCAGTGGTATTATATTTTTTTGGATCATGAAAGAATTTGAGATCTAGGGGCGGTGTAAGGAAGAGAGTGATATGCTGGCTTGCATTTTCTTTCCTATAACTAAAAATCTTCTAGGTGCTCATGCACTCACTGACACCATTCCTTATGCTAAATCAGCTCAGGAGGAGGACCTGTCTATGATTTTGTGGTCCATGATCTTGCTCTGCTTCTAGGTAATCAGTGATGGTCATGGAGAAAATCAACAAGTGGCAGACGGATTAGATGTATCTAACATAAAATCAGAATGGACAGCAGAACTACAGTTTAAAGATTAATTATTATTCTGTCATAGACACTTTACTTGGGCTGCATAAAAAGAAATAAAAATAGCTTTTTTTTTTTTAAATTGGGCACCTTCTTAAGGAAGCAATTATGTCAAAGGAAAGTATACAAACTGAGGAATCAAAATGGCATTTTGTACTATAATCTAATGTCTCATTATATGGTAAAACTGGGAAAGACTTTAATGATCATCTCTTATATAGTAAAGGAACAGCTCAAATGGCTTAAGAAAACTGGCTAAAGACTCACAATCTAGTTATCACTGCACAAACATTACAATTTGCATCATATTTACTCGTAGTCCTTCATAATACAAAGATTAATGGGCCCAGCCTCAGAATTTATGATTCAGTAGTTTTAAGGTGGGACCCAAGGATGTGCATTTCTAACATGTTCCAGATGATGTCAATGGTATTTGTCTAGGGACCTGATTTTAAGATAATTACTAATCTAGTCAGTGGGTCAGTCAAGACTATGATCTTCGTTCTGTCTAAATTTATACATTTATATATTCTATGAGAAGTCTTTCATTTTGCCAGACTTGCAAAGCAAAGGTTACTTAACAGTCCAGAAGACACTGTTTTATCTGGGGGCACTCTAGGAGAGCTTATTTGACAAAACTCAACATTCCCCCATGTCTGAAGGAACACTAAGACGAGAAATGCCTGTCAGCATCACTCAGAATTCTTGCTGCCTCTCCTCTTGATGATATAACACTCATCATGCTCCTTTCCTGCAATTTCAGGACTGCCATTAGGATAATGTGGATTGCACTTCGGCAAACCCCTATCTAGATGTTACATTCGAATATGTCATGAACAGGAAATGGAATCTGCTATAAGAAATAATGGGGAATGCTGCCGGAGTCTGTTGAAAATAGATATCTGCCTTAGCCAGACACAAAGAAAGATAACCCTGAATGTAGATTAAGTTTGCAATATACACAAATTCTTGATTCTGTCAGGTTCATTAAAGACAGTAAATCCACAGAGATTTGAAGCAGAACTGATTATGAACATTTATCTTCCATTGAATTCCATCATGCCTGTGAATATTTACCCTTTCCACTATGTTAAAACTTCAGGCAGAACAATTTGGAAATCATTTTCCTGAATGTTATTTGGGAATATGTTGTCAAAGTTTCCTAACATAAGTTCTAGGTGGCTTTATTATAATCACCATTGTTAAAAATGGATGTGCCTATTTTCATGTGGCAAAATGACAGGTAATATACAAAACAAGATGCATCTATGATCCACACCCTTGAGGATCTCTAATACAAGGACAAAACAAGCACTGATTTAGACAATAACTTAATAAAGCAGCTTAAAAATCAGATTCTTTTTTTTTTTTTTTTTTTTTTTTTGCACAGAATATAAGTGAAAAAAGCAATGAGTTGGCAGGATCAATTTCTCCACTAGGCAGAGTGTGTTAGTATTTGACTAGTTTAGAATACACAGGTACTGCCTGTCCTCCCCCTTCTTCTTCCAATCAGCTTGCCCATGTTCCTTGTCCTGGGGAGAAGGAGTGAATAAAGGAAGGGGAATGTTCAGCAAAGTTTTAAGTATATAAATAAAAATTATTTTCAGTCTACTGTTGGTAACATTATTCTAGATGTGATCTAAAAACAAGTTTGACCAGGAAATTATTTGGCATCTTTTAAGATTTTACCTGAAAGAAAAAGCCTAACCAGGGAGGATAAGTTATATTAGAACTCCATAAAGTATGAGTCAGAGAAGACATATGAATATCACTACCTGCTGGACCCCCATCTAGACTAGTTGCCTCCAAAGCTCATCCAACCACCTACTGGGATCCTCACAGATCCCTATACCATGCAACTACATCAACAGAGTATCATCCCACTGAGACTGATTTAGAAGTAAACCTTAACTGCTTTAGGCCTATAGCCAAGGCATGAAGAGGACTTGCTAGGCATTAACCATTTATACGTGGGCATCAGCCCTCAGACTCTCTATCACAGTCCAGCACGAGGAATAGTTCACCAATTTGTATTCTTTTCAATCCAGAAATTCAATGGAGTCAGTTCTATAAAATGATTAGTCCTTCTCACTCTTATTATAAGTTGGATCTTGCACTAAAACAACATTCCATGTTATAACACATTAAGTCATCTGTGTCCTTTTTTTGCCATGTCCCAGGTCTACCTTTATACCTTTATTAATGACTTCAATACCTAATTAGAATTAAAAAAGGTGATTTGCTCCCTCTCATTCCTACTCTACCTAAGCTTGTGACTGTCCATGCTTTCTGGATGTTTTGAGGACCATGCACACCAGCACCATCACTGCTACTATCGCTACCACTATCATGTCTCCTAGTTCTTCTTCCTTCTTGGCCTCCTCTTTCTTCCCTGTTTCTTTTTAAGCTTCTGTACCTATCATTTATTCTTTTATAGATTTTTCACAAGTTGATTAGCCAGCTATAATTTGTGGTATATCTTGTTTATTGGTAGAACAAGCCCATTTCAGGGTATATAGATCAAGATGCAGAGTTTGATGTATTTAGTCATAGTTATTCAGAGAATAGAATCAATAAGACATATATGTTAATTATGAGAAATTGGCTCATATGATTATTAAGACTGAGAAATCCCATAATCTGGGTCTACTGGCTGGAGACCCAGGAAAGCCAGTGGTATAATTCCATTCTGAAGACCTGAGGACCAGGGTAATCGATGGTATAAATCCCAATCCAAGGGGAGAAGATTGATGCCCCATCTCAAATAGGCAGGCAGGAAGGGGACAGAAGCAGATTCCTTATTCTATCATCTTTTTGTCTTTTTGCTCACAGATCCAGTGATGCCCACCAAATTAGGGAGGGCAACCCACCTTACTGAGTCCACTGATTCAAGTGTTAATCTCATCTACATATATCCTTATAGACGTACCCAGCAGTAATGCTCAATCTAGTCACCTGTTAGCTCAGTCAAGTTGACACATATAATTAATCATTATACTTGATTAGATTCTTTTCTTGATCTTCACATGCAAAATGGTAGACTGTACCCAGAAATTTATGCTAACTTCTTTTTAGAAGTCATTTCTTGAACTGTATACCTACCAGCTTTCTTATTATATGTATGGGGTGGAACTTTTATGATCTAGTTTTAAGTAAATTTAGAGAGAGAAATGTAAACTTTAGAACTAAAGGAGATTTTGGAGTCTACAATTTCTAAGCTTCACTTTACAGAGCCAGAGAGAGGGAGCCAGTAGCCAAAATCTGAGAAACTAGTCAGTAAAGAAGTGACAATAAAATACCAGACCCCCTAGAGGCCAGATCAGTCATGACTAATCTATTTAAAGGCATATATCAAGGAACTTCTAATTTTAAGACAAAAACAATCAAGACACCTTAGACAGAAAGTTCAATTATCTTCATATTAGAATTTGTAATTGTTGTTCTCTAAATCAGCAGGTATAACTGACATTAGGGATAATAAACTAAAACTACTACAGTTAAAATTTATCAGGTCTTATTATTAAGAATATTTAAAGAATTTCTTAATGATGCAAGTATTTTCAGACCAATGAAGGCATTTCTTACAGCAGTAGAAAATTCTGTTTGTTCCATCTCTGCCTCTTTTCTGGAAGCATTAGAGTTATTAAGTACAACATCTGCACAGAACAGGTTGTTTGCTTTTCAAATAACTTTGGCAGAAAAAGATATTTGATAAATTAGTAATGTGTTTGACCTTGAGAAACTGATCAAAGTATCTAGTTCCTTAGTCTTTTACTTTGATGCCTAGGTAACTTTTTAAAGCTGGATTTTACAATCCCCTTAGCAAATTGGTTTTGCAACATTGTTTTTCCTTGTGTATAATACATTACTTGGATGCTGACAAAACTGCTGGAAAAGAAAAATAAGTGAAAGTCTGAATAACCAGTAGCCTCTGCAATCATTATAGATGCCCAGTGGATATTTCAGAGTCCTTTAATTGAAAACAAATTATATAAACCCATTTATGTGTGATGAAGATTTATAACAATAGTGCTAAAGAATAAAGAACCATACACATCAGCAGTTGAAAGTTAACTTCTAAGACATTAAATGATGTTCTTAGGTTTGTAACTTCTTTCTCTTTGTCCAGGAAATTTATTTTTCTAGACAATTACCTCTATGGGGAACACCCAGGGCTGGAGGGAATAATTTTACAGAATCTTACTGTTATTGAGTCAGCACTGCTGGCTATTAAATAACAGGTGGCAAGCTGTGATTTATATGCAGAAGTCACACTGTGCATTCATCCTGTGGAGGCCCGGGCCCTCAGGAAAGAAAGGTGAAGGCGGTACATAAATTACTATAAAACTAAAGCACCTTGTTTCTTTTCTTAGTCCAAATGTGCTTACCTATTAAACTACAAAAAAATATATAATCCATGAGCCAAAATTCAAAATCATGAATATACGCTCACTCTACATATAGGTAACATTCCTAAGTCCTTCCAACACCTTTTATTTGTTCATCACACATCTAAAACAGAAAAGGATAATCTATGATGTCCTTTCCTACCAAGGGGCACTTGGCATTCCTAGGTGATATCTGTGGCAGTGAGCCACAAGAAACTTGGATCAAATGTTTTGATTGATTGGACAAGTCCTGAAAGTTTATTCAAAGGATAAGTATGACTGTTTTGAAACTTTTTTTTTTTTTGGTTTTGTTTTTATTTGGCATTAATTTCAATTTGGTATTTGGTATTTTTTTCCTAGGAATACTGGATAGGTTCAATGTTTTAGGTAATCGTTTAAACTAATCAATGCTATTGGTGTTATAAGCATGTGCTGTGTAGATTAATTTTCTAGCCTGTCAGATAGTGCCCCCAACCAGGGAGTATGTGGAATTATGTGGAAGTGCTTTTGGTTTGGAGGGATGGCATTAGAATTTGTGAAGTTAAGCGTCATGAACTTGATTTATAGGACAATTCTGCAAAAACGATTGCTCCCCACGAATGCCTAGATTGCCACTGTTGAAAAATAACACCTGAGGAACTACCCCTCTGAGGAATGAAAAACAATTTATTCCTGGCCCTCATGTCACTAGTGGGCCCTGTTTCTCTCTCATGGCATGAGGATCCATTCTGTCCTGTAGCTAGAAACCCACTGTCTTGAGGCAAAGTAAAACAAAACAAAGCCAATTGGTTAGCAGACCCCTGAGGATTTCCTTGGCCCCCAGATACACTCCATACTGTAGGAGTCAAAAAATACCACAGGACTTCCTAAAACTCAGAGAAGGTTCAAATGCATGACTTTCTGAGACTCCTTCCTTCAGTTTCATGCTACATGCCCCAATATGACTTGACAACAATGAATGATGAAGGAACCTTATGAGGTACGCTTGTAGGCTTCATCCTTTGTCCGGAGAAACTGACTCCACCTTTGTGTGGTTATGTCCTACCATTGAATGACCTTCAGTACTCTGGTAAGTACTGAAGTATCAGGATGTTATATATTTTATAGATGTTTTATTTTTCACATTTGTTGTAATGTCATAACATCTTCCCTGTGAGGAATGAACAAAGGATAGCTGATTTGAAGTTTGCTGTTCAAATTAATTTTTTTCTCTTAATAAGTATTAATATTGAAGTCAATATTCACTAACTGCCCCACCTCCATGGTCTAGCTAAAGCTCCTGTCCCTTGCCCCTGCCTTCGTACTATCTTTGGACTCTAGGCCCAGTCTGCTGGCCTTGGTGTGGATAAGTCTTTTGTTTTTCTTTTTACTTTTAATCCAGGAGACCTATTTTAGAAATTTCAGATGCAATCAACCAGGAAAACAAAGGTATAGATTTCTGAGTCTAAGAAGCTAAATTTCATATGTTTCTTGATCTAGTTTCTAGGCACAGACAACACTGTCCATTTTCTCAATATTTCTAAGGAAACCACATCTGACACAATAATTGTGTGGCTTCATATTTAAAGCTCATGTTCTCTCAGTCTTCCATATATCATTCAGAGTGATTTGTTCTACTCTAAATAGCAGCACTATTGCAATACCAAATCCTAGAGAACTTTCTTGCCTTTTGAGTGTTTCTTGGATGCTTAAGATTTTTGAATGAGGATGGTCCATCTAAAGTAACTTTCTTTAATCCTGAGATTCATTCATCCCAAACTGTTGGTATCTCAATCCTCTTCTAGAATTTCCAAGTTCCAGAAAGTGTAACATGAATCTTGATATAGTCTTGTTTTGCGAGAGTCAGAGAGATTTACTATTCTCAGAGAAATGTATTTCAAATTATTTTTATTACAAGATCTTCAGCAAATAGTCAAATTAACTTTAAAATACATCTTTAACATAAGCATTTGACTTACTGTTTGATGCTATTAGTGATAATGAACTCAGTGCCATCTAATTACTTCCTCAGTACTCCTCTCCCTGATGACACACCCAAACTGTTACAACCCTTAATAGAAAAGGCCTGTGACTAATAGAGGCTTAAATTAAGCTCTTAATTTTTCCTCTAAAATGCTTCTAACTTGCAGAAAATAGTTGAAAAATAAATGATGTATTTATTTGAATTCTAACACAAATTACGCCCCTTTTGATAGTGAAAGTGAACTAAAGTATTTGATGAAAATTTTCCACTGTTTCCTCGTGACAGTTTATATTGGGACATTTGTGTCCTATGGGTGCTGTCTTGAAACTGCTCCACACATTACTTTTGATACCATTTCAGTTTTGCTCTAATTTCTAGTTTTTCAAAAAGATTTGAAGAGCTCCAAATGTGAAAGTGAACTTATATTTGCTGCCTGTAAGTAAAAAGATAGCTGGTTCATGCTATGGTAAGTCTCCAAATCTTAGAGTGGCACAAAAACAAAAGATTTTGTTTTTTCACTCCTGTTATGTATCCAAAGTGGGCCAATAGTCTCGGCTCATTGCAGATCCAGGCTGACACAGGTTTCCTTTCAACACAGACTTCCATCACTTGGGAAGGGAGAATAGAGCCTGCATTCCCTCACTGGGTCAATTAAATGATACTCTTTGGAAGGGAATATAGGCCATTTCTTGTACTCCTGTTGATATTTCATTGACCAAAGTAAGGCCGTATCTAAATTTAAAGGGGGTTGGCAATACACTGCTACATGTGCCCAGAAATAGAAGAATGAGGATGTTTCTGCAGACCCCAATGTCTAACTCCCCAGTAAATACTCTATCTCCCAAATCTGGTTCTCAGCAGCCTTATGCCTCAGGTCACATTTGGGGGTCCTTTCCTTGTTTCTCTTTCTGTCAAGTCATATCACATCCTATCATATGAGACAATAATGTCTATAAAACACATGTATTAAAAGTCATTTACAGACAAAGTATAGCTGTAAGTATATTAGCTCAAAGAGTTAATGTTTAGTTTTTACATCACTCAGTTTTCAATTTTTAATCATTTCATTTATATGCTGTGGCAACAAGCAATTATATATAGAAATGTATTCAAGACATTGGGTAACTAGAAAAAAAATCCTCTTTTCAGGTTTTCTTTATACTTCTCCAGGAATCTTTTATAGACCAAACTCCTTATAATTATTCTCTGTAATCAGATAGTTAGCAATTTCTTTATGATCTCTTCCACCTCCACTTCCAAACTCAACTGTTGCTGGTTTTCCTTATAATTTTTTACATTATCTACATTCAGTTCATCTCCCAACTCAATGCTATCACCCCTTTTGGTATCCAAGTTGTCTCCTCTAAGCTATTTCAAGACAGTGCCAGTTCTTTTCTATGTTGAATATGGCTTGTCTGAGGAAAAAGAAACTAATTGTTGCAACTCCCATATGGAAGCTGTAAAGATTGTTGGAAACTGCTCTCTAACGCTCCAGGCTACAAGCACTGCTCTAGGTCTTACATGTTTGTTTGACAATCTCGCAGCAGGAATCACTGTAAGGAGAGGAAGAAAGTGAAATAACAAGGAAAGTGGATGCCAAACTCCTATATATCTATATCTATATCTATATCTATATCTATATCTATATCTATATCTATATCATATATTTAACACACACACACACACACACACACACACACACACGATCTAATAAGAGTATATTACCTTATCCTCTAATGTTGAAGAATTTAAAAACTTGTCTGACCCAAACCTTTGACAACCTTGGAATATGGCCCTCTCTCTCAGTTAATCTATCTCATCAATATATTTTACAGAAATCACTTTCTTATTTGGGGCTGGACCCTCAGCAGTCACCTATGGATTATTGCCACAGCCTTTAAACTAACTTCTCAGTTTCAGGTTGCCTCTCATCTGATGCAACCTGCTGACAATTATTAATTTGCTTAACACTTGTGACAGAGTGATTATTGAGATATTAATCTTATTTTATTCTCTGTAACTGGAGATGCTAAATAATTAGAAGTAGATTTTTTGTTCTACCCAAAAAAGCCTTTAGTGTTGAGCCTGAGCTGTTAGGTTAGCAATAATTTCTGTGAAGCACAAATTTGGATAAATCCAGAGCACATTTCATCATATCCAGGCTTTTGTGAGAATAAACTAATTGGGGGGCGGGGTAATGCTTAGTGCTAAGAAAGCCAAATGGCTTAATAGTAAAACAGATGTAGGTAGTTCTAGCAAGGTGGTGGAAGGTTCAGAGTTGACAGGTTTTTAGAGTGGCATGGAACTGTGTCCTACTTTCTCCCACACAGGCCCCCAATGACGAAACGATCCACTGTAAAATTACCATGATGACAAAATGCAAAAAGCCATGGTGTTAGAGGCATGGTAAAAGTGTATGTCTTCGTACTGTGTTAACTCTGGGATGATGTGATGTTCTCTTGCGCGGAGGCATGGTGGAAGGAGAGGGATAAGTGGAGAAGTGTAGTTAGCGTTTTTCCTCAGTTCCTTCTCATTGATGCAGTGAAGAATCACAGGTCAGAGAGATTTAGAAAAGATTTATTAAAAGTATATTTTAGAAAGACAAAACATGTCCCAAGGAGGCACATGGTTTTAGCAGTGAGAGCTGTAACAGAGTGCTGTAATAACACAACCTCAATAACCAACACAAAAGAGATTCCAGAAGTGGGAATGTCTATATTATATTTGGGCCATGATGGGTGGTTCCCAAAGCATTCCTCGGTGATTGGCAAATGAGGTCATTTTGACCAACACTTGGCTGCTGTGTAACTCTTTTGCCTGATGCACATGTTACGTACCCAGAATTTACTCCCTTGGGGTGTTCTTTGGGCAGTCTCTAGACAGGGCCACTATTCCTTTATTTCCCCTGTTGCTCATGTCTGACTGGCAACCTAACACTTGGAACAAGAGGCTTTGAAATCTGCTTTGAAGGACAACACAGCCTTGAACAAGAATATATTAGGAATAGATACAATGGACTAAAGACTAGAGGCCTCATTCTAATTGTGCAATTTTAACATGCATCTCAGGGAGGCTCCTCTCACCAAAAACACATATGTAAATATGACTTAGATGGTATTATTTCTTGTCTCTGGTAGATAGAGACCTAGTCTGATGATATGATTTATGAAGTAAAATTAGGTGAAGTTTTCCTCATTTGGAGGGTGTACACTAAATTCATGGCTATTCTATATACATTCTCAGCATTAAAATCTCCTACTCAGAAACCTTACAGGCTTAGAGTACTTGCTGTATTACACCTGTGTCCAGTAGGTGAGTGTTCATAGATCTCTATAGTTTGTTCTGACCTTAGCTATAAAAGTTAATTTTCTCCTTCTTCCAAATACTTATTATCTGCTCTAGTCAGCCTTGCCCTTTACTGTAACCCCATGTACCAATATTTACTCATTCTTTGAACTCTGACAGTTCTTTAGACCCATGCAACTCTAACATATAAAATAAACCACTTTACTTATATAACCTAGAACTGGTTTATTTGGTTACTTCATTTGGTTAGAGTTCTTAAGGAGCTAAAAGCTTCTTGGGGGCAAGAACAAGGTCTTATAAATTCTCTTACCATATTGGTGTCTAGCAAGGGCCTGAGCACAAAATAAATATTTGTTAATTGACTGCATTATCTGTAAATACTTCTCATATGGAGTTGTGTCTGGGTCAGTATCACATTCGGGAAGAAACGATGACATTCAGGATAATAGACTAAGCAACTGCACATGCATTATCACAGTAGAGAAGTACAAAGACAATTAATTGGTGGGTGGTTTCATCTGAAGAGCATAAAGTGACTGAGTTAGCTCTGAAAAGTGCCAGTTGGTGTGCCTGGGTGGTCAACATCATCATGCCTGTTCTGAGAAGAGAACCGAAGCCCAGAGAAAGGGGCCAGATGTTTGAAACCCCTAACAATAAGACTTGAAGCATCAGGTCCTGAGCGTGTATTTTTCCTCAATTCCCTTGGTAATTACTAAATCAAAGGAAGTAAAGACTTAGGGATATAACTAGAAGTACTATAGAAAAGACAAGAACAGAGAATATCAACATATTATTCAGTCCCTTGTTTAATTTGGAAAAAGACAATAGATATAAAAGTTCCCTTTGCATTGCATATGCTAAACCAGAGAATTATTATTTCCCATATATCTCATTTTTGTGTAGGATAATACTAAGAACATCTGTAAACTAGCAGACTACTAATATCTAGAATGTCTACAGCTTGAATAATCAGCTTTTAAATATACCCTAAAAGCAGAACCAGAAATCTAAATTCAAAGATGGAAACATTTAAAAGATGAAACCAAGTAACTTATTATTGTATCGATGCTGTTTTAAAATATTTATTAAAATGCAGACAATAAAAATTTGTATTACTTTTGAATCTGCTTTTTCTATACCCATTGTATCATAGGGATTCTTTGAGGATGACTGGCTCTCACGGGTCTTTCTTTTCTGTTAACCTTTTCTTGTTATGAAAGGCATAAGACAAGAACAGTCATTGATTGGGGAATTGAAGCTCTCTCATAAAAGATGAGTATGTCGACAGAAATATCGTCAGCTCTCCGGCATGCGGGTCAAATCTTCCTTAATCTCACTTGTGTCAAGGGATTGCATGACCACCCCAGACAAGGACAGCCAATATTACCTGCACTGGGAATCAGACCTGTTGAAACGTGTGGAAAAGGGACAGACTGAGCTAAAGAACAGCAGTGCCTCCCTGAGACACAGAGGATCATGTCTAGCTGCATTCCAAATACCAAATGAACTATATTTTCGATTTTACTGTCTGACATTTACCAGGGGGAAAAAAGATACGTAAGTAATGAGGCAAAAGGGCAGGACAAGCTGGGTGCGTATTTTCCCATTACGTTAAGAAATGAACCTAGCCAAAATTGCACTTAGAATTAAAAATTAAAATGAATTAAATGAGTATGTGTCACATTTGTTAGAGCATCTATAACAAATTCAACAATTCTCAAAATATATGTATGAGGTTAATATTTTTTTCATGCTTTGCCCTAACAATATTACTCGCTTGTCTTCATTCTATTATGCTGCACATTATTTTAGGTTGGTATGTAAACACTGGCATCTGTGTCTGTCTCCTCCAACTATGTTATTTTTCTAATAAGAACAGCTGTTGTCATTATCAACTGCTCAGTATTTTCTAGGCATACTGTTAGTACTGTACATACATTATTCTATCATTTAACCCTTAACCAAAATTCTACACAATAGCAATCTCACCATCATTTTATTAAGGTAAAAAAATTCAGTGAAGTCACATAGCATATTAAATGGTGGAGCTAGCTTCTGGAGTACAAAATCAAATCTTTTTATCCTTTTCAGCCTCCCACACAGGTTCTGCCTGCTCTGAGTTCTCAGTAAGTACTGTGACTGTCTGAGTTTGCTTTCACATGCGAACAAAACAATAGGCTGAAACATCATTAATGACGTATCATTACTGTGGCTGGGAGTGTATTCCTAGGTAAACCATCAGCTCAGTCACTTTGATATAGAGTAACACACACACACACACACACACACACACACACACATTTGGAATGCATATTTTGGCTTTAAGCATACAAATTATGATTCCTGATCATACACAATAAATTGACCCCAATTTTTTTTTTTTTAATAGTCAGGCAGTCATCTGTTTATGACAACTAAAAGAGAATCTGATCCAACATCTATGAATGTTGCTCGGTAATGAATATATGCTTAATTTTCTAGATTTTATAGCCCAAAACATTAACTTTCCTCTTTGGATTTCCTTGTCCAAGGTGGTTGCTGTGACAAGGAGTAGTGCAGGTGGTCAGGGCTCTAATTATACTCTAATGAAAACTGATATTTACAGCTGAAAGGTACCTTTGTGGTCTGGCATGGCTCCAAGAACTTAGACTTTCTTAATGCTGTATCACATTAAAATAAAATTTTAAAAAAAGCCTCTCCCAGCACCTGTATAAGATGTTTAAAATGTCATTACCACCTATAATTACATGGAGAATCCAGTTACCACAGTTAAGGAATCAGATTGGTAAGTACAATTTGTATGTGTTGACCATGTTGCTTCTAAACATTATAACTGGAAAAGTACATATAGTGCGTGATTGTGTGCATCTTGCATTAAACCCTGAAGAGCAATTATGAATATAAAACTAATAAGGAGTAATAAGAATAAATGAGTTTCACTGAAGTAATGACATTTTACAAGCAGTAGTTGAGTTTTTTTCGGTTTCAAAAAGTAGAGAAAATTATCCTCAAATGAAAATGAAAAACTCATATAACATATTGAAATAAACAACAAAGAAATATAGTAATTGTCTAATAGAGATGGGTTATAGTTTTCATATTCTCTCTGCAACTTGACTGTGTTGCATAACCAGATTGGCGACTACTCCAAGCACACCGAGAGGTTTCTGGGAAAAGATGTGGTGCATGGGTCCATGTGAATGCTGGAATCAGTGAATTGGAGCTTCCCAATCCCTCATGACTTTCATCATGGCAGTTATATGAATTACACTAAATTACAATCTTTTTTCCTATAGATGGAGGTGTGATACGTACAGAACCATCTGCCAGCTTATTATATGGTCAGTAGCAGTGAATGAAATGGAAATTGCAGGAATAACTAACATAATCTGAACATTAAGTGGCACACAAAGACTTCTGGGGCTCTGCTCTTAACCAACATTTTTGGTCTCTGGGAGCCACCTTAGAGAGATTGACTGTTGCAAGTATAAGTTCAATTGTGTGAAGGATGGAAAACATCGGTTTTTAGATACTAGCTAGGTTTTGTTTATACTTCTTGCCATATGTAGTCAATGAATTCTGTATCATGGGTCTTGATATAAACTTAATTACCATGACACTGAGGAAAAATAGACAAGTATCCTAACTGAGTTATAACTTCTTCATAGACAGATTTCATGACTATTAATTTCTTTTTCAAATATTTGCAAATAGTCACCAGTCTACAGGAAATAGATACAAGATAAATATATTTTTCCCCTGGAGTTTTATATATACATTGTATAAGAATAAAAATAATTGTACATCTCGTCTCACAGAGAGGTTCTGGACCAGACACAGGCAATAATCTGACTTCTCAAATTGAAATAAGTGGCAAATACTAAAATCACACTGCCCTGATTCAGTGCCAGTTGGTTCATTATCACAAGCTTCTTGAAGCTCTTGTTTGATTCTCCCATTGTGTTCTTCACATTGTCACACACTAGTCAGACTCTTTTAAAAATGCTCTCCTCCCCTTTTCTAATGTCATAATTTTCTCGTAGTTCTCTGACTTGAAATGATTTTTTTTTCAGTCTTTTTTACTAACTCTTCTATATTTGTACCTCTTCTCTCTCAAAAACTTCTCTGGCCAATTCATATACCTCTCTGGTTTCTACCTCCATGCATATACCATCAACTCTAAATATATTTCTCTAGCTGAGTCTCATCTTGAGGCAGGATAGTTAGGCTAGGAAAATGCCACCCACCCAGTCCAGGATATGGCTCTGGAATTTTTCTTAGTCCCCCACTAGCCTTCTCCTGCTGCTCTGGAACGTTTCCCTTGTCCCTTACTCAGCCCTCTCCCTGTTTTGATTTCAAGTGTGTGACTCCAGTGTGAGAAACAAGCCAAGGCCAGGAGACAAGATAGATGGCCTAAGGCAGCCTCCATCCCTCCAGGTGACAGGAGAAACAGACCAAGACTGGGAGGCAGGATGGATAGCCTTCGGACACTCTTCACCCCCAAGAAAACAAAAACCCTAAGTCAGACAGCTCGGGCAAATTCTCTAAACTGCCTCACTTTTAAGTGTGTGTGTGTGTGTGTGTGTGTGTGTGTGTGTGTGTGTGTGTGTGTGTTGTTTTGTTTTGTTTTGTTTTGCTTTAATAAAACTTGAGCTGTCCTGCTTGCTGTTTGTCATGTCCTTGAATTTTTTCTTGCAGGCCTAAGACAAGAACCTGGTCACCGGGGCTCCAGATTGGGGTCCCTCCTTAGACTCCTACCCTGTAGAATTCTCTGGCAATCTTATGTTAGAAAAATATTTGTAATTCTTTGGTAGTCAGGACTCCCTGATTTTCCAGGCTCAGTTATGAACCAGCCAGTACTGAATGGTTTTTCCATCCCATGCTGTATCTTCCTCTTAATCAAAGTCTTGATTCTTCGCATGACCATTTATCTAAAAATATAAGCTGGACTCCACCTTTCCCCACTCTCTTCCCATCACCCGATCTAAGTTTCTACAATCTGCATTACTTTTTTCTTTACATTCCATTTCTATTGCCTGATTCGGGACTCCAACATTTCTCTAAAGATTTCCTCTGGCATTCTAACTAATCTTCCTGCTTCCATCTTAATCTATTTATCAACTACTGTAAATCTAATCATGTCACTTTCCTGCCTAAAATCCTTTACTGGCTCTCCATCTTACACAAGGTAAAATACAAATTTGTAAGTATGGCTCACTTGTTCTTCCATGCTTTTCTCACTCCATAATCTGCTCTCTCTCCATAAATCACATCTTACATTTTACTAACTATGTGCATGCATGCTTTTTCTCAAATGTCAAAAACGTTTTATTTCTTGTCTGCTTGGCAAACTCCTCTCTATCTTTCAAAATTCTGAACAAATATAATTTCTTATTAAAATAAAAATGTGATGTCATCTCACAAACCTAGATGTGTCTTCCTCTGTGCTTCCACAGACCTATCTGCAGACATCTATAATGGGTCTTATCACATCATCTTGAGAGTATTTATTTAATAATAAATAATTTCTTACCCAATTTCATATTCTTAACCTGCTGTCGAATCCACATATGCAGGGCTCAGTAACTACTTGTTAAATAAGTAAATATATACCAATTTTTCCAAAATTGTTATTGTTAGTATATCATTGGATGGTTATTCAAAGATCTGTCCTAACCCTTCAGGCAGTATGTTGACTAAAAGTAAATTATTTTTATATTTTCCTTTAGAAAGGAAAGGGAAAGAGCAGTACACCAACTGTCATGTTTTTTTGTTTATTTGTTTCCATTTTTCTGATTTTCTTCCTCCCATATTATATGAGTACTTCCCTCATATAATACACATGGTGCTTAAAGCTGCACAGAAAGAAATATAGGACGACATGCGAGATAATTTCTACACAAAAATGTAGAATTACAAGTTAGTATGTGACCAATATTATAAGAATGCAACAACTTAAGAGCTACAGGAGTTTAGAGAAAGAGGAGCTGCGATTCACTCTGAGAAGGTCAGAAAAGTTTTTATACCAGTGATAATAACATTGGAGTTGGACCTTGCTACCTCAATAAAGTTTCCTTATATGGAGAATGATGGCTCTGCAAGGCAAGCCAACCATGTGGGAGAAAGATAGAGGAAACAAGGCAGGAGGCCCAAGCCAAGCACGTGGGGGAAAGAAAAAGTCCAGTAGTAAATCTACAATAATATGCTCTTAATTGGGTATTTGTAAACCAAGGAAAATATTAGACCCCAAGGCCAAAAAAGATATGAGGACTAAGGTTGCAAAAGCCTTCACTGCAGCCTAGACTATAGTTTCTGAGGCTGTGAAATGTTATAGATAGAAAAATGACACCATAAACTTATCTTCCAGGACTTTTAACCTACTAGTTGTTTATAGTACATTTCACATGAAGTTAAAATAAATTATGAATTCTTACATTAGTCCAGAATATAGTTATAAAAAGAGGAGATTAGGGCACAGACGTACATAGAAGAATGACAACATGAAGACACTGGCAGAAGATGGTCATCTAGAAACCAAAGAGAGAGGCCTTAGAAGAAACCAACCCTGTCAACACCTTGATCTCTGACTTCTAGCCTCCAGAACTGTGATGAAATAGTTCTATTGTCTAATCCACCCAATCTAGGTACTTCGTCATGGTAGCCCTAACAAATTAATGCACAGATCTGATAACGTTTTGAATTAAGATATAAAGTATTTTTATTAGAATAATTAAAGTCTCATTAGAAATTAGATTTTAAAAGTGAAACTGTTAAGAGGCTTCAGAGCTGTTAAATCAGAATGAAATAACTCCGATCACAATAGCTTTATAATAAATGCTATGAAACAAGTTTAGATAAGCTCAGAGAGGTTAAGTAACGTCTATAATGTCACACAGGAAGTGAGAAAATTATCAATCAAATGGAGGTGGTTTTATTCCAGAGTGCATGATATTCACCAAAACAAACAGAAATATTCTAATCAACTTTGGGTTTAGAGCGAATCAGAAAGTGCTGTAAAGAGATAAGTAAACTCTTGAAATAATATTCCAAGATCCAAATGAAAAAACAAAGGAGGCGTAATGACAAGAACACAGAATAATGCAAATAGGTAATTTCACATCAATTTATGACTATAAAATTCAGTGGTAATTATACATCTTTGCATCATTTGAATTAAACATTATACAGGTTACATGCACCTTGGAAGAAAATCACCGACAAGAAAGAAAGACTGCATGGGTGCTAAACGTGGGACTTAGGAAAACAAAACCTTACCTCATGTATAATGACGTGAAGACAGGAGGTAATATAGGCAACATTGTGAGAAGATTCTGGCTGTAATTTTAACCAACCAGAGCAAGGTCCTGAGTGAGAACCAGGACAGAGTCAAAAGGAAAATCAAGAAAATGGGATTTGAGGATTTTACAAGGTAAGTAAACTCAATTGAGCGTGTTTGAGAACTTCTGAAAAATGCAGACTTGTTGCTCCTGTTCGAGTGTGGTCAAACAGTGTCCCTGTGCTCTGCACCCTGGGCCAGTGCAGCCCTAAAGTTATGGCAATGACAAAATGAGCAATTTAAATAGCAATTTAAATAGTAAGAAGTCTTGAGACTTCTTACACAGAGAGTTGGGAGAGTGAGCCAGAAGACATTTCTCCCATTCATCATTCTTTCCATAAAGCAGTATGGGTAGGGTTGGAGCAGGTGGAGCCACATGGAATAATCTGGTTGTAATTCTATTTGGATTATATATAACTCAATAAGAATGAGTCTTAGTTAGGAATATATACAAAAATAATTTGTGGAAATTGGGGAATGGGGAAAAATGTAAAGCTACTTAATTGCCATATTTCTTGCTGACAAAACAAAATATTTGTGTGTGCATGTATGTACATACGATATATATACAAAATTTACTCATAACTCACAAAAATGTGTTTTGCATATTTTAAATTAAAAATGTTTTAAATGATCAGACAACTGTTTATTATTATTAAATGCTTATGTTTTTTTCAGGTTTTTTAAATGAATATTTTAACTAACTTATTTTTATATCTTGATCCTAAAATATTGCTCTTCTTTATGAACTCTGTTTCTGATGAACAGAAAAATGAATATCTAAAAATAAGGATGTTGTAACTTCATGGCCCCAAATGCCAGTGATCCCTAACAAGAATTTGCCTGTCACTCTCCCCTTAGCCTTAAGCATCATTAATAACCTTTCAACACACCATTTCTGTCCTACACCGCTTTTTATCTCCTAATCTCAAACACACAGCAAAAATTCATTTTCCACAATGGCTTGGTGAAAGCAAGCATTATTATCTACAGTATTATAAATGAGCAAGGTGAGCTGGAATGACTACCCAAGGGGACTCACACAGAAAGGCAAAGCACAGAACAGACCTCCATTATCAAAAGCTAGCCTGGAGAAGAAATACCATTCACATGTTATATTGACTCATGCTTTATTTCCATATGTTGCTTAAAATTTGGGAAGGCATCTTCATTTTTTTCTTCCAATAAAGCTTTTTTCTTTCCAAGTCACCTTGCACGGCAAAGTTCTAGGTGATAACTATATTTCAGTGAAAAAAATATACAAAAGTCATGTGATCTATAACTACCACCTATGCTTCTTACTATCCATTCTGTTTTTGTGCCAGCATCCGAAATTCCACATTCGATATTACTCTCATAACATTTCACCTCTTAATCACCGAACACAATAGTTTTCTCAGTGGTCACTATGAGCAGCAGAGAGGTGTCTGAAGTGGAAGGCTGGGACTATATCCTGTTTGGCTTATAAATTGTGTAAGGAATTTTGGACTTAACCTCGAGAGCAGTGAAAAATACGTGGAAGGATTATACACAGTGGACCTGTCATATCAGATTTAACTTTTTAAAAGATCAATCCGCTGTGCAGAGAAATGGCTGGCATAGATGTGAGGGACCGATTCAGAAGCAATTGTGGAGGCTATGGGATGAATTTAATGTTGAAGTGAAAAGAATTTGCATATGGGCTGTAAAGAACTATTTCAGAGACAACCTTTACTTAACTTAAAGATTTACTGAAGATGGGGCACCAGAGAGAGGAGATATAAAAGAGAAACCCAAGCTCCTGAAGAGAAAAAAAAAAAAAAAAAAAAAACTGTGTAAGATTTGATACTGTGATTTTAAACAAATAAAACCTCCATTTGCCAACTGTGTGATACTCTAACTATATGGCAAGGACATTGGCCTTTGTAGGTGTCCTTTAATCAATTCTTCAATTTCCCATTTTGAGCTTTTGTTCAGAATCCCTTTATACAGTTGACAGAATATTATCTTGCCATATATTTTCCTTCTTCAAAAAAATTACAGCTGAAAGAAATCGGACAATTAAGAACCAGTGATATAGAGAGATGACAGTGAGTAATGGGAGGATTATTTTAGTCTGGTGCCTCTATAACACGTGTTAGTTATGATACTTCATGGACTCAGGACACATTGGTTTACAATATTTGGTGGTAAAAATAAAATGTTATTATAGGATTACACTGAATATATTCTAAATGCCAATTTGTAAATTCCCTCTCTCACACTCACTCCTTAAAACAGTTGAAGTAATTTTAGCTACTCAATAATACTTTTTAGTTAGCAACTAGAATAGTGAGCCCCACCATTTTCTAAAGAGTAGATAAGCTTTTAAAAAAATTAATGCATTGGGTATATATAAAAACTATATCATCTTAGTAAACTATGTAGGTTTAATTTTATTACCTTGCTTTCATTCATTCTTTTAATATCCTTATGACATCTTAACATTATTCTCATATTTCAGTATGTTCACATTGCTACAAAATTCCCCAGTGCTTGCTATAAAATTATACCTGGTAACAGCTCCTTGAGGCCCCATATTACAGACCTGAGGAATCTTGCAATGTCCCTCAATTAAAACTAGACCTTCCTAAGTCTTATTTGCTCAAAGTTCTTCTCATTCTTTTCACAATATGCGGCAATTAGAAAAACTGAATCTCAAGGTTAAAAAAAAAATTAATGCTGCACTCAGTGATTCTCTTATAAGTGCATCCTCCGCTGAAAATTTAAAATATGACAGCAAGGAGATAGTAAAGATATTGTGGAAAGGATAGTGTTTGATTTAAAATAGATAATTTAGAGATGTTGTGTGTGTGTGTGTGTGTGTGTGTGTGTGTGTGTGTGTGTGTTTCTGTGCGTGTCTGTTTTGTTATGTTTTGGTTTTGTTTAATGGATATTATTGGAATTGGCATGTTAAACTATTGCTGAAGAAGTAAGAATTTAAAAAAAGAAAATCTGGGCATGATCTTGATAGAAGGAATGAGTGGAATGCATGTCTCTAAGGCCTTACTGACAAAGTCCTGCTGACCATTTGGGAAATAGCTGTATCCTCAGAACAGAAACCACCCTCATTCTTGATTAACGAAGAAAGTCTTATGCATGCAGTGAATGTGTTTGTAGCACAGATATTAAACCTAAAGAAATTCCTGTAAGATGCCTATAAAAAATGACCAGCCCATTGCAGCTCTCTCTCATTTCTGAAAATCAGAAAGTAGAATAATAAAAAGCTTATAAACTTCTAGTAATAATCCATCTGTGTTGCCTTATTAGCTAGGTTTTAACTAACTTCTTAAATTCACTTTATTTCCATCTTAGTATTTTGCAAAGTGCTTATATTTGATATTTACCTTCTCTTAGATGTGCCAAAGTAAATAAGTATTTTCTATTCATTAGTGGAGAACATTATAAGCAGAATGGTAGCCCTAAGAGGCAAATATAATCATGACAGCCATGTTTCAACTTGGAAAACCCTCAAGTAAAGATAAGATGTAAGCATTCAGACATAAATGCTGTTAGTATATCTCCTCTGCTTATGAGAGTACTCTGTTCCCAGATCAAATATTGGGGTTTCTGAGATTTCTATTATAAGAATAAGTAACAGGAGCGATGTATTCCACCAGGATTTGGTGCCTGTCACAAGTACCCATAAAGCTTTATTCCCTGATTGACTGAGAAGACTCTTTGCCGAGCTGTAGTTACCTAGTTAATTATTTTCTGAGAGTTGTGATCTAAAATCTCAGTTGGGTTTGCTTTCAATTTGTTCAGTTTCAGAGAAACCATAATACCTACTGATTTTACTGTCACCTCCTACATTGTTCTTTTCTGAAAGAGCTGGCAACTGAGCTCTAAGAATCAAAAAGCAGTGAATTTTTATATTTTTGGATGGTGTGGGAAATCGCCTATGATTATTTTATTATACAGTTTCTTGACACTGTTTATTTTGTAAAGAATAGAGTATAACTTCTGGAACATGGTTAGAAATAAAAAAAAAAAAAACTCATTATAGAACTGTTAGTATCTGCTCTATTGAACTTCTCTCGTTATCTTAAAAGTGCCAGTGTCCTTTTTTACTTCCAGGCTTGGCAAACACCATTGCCTCCACTCCCTACCCACCCTCCTTTTGGTAAACCTAGAATTTGAATAAAAATCTGTTTAACTTTAGTCCAAGTTCTTAACTACTAGATGTTTCTCTTTGCCTCAAGGTTGATAATAGACGCCTTCTTAGTGTTCCTTACCTATCTACTTTGTCCTTACACACTGAAGTGTGTTGTGCCTCCATACGTGTATGTTTTCTCAACTACACTGTCAACTCATGAGCCATGTCTGTTCTCTGCCTCCCTAGGGCCCAGCCCAATGCCAGACACAGAGCAGATGCTCAACAAACATTAGGCACACTTCTTCATTGTAACCAAAGAACACCAAAAAGAAAGAGTTGTTTTAAAAATCACAACTTAGTCTTTTAAGTCATCTTTTTCTGTTATTGAATTGAATTGAATTTCACTATCTTATCCTTCAACATGCTTTTTTTTTTTTTTTTTTTTTTAGCTATACTTACTGTGGCATTTCAGTGGCTATACTACATTAAAAATAAGCTCATTTATAGATAATAACCTTTTTGATCCTCTGATATTATTTCCTAAAAACAACATCGATTACTGAGTATGTGACCTTCTCTCAGCCTTATAATAAATATTTGATAGTCTTTACATTTAATGTCCATTGACTATACAATTATCAAACTAATTATTATAACAGTTAACTCGGTGTTTTCAAAGAGAGAGAAACACATGATAAAAATAATAGATTTTAAAGTCTAATTATTTTGATGTCATCAAAAACTTGTTTGTTAACCAGATTTTATGATCATTTACATTCATATTAAATCTACAGGATGAAGAAAGAAAAAAACAATATTTTAATAGGACAAAATACAGATGCATTTCAGCACTGGCATCTGTTTGAAAAGATTAGCCTTTTGATTTAAGTCATTTCATTTTATGATCTGGAAATAGCGTTTATATTTTCTAGACACACCAAAATTTGAGATGAATGAAAGAATTAGACAGTGGGCAGTCTTGGAACATATTCACATTACATGGCTCACTTCTAGAAGACACCCTAATAATTAAGGAAATAAGGAAAATAAAAATCCAGTTTTTCTAATGATAGCAATAACTATTTAAGGGAAGGAGCTGTAATAACTTGCATGTATAGAAAGAAATATAATAAAGAATGGTAAGAAGTCTCAAATTATAAAGAAAAGCTGTAGGAAAAAATTCAGATGGCAATGCAAGAATATGTTACTAGGCAAGATTTACATCATAAAACACATTTTAAACAATAAATATTTATCTGTTAAGAGACATTTTCCACAACATGACTATTCAAAACCTGCATGAGTAATATGCATTTTTAATAGTTTGGCTTAGAAGCCAGCACACTCACAATTAAAATGTAATTATTTATCAAGATGTTTGATGTAATTGATGCAAAATAAGCAAATTTTTAAAAATATTTCCAATATTTTCAATAATCCAATGTAAGTTCTACAATTTGGTATATATGTTTACAATCTCTCAGTCCGTAAGGGACTATGCAGGTGAAGGGTCAGATACTGCAAAAAGTACTGAGAATCAAAGACTCTAAATTCTCATCTTTGAATTAAGTCAGTTATGTGAGTTAATTCAAGTTCTTTAATTTTTTACTGACTCATTATGTTAAAATATAAAGTTAAAGGAAGACTGCATGCTTATCTTGTCAACTACCAACCTATTGTCTGGCATCAACAGGGGTTCAAAACTCAAATATCTTCAATGGTTAAGCAAGTGACATAAATATATTAAAAGTATGTGATGGCCTTGTGTTATAATAACAAGTAATAAGAACATTGGCTAATTCAAATTTGCATATTTTCTAAATTATCAGTCAATATGAAATTTCAAACAGCAACCACATACTTCTATTACTCTGTAACATTTTGATAGATAGTTTTCTGGCCACGGTGCTATGTACAAAGAAGTAAAATACTCAATCATGTTTGCCATTAATATTTTATTTTATTTTTTAAATGAAGGTGTGAAATAAGAGAGGGAACCATCTACTATTCAAAGGTGCTGAAGTCTTTCAATATAACAAAAATGTTAGACTAAGTAGGCTCTAAGAGTACCTATAAATCTATATTTCTATATTTCTAGATCATTGCTATTCCAGGTGTAGTTGCTGAACCAGCGGCATCAACATTACTGAGAAATGTTATACATATATTAGTGCCCCTGTATCTTTGGTTTAGCTTTCTGTGGTTTCTGTTGTTTGCAGTCATTTGCAATCCAAAATTATTAAATAGAGACTTCCAGAAATAAACAATTCATGAGTTTTAAACTTCATGCAGTCTGAGAAACATAATGAAACCTTCCAACATCTTGCCCCATCTCCCCCGGGACGTGAATCATCCCTTTGTCCAGCATCTCCATGATGTATTGTATGTGCTACAGGCCCATTAGTCACTTGGTAGCTGCCTCTGTTATCAAGTCGATCATCAGAGAGAAAGAGACCATGCTCACATACCTTAGATTATAGTATATTGTTAAATTATTCTATTTTATTTTGATTTATCATTAACCTCTTATTGTGCCTAAATGAGAAATTATACTTTATCATAGGAATTTATATAGAGGGAAAAGCATATTGTATGCATACACATGTACACACACACACACACACACACACACACACACACACACACAATGTGGTTCTATCTGTGGTTTAAAGGATTCATTGGGAGCCTTGGAACATGTTCCCTGCAGATAAGGTGAGAGGGACTTTTGTCAATGAAAAACATGAGGGCCCACAACAGGCCAACTGAATCAGAAACTACGTTCTTACTGAGATCTGCCTGTGATTTGCATGCACTTTACAATTTGAGGAGCCTTGCATTAGAAGATGTAATACAACATATTAAACTCAACTGCTGAGAAATAAGCTATTGGCTAGTATTTGCATAAATAATTGAGAAATGAGAATTTATGGAATCTTTGTTGTTTCTGGATTTTGACATTATTTCTTCAATTTTTACCTTTCTGGTGTGGACTAAGCACATTCCTTCCAAAAAATAAGGGGAATGGACTGCCTGACCTCTTAGTTCTAATCCAGCCTTGCATTCTGTATTAACTTAAAATTCAGTGTTGTTTTAAATGGCTGCTTTCACAGGATGGATTTCAATTTCTTCCTTTCCTGAAGGGAGTGAGGAAAGGTTGAAAGTTCAGCTTTCATTTACACATACAATTTAAGCTGAACACTCCACAAGGCTATTAGTTTTAGGGAGAAATATTTCCCAAGCAATGTAGATAAGATTGAATATTCTTGGTAAATATAAATTTAGACCATTGATGAAATGAGTGCTTTTTTATCCATCAGTTATAAACCTAAAATATTTGTGTTATCATAGTTTCTCAATCTTGAATTTCTTAGAATAATTTTGTGCATATAATTTTCAAATCCTCTGCAGAGAAATCTTTTCAAGCAGTTCTGAAACACATTTTTTCAATATTAAGTACAAGATAAGTCTTGAATATTTTTCCTTTAAATAGTGAGCATGTTTTCTTGTTTTAAACATTCATTGAGGAATTATTCATTCAATTCTAGGTAGATTATCATCTCCTCAGTTAATTGTTTAGGATTAAATTTTCAAATGTATTATTATATGTCATTAATTATTTTAAGCATGTCATTTCTATCTACAACCCCCATTTACCGGCATAGGACTTATGATTGCATGCATGAGAAGGGTCTTAAAGTGAATAAAGATGGCCCAGATCCCACCTCTTCTCCCTTGTATAAGAATGCATCTATGGGGTTGTGGAAATGGGTGAATGTGGTCAAAAGGTACAAACTTCTAGTTATAAGTCCTGGGATATAATGTACAGTGTAGTTACTGTAAATAACAATTTTGTATTATATATTTGAAAGTTGCTAAGAGAGTAGTTGTTAAAAGTTTTTACCGTTAGAAAAAGGTTATGCCTTTGTGAGCTAATGATTATATTAACTAAATTTATTGTGGTAATCATTTTGCAGTATGTGTTATGCAACATATGCAACATAACTTCATTATGTTGCATATCTTTAATCTATACAAATTTATGCCATGATATCTCAATAAAGTTGGCAGAAAAAAAGAATATATATTATTATTGGTATGTTGACTATTTTGGAAAGTGAGCCTCACTCCTTTAGTAAACCTGAGTGGTGGCTAATTACCAAATAAAAATAAATAAATTTAGTCAAGACATTCAATCATTATTTATGTAATTGCAAATTTAAGAAAAATCCTCTAAGTACACAAATAGTCCAGTTGTATGCAGATGCCATCCTTATTAGGAATTGCCTAAGAGCCAACCAGAAAGATGGAATGTTAACCCTGCAAGTGCAGTTAATGTTCTCTTCTCTGTTATCATCTGCTTATACCAGTGAGAAGAATGCTACTGATCTCTCCCCGGTTTTCTCTACTTTAAATTTTCTTAATCAACAGTTTATCAGGCATTGAGGAAAAGCTATGAAGAAAAGTATTACTTGTGAAATGACGGTGAAATTGTAGGACGACACTATCTTTTATGAAAAAAATTGTTATTGCTCAGAAAACTAATCTTAGGAAAGGAAATAAACTTTAAGTTTGGTCAATCTGAAGAAGGAACAGTTTTTGTTAAGTTAAAGTAAGGCTATTTGTTATTGTAAATGTTTCAAAGAACGCATGTATTTATTTACTTATTCATTTATATTAAAAATCAAAGATAAAATAAAGTGAAATAGTAACTTGTCTTCATCTATATAAAGGGGACAAGAAATGCAATCCTGTGCATGCATACACACACACACACACACACACGCACGCACGCACACACACACATACAAACACACACTTTATATTGAGAATTGTGAGAATCTTGGTCATCTACTTAATTTTCCCATGTTGTATTTATCAGGTGATTCAGTTAAGTGATAAAGTAGAGAGTTTCTGCTATGGGTGACAATATATGCAAGGTGTATAGATTAAAGTTAGCTATAATAATAATGATTTTTTAAAAATTTCAAGGAGGGGGAGGTAGATGGGGTAAAAGGGATCAAATATGTAAAATTGAAAGTTACATAAATTACATTAAGTGAATAAAAACGAATTTATACATTCCCTGTGTCGGGATGCACATGAGCTATTCAATTACTTTTACTAGAAATATTAATTATTTTGACTTAATATTGGTGTTATAGATTTACTGTGTCCCCCAAAGAGTTATGTTGAAGTCCTAGCCCCAATATCTTAGAATGGGGCCTTTGGACAGAGGGTCTTTAAAGTGTTAAGTTAAAATGAGGGCGTTAGGCTGGGCTCTAATCTAATATGACTGTTTTCCTTCAAAAGGGAAAAGTTAAGACAGAGAGACCAATACGTATGGAGAGAAGATGTAAATATACACAGGGACAATAGCATATGAAGATAAAGCAGATATTGGAGTGATGCATCTATAAGCAAAAGAATACCGAAGATTAACAGCAAACTCTCAGAAGCTGGGTGAGAGACATGGTGGTCCCTCATAGCCCTCAGAAATAGCTAACTCTTTTGACTTCTAACATAATCTCCAGTCTGTGAGACAATAAATATCTATTGTTTACGCCACTCAGTTTGTGGTACTTTGTTACAGCAGCCCTAGGAAAACAATATTGATGGAATGTGATTTATACTACTGTTAAGATAGTATTAAGCTGAATTTTTCCTAAACAAAAAATATATAGAAATACAAACTTATGAATAAATAAGTGGTAATTTTTGAGAAGTCAAAAACATAAATGAATATTTTTTTCAACTGGCTATCTACGAGTCTTGATCAAAGATTGACGACTAAATTTGACTCAAAAATTTTGTTGTAGAAATCTATAAAATCTCCTGTGAGTGGCATGAACATAAATGCTCTATTCTAGTAGATTTATTAAAATATACTGAGACCTTTTAAAATGTTGTATAATGTTGATAATTTTTGAGATTCAATATGTGAAATAAATCTTAACCAAGGTACTGGTAGTCCTGCAAGCCGTTTGCTATATGTTGTATAAATTTAAAAATAGTGAAAACAATACTTCTTAGAGACATTTCTTTAATAGTAATTTTTACTAGGCTCTTGGTATGGATGAAACACAATTGGTTGGCTAGATTACTCTTCAGTAAGAGATAGCTCCCAAATCTAAATGGTACATCACACCAGGGTCATTTCTTCTTATATAACATGACTACCATAGGTCAAGTTTAGGGGCTGAGCCAGGTGTCTTCACTTCCGAACCAAGGCTCACCATCTGCATTTACCCTGAAAGAAGGAAGGATAGACTGGAGAGCATCCTCAAACAATTAAAATCTCTGGCCTGAAATTGACATGTCACTTTCGTTTATAAAATTGTCCAGAACAAAACATTTGTCCCTATCTAAACATGAATCTGTAAAGAAATGCAATCTACCCTGTACTTAGAAAGCAGAGATTGGAAATATTTGGTAAACAGCACTAATAACTATCAAAATGATATCACTTAATTTTTTATGCATTTTTGAATTGCAGAATTGTAAATATCAGCCAAGATTATAGTTGGTAAGTGGTGGTTCTGGGATTTGAACACTGATCTGCTTAACTCAAAAGCTTGTAACAAAGATCTGAACTTTTCTATGAAAATCAAATTAAAGTTGGAGTAAAAATAGAAAGAAATGATTGAAAAATAAACAGTGGAAAATGAGATGGGCATGCTTGTAAAAAATCAAAATTCTATGTTTATCAGTGATTGACCTCTTCTTTGAAATATAATTTGGTTTGATTTTTACAAGGTGAATGTTTTTACATTTGATATCTTATGTATACAACATATTTCATTTCTTTTTATTTCTATACAAGAAAAATGCTTTTTTCCCCTTAAAATAACATTCTGTGCCTCACAGTATTCCATGATGATATTGTTTATTTCTGTAAAACAAATGACTCCCTGCAGTATTACTTTCAGATAAGATCATATCAGATCTCATAAGCTGAGCCAAGCAGGGGTTGTGCATAAATGAGATCTCCAAGGAAAATCTACATACTTTAAGAAAATACTTTCAGAAATTCAATAAATAACATTTGGAAGTGATTAAATAAAACAACAAAACAATCCCTCACTCTTAGCAAGTCTTTAAAATTTAACATTACAGTACTTATATTAGATGAAATTAAACTCAAATACTGGACTGCAACAATCTTTGTGTCCATTTTTATTTTTATAAATTATAAAAGCTTCAGGAAATATCTAGGTTTTAAAACAAAACCAGAATATTATTATTTTGGTTTGCACTAATTTCCTTTAGAATTTTATCTTCTTTATGTTTGCTAATAGAGTATTTCTCTCTTTCTTTCTCTCTATATGCAAGTGAATTAAGAACTAGTCTATGCAGATACCTAATCTACACTGTAAAATGCTCATACTATTAAACTATATAAATAACTCAATTAATTAAATGCCATGTAAGGACAGTTTTTAAATCAGGCTTTACAAAGCAATTTAGATTTGTTTTTAAAATCTCCCAAATCCAGGAATGAGAAAGTCTAGTTTACAAAATTTCTGCTCAATATGAGAAGACCTTTATAAAACCATGATTATCCAACAATGTAAAAGTCTTCTGAAGATAGTAGTGAGCTTCAAAGTTTTAGAAAGATTTTAAACACAGATGAAACACCTCCATAGAGTCATTGGAAAAGAGATCAGGACAGGGGACTGACCAGATGTCATATAAATTGCTTCTATTCTAAGATCCTCTGATTCAGTTAATATATGTAATGCAAATACTCAATAAACATTATTCAGGACTTCTCATGACTGAGCAGCCATCCAAGAAAAACCCTAATCAATTTCAAGACAATCTATGAGATAAAGGGGTGAATGTGGTTACCAAATGAAGTGCTATCAGTTTACTCAAGTTATAACCCCTGGAAAAACACTAATGTTGGAAATGGGGTTCTGAATGCTCTGAGGCCCCACACTAGAGGATAAAAAAGTGTGTGAAGTTGGAAAGGAGAAGTCCACATTAAGTGAGAAAAGGCAGCAAGTAGAGGAAGCAGATTTCTGAAGTTGGGAAAAGGGGCGTCCTACTGTCAGAGTGTACCTTATTATCTGGCGGGGGCTTTCTGAAGGATAATGAATAAAAGATTAAAAATCCTTTTTCAAAGACTGAGCTCATTCTGACTCCCTAGGGAAGGGAGAAAGGAACTCAGCTATTACGATGGCAACTTTGAACATCTCAGGCACTTAGCTAGCACCCTCCTGGGCCTAAAAGACCAAATCAAGTCCATTAAATACTTAGTTTTAAAACTTCCTAAGTTTTATCCTCTGAATGTGTGAATTTTAGTGGTGGCTTGACAAAGTTCAGTAAATAGTGCCTAGGGATACTCAGATATACAAAGTACATAAATGAATTGTTATTATTCACAATTTAAAGTACCTAAGTACCTCTCAAATAAATGCATTTTACGCTGGCATTTTAAAAGCAGCTTGTTTAGAAAAAAGACATTTATATTATTCTAAGTCAAGAAGAAAGAGATTCATGAGGACCATAAACATAGAGAAAAAAGTATTCTAGTAAAGGACCAAAGGAAACCCCAGTATATTATTAATAAATTACATAGTGCCTTTCATTTCAAAGATAAAGGCCTCAGTACAAAGGACAAAACACATATAGAAAGAGATCAATTTACACATTATTTTAATCGATCCACTTTCTTTCAACATTTATCAGTGTCAAGAACAGTGTACTAGGATAATAGAGGGAGCAGAAGAAAACTTACCTGGTGAATTTACTGTACCAGATAGGTAACAGATAAAAATATCTGTGGTAAATCACTTATTTTTCTCCTCTTTCATTCCCCCTAAATGGTTTGGCTTTGACACAATATGCTGGAGGAAATGGGAAAGTGGGTAGGATCTGATTTGAAACTACATGCTGTACATTTCTCAGGGTGGTGTGCAAGGACTGGGCACCTAAGAACTACAGTGGGGAAGGTGGTGGCTGCTACAGTGTCTCCCTATTTTAGTCATCACAATCCTGAAACTCACATCACAGCCTGATATGCATCAGACACATCTGCTTGTAGCTCATTGATTGTCCAATTTTTGACAATCTAATGCTGGAGACTATCAGTACAGCACAAACACTGGACCCAAATGAGAAATCAAACCTAAAAATGTCATCACTAGGAAGCTGGCTCCATATGTACAGCTTATTATTCATAACATTATCTAATAAGTTAAGCATTAGTCATAATTGTTATTGTCACTTTCTGTCTCTACATGCCATTGCATCCATCCTCTTCATTGAGACTGTCTTTTAATCTTTTATTCATTATTCTCTCATGTATTTGTAACCATTCAACCTCCATTACAGTGCTTGGGAATCGCAACATCCTTATAAGATCAAAAAGATTATCAAATTGTATATTCTATATATTGGTTCATAGACATCAATTATTTAATATTTTTGTTCTCTGAGGTTTCCTCAACTCAATCCTTATGTTAAATCAAGTGTAGTTCATAGTAAATGTTTAATCTTAAAATAGGATTATAACAAAAAGCAATTGAAATGGTTATTGTTGGACTTGTGTGGTTCATCATTAAGGTTTCTTCTTTCTTGTGCATTACCATCTTGAGTTCACACCCTAAGAACCAAGTACAATCTGAGTTATTTTAACATTTATTTGCTGCCCAATTGGAACACAGTCAAGCAGGAAACTTTTTAATTCTCTTGTTTCTAAATTGGCTAAAGCAAGTATCATTCTAGTTAAAATACAGTGACTATATCATAGAGAAATGTACCTTTTCATTTGTTACTTTAAAAAAGAAAGGTAGTTAAACAATGAATTCATAGTCATTTATCTGTCAAGCATTTAACAATTGTTTAGCTCACAATTTCTACTACTCTAGTTCGGTGAAGCTTGAAATCATAGTATTATTTCTCATTTTGCTCATATGTTGTCTGTATGCTTGAATATACTGCTAAGAAGATTTGAATGTGAACCATCAGTACTTAATAGGAAGTTTCTTTTACATGATTAGTGCATTTTTCATGTAAATATTCTGGGCCGTGCTAGAGCAATTTATAATGCATGTTAGATTATTGTGTCATACTGCGTTCTTTAGGATTTTTGAGAATTAAAGAGGGCTCTACACCACCAATCTAGATAAAGTCATTGGGAAATTCAATTTCACTGACAATTTTGTGTCACATTAATTTATTAATAAAGGATGACATATTTTCAACAATTTTGAAATATTGCTCTGCAAGTAAGACATCAATTTTTAAAAGGTCACAGGTCTAAAATTTAACTTCAAATAACTAGCATGTATAGACCTCACTCTTGCCTGCTTTTTGAGCACATTAGCAATTATGTAGTCACTTGAAAGGAAAGGCAGCTCAAAGTTACACAGTTCTAATTCAGGAGATTTACCCTACCTTTCTTTTCTTGTGGTAGGTAGCACCCCACACAGCACTTATTCAGGAATAAATTGCTGAAGCATACCTCAAAGAAAAAGCAGAAAATCAAGTAAATAGGAAGAGCACAGCAGGGGTAATAGTTAATACCGAGACACCTAAATAAACCCCAGCTGAACAGTAGATTGTAAACTAAATCAATAAATAGTGAGTGCAATTATGGCAAATCTCATTGAAACGACAACCATACTGATGATGGAGACCAACATATTGCTGTGTCTTCCTCATTCATTTACCAAGAGGTTGATGTCATCTGGCATACACAGAGGACAATACAAAGTAGGAGCTCAGCCTCTCAAGCATAGACATTTTCTTCTAGACAGACTTAGAGATACAGGTAGACCTAAAAAGACTGAGTGATCACTAATGAATGAATATTGACATCAGAATGTAACAGAATTAAATTGATATAATTCTAGGAAAAACAAAACATAAAGGAATTATTTGTCTAATAATGGAATTTTATTAAATCTGGCAAGAAATAGGGAAATATTATTAGATAAAAAATTGTTCTGAGTACCACATAGACAACTTCCAATGTTTGTCCTAGGCCTTGGGACATTTAAATGTCACTATGATTTCTTTGCCCTTACTGCTATTTGGGGAGGAAATAAAATATCTCTAGCTCTATAATTTCCCTTCCTCTGGAGTACCCATTAGTTTAAGTGCCTTAAACCTTCCATTAGAAGGCTATCACAAATTAATGATCCTCTTGTGAGAAAGAGGGCAAAGGTTATTATCTGGTGTGTTTACTGACTTATACTAAGCACCTACAACAGCACCTGTCATAATAAATATTTGTGGCACTCATTATGCAATTAATTGTGTGTTGGACTTATGGTTACATTTATTTAAGTAGGCATTTTACTTTTTACATAGCCAAAGCTTGGATCTTTAGGAAGGTAACATCTTTTTAATCTTTTCTTGCAATGTAAGAATTTTTTGATTCTTAACTAGATTACTTTCATTTAACTATCAATAATTTTATTGAACATCTGTTCCCAAAGGATGTTTATGCCTTATTCATCATGCCTCAAAACTTTGGTGGCGTTGGTCACAGACACAATATTGCCATCCATGATCCTTCACGTGATCGTTTTATGGATGAATTGCATCAAGTCGTGGGTGGTAGTAGTGCCAGCTCTGCCTCTGTGTGTAATAGGAACCTACTGAGATGTTGCAACTGTGTGGCTTAAAGGATCTTCATCTCCCATGGCTATTTTCTAGTTTGACCTTCACACTTCTCGTTGAATCAAGGTCAATTGTCAAAGACTGGACTGTGCATTTCAGCATGGTGCCCATCATTCGAGAAAGAACCTCCTATGGTATTCTCCTCAATTTGCTTAATCAATTACTTGCCCAGCTTCTCCTCATCCTTTCATAAAACATCACAAAGTGCTTGGATACTGGTGATATTTATGCACACATCCTCGGGTTTGGGAATATCTATATCCATGGTTAGTTCAGAGCTGGCAATGTGGAGTTGAAGGCTCCTCCCTCCTCCCTATAGTTCTTTTTCATGAAGAACAACTCCTTCAGAACTTTAGTCACCTCCATTTGAAACCAGGCTGTGTTCGTAACTATAGAGAACAGAGATATTCCTCTTCTCTAAAAGGAACATAGCCAGCTTGGCTTATTCTTTACTCTGAAACCATCAGCAGCCACATATGTACTATCAATCTGCAAGAAAATGTAAATATTGTCCAGAGTTTGTAAACATCTGAGTTCATAGCCCTTAGCTTGTTGAGACATTATGCCCCAGTTCCTGACTTGAGGTTTTTTTCCCTGTTCTCCCTCCCCTAACATTACTTTAGATTTATGCCTCCTATTTCCAATTATCTATCTTTATGTGCTTTTCTTAATTCAAAGAGAAGACTAAGCTGTTCTTCTGATATCTCAGAATCTTTCTTGCCCTGAATACCCCCTACTATCCTAACTAATCTCTCAGTCTCCTTTACTCACACCACACCAGAATCTAGAAGAGAGTGTGGCACCCAAGATACCAGTCTCAATGTAGAATCTGGCCCTGAGACTGATCAGGTAGACTTTGTGGCAAAGGACTAGAACTTGAGCCCAACAACCAGTAATTAGTGAAGAAGGTGTTTGAAAAGATGAGAAAGTTCATTTAAAAAAGAAAAGAAGCAAGTGGGATGTTGGCTTAAGCCATTGGATGTTTAATCAGAACTATTGCTGAAGGTCATTGTTGTTACAATATAAACAATAAGAAAAAATGCTCATAAATACATGCATATATGTATATATTTATATTTACTAACACACATATATTACACTTAAATTAGTTGTATAAACGATCCAAAATACCAAAAATCAAATAAAAAATTCTAAGATAATAAATATGATTGCTTCATAAATTATGTATTACACAAATGTTAGTTAATATTTGTATTGCCCCTCCCACGTTTTTAGATGATATTGTTTTTCTTTCATACTGTACCATACTGCAGTGCTTTAATTTTGGAAAGGACATAAACTTGGATTGAGACTATCCACTAACTAGTAGGTATCTGGACAGCCACATCTGTAAAATGGGGATAATATGTAACACAGAGTCGTATACAGTAAATAAGAAAAAAAATATATAACATGACTGGCAACTAGTAAATCCTGAAAAATTACATTGTTATTGTTATTTATATATTTTTAGCAAGTATATTAATACATTTTGCATAATGGATTTGAATGTGTTTTAGGAACTTTAATAAAAAGATAATTGAAATATTTATCACCATTACAAATTACTTTTTTAAATGCATTGATACTTTCTCTCTCACCTTATACTCACCACACTACCACCTTTTCCTCTTTATGCAAATAGTTTTTCCAAAAATATACAATTGTAATTATATCTAGACACATGGAGAAAAGCAACCTCTGATATCAACAATTACCTAACTATGCATGTGACTAGCAATGTTTAACTTTCCAAGGTTCTCTAACATCTAATACGCTACTTGAGTAACACAACAACCTCAGGTAGCATGCAGATCTAGTGTTATTTCATGGGTAAAAAAGTTAGAGACCTCAAGGGTTAAAAGACCTGTCCAAGGTAACATGTTAAGTATGGAAACTGAAGTGAAAAATAATTATCCTACTCCTAGTTTCCTGCTGTCTCATGGAAATGTTTAAACAACTCGGGGTAACTATTTTTCTTAAACATTAAAAAAAGAATTAAGAAATCAAACAAAAATAGGTTACCAATCCTAGAATCTCTGGGGAAATTAGTCCAAAGTCTTACAATTTGTTTGAATATTTTTTATGGCATTCTTGAGAAATCATTCAAATATAATTGGACATAACAAAATGTTGAGCATTCAGTATCTCTCATATATCCCTTTCCATTGTCAGAAAGTCTGATGACCAAAGAATGGTTCCTTATAAATAATTAAAATGAGCCTCAGGATCAGATCATATTTAATCAAAAATTTAACTCCATTGCTTTTCTAACTACCTCAGCCAGATACTTCTTGAGCTTATTTGTCTTCTGGTTGAGTGAACTGACATACTTATTGAAGTTTTTAAATCCATGTGTAGAATCTCTGGACCATGAGCTACATTATTTTTAATTAATTCCTTGATTTCATTTATTCATCTATTCTGTATCTACTCAAGTCAATGTCTTAACTATTTACTACATGCCAATCATTTTGCTAAGTATTGAAATTAGATGGAGGAACAAGTCTGTCTTATAGTTTATAGTTCTCATAGTTTGGTCTTAATACAGATAACCCAAAATATATTAGCACAGATGTTTTCATTTCACATTAATTCCAAAAATTATTTTCATTCAATAGGAATAGTGCTATGACAGAAGAATTGATAGAATTAATAAAATCCAAATTATAACTTTTATTTTCAAGGCATAGTTTGTGCTTATCATTATACAAAGTATCACCAACCCACTCATTCATCTTTCAATTAAAATTATTACTACCATGACTACCATGGGGTAAAAATATTCCCAAATCTCCTACTTATAGTCTAGATCTAGAGCTCTGTTTTCCTGTTACTCATCATGTCTTAGAGATTTTATGTATCCTAAATGATCAATACACATATCAACAGGCCATCATTTATATTTATACTCTTGCCAGCAACACAATTAATATAGATTCTCTAGATTATGCAAAACTATCTACAAGAAGATTTACTAAAAGTTAGATGTTATTTCAACTTCCAACTGGTATCTTTTCTATTTGCACGAATTCTGTAAAATACTCAGATGTCTGTCTTTTTCAATTCATTTCAAATACAAATAGTATGTCTTCCCACATTTGCTCTAGGGGGAAAAATAAATGTGTTAAATAAAATACATATACCCATAATATATATTAGGTAAGTTTAACATACAATTAAATATTCCCTCGAGGGTAGACACCAGGTATTTAATGACCTGGCAAATTGCCTTTGAAGCAAGCCACAAAGATAGTCATTCTTTATACATTTTCTTATGGAAGGATATAAAAAATAAAAACAAATTTGAGAACCATCATATAGACAAGTGATTATTTTGTAATTATGTGACTTACAGCATTGTGAATTTTCTATAATGCTAAAACAGCAATATATTTTGTTTTAAATGCATTTAACCTCCTTCAAGGAAATAAAGTCAGTCTATCTACCTATCTAAAGAAGAGACATTTATTTTTTCTGAAAAATATCAGGAACCGTGGAGGACAAGATTGTGCAGAATATAGAACCTAATGTATGCCTGTGAAGGATATCTCTTGAGATGCTGAGATAGATAAAAATGAATCATGAAGAATTATCCAGCTCTGAAGAGTAATTTCACATTCCTAATCATTCACGTGTCTAAAGGTAAACCCTCCTCAGCCTCATAATCCTCTAAAAACACAAAGTGTGCACAAAATTGTTTCATAGAGAAAAAAATGACATATTTATTTCCTTTCCAAAGTATACCTACATTGGAAGCCCTCTAATAGATATAGCATGTAGAAGAAAGGCACTCCCTTAACTTCAAATACCACCACTAAGTGAGGCTGATAGCAGAAAATGGAGGATCCCAAATGAAGCATTTACTCTCCTTTGTTTTAGAGGGACATGTTGTCTGGATTCCTACATGATGTTATGTGCAGGGAATATGTAGTTAAGGAAAAATAAAAACTGCTCAATTCTCCAAACTACTTGCTCTTACAAAAGTGATCCTAGACCTTATCTAACTGTTATCTAACTGGGATTGATATGGCTTTTTATGTGTTTGGTAGTTTTAGGGTCTGTGTGTGATCAATAGAAAATATTTAGCAAAGGGACAGAAATAATTTCCAAATTCTTTAATCACAAATCTGTGCCTTATTTCTCTTTAAATTTACTTAATAAATATGAATTGGGCACTCTATAGAAGTCAGGTATAATTTGAGATATCAGAGATACAGTAGAATACAAAACACATAAGTTTTGTTCTCATGAATATTAAATTCTAATGAGAATGATTTTAGTGAAAATAAGCAAATTATTATCTCTTTTTTTTCATAAAGTGATATGTATTCTGAAAAACATTAAATACTGTTATATAATAAAAAGAGTCTTTGTGGCTGGGGAAAGTGGCAGTGTGTAGGGTGGTTAGGGGAAACTTTTTTTCCCCCTTTTTTCCCCTGTCTTTATTGAAATATAATAGATAATTAGTTGCTTGTATTTACATTGTACAATTTGATGAGTTTTTTTTTTCTATTATAGTTAGCATACAATAATATACCAGTTTCAGTTGTATAGCATAGTGATCAGGGATCCACGTAACTCGCAAAGTGATAACACCACTAACTCTAGTATCAGAGGAAGACCGTTTGGGTGAGCAAGGGCAACAGCAAATTAGGCAGAGGTTATAGGGAGTGCAGTGACCTAATTTGAAAAGATGTTCAAAATGTTCAAGGATCTGAAAGAAATCTAGTGAGGCTGGAGCATGGGAAGCAAGTGCAAGAGTGTTAAGAGTTGGAGTCAAAAAGCCAGGAAGAAGTGAGATTCTCCTTGATCTTACAGGTTATGTTACAGGATTAGGATTTATTACAACTACAGTGTACCATGAATCCTAAAATGAGGGCAGGCACATGTAGTCAAGTAAACATTCTTTAATACAGAAATAATGTTGGACATTTGCTTCCATGTGCACTTGCATTCTTAAGCCTAGTTGTTTCCCCATTAAAGGGTTTTTTACCTTAGCTCTACTACTCTTTAGTCTACTTAACACTCAGTCAAACTTTACTTCCATAATAAAGACAACTTAATTAACGAAAAATTGTGAACACCTTCATTTAAAAATAAAGGTTATTTGTACTTAAATGAGAAGAAAGTCCATGATTTTTTCCCATGCATTTTACTTGCTTTGCATATTTGCTACAATTTAGTCATTAGTTATGATTTAAATATAGATCTAGATAAAAAAAAGGCCGTATTAAAACTTTTTTTAAAAATATTTTGTATCTACTGTGTACATCAGTTTTAAGATGTGAACTTTGTAACATTTTTCTGATTTTTCCCATAGGCCAGCTCCTTGTTCTTCTGCTTTTCTTATAGATTCTAGACATTCTACGCTTATACCTGACTTTTTCAAAGGTTATCACCTTTCTAAGCAGAGTATCTGTAAAAAATAAATAGTTCTAAAATGATGTTTTTATGAATTAAGGTTTTACAGACTTGTCTCTCCTTTCAGTCCTTCATTTTTCAGGATTTATTTTTATTTATTTAACAAACATTCATATAGCCAACTACATTCTAGCTACTATAGTCCTATATACTTTACAAATATAAGCTCATTGAATAAAACATAGCAATAGTATCAAAATGACATTCACAATGCGTAGCAAACTCATGAAACACAAGTATGATTTTCATGAGATCATTCTAGGAATTCTTATTTATTACTAGTTGACATTATTATTAGCTTTCTTGGAGAGACTTTATTTTTGAAAATAAGTATAACAGTTAATAGGATAGAAAATTGTGTAACATATAATAATCGCTTAGTGTTTATTTATTATGAGATACAATTTACAAAAGAAACACCAGATAAAGAAATCATTGAGATATGGTGGTGATTTTTTTTTGTTTTTTTTGAGTTTTTAAATTTGAGATGAAAGCAGGACATCAGGGAAAAATGAGCTCATGTCCCTTTAAGAGCCTTAAAAACCACAAAGATCTCAAACAATGTCATCATCAGGATATGTAACTGGTATCTTTTTAGGTCAGCCAAAATTCGGTCACAAACATATTAAGAGTAAATTGACTGACAGCTGAGCATAGAATTGCAAGTGCCAACATAGTGGTTAATGTCTACAGGAGAGAAATTTTCAAGTAAAAGAAAATGTTTCTGCTCAATGAAGGTTAAAATGTCCATTTGTTAAACTGAGAGTTCCTGCTTTAAATAGATCCATCAAGATAATTAATGTGTATTCAGATTTCACAGTATTACTGGAGTTGCATATTACATGAGAAAGCAAAAATTCAAAAATATGTTTCTATACAAAATTCAGAAGGAAGCTTTGAAAGCAAACAGTTATGACAATAGAAGTCTAAAAGGAGACATAAATTTTAATTTGCTAATAATTGAATCATGATCTATATTTGAAATATTTTCTACTTAATCAGAGCTTTACTTCACAATGAGCATTCTTGCTAGTTTTTTTTTTTTTTCTTTTCTTTTCATTCTTTAGGATATTCCAGGACTCCATGGAAATGTTTGGCCTTAAGGAAAACTGTGGCAATCATGCTCTAATGGCACAGAATGAGACCCAGAAAAATTTATTAAAGATGCTAGTGATACTTGGACCTATAATCACTCTAAGTAGGACATGTTTTAAACCTGCTGTCTACATTCTATCAGTATAATTAAAAAGGACTTACTATGCTCCATAATATATTATATTAGCGAATTTCTTAGCCCATATGTGCTAGAGATGATGCTGATAGATCCTCTTCCTAGATAATTACTAGAACTTCCATTTCCCCACTCTTCCCCAACCTATTACCACCCTCTAACGGAGCCAGAGGTGGAATATGAGCCAGATCCAAGCTGTAAAAATTGCATTTTCTATCTCATGAATTTGGATTTGGGTCACAAAAAAAAAAAAAAAATGAATCGGTTAACAATGGAGACACAGCTTGAAAAGGTACGTTGACTTCAGAGGTCAAGGCTGCCATGAACAAGGATGATGGAGACCTGTGCACACTGAAAAATGAGCATTAAAGTCATCTCAAAGAAAAATAAAACATAGCTTCAGACAAATATAAACCCAAGAGATTAAAAACACTGGAGTAGATGAAGTAAGCTTTATCTTTGGCTTTCTCTTACTTGTGCTATAGTTTCTTAACACATGTTTTTTTATTCCTCCAGGCCTTAAGTGTTTTAAGATCCTTCTGAATCTATCCATTAGCTTCTCCCCAACTCTGGCTTTTTCTATTTGTAACCAAATGATCCTTAACTGAGACACATTATTGTGCCGCTTTATCCTCCATAGATTGTAAATTAAGTGTGTGTATGGGGGTGAGATAAAGAAATAAAAGAGAAAAGCAGAAAATGAAGATTAGTTTAAATAAATGTAAAAGTGTTTTTTAAACTTATGATTAGTCTTCTGCTCAAGAGGATAATTCTAATTCCAAATAGAATTACCACTTGTAAAATCATACTGAAAAATGTCCAACTTATTTATTACATGATTTAAAGTTGGAACTAAGTAGATTTTCTGTTTTGGCAGAGACCCCAAATTCTTACTATTGATACTAGACCTTCCATATAAAACATATGAAAAAAACATGAGGTTGGTTTGGACTCTTTTAACATAGCACCTATTACAAGATCATTTAACAGAAGACTAAGGACTCATGAAATAGGACAGTGAGAATTTCTTTAAAGAGAGTTGAATGAATCTTGAGCAATTCATCTACCTCAGACCAAATTTGGAGAGGAACACTATGTCAGTAGTTTCAGGGTTTAGACAATGCAGAAGCCAGTGCTTGACTGACCTGGAAAACTTTATTGGCGAAATGTCAGATAGAATTGCCTGTGATGGCAGAGGAATGAGTGGAGAACACGATGTCCTATTTATGGCACAAATATGTTAGTGCCTTGTGGGCAGAGTGAACTCCTGAAAAGGTAGCCAGATTTAAAACATCTAAGAAAAACCCTGGCCCAGTTATTCCTGCCAGAACTGATGAGGTTACCAAGAAGAGTCTGTATGGGTTATACTACAAGTAACTGTAACCAAGGGACAGATAGTGGCCTTGCAAAAGGCAACTCTCCTACAGGGAACAGTGAATTGGAAGTACTCATGGAAGAAGGGGGGCAATGGTCACTGATGACCGCACAAAAGCAACCTAAGAGAGAAACATGGCATTCAGCATCTGACACACCAAAAGGACATCAGGCCAGTCAAGTAAAATATTTCTATTCTTTGCACCTCTTTTACCCCCATCCTGGTTAAGCCAGACAAATAAGGTAAGTATCAGAGAAGTAGTAAAAGAACAAGGAAGATTAACAGTAAAGCATCTACTAGTTCTCATTCTCTATTTTTTTTATTTTTATTTTTTTTTAGCTCAAGTCAAGTCTAAAATATCTGACTTTAAATTAAAGGAAAAATTAAATTTTTGACTTGGATCAAACTTGTCCATTCACATTTAGTAATGAGACTTCATGGTGAGAAAGAAATCGAGATGCTATGGTTCTCCAGACTAGCACTTAGGGACAATGAAGAGAAACGCAAAATACATTTGTCCCTGTTTCTGCAGTTTTGCTTTCCACTGTTGCTACTCATGGTCATCCATGAACCAAAGATATCAAAAATTACCACTGTCTGAAAATGTTAAAAAAAAACATTCTGAACCATTGTCTGAAAATATTAAATAAAAAAATTTTAAATAAACAATTTATGTTTTAAATTGTGTGACTTTTTACCTGCTTGTTAGTCACATAGCAGCATTTTAGTTATCAATCAGATGGACCATAATGTTATCACAGTGTCATGTTCAATATTTTACTAAAAATGTCCCCAAAGCAATTTACATATTTTTATTGCAGCATATTGTTATAATTGTTTATTTTTGGTTTATTTTATTATTGGTTGTTGTTGTAATCTCTTACTGTGCCTAATTCAAAAATTGTACTTTGTCATAGGTAAGTACGTGTAAAAAATAGCAGCATATTTTAATTCAGTACTATTCAGTTTCAGGCACCCATTGGGGCCTTGGAACACATTTCCCTTAATAAGAGGGAAACCACTATGTCTATCGGGAAACCCATGGTGTGAGAAAAGTAAAGTGATTTCTGGAGTTCATCTTAAATTTTGAATTTTTAAGTTGTATAGTATGATGGATTAATTTACATGTATTGTAAAAAGATTAGCACAGTAGTTTAGTTAATCCATCCATCTCAAATAGATAAAAAGAAAAGAAAAAAAAATTCTCCCAGATGAGAACCCTTATGATCTGTTCTCTTAACAACTTTCCTATATATCATATAGCAGCTTAATGCAATCACTACATTGTACATTATATCCCTAGTACTTATTTAAAATCCAGATTGTTCAATAAATTAATTATAGAGTTCTAAAGACTTATTTTCCAATACAAATGTTCACAAAGAGGACCTACTAGAGATTGTAGATATAAAATTATACAGGGTTCTATGAAACCATTATGATACCTTTTTTTTAAAGGTTTTTTTTAGATTCAAATGAAATATCACCTATGTTATTCTTATCTATCAGTTATGCTTACCTTCTGCTATGTATTCTTCATGAGTTTTAACTTATTGCTGCCTTTTACTAGAATCTTTTAATCAACCAAAGATTGGATGAAGACCAAATTGTCTTATGATTTATCCTTCAATCACTTGTTTTAGACATAAAAGTTTAGACTGACATTGACAAGCAGGACAACTGATTACAACTCCAGATTCACCTCTAATGGCTCTGTCAATATCTTTCAAGTGGCCATTTTTATTACCTAATATATATATATATAAGGGAGGCTGCTTTCTCATATCATAGGTCATAACATAACTCTTAAAGGAAAATATGCTGATGTAGGAGGATCTATCATTTCTCTCTGATTACCAGACATTGCAATGGGATAGGGTGAAAAATAAAGATGGCAATTAGCTCAAAGTGCTCTTAATAACCTAGAGCAAAACAGAAATGCAAAAATAGCTTTTATTCTTTGGACTTCATTTTTCTATCACCTGTGAGTAGAGCGATTTGGTAATGCACCAGATAGTGACTTTGAATTCCCCTCAACTCCATAGATTTGTGCATTTGCATAGTAGAAGAGCAGACATTTTAGCCCACCATTTTTATTTCACAATTAGACTGCACATTCATTACCAACATTTCCTTTCAGAATAAGGTCAGCCAGGATTACAGAGAATTATATCAGTCAGGTTAAACCCAATTATACTCATTTTTACTCATCACCATTACTAATTGTTTAACTATTAGCATGCAAAATCTAATACTTTAAGGCACCAGGAAAAACAAGACCATTAAAAAAAAGCTATGGTGAATATAGTTACTTTTTTTCTCTTGAAAGGAGATTTGACTTGCAAATATGTAATATTAAAAAAATAAAAATAAAACCAATGGGGTTATCTAGTCTCATGTATTAAGTCCTTTGTTCCTAATTTGAAAATAGATGTCATTTATCTCTCAAGAAGTCAACATGTATACTCTGTCTCATGAAATTCGATTTGAAGAGTGTTGAAGTTTTAATGAAAATGATAGCAAAAACATTCTTTTAAATTACAGGTTTTTGGAATAGCACTTTTTCCCCCCTCTAAATTCAGATTATAAATCCTCTAAAATACAATTAACATAAAAAAATGCTGTGTTTCTATTTGCTTTCAAGTGAATAAAATCAGAACGAGTATATTGTTGATTTTAAGTCAATGAATGTCATTCTTAGAATGCTTACTTTGTTATAAATTATGTCACTTCTATTTTTGAATGTAATCAATGTTCTTTGGCCAATTTGTCAAATTTATTTATGTATTTTTCATGCTTCTCATTGATATTTTGTTTTATGTCTTTGAAGGTAAAACTGAGTTTTGAACTGGAGAATACACAAAATAACTACTTTGACCTTGTTAACTGGACTGACTGGACAGTCCAGTTAACACACATACAAACACACACACCAACATCACTACCAACAACAACAAATAAAAATAATAACAAAACTAACAAAGGAGAATAGAAATGGTAGTTATAGCAAAGACTAAGATTTTGAAGCCTTAATCATGATTTTGTTAAACATAAAGTCCATGGAAATTAATGCTGTTATCTTACCAAAATTTGACAATGATATTCCATCTCAATTTTACCTTAATATAACTGGCAATTTCAAATAGAAATCTCTACGGAGATCTGAGAATGTGACATGTGATAGACTATTACAACGATGAAACTAAATATATGGATGAAGCAATAAGATAGTTCTCCTGCCCCAGGGAATTGTTAGAAGCCCAATGCAGCGCCATCAGACTGAAACCATGTGTCCAATGGTAGAAGAAAATTAAACAGACTTCATTTTTCTAAAACTTTAATTTTGGACAAAAGATTAATAAAACACATAATTATATACCAAAAATCATGGATATTTCTAATTTTTAAAAAACATATTTGTGTGATCAGATGACTTGAGGATTTGCTACCAATCAATAATCTTCATCATGTAAGTTGTTATTCATTTGTTTATTGGTAGAGAAGTGACTCAAAAATGGTCGATTTTTGTTGTTGTTGTTGCTGCTGCTACTGCTAGTTTTGTAGAACTCTGAGTCAGGAGTATATGAAGACAGTGCTCAGATGTGGACAACACCCATTTAGAGGATTGTAAATGACCACTTAGTTTCAATATTGTAGATACTAATAATGATTTTTTGAAAATCCATTCAAATATTTTGAGCCTTTGGTTACCCACAAATTTGATCCCACTTCATTCTGTGGATGAAAATGAGGAAAAACTTGAGGCTTTAAGACAGAATTGTGCATTAGCAAATTGTATCAAAGTTCTTGTCCAAAAACCTCTCTTTATTTCCAACTCAATATGCATTGAAATGGCTTTTACTCGGTCTAAGACCCTTACCAATAATTGTAGAATCTTTTAATCTTTGGTTTATGCATGCTTCTAGCTTACACTTGAAACAGTAGCATTCCGATTAGAATTTTTGTAAGGAAGAAACTTCTCCCCATGAGAATCTTCAAACACTTGTTACCAATTAATTTTTATTAAGAGTGTTTCTTCCTTATTTAAATGGCATTGTAGTCCTCATTCTTTGTGGGGATTTTTTATAATATATCCACGTGCATTTTTCCATAATAGGAAGCAGCCTGTAAACTCATTTTTTTTTTTCTAGAGGGAACAAATCTTCTCACCAAAAATCAGATTTGAAACAAAAAATGAGTCCTCTGTTAGGCAAACAACACATAGAAATGTGTATGGGGTAATACCATGAAACGCCACCATTATTGTGCCTTGTGTTACTATAACAAAATACCCAAGACTGAATGGCTTATAAATTACAAAATTTTACTTCTCACATTTTTGGAGATTGGACATCTGTCAAGGTGCTGCCATGGGCTATTTCTTGTGAAGACCCTCTTCCTGGTTCATAGCCAGTGTCCTCTAACTGTGTCCTCATATCATAGAAGAGACAAGGAGTTCATGGAGTCTCTTTTATAAGAGAAATAATTTCATTCACTAAGGTCCTACCCTCATGATCTAATCACCTTCCAAAGACCATATTTCCTATGCCATCACATTGGGCATTAAAGTTTCAACAAAGAAATGAGTGTGTGGTGGGGAAGGAGCATCAAACAATTAGACCATAACACTGTTTAATAAATTTACTTTCTTTTTCATACCTACTATACTGGTCATTTAAAGAGAAAAACAAAGATAAGAGAATCCTGCCTTTACTCTTTCTATTACCTTAGATTGGAATGATAAGGATAGAAAAAACTCTTACTTCTGACTTCATTTTTATCCTTACAATTTTTTCTAAACTTATTTTATTAATTTATCTATTTGCATGCTTCTTGTCTATGTTTACTCAGTAGAACGTAAGCCACGTTAAAGCAGGGAAATTCCCTGGCTTGTTTACCCCTCTATCCCCTGCATACTCCCTGCCTTTGAGGACCTTATAATATTGTTGAGAAGAATATGCTATTTTGTACTGACCGATCAGTATTATGTTATTTGGTAAAACTCTGTTTAGAAAAGTCAGAATCAGTGCTCTTAGAGCTTTTGAAGCACATGGGTCTATGTAAGTGAACAGAATCTGACTTTATCACCATAAACTTTTGTAGTACTTGTTGGAAACAACTTAATAGGCCTTTGTAAGAGTTAGGTCATTTCTATTCACCAGTGATTAACTTTCTGTAATACACTGGAGGTAATGTTAATTAATTGATTACCTAATTAATTAATTAACTGATTACCTATTAATTAATTAACTGATTGATTATCTTAATATTGTAAAGCAGTAATACTTTTATATTGTTAGTCTTACTTAATGTGTGTTAAGTATAAAATGTATACAGAAAATAAAGAGTTTATTCTTTTAATAATTATTTATGCAAATATTATATGTGGATATGTGTTGTGTGTTCATGTAAGGAGAATTATATAGGAAGAACTGAGGACTAAAAAGACAAGATATTATCCCCCATACAGATGTCTGCTCCCACGTAGCCAATACATAGATAGTGTTGGGGCAGGTGTAGACTAATAAACATTATAGATCCTCCTGTTCAGAAAGGGAAAACACAAAGGGCCACAGAAGTCACTCTTCCACGGCAGTTCTGAAATCTGATAAGGCACATGTTGACAGTTCTTTGATTAAGACTCAGCCCCACTGCCTTGAGGTTATTCTTCATTGCTCCTTCCTCTACACTGGAAGTTCTTGGTTCTAACTTCTGTGTCATTCTTTTTTCTTAAAAAAAAAAAAAAAAAAAAAAAAAAAAAAGTCTTTGTAACTGAGTAGTTTCCTTGGCATGCTTCCTATCCAAACTACTTAGGAGATCTAGAAGCATCTTTGCTTTTTGTACTGTGTCTATTTCATTCATTACCAGTTGATATAATTCTTTAAAAAATTTGTAGGCTTCTTGTGATTGAGTTTACAAATCACCCCTTTAGAGACAGGCACAGTCACAAATGTCTCCTATATAAATAATTCTCTACCTTGAACTCCTCATGACACCATTATGGGATAATAATCTTAAGATTCTTAGAAGCCCTATCCATCATTTAATGAAAATCACCTGTGAAGCATACTCTTAAAGTACTTAGAAGATCTTTTGCCTGTTTGAAATGTCTATATGGCACTATTTTAAATATTTCTGAGGTATCGACAAAGAATTTCACAAGCCCGACCTGTATTCTAATTTTTTTTTCCATATGTCATTTATTAATTAGAGAATAGTTTGCTATTTGGAAATGAGAAAAAGTCTAATTTTTCAACCTGGCAATTCCTGGCTTATTTATATTTCATTTATGTGTTTATTAAAAACTACCTTTTTAAAAAATATATTCCATCTCTCTTTTACATTTTACTATAGACAGAAGAAACCAAACTAGCTAATACTTTGACTTGGACATTGTTAGGTACATTTTCTGTTTTCCACATTACCATATGCAACAGTATAGCCGAATTTCCTGCCACTACATAACAAGAAGCCTCTTTATCTTTCAATAATATTCTCTCACTTTATCCAAGCCCTCATTGACAGCCTCTTGGAGGCCCTCCAATTTTCTAACATGCCACTCAAGCTGGTAGGCTTTCACCAACAGTATCCTCAATCGTTTTCTAAAATCTACCCTCTGCCCAGTCCAAATCCCATAGTCGGTGGTTCATATGTTAAAATTTTGTTACAGTAACATTCTATCAGGCACCAAATTTATTTCAATTATCTACTACCACAAAACTCACAACTTAAAACAATCATTTATTTTGCTCACAATTTGTACTTTTGTTCGGGCTCAACATGGACAGCTTGTCATTTTCCATGATATACCTTTATATCTATATCTATATCTATATCTATAACTCCTGATATGTAGATAGTGATACAGATAAAAAGATAAATGGTAGATAGAAGCATGTAAAATCATAGAAAGATAAAATATTCATTTTTTGCATAACTTTTATAATAAGTATATATGATCATTATGACAAGAGCATAAAAATATAGAAGACGAATGACACTATGTACAATAACAATTATAATCAGAAGATCATAGAAAGTAATTATTTCTGTGGTTAAGAATGACCAAATTCTTACAATCCCATTAGGCTGTTTTTAACAAGTGATATCCAAAGACACTAGTTTTTGTTAACTATGAGTAACAGAGGACACAGCTATAGTCATAATACAAGATTTTCCATACCATATCTTTTAATTGCTTTCAGAAGTTAGACTAGTTTTCTAAACACATTCAAAGAGCATAGATTAATTCATAATTTTTACCAAATAACTTGTACTATCCATGGCTAAATATGAAATATAATCTCTTCTCAATTATGTTTTAAATTTTTGAAGACATGGTTAATTCTTCTAGGGCATCTTGCATAGTCATTCGTTTAACAAATATTTATTGTCTATGTTGTGCCATGCACTGTATCTGACAGTGAGGAGATAAATGGCTTGGTCCTTGCCCTCAAGAAGATTACATTCTACAGAGAAAAAGAAACAAAAAAAATAATACTTTAAATATATGTTACTCAGACAATTTTAAATTGCAAAGATTGTTATACGTAAATTATTACAGGATAAAATAGGTTTGAAAGAGACCACCTAATATGGAAAGGTGTCTCTGAGAAGGTGACATTTGAGCTGAGACCTAAATGACAAAAATTTTACTAACAGTGCTGTAGATCTATTTACGATGAATGCAGCTATTATAATATTACTTCTATTCATGAAATTATTTTTATCATATATATGCCCTTAGATCTCCATGACCATAGGGACATAATTCTAGAATGCTAGTCAAGAAAATGCTTTTTAAATTACTAGTTCTCAAACATGATATTTTTACCTACATTCCTCTATGCTACCATAGTAAAAGTTTAATTGAAAATTTATCTTGTTTCTTTCAAGAAGTTCATATGTGATATTTACATTGATGTGGCTGGAATATCCAAATATGTTCTGGGAAACATTTAGTTCTCAAATAATTAGATAATTTGGTTCACAATCCTATTCTAACAAAACTTACTTATAAAACATATTGCTCTAGACTTCAGTTTTTTGTTTTATGAATGTGGAGTTGAATCTGTCCTTGAGCTAAATTTTCAAAAGCCCGCTGAAAAAAAGAAAAAAAATTGAGTTATTGTGCTCAATCAATTTAAAACAATCACTCTCAGCTATGAGAAATTAATCCCAAAGAAACTGAAATTCTGCAACACAAGTCAGTTTTATGATATTACACTGATTTTCCAAAAATGCCATACAATACAAGTTCCTTGATCTAACTTGTCTGGAGTAATCCAAGAAAGGTTCATGGTTAACACTGTGTCTTTTCCCTGATGTCTTTCCCCATTTTCCCTGTGAAATTGGATTATATTTGAAAGACTGAATTCAGTCATCCTAAATTGCAAAGCATGGATAGCTTTCCACCTCTTGAATCCTTAGATCAATAATCAGTTTCTGCACTCAAAGTTTCCCAACCATACACTCTGTTCTTCTTCTCCTGCTCCAACATCTTTTTCTTTCCCTCTTCCATTATATTGCATTAATTGAATACAGTTCTCATTTCTTAAGAGTTTAGCTGCACTTGCCAGCATATTGGTATTTGTAATAGAATAGGTTGTAGAAGGCAATATTAGTTTTCTTTTCAGTGTTCAGGCTGTGAAATCAAACTCTTGGATTTCTGAGAAACTTCCCATTTTTTATAGATTTGGGGAGAAGGCTAATATAATTAAGATATGCTTTATACAATGCCCACAACAAGGAAATTGAGAAATATAAACTCATTATGAGTTAATTCCAGTCACCATATATGTACATTTTTAAAGAAAACTACATTTACTTACATTAATTTCTAAATAATAGAATAATGGGGATATATTTTGAGGAAAGAAAATGTTCATATCAGTGTAATACTGAATATAGTATGATATCGGTCAAAGAAGTATAGTAATTTTAAGGCTTTGTAACGTATATTTGATAACCTTAAAAATTTAATGGCATGCTTGAACCTGAATTATCTTCATCTATGAACTGGAGAAAATAGTTTCGTTCTTTCTCATTTATTGTAAGGACAGAATAAGAATTGTCTAACTTCAGGGAGAAGTTTGAAAAAAAAAAAGTAGTGACATAAGCAGTAGATTTAATTCTATTCTTATGTGTAAAAAGAAGTGCTCATTTTGATATGAATATCTCACTTAGACTCAAAGGATGTTACTAGAAAATTTTACAAGCACATTGCCCTGGCTGCAATGTAAAACAAGGGACCAGCACATGGTGTCCAAAATAGGTCTATTTAATAGTATAATGGGGTTTGGCTTTGAAAAAGAAATGTAATCTGAACTGAGTTTTTGATTAAAATTGGCATTTCTGAATATGGCACCCAGATTTTTATGTAAAATGACTATGATGGTTAATTTAATATGTCAACTTGGCTGGGCTAAGGGGTGCTCAGATAGCTGGTAAAATATTATTTCAGGTTGTGTCTATGAGGGTGTTTCCAAAAGAAATTAGTATTTGAATAGATGAACTCTGTAAAGTAGATGGCCCTCCCCAGTGTGGGTAGTCATCATTCGGTCCTTCATAGTGCAGAATGGAAGAAAATGGGAGAAGAAGGGAAAATTTACTCTTTGTTTGAGCTGAGATATCCATCTCCTGCCCTGAGATATCTGTGCTCCCTATCTCAGGCCTTCAAATTTATATTTGGGCAAACACTTCGTCTCCTCAGTTCTTAGGCCTTTGCACTTGAACTAAATTATTCTACCACTTTCCTAATTCCCTAGTTTACAGAAGGCAGTTTGTGGGGTTTCTTGACCTCCACAATCATATAAGCCAATTTTATAGGGCATAAAAAAATGAGGATGTTTTGGACTTTATAAAATGAATTCTAAGAGAGCCATGCCAGTAATGTCAACCTGTACATAATGAGAATGCCCTTAGGGTGTGACCAGACCATCCACCAAATAGAAATATTAGCCCCCATCTGTGGGAGCCGATAAGCATGAGGATCTCACCTTGTAAGGTTCACATAAGCTGAACACCTAAACAGATGATGCTCAAGCCTGACCCAGTAACATCTCGAATGGGTGTGCTGAGAGCTGAAGACTTTGACCTTCTGACCTGTCATGCCACTGGCTTGGGACTGATCAGCAGCTCTCCACACTGCCAGTCAACAGAGCTCACTCTGGAAGACGCTAAGAACTTTCATCCCTTCACTCTGTCACGTAAGACTCTGTACTTGCCCTCTCTGCATGTTGTATGTTAACCTGCTTGGGTGCCTGTTTGGTTTATCTGAGAAGGTTCCACTCAATAAGCCTGACATTGTGGAAGGACACGAATGGTTCAAGGGTCTTACTTTGGTAGCTGCTTTTCTTGCTTGCAATATCTATCTATCTATCTATCTATCTATCTATCTATCTATCTATCTATCTATCTATTTATCTATATATCTATCATCTATCTGCCTACCTATATATATATATATATATATATATATATATGTGTGTGTGTGTGTGTGTGTGTGTGTGTGTGTGTGTGTGTGTGTATACACACACACACATATTTAGACACACACACATACATGCATATATGTATATAGAGAAACAGACCAAACAGGAGATATATCTATATCTATATCTGACTGAGAAATACTTATCGTGGTAGTCAGGTGTATGTATATTTATGTATGTGTATAGGTATGTGTGTGTGTGTATGTATGCATATACATATGTGTATGTGTATAGATATGTATGTGTGTATGTACCACGTATATACATACATACATTACATACATACATACATACGTGTGTGTGTGTGTGTGTGTGTGTGTGTGTGTATAATCTCCATCTTATTGGTTCTGTTTCTCTGGAGAATTCTGACTACTACTATAATCATTTCTCAGTTTGCTTCAGGTTGAAAAGGAAATAGACTGGTAAAACATTAAAATAAACACAGGTAATGTAACCCTAGACCATAAATTTCTTTTAATCTGACCTTTCTTCTGACATTAACATCTTTAATTTTCTCAAGTCCCCTTTCAGTTGTAAAAATATCTACATTCATTTTGCTATGATACTAACGTGGTAATACGAAGAGATGAATTAAGTCCAATTTAAAAACATGGATAGTAGAAAGAGCAGACTAAGAGTGTTAATCATGGCTCTGACACAAGCTTTGTGACAACAATAAATCATTCATCTCTGTTGGTATCAATTTATAAAGTAAGGTATTAGACTAGGTGAAGTCTAAAGTTCTTTCCATCTTAAATACCTATTAAATATTTTAAATATTCTGTGCTTTTATGTAGACCTAGAATGCTAGGGGATCAAGACCCCTAGGACAGGCTTCCATTTGAGGCAGGGCTAATATCAGTGATAAAGCCACAGAAACGCCAGATATCTACTTTTTAGAATGGTGCAGTCCTGATATAAATTAACTTTTTTTTTCATCAAAAGTATTTTATTCTTAGCAAAATACTCTTTAAAATGTCATTACCTACAGAACATGGGTAATTCTGAGAGGATCATGAAGATAAACTGTTCTTGATCATACAAAGTGTAGCAATGATATTTTAACATAGAACGAGTGCCTCAAAGCTTTTCCCCTTAATTTGTGCAGAGTGAGTGCATTTCTTTTAACTTGACTTTAATAAGAACTTAAAGATGGCCTCAAGGTATTTGACTGAGTGAAAAGGTAATTATTTCCTAGTGTTATGAAGATATTCATCCAATAGGAAAATGTTTAAGAATATACTTTCTGGCTTTTGTAGTCTGAACACATTTCCAAAGAGATTTTAAAGGCAGTGTCTTTTAGATTCTTTCCTTAATAAACAATGAATGAAAATGCAAACTGAATATATTTTTATTTATATACTTGCATATATAAAGTATTAAGATTTTGGTGATTCTTTCCAGTGGGCTTGATTTTTATTTGATTAAATCTCCCCTTAAAAATCCCCTTTATTTATATAAAAGTCTTATTTCTCTTTTTGGTGTCAGCTCGTGGCTTTACAGTTAAGAGCTTAGGTTCAGTGATTGTATGTTATAGTTCCACTGGCAATACTAAAACTTAGATGCTCGATAATGATGTATTTGAAAAATAAATACATAGATAATAGATGTTTCTGAAAAACATCTGTCCCAAATCCTCCTTTATTCTTCTCCCAAATGTTTGCAATTCTCACTCAGAGGAAAGCTAAGATGAGAAATTTGTCTCAGAATGTGACACAATAGCTGTTGATCCATCAACACCTTGATATAAATTAAAAACACATCCATGAAGGAATGAATCCTGCTTGGATTACATTGGACATAAAGGTGGGGGTGGGGCAGAAGGCAACTTTAAAGCTTTAGGTATTATGAGAAATGAATGACTTGAGCTTGAGCATCTTGGGAACAGTGTGAGTTTAACAGGATAAATGGCAAGAGAGGATTGTTCATAGTAAAAAAGAAACTATAAAGAGTAATCCATGTCACGATCATGTCTCAGCTACTCCTGGACTCGTTTACCTTTCATGTAGATAGCAAAGAGCCATAAAATTAAATTTAGGGAATACTATCACCATTAGCTCCACTTTTGATGCAGTAAGCAAAAAGAGTTAGGTCACTCCAGAGTGGAAAATTTTTGAGGGAATATTTAGACTTTTCTATGCATTTCTTTAATTTTGTCCTCTTAAGAAAACAGGATCTCTAATTGCCAGCCACTTTGAACAGAAAGTCCCCAAATTTACTTTTTAAACAATATATCTAATCATGTAATTAAATATTGCTTTTGCTATTAAGGGAAAAAAAATCTAGAGAACAGGCCAGAGGGGTGTGTGTGTGTGTGTGTGTGTGTGTGTGTGTGTGTGTGAGAGAGAGAGAGAGAGAGAGAGAGAGAGAGAGAGAGAGAGAGAGAGAGAGAGAGAGAGAGCAGGAAGTGGTTCTTTTCCTTAAACCAAGTAAACTTCTATTAATTATTTTAGATCAATTATTTTTGATCATTTTGAATATTTGTGCTGTAATGGTAGAAGCAGATGAAAATAAAACAGGATGCACATTGAGATAAAATATGGTAAACATTTTCTGTTAATTTTATAATTTTGCCAAGTGCCTGCCCAATTTATTTTCATGAGTACTGGGATAAATAAAAGACTGAAGGCATCAAGCTATTTTATAACACACATATGATAATAACAATAAATAATAAGAATTAAAATAATTTTATTTTAATGAGAACAAACTGTGTTATGCACTTCCAAAATTATTTTATTTAATCCTACTACACCCACAGGAATTGAAGTTAAAAAAATAAAACCATTTCCCAAGTTTCCAGTGTTAGTAGATTAAAGTGCTTGTTTTTCTAGATTTCACAGATTTTACCTAATTACTTCAGTATATTCTTTTCCTAGCAAAAATTTATGGTTCAATGAAGTTTAATGAAGAAGTCTTTGGCCCTTTAGTTTTTCAGCATAGGTAAAGTCAAGATAAACTAGTTGAGTAGCATTCACCTTTACTCTTGGGACATAATCCTCTTGGGATCACCCAGGATCACCGAGTAATGTATTTGCATCTTAAGAAATTTTATAAATTTGCACAGGACATATAGGCAAAAAATAATTATTTGAATTTTAATTAAACAATCAGGTTAAAATTCTGATTATAACTATTCTATCATGTGTACTCTATTGCTTTGGTAAACCATCACAAATTGAAATTTATATAACACTCCCAAAGTAACACATCCCTTCCAAGCTTTTCTCTGCCCCTAGAGAATATTATTAAAGAAGTCAGAAAGGAGGAGGGCAGCTTTCTCAGTCTTTGTCTTTGGACTTGTTACTTGGACATGTAACTTGGAAAATTTGTCCATTATCACTATAGTCATGCATCTCTAAACAATAAGAACATATTCTGAGAAATGTATCATTAGGTGATTTTGTTGATATACAAACGTCATAGAGTGCACTTGCACAAGCCTAGATAGTATAGCCTACTACACACCTAGGCTATGTGCTATGGCCTTTTGCTCCTAGTCTATAAACCTATACAGCATGTTGCTGTATAGAATACTATAGGCAATTGTAACGCAATGGTAAATGTTTGTGTAACGTGCCTAAACATAGAAGAGGTACAGTAAAATATGATATGAAAGGTAAAAAATGCTAGGCTGAGCTTAACTTACTATTGAGGAAAGAAATTTTAACAAATTGAGTGTAGCCTAAGTACAAAGTATTAATAAAGTCTATCATAGCATACAGTAATGTCCTAGGACTTTGCACTCACTCACCGCTCATTCACTCATCAAGAGTAACTTCCAGTACTACAAGCTCTCATCTAAACCCATATTAAGTTGCTTGCCATCTCAACTATAGCCTTATTGATTTTTGTAATCTCTTCAACTTGGCCAAGACTTTGAAGTCATTGGTGAACCTCTTTAATGTCTTCTTTCAGACTCCATTCATAAACTCCTTGGTGACATAACCCCAAGATCAAATGAGGTTAAGAAAGGTTCTTAATGCAGCTATAAATGTTCTAATCCTTCTATACTTGCATCAGTGTCTTCTCAATGTCTTCCTCAGATGCATCAGTAGCCTGAGCAAAGGTCCTACTCAGGCAATAGGCTTTACCAGCCACCATAACTCCTTGATCTTCTGGTTGTATCAAAGAGGTAGTGTTTGGAGGGAAAAACACCACTTTGCTATTGGGATTAGGATCACCAATAGAAGGAGTGTAGCTGGGGGCATTATCAACAATAAGTAAAATCTTGAAAGGTATGTTATTTTCCAAACAGAACTTCTCCATTTCACTGACATAGCAATTCAGGAGGGCATCTTGGAAGAGAAGCTGTGTCATCCATGACTTCTAATTATCCTGTAGTGCAGACATACCTTGGATATATTTCAGGTTCAGTTCTAGACCACCACCACCAAGTGAACATAGCAACAAAGCAAGTCATATAAATTATTTGGTGTGCCAGTACATAGAAAAGTTATGTTTACACTATGCTGTAGTCTATTAAGTGTACAATAGCATTATGTTAAAATTACGTACTTTAATTTAAAAATTATTTATTGCTAAAAAATCCTAACCATCATCTGAACCTTCAGAGAGTCAAAACTTTTTTCTGGTGAAGAGTCTTGCCTCAATGTTGATGAAAATGCAATATCTGCAAAGTACAATAAAGAAAAGTGCAATAAAGCAAGGTACACCTGTACACTGGCATTAAATGCTTGATATATTTTAAGGCCCTGGGGTTCTTACTGTGTCAGATCACAAAGAATTTTAATTTATAACCAGTAACGTGGCCCCCGAGAAAGACTGTTACCCTTTCCTTAAGTGCCTCGAAACCTGCATTGACTTGAACACCTATGGCTGAAAGTCTTTTCAGGCATCTGTTTCCAGAAGTGGGAGATCTCATCTATATTGAATATTTGCTCTAGCAAGTAATTTTCTACCACAATCAGCTTATTTAGATTTTCCAAAAATTCCCCAGCTGCCTTCACATTTGCACTTTCAGACCACCACTCATTTTTATATTATATAATGAATAATGGATCTTGAATCGCTTGAACTGCCCAGTAAATTCAACACTGTATCAGGTCCAGCTTTTTCTTTAAACATCGCAGACAAGCTTTTTTCTTTTAAGGGAATAAGGGATACGCTTCTATATCCAGTCTTCAAGTCAAATCATTAAAAGTTTCTTGATATCTAAGATAGGCCCTTCTCTAATTTTCGTTATTCTGATTGTCTTCAGTGAAGCAGATCCTTTAATAGCTTATGTCACTTTGTTCTTCAAGACCGTAGGTGGAATGAGAAATACTCGACTGTCAAGCAATAATTGTCACTGATTTCCCACCTTTGTAATCCTTAGTCACTTTTAATTCTGTTTCTGGGCCAATCATTTGATGTGGCCTCTTATTGGCAACATTAGCAATGAATTTTGTATACTTCCAGTCCATGAAGAACAAAACAACATGAGATTAAATCAAGCACTAGAGTAAATGATGTAATCAGGAGATGTGGTCGACAGGAAATGTATGAGACTGTTGCCAGCGTAACACAGCACCCTGTTTCACAGCAGACTTTTTATAAGAAGAAAGAGTACACTCTAAAATAAGGATAAGAAACGTAGCATAGTAAATACGTTTAACCAGGAACATAGCTGTTTATTATCATTATTAAGTATTATGTATGGTACATAATTGTATGCTATACTTTTATATGACTGGTAGTGCAGCACCGCCACAAACACCTCACTAATGTATTGTGCTATAATGTTATGACAGCTACAATGTCACTAGCTGATAGGAATTTTTTAGCTCCACAATAATCCTTTGGGACCACTGTTATACATGCAGTCTGTCATTGCCCAAAATGTTGTTATGCGGCACATGGTTGCATAATAAAATTCAAAAACTCATTTCAAAATGAATCTTGTGACAGAAGTAGATTTGAACAAACTTGTGGAAGAATAATGAAGCTGTTGGTGAATTTCTCAACATAAAAGTTTTTTGAAATTATAATGTAAAGAGGCATGATAACTAATGAGATAAATTATGACAGCTCTAAGAACATATTATTATGCACAGCTCATGCAAAGAAGGCTTTTTCTGGAGTAGAAACTGGCTCATTCTGGTTACATCTGTATTTAAACATAGTTGTTGCTGGCAGAGAGCTAACACCATTTCCCTGAGGCCTTATAAACAGTGCTACAATGAATGTACTTTGAACTAATTGGAACCCAGCGAGGAGGGCAAAGCAGAAACTGTGAGATGTCAACTTGATTTTTTTCCCAAGCAAGTGTTGTAGCCATTAGAACAAACTGTTAGAATTGTAAGTCAAAATTTTCCTCCATCTCCCCACCCCTATGATGAGGACAGTAGCACCAGAATCCTCTCATATTTATGACTGCCTCCACTAAACCAGAGCAAAACAACACCAAGGCAAAAGCAAGAAGCTCTGAACACTAGGAAGACTATTTTAAAAATTATCTGAAGAAAAACATCTAATAAAAAATACCAATCCAGAAGAGAAATCTAAGGTCACCGAAAAATAAGAAATAAACAGTCCTCAAAGAAATAAATGCTGGCTTTCAAAAAAGAAAAGAAAAACAAAAATAAATGTAAATCTATTTCATGAGAAAGGTACCCATAAATCATCCAGAAACCAGCCAATTAGCCATTAGAAATGATATTAAGCTTGTGAATCTGATGGCTAAATTTATCCAGTGGTTTAGCAGGTCATATTCAATTGTGAACAGATGTGCTTTTCCATTGTTTAACAAGTTTCTGCTTGAAAGCTAAAATTTTACGATAATGTAATTTAGTTCATATATTTCACAGTAAATACATTCTTTTAAAAATCCATTTCTGTTTCCACTGTGTTTTATTGCAAATTATATGATCAATGCCAGCAATTGAATGAATGCCTACAGGGCATAAGAACCCAGAGAATAATAGTAAGAGCAGGACATTTACACTCTAGGCTTTACAATGGCTTCTTATTTTCACCCAAGCACTGTCTTCCCTGTCTTCTGAAATAAGTTTTGTTTAGAGAAGAATCTTTCAGGATTGGAGAGATCAGAATGTTTGGAAATAAAGAAATGACTGAGGATGAAATGGAGGCAACTCTGATGAAAAGAGGAGTGTTTTATGGTCATTTTTCTATTAGTAAGTAATTGTTACTTATGAGAGACACGTAAAAGCTTATTTGAACGTATGCCCATATATTGAAGTAATTTATGGAATTAAATACAAAAAATATTAAAATTTTAATTGTCAAATACGGAAGCTGTCTACACTGAATTAATTCACCTTTCAAGTTTTTGAGATATTTATTATCTAGCTTTTGAGATATTTATTTTTCTGTGTGGATTCTATAATGTTTTATAGCAATAAAAATATGATTCTAGGAAAACTCAGATATTTCTTAAACATTTCCATGTAGCAGTTGGTGTATAACCCTTGTCACATCAAGAGACTGGGTTAAGTTCTGTATCCAATTTCTTGAATTTATAACCATGTGTAAGGAGATGATGGGTCAAATTCTAGTAAGTTTGGGCATTTAGAGAAATATGGCATCATAGTCCTGCTTCTTCCAGTTGTTTGACCTGGCCCTTATTTCTCTACCTTCACACAATTCTACCTGCCCTAATGATGTTTTCTGTTTGCTCCAGGTTTCTACATTGGTGTTCCTATATTTACCTCCCTTTCAGACACTGTGCCATGTTCTGAACCCACATCACCTTCTGGAAACCCTCACATCTACAGTCCATTCAGATCCTTTTCAATGACTTTCTTCATTCCTGATGAGAAATTTTGTATTGCTGTTCTTCAAATTGAAAGGGTGACAAAGGTCTTGCTTGTACAGATGAGGTTTTCTCCAGATCTTTTTCTTGGCTTGAGTCCTCATCTTTTCCCCAAGGCCCTAGTCTTTCAAAACATAAACACAAGGAAAAGATTTCCTTTCTATTTGCATTCTTTAGTTATATACAGAAGCTCAGGCAATGAGAACACAAAAATTGTCTATGTACCAAAACAGAGAAAAAAAGAGAGGGCACTATAGTTTCATATTTTATAAATATTATTACATTATTTGTTAAAACCTGCTTTAATTCTTGGCTCTTTTTAATATCTCTAATATTACATCCTTTTTCCAAAATGTTCTCTGGCTCTCCTGCTAACCCTCACTCAAAGCTAACCCAACATCCTCAAAGATACTCTTTTGAGAGAATTGCACACAATCTCTGTCCTTCTAGTCCTAAACTCTAGATTACTTTTTCACAGTCTTACATTTATCTGCCCTCAATCTTGATAATCTTGTCCTTTCAAGTTTTTATACTTTGCCAGGTCAAAACCAGCCAATTTGATGAGCATAACTGGTTAAAAGAGTGCAAACATGGTTGATATCGGCTCTTTTTCCTTCTATAGAATACATGTATATTTCATAGAATCCCTCACTTCTAACTTGGTAACAATTTTAAGTCATTTCTGAGAGTTTTAAGATGATCCAGGAGCCTTTTTGGTGCAAAGATATCTATGGCCATGTATACTTTTTATATCCCTGAATTGAAGCTTGAGTCAGATTGCTGTTTACCTGAGAGCCAACTATGAAGAAGATCAACTTATTTTCACTTTTTCTTGGGCTAATGAGTATGTCTAAAAAAAAAAAAAGGTACAATATTGAGGTGGCAACAAATCTTAAATAAATAAATGCACACCATGCAGAACAACTTGTTTATTGTGCTATTGCTTAAATGCAATTTTCTTGATAGGTAATAATTTGTTACTGTCTTAAAAGTTAAGGCTTAAGCCATTTCCTTGTAAATGCATATTATCCATCATGGTAGCAATGATCAGTTAATCAAATAAATATTACTGAGAACATAGACGCTATATATACAATGGGGGAGAGAAAGGACCATTGATTGCTATTGAAGAGAACATTCTTGTGGAGCTTGTTAATGGCTCATCAGTCTACCTTTGAATTCAGAGTGTGCATTTGAATTTCTGAGGGAAGGGAGCACATGGGAGCATAAGAAAGGAAGTTTTAATTGTAAAGTAGAGATTATAATGCCTGTACAAGGATGCTTTTATAGATACTTTCTCTACCTTATCTATCTTCCTGAGGCTTGAATGAGCTGTTTGCTTGTTCAATAATAGCATGGGGCTAATAATTAAGTCCTTAATATTGAGGTATTTTTTTTTTTCTGCTCAGGAAGAATTTTTCATCTCTATTTCTCTGATAGAATTGGTGAAACCAGTTAGTGAAAAAAACAGTGAGACTTAAATTTGTTCAAATTTGAAGTTAAAAAAACAAAAGCAACCTACATTCTTAAAAAGAATTGATGTATATCATAAACTGAATAAGAGAAAAGTGTGCACAAACAGGCTGATATTCTCAATCTCATAAGAAAATCTTTTGGAGAAAATGGGCTCGCTCATTATTAATTACAAATTCATTTAAATATTTAAATAATATATGTACTGCATGTGCTGGCAAATATACTGTATTTCAAAGGCAACTACATTTTAACTGAGTAAAGGACATATACACCAATTTTTTTCCTGTTAAATTTTCAAAGACAACATGTGGAAAAACTAATTTATGCTCCCAAATAATTTTTAGTTTATTTAGAAAGAATAGGAATTAAGAAAAAAAAGAAAGTTAGAAAATTACTCCTTTTAAATTTAAAGAGGAATTTGTGAAGAAAAATATTGATGCTATTTATTAATTCTTTCTGGAAAATCTGCAAGATGAGATGACATAAATGACTCATTTCATAACATTATGTATTTAATCTTTTCAATTTTGAAAAAGAATTTATTAAGGAAGAGGCACATGTCTTCATGGAGTTTTTGTTTGCTTATCTGTTGTGGTATTTATTTGTTTATTTGTTGTGGTATTTATTTATTTAGCAAAAAAGCAGAACAACTTGACATTTAATTCACACTGGCTAGGCTGACTTCTGTATTAGAATCCACCTTACATTTTTTGGATCATAATTTTTGTTACTGTACTGCTTTTATCAAAGGTGATTTATGTCATGAAGATAACATATAAAACAATCTTATTTTAAAAGATAATCTTAAAACAACAATGAATTTTAGAGAAATTAGTTTATCTATTTGGTACTTGATTTCCATTTCTTCAAAATGTGATGACTTTTAAAGATCCTTCTATATCCCTAATGTCTTTAAGCATTTTTATGAAATATAAATTTATGTCCCCACACTCGATTTTGCAAAATACAAAATATTACACTTTAAATGGAAGAAACGTCACTCTCATGCTGATACTGGCCTTAATAAGAATAGGTTGTAGTCATTGATCTAATCTTGAGCATTCCCTGACGTGGAAGGGAATGGAAATACCTCAGTTATTCTTGCATATCTTATATTTGGTATATTAAGTTGGGTATGTCTGAAGAACTTTTAAGGAAATGATTCTTGAGCATTGAGTTGGTGACTGCTCAGATTTAAATAGTTTTACTTTGCAAGGCTAATTTTGTTACCTATTCTTCTTCCACTCTCTTTCCAAAAGTAAGTGTTTGAAATAAGGCCTCAGTAATGGGGCAACTTCAGGAAAGTGAAACAAATTGGTCTCTAGTGAGTATCTTAGAAAAACCAAAGAACATGTAACAAATCACTCAGAAAATTACTACACAGTCCAGTATGACATTTCTCTGCTTTTTATAGTATAGTACTTACACAGGGGAGAGGGAAAGCGATCTAAAGCAGCTAGTTTCAATTTCTTAACCTCTGGCTGTCCATTAGAAGAATCCAAGTTGCGTGTGTGAAATTGAACATGTTTATATCTTTGGTGAGAAACAAAATGCTAAAAGAAAATAAACATTAAACTCTCTTTCCTTGTCCCTCTCTTTATACTATTAAATATTTATTTCGTTTATTATTTCCTTGACCTTGTGTGTGTGTGTGTGTGTGTGTGTGTGTGCGCGCGCATGCACACATGCACACACACCTGTAAGAGAGGGGGTTGAGGAGAGAAAGAAAGAAAGAGGAGGGGTTAAAAAGAAGGGAAGTTAGGAGGGAGGTAAACCAGTTACATGTTAGAAACATTAAACAGTTTGTTCGATTATTAATCATTGTGTTTCCCACTAGCTTAATGATTGTTTGAATAAAGGTCAGTGATCTTTTTGCACATAGGATTTAGATAATAAGGGTAGTTTATTTTTAAAACTAAAACCTCATCTGGTGGGCTCCCTTATAGTAATGAGAGAATAACCTTATTTGGCTCCAGGAACTCATCACAGAAATTGTAAAGTCTGGTGCCAATGACAATGTAGATATCTGACTACAGGAACTAGTCTGACACCACCAACTCATTTCTTCTGGTCTAACAGGAAACTGTCAGACAAAAAGAGCTCTCTGCATCTCCTTAGGCTACATCTGAACCAGATGCCTAGAGGTGAAAGATTCAATATATCCATTACTGATCATTTCACCCATCTTGTTTCCCTGAATTGAACTCATTTCAAACTGCCGAGTTTGAAATAACCTCAGTGCCATCTCAAAAGAAAGTAACAGTGGTCAAATTTTAAAAGAGTAATCCAAACATCCTAGGAAACTTTTGAATGTGTTAGACCTTTACAGGATTTTGCCTTAAAGAATTAATGTCAACGGTAAAGGAAATATTCTACATGCCAACATATAGAGCTAAATAAGTATTTCACTAGGAAATATGAAGACCTAAAATATGATAGTGTAGTCTAGTCATGTCCTTCATATTAAAAATGGAGTAATGGCAAAGTTATGTATTCAGGGTGGATTTACCTGGAAATGGGAAAACTTTTAAGCAGAAATGATTTGTGCCATATATACATATGGTGTTAAGAGAAAAGACTCTAGGATCAGACTAGTAGATTTGAACCCTAGCTTCTCCATTTACTACTTATGTAATTTTAAATTAATGCCTTAAACTATCTGTGCATGTTTCCTCATTGGTATAATTGGGAGTGTAGTAGTAACAAATCAATAAGGTTGCACAAGAATTGCAAATAAAATACTCAGAACAATGTTTGATACATAGCGAGCACACATGTAGAAAACAGTATTATTAATAAAACATGAAGTATCATTTTAAGGAGGAAAATTATCTATACAATTACATATTTTTGAGTTTGTCAAACTATGGTTTTGTTAGCATTTAGTCACATTGAAGTCTTCTTTTTCCACTGCCACCTCCAAATGCTGGTACTAGTTATACTTAGCTCTAAAATAAACTGAGATTCTCCTACTTTGTCTTGACAAAGAATAAAAAATCAGAGTTTCATGCACTCTGGGCCTCTGATGTAATAGTAAGTGACCATTGTTCTTTATATCTTGAATTCTATTGTATGTCAATTGAAAGAAACTATCACTTCTTGTAGCTATATCAAAAGCTCATCAGGAATTACACATGATGGAAACAAACAAAATAAAGAGGAGTTTCAACCGCTATTTATAATCTAGAGATAAACTAGAACAACTTCTATTAGATTTCATTAGTTATTATTTGCCTTCTGAGAGCAATGGAATATAAATTGTTCTCCAGCACCAGTATATGAAGTATTTATGCTTTCCTTGAGCTTTTTCCCCCTCATTCTACAATAGCTAGAACATTTCTGGGAATCAATATTTATAATTATTTGCCTGCATTAGTAATTCTCACCTACTAAAGAGTTATTTTCAGATTAAAGAAATTATTATATCTCCTAGTCTATAGATAACATGTTAAAATTGTTAAAATTTTAGTCTCTTAAATAAAAATGGAAAAGAAAATAAGATATTGCTATTTTTTTTCATTTTAATAAACTCATCTATATAAACATCCTCTAAATTGTGGATATTCTTTTATTGTATTCTATAGCTTAATAAGGTAACAACTAAATAAGAATATAATTGAAAAACTTAAGAATATATCTCAGTATTTTAATAATATTGAGAAGTTAGTTACAAGCAAATTGAACAAAGGGTCAACTAGGTATTACTGATGTCACTTTAGGGCAGATGCAATAATGTGTCAATAAAATCTCATCCTTATGTGCTAATGTCTCAATCCTCTAGAAAGCCATCATTAACATATTGCAATTCCTCAAAATTATTTCAAGTATTTAGAACTTGGAAAAAAATAAGCATGAACTCCTTATGAGAGTTTCATTGTAAGAAAGATAATCTTTTGGGTTATCTTTCTATTCTATGAGAACATTCCAATTCTATTCTCTAGGAGCTTTCCCTGTCCCATCCACATGGTCACAAAATGAATTACTATTCTATGACCCAATTTATCTCATAACTTTCTGTTTCTTCTCCCTATTGTGTTCCCTATGACTTTTATATATTCTGCATGTTTCTATTTTCTTTTCTCCCTGAGCTCTCTTTCTCTTTACTCTGTATCGTATCATCTTGTTTATTTCTTTCATAGCACATATTACAATATAACATCTCTTCTTTATTTGCTATATATGTACCTATTGTCTGCTCATAAATTTCTCTATTCATAAGGGTGTGTGGACAGAATTATCACAAATAAGCTATCCAAATATCAATTTTGAATGAACTAACTCTTCAGATGGAAAATAAAGTAAGTGCCATTTTCTTCTTCAGTATGAACCAATTATTCAGGAATTAAGATTAAGACTTAAGTAGAATACAGTAAAAAGGTAAAAATAAAAGTGCTTCATTTATGAACAATACAAGATTTAATAAATAATAGAAAATTACATACTAGGCTTTAAAACCATCAGCTACTTAAAGACCTAAAATTATGCATGAAAAAGACACATAAGAGCAAAACAGGACCAAATGACTGCTTAAATAGGATAAGAATTACAACCAAAGTTTTATTCTTAGGAATACTTGTGTTCTTACTTTTTAAGTAACAATAAATAAGATTATGAACAATTTATATGAAGAAAGGGAAAGGCCATTATCCTTAACTTAGACAATCCAATTATATTAGGTAATTTATTCTAATCAGTGCTTATTATTCTAATCTTTTTGATGTACTAATTTTTTAAATTTTTTTTTTCTTTTTTAAATTATTTTTTTCTTTTTTTCTGTTTCTCATGCAGATTTCTAAATTTTGGACTTACTTCTGACAGATAATGGCAGACACTAGTCTAGATCTTGAATGTAGCCTACACTTTCTCCTATACATAATAAATGTGCATTAAGTTAATGTTGAAAATTCTTTGAACTCCCTGACCTCTACTTAACTTCCCAGTTCTCAGACTTTTTTTCCTCTGCTACTAACAAAGGTCTGGAACTCTCTAGCCATCCAGAGTCTTGATCTCTTGATTTTTAGACCATTACATGAGCCTTGTTTTTCTTTCTCAGACCATGTACATCCTGGTTTGACCTGATACAGATTCTGAACTTTGGCCACTAACATTTCTCCTACCCCCACCCTGTATGGTCTGAGTGCCTCTGATTTTCAACCCAATTTTTCAGCATAAAGAAGGTGCGTAGAAATTTTAGAATCTAGCTAATAAATAGCCAAGTGGCAACTTAATGAAACACTTGACAATGTTCTATTGAATCAAGCTTCTAAACGTTTTATTTCAATCTTAGGAATGTAGGTGACGTTAACAAGTAACATTTGAAATATTCCAGGACCCAGTCAGTCCTTTTCAAACCAAGTTTGAGAAGAATGCATCCACACTGTGTGGGGTCCTTCCTCCCTGGATTGTTAGAAAGTGCTTTCTTGTCAGGAATACGTGACAAGTTAAAAGATATCACATTAACACAATTTAGTCCTGGATCTTTTTAGTTAGGGTTGGAGTAATTTGCGAATATGAACTGTGTCTCTGGTTGATTTATTACCCCCTTATAATTTTACTGAGCATACGTTTAAGTATCTTCATCTACTTATTTTAATTTACTTTTATTCCATTGCTGCATAATTTTAAATTAGGCATTAATTATATAATTTAAAAATAGCCCCTATAAACTCCAAACCAGATCATCTATAGCTTATCACTGATTACCAATGTGTAAAATGTTAGTTGTATTGAAGAATTTTTGACAATGCTAAGGAAATGTACCTTAAATCAATGACGAGTGAGATCAATGTTATTAAATAAGGACTATGATTTGATTTGAAATGTTTAAAGGAAAGGGACATAGTAGAAAATTAGAGAGGAAATGCTTCTCTCTCCCTCTTCTTCCATCTTTTGAGGTTGTGGACCCCAAGGAAAAAAACTCATTTGTTGTGAACTCCAAGAAGAATTTATCTACTGAGATGGATGTCCTATGGTCAACTAAGGGCCCAGATTTTATAAATAGTAAGAGTCTAGTGGCTCTTTGTTGGCAGGGGTTGCTCAAGTACTCTGTATATCCGGAAGAACCTCAGACTGAACTCAGCTTCCAGTTCTATGCCCCACTTGTTTATGCCCTCTGCTTCAATTCTGGCAGGGGAATTCTGGTTTTGTCTTTCTACCAAGGAACTAAAACTTGCTCCATTCAAAAAGAACTGTAGAAATTGTATCCTCATTTGCTTCTGTAGTGACTAATCATAACTGAGAGATTTGTATAACTTATTTACATAGAATAGATCTAACTGGGAACTTTCACTATAAAAGATGGCCTTCCTTTTGTCTCAGTGGAAGAGTATTTAAGTTGCTACCTGAATCTGGGTTCCCAGGGCTGCAGTGCCTTTTGCTCAAATAAACACTTTTTATTTCTTATTACAGTCTAAAACTAGTTTTGTTTTGCAAGGTGTAACTGAGTCATTTATTCAGTCAATTTAAATGATAATTTAATTATAATTAAAATGATAATAGTTAGAATATATTAAAAATACCTTTTGATAACAAAATAAATACTAGTGTATGTTTTAATAAATTTAATATTGATTCAGTCTTGAAAAAAATAGGCTGGTTTATAATCCTTCAGGATCTCTCCAAACACATTTTAATGACAGCCTCAATAGCCATCACAGGACCCAGGGCCACCACATAGAGTTGTATAGATTGTTCACCACACAAAGGTATCAAACTGGGAGAGTAAATGGGGATTGAACTTTACATTCTGTTTGCCAAGTATACTCATCAACATGGGCTACATCATTCTAGAATATAAGGACCTTTTCTTAATTGATAGAGAGAAATTAGCTGTTTGCCTAGTAGTGTATTCTGGAGAGAAATCTGCCTAGAGGGATATTGATTTTTGGTTAAATTTACATAAAGGCAAAATAAATTGAGTTGAGTGTACCATGTCTTTTTCCATGATCTAGAAGATGTAATTCAATAAAGCTACTCAACATGTAGAGGCTAATACTCCAATGAGAACGTTTGTGAAAAACTGTATTTCTGCTTACAGATTTCATGTTCTTTTGGAAGACTGACATATATATACACAAATGTATAATTTGATAGAATTCTTATAAATGGAAAATAAAACTACTATAACCATTATAGGAGGTAAGTTTGAGAAAAATTATACCAGCATCTTAACAATGTGGTAGGGACACTGGTAATTATCTGCTCCTCTGCATCCATTCTTCATCCCTCTCTGCCTTGACTCGTCCTTAGGGTTGCTTGCTATTGACTCCATCTCCAAGGATCTCTTGCCTTCTCTTGACCTCTGAGTTTAGCCAAGGAGAGGCAATTCCATAAATAAACAGTGAAGAAAAGGAAAGTGATTTAGTCTTCTTCCCCTCCTGTTCTTGCTGTGTATTTTAGTTCTAAGTATAAATCCATTTCCTATTGGATGGCCATTTTTCCAAAGGTTATAATTTTAGTCAAGATTTGGTAACACTCTTCCCTCTCTGTGCTCCTCTAAGCAGAGGGATGGCAATGATTTCCCACTGGTATGAGATTCAGTTTTTTGCTATATCTCTTGAGTTATCTTTTCCTGCCCACACTCCTGTAAATAGTCACATTGTTAAACTCCATTTCATTAAAAAAAATCGATTGAATGTGCCATCTGTTTCCTGCTGAGATTAGACAAAAAAAAGAGTGAACTTGTTTGCTGTTCTTGATCTATATTATTTTTTCACAATAAACATGTATATTTATAATAAAAACAATAAGATTTCAATTTTAATATTATTATGTTAAATTTACCCCTCAACTGGAGAAAAAAAGGGAAATTTGTGACAATAACATTTTTCTTAAAAATATTAATAATATTATGCAAGCTGCAATAACTTTTTTTGGCTTAGCTTTGATGGTTGATTCTAAGTGAAAACATATCAGGGAGGTGGAGGTAAGGAATAAAGGGGTCTCGTGCTTTGCGTTTGTTTTTTTATGCCACTGATAGCAGCAAAATTCAAACCCTTTCTTTCTTCGCATGTTTCTTTTCAGTGCTAATGCCTGTGCTGGTGAGTTAAGAGTTTATATGACAGAAAGCTGAAGCTGTAGATGATCTATTAGCAGGACAGATATCCAAGGCTGAATGCCTCTAGATTTTGTTTTCATAGCATATCACCATATATATTCATCTACTTCATCTTGTTGCTTATTGGAGGTAGTTCTGTGCCTAACATTGGAGACTTTATGCCGGATGTTAGAAATTTGGGCTAAATGTCAGGCAAGAAGGGAAATGTCAAAAAGGAATCAACGTTCCTTAAATCAGATTGTCACAGAATAATACATGCAAACACAATCTCTTCATTTTTATTTCAAATATTTTACTACAAAAATCAAGTTGTGACTACATTTACAGTTGGGTAAATTAGGAAACACTTGTCTAATTCAAAACTTTAGCTTGAATTTCAATACCTAGAGACAGTCTTTCCCCTGGTTATATTATAAAGAGAGAAGTAATTAAGTTGCTATATTTAGAAAGAACTCGTTTGCTGTTTAGACACATCATTTACTTTTTACTCAACTGCTCCATGGGAAGGCAGACAGATACAGCTTCCTATGTGTGTCTCTGCATCTGTGTAGTTTGTGCAAAAAAATAAATAAATAAAAGAAAGAAGGAAAAAGAAAAACACCCAAACTCTTTTGGGACCGCTCAGTTAGAGAGCAAAATAATGAAAACATTTTATCAAGAAGGAAATATCTGTTCTGACAAGCTTATCTCTGTGATACTTCTTCTACTGAGTATTAGAGAAGAAAATATTTGGGCATACATCTTATACAGGATTCTTAATGCCCTGCTGTTACCATCCCAAGGACAATCTAAAATGAGGCCCTTCCCCACGGCAGGATATGACAGCACCATTGAGTGTTAGAGGAGACAATAGGGATCATGTTGTCCAATCCCCTCATATTATAGAGAAAGAGAGTGAGACTCGGGTTAAGAACCTCCTCCAAGGTTATGCAGCTTCTTAATATGAGCCCTCTTATCATTCTGACCAATTCACTCAGGGTATCAAACTGCTATAGCTGCTATCCTTTTACTCGGTTTAGCGTTTTGTCATATCCTGTTATATATCCTTTTCAGTTTATTCAACACACATTTACTAAGAACTTACTCTGTATCTAATACTGTACTTGGTTTTGGAGACTTTATGCCAGACATTGGAAATTTGGGCTAAATGGAAGGCAGGAAGGCAAATGCCAAAAAGGAGTTAACATTCCTTAAATCAGATTAGTAAGAAGGGTATATTTAGGACCGTAAATGCATAAATCTTTGATAGGAATGGATTATAAGTTGAATGACATTCATGGTCAGTTATGCGCTGCACCATCTATATAAGCAAAAACATAAATGTAAGTAAATATCGGTGGCTTAACAAAAAGTTCACATCAGTGAAACTTGAAGACATAGCTATTAATAGATTACCCAGGAAGTGTTATAGAATGGGAAAAGAGATGAAACTCTAGAAAACATCAACATTTAAGATGTAGTATCAGGAATAAATGCCTCATCTGACACCAAGAAGTTACAGCCAGGACAAGGTAGTTAGAAATTCAATTTAGAGTAATATATCCTAAGCCAAGATTAGAAAAAGCATTTTTGTGGTTGATTTGTTTGAACAGAGAGAATGAACAGCATTGTCAAATAATGGAAGAGACAAAATTATCAAAGGACTTACTAGTGTTCATTGGACTGAACATTTATAAGGATAAGGATATTGTTCATGTGGATGACAAGGACTTTGAGAAAGTTGTAAAAGTGGAGCTAGAGCTACAGTGAGATAAGGAGTTAAGAGGAAGTGAGAAAGTGGTGGCAAATATCATTATATTAGAGTCCCTTTTAAAAGAAATCAAGCTGGAAGAGTATCCAGGGAGAAATGTAGTTAAGAGAAGATGTTTGTTTGTTGTCTGTAAGAAAGAAGTCTGGGCATGTCTTGGATATAGAAGCAAAAGTATGAGTACGCTCCTTTTTTTTTTTTTTTTTTTTTTTTGCTGTTCTCCTACCCATCCCCAAACATCTCTAGTGTTGCGGTAACTAAGGAAATATAAATTCCTCCTAAATAACATCTAGACAAATGGGTGTGTGTGGGAGTGTTTGAAGACAGAATGAAAGAGAAAGGAAAAGTAGTTCTTAAGTCAATCTGCCGTGTCACAGCATCATGAGTACTGGATGCATTAGGCTTGAAGATTTTGTGAGTCAATTGAGCCTTAGTTTTCAGCTACCACAGATGAGACTATTACCAAATATAACCGTGGCGATTAGCCTTGACAACTCGATTCTGACAAATTCACTCAGATTTGCTGTTGCGGAATGGTTCAGAGCTAAAGAGAGATATTTACTAACAGAGAACTCCTAAAATGACACTGAAGTGATTGAGGTTAAAAAATAAATTATAGCTCCTTCACCTGAGTCCATCATCTTAGACTGATTCCTGCCAAATTAAATAGTCACTCTGAATTGCCTCAAGGCAAAAATATAAGTCTGATAGTTTCCTCAATATTTATCTAGTTACTATAAGCCAATCCCCTTTCAGGAAGAAAGTTTCAGTATTTCCATATAAAATGTTAGCTCCCTCCTAGTCACATATAAAGGTTAAATTTAATCACAATAATTTTTTTTAATCAAAATTAGATACATGCTTAGAATAGCAAATTTTTCAATGCACAGTGAAAATATTCTCAGCATGGACACATTTCATGCAAAGCCAGATTGCTAGACTGTTTAAAATTAGCTCTCATTATTATTCAATGATGTGTCAAATGAAATGAGCTAAAATAGATTGATGTTGTTACCTGGTCACTGGTATGCAACGTGTTGCAGCAAACAGAATCAGATGGTAATGTTAAAATAGTAACAGTCTGGCATTCCCAGTCATCCTGTGGTGTCAGTGGCAATGCAATTTCTCTGGAGATTATGGATACCAGATGCCACATTCTATGCTTCCCTGCCCAGTAAAAACCCACCCAAAACCCTCAAAATGTAAGAATCCCTGGAGTTCCTGAGGCTTCAACCGAAATCTTGAAGGTCTTGCTTTTAATCTTTCATTTGTGGAAAAGAAAGATGTTGTTTCAGAACTTCCTCATGTTTCCAGGGTGAGTACTAGTTTAATCCATACTTTCTAGAGAAAATAACAAGAGCCAGCATTCTTTCTTGAGATCTTGGACCTTCCTTCCTGCCTCCCACCATCCCAGAGCCTCTCCAAACTTCTGTCTATCCCAGTCCTAACAGGAGTCACCGTGGTAAGGAAGATATAAATGACTATGGGTCAAGATTACTCCCAGGTGTCAAGGGCCATTCTGGTTGTTTATGAAGTCGCTGTTGGCATGAAAGTCTGAATTATTCAGTGAAGAGATATATATGTTAAAAGTTGTAAATGAAAATATACACCAACTAAGGGGTAACTATAAATCTACAGTAAAAATAATTGTACTTCAGATATGAGCTCATCATAATTAAGTTTAGACATCATTTCCTACTAATTTTGTTTCCAAAAAGTTAATCTTCGTGCTATGAGAAAAACTTATACATTGTTACAGTTTCATTTAAAATGTCCTAAGTTAAAAAATCTCCTGGATTCAGAATTAACTCAAATGTAATATTTATAATTCCTCAAAACTCTGATCAGAAGTTAATTTTTACAGATATGAACTTTCTTCTAGTGCTTTTAAGCATAGTAGATACTCACTAATTGCTCTTTGAGTAACCCAATGAATAAATAAGAATTGATATAGGATCTCAATTTTAACACCTTTCCATTTTAGTGAAAACCCCATTTAAAAAGTTTACAGTATTTAATTATGTACTTATCACATATTTTATTTAACTTATCTTTCAAAGAGAAGGATTTGGATTTTTTTTCCTCTAGTTTTTACCAAAAAAAAAAAGTGTTAATGAATAATTTTTTCATGTTTTTATAAATCTAAATTTTTCTGTAGAATAGATTCCTTAAAATATCTCTAGGTCAATAGTAAAGTTATTGTTAATTTTAATAGATTTTGATATAATTTCAAGTATTTTAAAAATATTCTATTCTCTTATTCATTTTGGATTGCTTATGAGACTATTCTTTCTACCTTCTACGACTCTGTATACCAGTTAAAATAGTCTTTAAAAAGGTCCTTTAACAATTCCTCTCATCCCTCTCCACTATGCCATTCCTCCTATCAAGAGGGGAGTCTAGTTCCCTCCCTTTGAATTTCCATCAATTTTGACTTGTCCTGACCAACAGAATGCAGCAGAGATGGACCTGTGCTGGTTCTAGGACAAGTCCCTTTAGGGACCTAGCATCTTCTACTTTTTTTTTTTTGGGGAAAGTCAGCCACAATACTTTAAACAAGCCCAAGACTGATGAATGAATTCTGAGACACCACAGGTTAAAGGAGAGGTCACAAGGAGAAACAAGATAAACCAAATGTAGACGTGAATCTTTCTTAGATTTTCCAATCCAACTCAGCTACCCAGCTGAATTCAGAAGTGTGAGTGAATCCTGCTGATTCTACATGGAGTGAATTCACTGATCCCTGCTTAAATTTCTGAAGTGCAGAAACATGAGAAAAAATAAGTAGTTTTTTTAATCAACCATGTTTTGAGATGATTTGCTATGCAAAAATATATATGGAAAACTGTCATTTTAATATGTATCAAAATGATTGCCAAAAAATCCTTTATATTAATTTTATTTCCTTAGCTATCAATGAGATTCAATATCTTACATCTATTGACTATTTTTACTTCCACTTTTGTACTTTGCCAATCTTAACACTTTGCCTATTTGTGCTTTCCCAAAGTTTGCATCATATTGTTCATTTTGTATATTAAGAATTTAATTTTCTGTAATAAGTTTTGCAAAAAAACCCCCAAAAACTTCACATATTTCTTCAGTTTTCATGTATGGTATGTGTTGTGTTTGTGTGTGTGTGTCTGTGTATATGAATGTTTTGCAGACATCTTTATCAATCATTTCCTTTATGATTTCACATGGATAAATGTGATATTAGATGAGACTTCTAAAATACTACCAGATCAGTTTTATTTCACTCAGTTTCATCTTTTTGAATTTACATTATGTGATGCAAAAAGTTAGCCAAATATCTCCATGCCATCTATTTAAAAAACTATGCTTTTTCCATGTTTGTATATATTGCTTTGATGTATGAATAGGATTAATTCCCATTATTATACTTTCAAAAATTAATAATATAAATAGTCTAATTAGATTTTTATTGAGATTACATAGATAAATATAGAAGAATTTTTATTTAAACATACTGGATTTTCAGATTCCTTTCAAATTTCTTCTTTTGGTTTGCTGTTTAATTTTACCTATTTAAACAGGAAGCACATTTCTCTCTCCTTTATTGGAGGTGTAATTGATATACAAAAAGCTGTGCATATTTAATTAATTATAACTTAAGTTTGGAAAGAAGTAGTTTGTCTCCTTTTAAAAAATATTTATGCTTAGTTTATGTTTGGTTTCTAATATGACAAGAATATATCTTTATATTTTGTTTTTTAAATGATTATTGGTTACATATAAGGGAAATCAGATATTGATCTTCAGGAAAACATAGGAAAAGAAAATTTGGAGGAGTCAGGTCAAGTGGAAAGGCATTTCTCTAAGATACTAAAGAATGTTTCCAGAGGAAAAGGAACAAAGGTTTCAATCAAGAGAAAAGCCAAGTTAAACAGGAAACAAAAGTCAAGCCTGCCTAGAAAGGAAGGAATAAAAGCATGATAAGTATAAGGTCCTGCCTGGGCTTTAGTCAACCTGAATGACCCAGATAAGGCTGAGACTGAGTTGGGCAATTATTGATTTAGGTCTGTGTGTTCTGAACCTGAGGTAGAGTGATCTTTGATTCGAGGCATCCCTTTTATGCTGGCAGAGCTGGGTTAATCTTGAAATATGGTGAACTATGTTAGACACCACAAAGCTAACTAGTCCTAGACCTTAAATTAAACTGAGAAACCAATGAAGTGATTCAAGTAGTAGTCAAATTTTAACCAACGTACCCTTTATCATCCCTGTGTATTATAATGGAGTTAACAAGTCAGTTTTGAAACAGATACTTTAGATAATGATATATTCCTTGACACTGATAGTGTGTAAAGGACACATAATAACAGTAGTTTTATTAATATCTAAGCACAAAGAATTATAATTTACTCTGCAGAATTTTATATTTACAAGTTGTCCTAATATTTAAATTTATAGATGAAAAAAAAAGTGAAGTCTTCATGAGAAAAATAACCACAATTGCTATCATTATTTACAATAAAAAATTTGCAATATGGATTCTAGTTCCTTTTGGGACAGAAAAGAATATAAACTAAATACATTAATGAAACGTAACAATCAGTAGCATTGTGAAAACTATAGGTATATAGGTGCATGTGTGTGTTCACACACATGTCTCACATGTAATTGCTGAAAGTCAGTGAAGACAGATAACATGTAGCAACAGTTTGATGAGAAAATTGTCAAAAAGGTAATCCTTAGATCCCAAGTATGTGTTTCAAAATTCTACCTAAAGGAATGAGTGAAGGGAAAGGAAATATGATAACCATCTATACATAGCTTGTGGAAATCAAGGTACTAAGTGAATAAAATGCTTAAAAGCCAAGTGAGAGATCATAGATGTGATCTGCTCTGCTAGGCCAAACCACCTGAAGGCTTTCTTCAGGGGTTTGATTAGATCTTTGGATTATTTTAGAGGCCCTGTATGTGAGTGAGTAGAGTGAGACATTTTAATTAACAATTATTAAAATTAAAAAAAAAACTAAAATATTATCATTTCTCAAAAAGTTCATAGCTAATGGGATGCTTGAGAGGAAGGTTATAAGGAATTAAATGAGCCCAAACTAAGGGGTCCTTCACCCTAGCCATGAATGTGATGAAGCCTCCAAATTCCATTCACTTGAGATATACTTCATCATGACTCCCAAGCACATCCAAGAAGAGAGATCTGCAAATTCCTCCAGGTGTCATCAGCCCCTCTATGCAGAAAATTGATTTCAGCTATTTAGCTGCATTTAGAGATCACAGGACCAAAGCTAGCAATATGTCGGAGAAAATGACAATATGTTGCTAAGTAGAGCCCCTAAATCAGGTGGCGAATGTGAAGTCTCAGAATGAGATGAACACAGAAAGTAATCAGGAAGTGCCAAAACAAATTAACCTTCTGGGGCACTTGTTACTAATGGAAAGTTGAAGCCTACAGCACTGTACACTTGTCAGGTTGGACAGGTGCCCTTTCATAAGTCATAATCAACAACAGCCTAGAAGGAATTCTTTGACTCAGATGCTCTGAGCTGAGCAATATTCTTGAGAAATAGGCAGCTGTGTGCCCTCATTCTCATTTTCTTTTTTTTCTCTATAAAATTAATTTAAAATACTTACTTTCTACTTTTCGTGACAAACCTAGCTCAAAGCAAACAAAACGCATGGGGCCAATTCCCCTAAAGTCGATCTACCAACTAGAACTTCCAAATGCAGGTGAACATTGATATTTTCTTTCCTCTCTAATGATCAGGTTTTCCCAACAGTTGGTGATTATTTGATGGCCTCCAGGATTGTCCAATCACAGCCCAATCTCTAATTTTGTTCCATCAGAAGCATATAAAAAATTCACAGCAACCAGGAACAGTACTCAATAAAAAGCAATTCTTAATATATATTACATTGAGGTATTAGAATAGAAAATATTTCATAATAGTCAACCCACTGTTTATAAATCCAGAAAGTATATTTTCTATAATTTATACATTTCAATGTTTCCTCCTTCATAGAAAGAGTCTAATTAGAAGTGATTTCAGTTAAAAAAAAAAATAAGATTTAGAATCTAAACATACGAGGCCATAAGAAAAAAAATGTCATCTATTGATTCATTCATTAAGTCATTCAACTAACATGAACAAAGCATTGCACCCAGAGATATAACCTCTTCAATGCAATCAGAATACTTTTTCTAAAGTACAAATCATATTCATCCACTGATTGTCTACAGGTTGAAGAACAAACTCAGTATATTTATAATTGGCTACTAAAAGTGGGCTATGGGTGTCTACTAAAATTGCAGAAGTTCCACCTGAGACCCTGGAATCAGAGTCTGCATTTCTACCCAGCTCCCAAGTTAAGCTGATAGTGCCAGTCGACTGATTACACTTTGATAACTCTGATTTATAAAGCTATGACAAACCTCGCATCCTTCTCCTATTTCATCTGTACATATTTTTATATATGAAAGGCTGATCCTCTTTCCTCCCAGCATCCCTGCCCTGTGTGAGCTACTTTTCTAATTCATTCCCTGTCATTTTCAACTAGCTCTCCTTTTTCAGATTTCAGGTTAGAAGCCACTTCTTTCAAGAAGCTTTCCTCAATATCCCAAATTAGGTATGTTTCCCTTCTTTATAGTCCCATAACGCCCTTTTCCTACCTCTATTGGAGATGAACCCTATCCTTTTGTATCTGCTTATTTACTTCCTTAAATCTATCACTGGTCTTTAGGTGCTTTTGAGCTCTTAGTCTTGTTTAATCTTTATCATCAGGACTTAGTAAGATACCTGGCTGACAAGTAATATGTAATAATTGAATGAATGCTTAAAAGATCTGCTATGCATCTTCTCTAGGTCTATTTGTGTGTTAAGTATTTTTAAGTCTTAAAATCAAAAGATTTTACTTCTAAAAGGGAATTTAAACCAATGAGAAGCAGGGGAGAAAAGTGCATGGAGAGTGATGGATTCAGCAGGACCCATTCTGAAGAAAAAAATCCCAGGCATGCCCGTGTTCCAGTGATACTCATTTTGATAAATTGCTACCCCAAGTTTCTAGTGCTGAGAGGTGCTTCGTGGGATAAAATCACATCTACTTTAGAATATGCTATGTTTTATTTTCTGTACCAAACGGCAGGTTTTAAACTCACAGACTTATTTTCCTCTGCTGCTTTATAGATGCTTGACCAAGACTCCTTAAAGCTGGCAGTTTTCTTTGAATAGAAAAGTCTCAGCAAGGGAGATATTCCAATAGCAACATATTTTTCAGTGAATGATATAAATGCATTGAGCTCACAATTCCAGAGGTATTCGGATAGATGTGTATGTTTGTGTTATTTCTCACAGAGAGGGTTAATGTAGTGTGTCTTATCTTTTTCAGACCACATGAACCTCTATTATATTCTTGTGTATCTTTATTGAATCATTTATCTAGATTTCAGTGGTAACCCAGGTGACCTCATATAGCTCCACAAAAATATATATCAAGATAATAAGAAAGTAGTTTCCTTTATTGTTAAAAAACTGAAAAAAAAGAGAGAAAAAAGCTGTACCTAGGGTCGAGAGGGAGCCATCTTTTTTTGAGATCTGATTTGGATTTGTGAGACTGTTTTTCTGGTATAAGTTTCTATCAGAGCTACAGTGTTACTTTCACAGCATGGAGGAAAAGGCTTTGATAAGTATGAGAAAGCAGAAAAAATTGCATAAACTGCCAAATAAAGTAATTTCCATGCGAATTATGACCAATGTGCATCTATTATTTAATCTCTTTTTTCCTTTGCCACAAATTTAGAAAGATTCTTTCCTATTTATTAAATCAATATGAAAGTATTGAGCTATCATGATAATGGTTTATGATCTACTATTCTCATCAAATCTACTTTCCTTCTAATCCTTATTTTTTCTTCTTAAACTTTTATGTCTTGTAGTAGATTCTAATGAAGCATTAAAGGTAGGTTAGTATATTTATAATGTCAGAATTATTCATTCCACCAAAATCAACTTTTAAAATATACTAAACAAAACATATAGTTAAGGACGTGGTTTCAACTTCAATGACAACTTCAACACCATTACTATTTACTGAATTTTTATAACATTCTAGTCATTAGTCTAGTTGCTTTCACATGTTTACCCTAACATCTAGTTCACAGGAGTATAGACATTTTTAATCTGAGAAAATCAAGGCTGAGATATTAAGTAATTGGCCCAATTTAAAAACTAAAATGAGTTTATGGCCATATCACCCTGAACATGCCCAATCCCATCTAATCTTAGAAGCTAAGCAGGAATGGCCTGGTTAGTACTTGAATGGGAGACCACCTAGGAAGACCAGGTGCTGTAGGTGTAAAAATAAATAAGTCAATTAAATAAATGAACAAACAAACAAACAAATAAATAAATAAAAGCTAGAATGAATAGAACTGTGATTTGATCTCAGGTTCCTGCTCACAAACTTAATTTCTACCACTGCACTGTTTTGATGAAATATTTCTATGTAAAAGAAGATTCTTAATGTGAACTATGCATTTCATTTACCATGTCAAATATTTTCCATGAAGGAATAATAATGTGAGCTTATATTTTACATTCAGAGAAAATATTTTAAAAACAAAACTTTGTTTAATTGTAGAATAAGAAAAATTATCAACAATTTTTTTCCTAAGACCCATAAAACAGCAGGTGATGCAGAGATTTTCCATTTAGTGTAAATCTCATTAGCTCTTAATTTGTTCAATAGCATAATAAAAAGAAAATTTTAAGTCATTAAAGCCTTCTTGACTTTCACTGCTACAAATTCTGATGAAATATGTAAATGATCCATCTTGCTTGGAAAGCAATTTTTTTTTTTTATTCAAACCCACAACTAATTTAACACCATACAATGCAGGGCCAATAACTGTTATGTTTGTACTTTAAAGAAAAAAAAATGGGCTAAATGTGAATCAGTAGTGGCTGAAGCACCAAGCATGAAGATACACCCTATGAAAAAGACAAAACCTCATCGGCAAGGTGTATGGTCAGTTATTACTATGTAAGATATAATGTATCCTGACTGAGATATACACTATATATTCTATAGGAAAATGACCAATCGTTTATCTTTATTATGAGAAGTTCATAAGGAGAAAACACACTCTACTTCTATATTATAATATACTTAGGGCAAAAGACCATCTTTTTAGGGGTAGTTCCCACATCTATCAAATAATCTGAGAGAACACTGTCAGCTTCAAGTTATTATGAGACAATAATAGCATATCTTTAAGCTTGCAATTACTACTAAGATGATTTGGGGGTGGTTAAATATACTTAGGAAGAATGAAAGACTAAGTCTTTAAGTCATTTTGATATATTTTGAAGGTATAATCTATTGTATATCACCTTATTGTGTGACATGATTGTTTTCCATTATAACTGCCTATTTCATCCTCAAATTCATTGTGTGTGCATGTTGACATAAGCACAATACATAAATTCAGTGGGCTCAGATGAGGTAATGTATTGTATTATTGAATATGCAGTGCATTCTGAAGTTATTGGTTATTTTTCTTGATTCTCATGCTAACATCTCAAAGCATTTCATGTCCAGGTTCCATTCACAGGTCCCAAATTGGGAAACACTACTAAGTTGAGCTCTAGACACTGAATTAAAGAGAATAAGATATTAACTTATAAAAGTAAAAATAGAGGCAACATGAGTTTGAGCCATGAATAGTGTCAAAAAAGGGAACCAGAGTTTATTACCAAAGGAGAAGAATCAAATGCCAGGTTCATGTGGTAAGGCTAAATCCTTCCTTTTTAAAACAAATTGATTGTGATTCCACAGTGTTCCAGGTACTCTCATAAATATTAAGTACCCATTCTGTTAAAAAAAAAAAAAAGTAGATATGATTTCTGCCTGCATAGAGTTTAAAAGTATAGTAGATAAATATGGTCAAGGAAATAAGCTAAACATCAGTTCCCAAAGATCAATTACTACATAAAGTCCACAAAAATAAAAATGGTTTGGTCCTTAGGACCAGAGAGGTCAGCAGGGGGTCAGGAAGTCTAGCATAAATGGGAGTTGTTGATACAAATTTTTCAACAGGGCATGGAAATTAATGAGAGGAGAAAGAATTGCTCTGACCAGTTCTAGACACATTAGAACAGATGAAGCTGGCCAGGTCGAAAGCATTGGGACAGCCTCTACACTGCCACTGAAGCATAGCTCCTCTCTGCTCTCTGGGAATAAGAACAGTGGCTAACACATACTGCCTATATTTTATATTGTGGCCAACAATATTCTAAGAACCTTACATTTATTATGTCATTTGATTCTCAAGTACTCCTGTGAAGAAGGTGTTATTATCATCCTATTCTACTGATTGAGAACCTGAAGAAAAGAATAGCTTTAAAACTAACAACATGTCCACACAACACAGTAATAAGTCACAGAGCCAGAATTTGAATTGGACTCTTCAGCACCAGAATTTGGCTCTCAAGTCCTATGCTATTTTGTGTCTTGATGCCATTTTAAGTAGGCTGGATTTTAAAAAGCCTTTTACAGGATGAGTAAGTAAGCATCAAAGAGTTATGTTTAGTGTTCCTACCCTTATGTTCTGTCCCACCTGGTGAGCTATCTTGGTATGTGCCTTGTGGCTGGACCACATGCTCACTTTAAACCACAGTTCTGGTACTTGGAGTCCTGCCTCTTCTGCATTCAAACCACCATTTGAATCTGCCTGGCTTCAAGTAGTCACAAAAACAAGACCTAACCTCATTCTCACAAGGCTTCCAAAATCATATGCCCTGCCTCTGAGCAAGAAGAGGCTGGTGGGACTTGCACTAATCATTTGTTTATCTACACACTATTTTGTAATTATTTATCATTTAGACATTGTCTGCTTGCCTTGTTGTCCACACACTTCTTTTCAGGATCTGCTGGCATAGTTTAGACCTTTTTGATAACTGCTGTTCAGGATATTCAGGAATAGATGTCACCAATTTAACAATCACTTTTACTAGCCTGAGTCTCTGACCATTGCCCGGAACTGACTCTGTCCCCTAGCGCATTGGCCACACCCGGGGAAACATCAGGGGTCCAGATTGTGTTTCTTCCACATATTTCTCTTGTCTCATGTCTACTATAAACTAATACACAGTTTATACCCTACACAGAAGCAACTACCATTAGGGACAAATGGGCTACCCATATTTTTTTCTCAAGCTATTCCCTCTGAGGCTGTTTTTCAAAGGAAGAATATCTGCTCCAGATTACATCAGTAGAGTGCCTTTTTCAAGTCCCATGAAGGTGCTGAGCAAGGATAGGTTTATGTGTGGGTAGCTTGGGTAGCATTCTGTATATCTCCACCAATGCCTAGAACCACGGGACTGACCCTTAGTATAAAACTTATTAGCTGGTGATTTATAATGTGATTTTTGAAGACCAAAACCCAGTGGAAGTTACCATGCACTAGTTTGTATATATTGTTTATTGAAATGTGTAGGTTGATGATTTGCACCTGACAAATGGTAGCACAGACTGGATTGAGCTGTTTACCAGTGTTTGGCTCCTCTGAGACTAGGAACTTAGGATGTTCGTTTTAGGTTCTTGATCTGAAAATAAAGTATTTCATGTGTTAACTGAGAAATATTCTTAGAGTTGTGCCTGGAGATCTTGGATCTCTCTAATATCTACCCGAGCTTTATTCCTCCTCCTCCTGTACAATTGTACAGGAAATCTCATTGTACATGGAATTTCAGGGAACTTTTAATTATTGAACCTCATATAATTGCCATATATGTAAGATATAGAGTTGAACAACCACTCTGATTGATAATTATAAGTTGTTACTCTAGTTCTGCTTCTTGATATACATTAAGAGTAATAATGCCTTCCATTTATTAACCAATATTACTTGGTAGGCATTTAACTATTTGCTTTATAAACATTATTTAACCATCAAAGTATGCATTGAAGACGTCTTCTATGCTAGATAGTATGGTAAATGTTTGAGAAATAATAGTTACAATACAGTTTCCCGACACCTGCAGAGCTTCCAATCTAAAAATCAACAGAGATGATATTACCTTCATTTTCATTCTTTTACTGTATGAAAAGCATTCACATATATATTTCATAAAAACTAGACTTTGGTTAATATCACAGATTACTCTGAAGCAAATGTTTTTCCTTCCACTGTATAGCATGAATCTCAATAAATTTACTTCAATAGCATTTTTCATGTTACTCTATTCCTCATATGGATATATTTCCAGTTACCTATTTGAAATTATTGGCCATTTAGATGATTTTCTGTTTTAGTCTAGCTTCTGATATGAATAGGCATATTCCCATAGTTGTAGTGCATGGAGCACTGAAGCACGGTTTCTGATTGAGGTTGGGGTAATACTTAGCTATACTTTACTGATAAAACCACAACAACCCTGGCAGATTATTAGGTATAAATTTTAATAAAGCAAGTAGAAACATTATACATGTAACCCTGATTTGGAGATCACCTAAGAATGGTAGTAATTCTTTCTATTGTCATCATTATCTCTGGAAATTTCCCAGTAGCTTATCTCTGAAAACTAACAGATGTTAGCCATTGGATTGCTTGGGCTAAGGGTTGGGGAGGAAGAAGGAGAAGAATTCCTAGACACTACTTTCAGCCTGATAAAAAGTCCTAGAGGATTCTACTGACCTGTTCTATCTTTCCTAAGTTATCTGGGAAAAGTCCATGAAAACAAGGCAACTGAGGCAAAGTATTTCACATATAAAATTTAAAGAGAAAAGTGCAGAGAATAAACCAACTCCCTACAGTAATTTGGACTGTCTTCTCAAAGATCTTCCATCTTGAATATGAGAAATGGTTTTGAAAACGATCTTCCCTTTTGTGATCTCCTGTTCTTTTCCATATTCTTTACCTATAAGCACACAGATATACCAGTGTGCGTGCATGCACACACACACACATACAATCAGCTTTCAAGTACCAAAATTCCAACATTTAATATTATGATGAACTTCATGACCTCTATATAGCATCTAAATTTGCCTAGAAGGGGATAATTTGTTTAGATGATTAAAAAGTTGAATAATTCCTGTTAGTAATTATCAGATCTAGGATTGGACCTAAGCAATCATCTACTATTTGTTAAGTTGCTAAGTACTCTCAATTTTAATGTTATATTTAGCAAATGATGTAGTTCAACAATAGGAAACCAATGAAACCCAAGCTATAAAAACAACCAGGAAATAAACTAGACTCTATGCCACAAATAATATTTAGAATCTATCAGAACATCAGATGTGTGATGTGTGTGTGTGTGTGTGTATACACATATATATATGTATATATATATGTGTGTGTGTGTGTGTATATATATATATATATATATATATATATATATATATATATATATAGTGTTTTCCCCCCTTCATCAATCATAAACACTTACTGACTTTCATAAGGAATAATAAACTTATTTCTAAATATTTCTGCAGGCAAAACAACCTTTAGGTCTTACAGTTACATGACCGGATTATTTTCCTTTATGATGTTCACATTTTCATCAAGTGCCTTATAAACCTGATTTAATATACAATAAAATCCTTGTTACCTTAAATTATCAGCAGAATAAACTGCTCAGACTATGTAATACTTGTAAAATTAAAAAAATAATGCAGATGATTGACATCTTTGTAACATGTAACATCTTAAAAAGAAATGAGTTGAAAACAAATCAGTGTTTTTTTTCAGCTGATGCTCACTAGGGATAATCACATTTCTCCCATATGGAGATGATGTAGACCATAAGGCAGAATGACAACTTGCTACTATACTCAATTGAACATGGAAAAAAACCGCAGAAGTGCAAATGTACCATTTGGTCAAACTTTAGTCTAATACATTTATACTTTGAGAATCTGATAAAGTACAGGTGTCTAGTTAATGAAAAGGCAAGTCTGTGGAAAAATGTAAGTGACTAATTTCTTACATCATTAAGATTTTCAATAACCAAAACTCAAGAAACAACAAGAAGAATGATCTTAGAATAAACCTTCATAAATTCATATCGTTGTCATTCCACTTACGAATTTGATAACTAACCACCTTGATAATTTAAGGATATTAATTGTAATGCGAAGTAAATACCTCTCCTGCCTGCTTTTGATATTTTTAATTTCATAAATAGATCACTAATTGTTACTTTCTAAAAAATATTCAAATAATGTGTTGCTGCAGATTCGAGGTTCTGAGGTAAGGAGTACAAGGCTCTGGCAGTCGAAAGAAAATACGGGGAACCATAGGCAACTGTGACATAGCTCTTTATTACAACAAGGGCACAGCCAGCCCCACAGGGAGGCAGTGCCTTTTATATGCAGGTTAAACAATAGCGGTGCACTCCAGAGAATGGAAGCCCGTTCATGCATTCATGCGTGCCAAACACATGGTTACAGAGGGAAGAAGTGCTAAGTCACTTCCACTTGGAAGTTAGCTGCTAAGGGTGTCGGGAGGGAGCCTGACTGCAGCCATCTTTCTCTGAACAATGTGCTGAGAAAAACACGACATTATAGTCTTTCTTACTGCTTTATTGCCCCCTCCTCAGAAATTTCTAAGGTTAAGAATTCTATGTCTAGACATTGTAATTTTTCTAAGTATTTATATGCAAATATTATTTTTCTATAAATGTTCTGTGAATTTTTCTAGAACTTAATTTTTTTACTTAACCATACATTTTAGCAATATATTCATGCCAATATGTGTAGGTTTAGCTAATTTTTTATGACTATAACGTAATTGTTTAAAGTATTATAATATTCTCCTACTGATGAAATTGTTACAGTAGCATCTTTAAACAAACACACAAATATTTCATGAGATTGACATTGCTATATCAAAGGCTGAGTGTTTTTAATTTTAGTATATACTGGTGAATTGCTCATAAAGATTTACCACTTATGATCCCACTCTATATGAAGTTATTCTTTTTCTGTATACTCAGCAACACTGGATATGATCACTGTCTTTGAAGTTTGATAATTAGTTTAAAAACTTTAAATATACATTTCTCTGATTACTAATGCTTTTGTACATCTATGTAAATTTGTACTAACCAATTGATTTGTGTATCTTTGCTGAAATATCTGTTTGTTCCTATACTGGGTTGTCTTGTAGAATTTCTCATTTTCTGAAGGAAATTATATATAGCAGGCTATATACTTCTGTTAACCAATAGTCAGTAAAGCTTCTTGACCTTAAAAATGCTGAGAAAGTTTTATTGAAGTTTTCCCCAATAATCATGACTTGTCAAATATTTTTATATTTTATTATGTATTTTAAATTAAAATTTAAACTTTTAATATGTTTATACTGTTTTGTTAGGTATTTCAATAGTTATGACTAAGGTATTTCTACTATATAACATTTGTTATCATTAAATATCTATTTTATTCTACTTTAAATCTCATTTAAAGGTTAGTATATTAAATATTCAGTCTAATGTTAGTTTTGTTACATCTCCATTTTACTTAACATCTGCCTGGTAAATTTTTTAACATTGCATTATTTCGTGTCATTTTTAAGCTTTGTCTCTTTATACAGTATTCATACTTTAACAATTCAAATGAGAATTTACTACTTCTTAATACAAAATGTAGCTTTTTATGTAGTGTGATTACTAATATATTTAGCTTTATTCATGCCAAGATATTTAAATTTTATTCAGCTTTGTTTCTTGCTCTTTTTGTTTTACCTTTCTGCTTTTTTCCTTATTAGCTTTGCTTTCTTAATTGTAATATTTTTGTCTAAATAATGTGATGACTATTTCCATATTTCTAGCATGTTTATTAAAACTTAAAGACTATCTATACAAACTAGAATGCAAGCACACTTTCATTGTTCTCCTTATTTTGAGTATACTTTAGATTTTGGTATAAGATTGCCATCAATATTTTTCAAAATAAAGCAAAATAATTGTTTAGAGGTAAATTTGATATTTACTAAATTATTTGCTCATGCATTGTTTTTTTTTAGTTCACAATTTTTTTTGCATGGAAGTATTTTTCATCTTTCTGTGGTATATAACTTTTTGGAAATCTCAACACTCCTTCATATTAGAATATTAGTATGATCTACTATAAAATTCTAGGCTCAATTCTTTTTCTCTCATAAATTTGCTACAATGTCAAGTTCCCTGATTGTAATGGCACATTGATGAGACAAGGGTTAGTTTAATTGTGTATACATACAGGAGCACTGGACCCTCTGCCATTATTTTGTACTGTAGTGATAGACTTGACCCAAGACAGCGGGACAGGACACCTATAAAATAATGTTGGCTTTTGTCAGTCTATTTCTTTCTGAACTGGACTCTGAATGTTGTAAATACTTGCATTTCCTTTCAAAACCACTCATGGAGAGGGCTCCAACCTCATCTCACATCAAAAATTGTCTCTATAGAGGACTCTCCAAGCTTCATCCTCAATACTCCCAAACTTAGATCATCAAGGATTTCGAATGTTTCTTCACCTCATGAAAATGTTACTCAACTCACAGTGGTGAGGTTATTCCCTCACTAAGACTGCCTCAAAATATCAATTTGAATTTTATGCTCATTTTTATACTTAGGAAAAAACTGGTCTTGTTTAAAAAAATAATGACTTGTCTCAAGTCAACATTTCTTTAAATTAACCATTATATAAAATGAATATTTTGAATTAGAAGATATGAGTGATACATTCCTAAATAGCCCATACATATATAATGTACATATATATGTAGGGTTTATATACCTGCAGAGTGATATAGTCCTAAAGTAAGGTTGGAATGTCTCTGTTCCTTCTTTATTAGCCTAATATAACAACTTCTTTCTTTGAAATTCAACTCAAGTATCACCTTCTGTGAGAAATTCTATCTGCCACCCAGAGACAAAGAGAAGAGAGATGATAGATGAGCTAGATAGATAGATAGATAGATAGATAGATAGATAGATAGATACATGATGTATAGAAAATGCATACAGACATACATACAATTTATTCTTTTCAGGGTCAAAAAAAATCACAATTTTAAAGAACTAAAAACAAGATGAAAAGCAACTGTCTCCAGCATGACTTCTTAATTCTTCCTTCTATTCCTAAGAAGCAATCTTCAGTCAATTTATATTTGCAGTTCTTTTAATCTTTTTCATCATATTACAAAATGATTAATAATCTCATACAGCATCCTCTATGATATCCCTCCTTTTTGCTATCTGTTCTGATAGCATTATTTTTATTTATCCTCTTGTTTCCTGTAACTTAAAATAATATACTTATTTTATTTGCTCCTTTAATGCTAATCACCATGTCCATTCTACTCTGTATAAAATGAACACCTCTATTCTAGCACTTTTTTTTTCTACTCTGTATTTTCACTTTAAAACAATTAAAATTTGTTCAAAGATTTGTTAAGAACTAAATTTTGGTCTGCCATGTTAATTGAGTCTTTTTTATTACCTATAGATTATCAGTAAAAGTTAAGATCAAAAACAAATATTATATTATTCTACTTTTATGAATGTTGCTCAATTCAAGCCCATTTATGTTATAGAACAGTACATCTTTCTCAAAGTGTTCACTGTTGTAGCTCCTTAAACCCCTTGTTGAGAATCCTAGAATCAATAGCATATACACTCTTTTTCCTGACATTCTATCAATTATTAAAATTGTGTCATATTTTAGTTTATTTTATACTAAATTTTATTTTATTGCATAACTTGTATTTATTTTTTATGATATGTTTTTTCATTTAATTACTCATTTTTCTATTCCCAGTGCATATTACATTTTCAGAATGAGAGAAGATGGAATAGGAAAGCATATAAAATTATTAAATAAATGAGTGGAAATTTTAAAAAATTATATAAAAGTAAGGTTTTCCACCATTTCATAATGGACACAGCATCATGCTAACGTTTTTATTCCTCAGAAAGTGCATAATTGAATGTCATTATTTTCCTTTTAAAGAAATCAAAGAATAGAGAAATTAAAGTACTGGGCCAAGATCAAATGGCTATTTAGTGCAGGGTATGGGAGCTAAACTCAATTTTCTTATTCCCAGTTCAATACCCTTTCTATACCTCAACATCTTTTCAATTTGCTCATGTATAATGCTCACTTATTCCACAGTCAAGTTACAGCCCTCACTCACACCCAGAGGTCTCTGATGACAAATATTGATATACTGAGGTTTCCACAAAATCTCTTGTCTTACTAGTCAAGTTCAATTAAGAGTTTTTCAAATCTATTTAAATTACTTTTCTGTTTAATAAATTTTGGGGTGAATTTTCAATCAGTTGATATTTTCCTTCATTTTTTTAAACAAATCAATAAATATTTTGTGATGTCCTAATAAATATTAAATAAGTTAAAATTTAGTTATTCTACAGTCTACAGTTAAGACATATTTAAACATCTGTATCAAAAACTTCCACTGAGAATGTAAAATTTATAGTTTAGGAACTATAAATTCTACATATGATTTTAAAATATTATAGAGTTTGTAAAGTCTTGTTATAATTTCTGTTGGCACAATTTTGCTAGTATTCCCCAAAAGAGAAGTCAAAGTCATATTTCTGGGAATGTGCCATAATTTCTTATTGTAAGACAGGGAAGGCACCACCTTAAAGGATGTTATCATTTTAAGCCATAACCATTTCAGTTTCAGGCCAAAAAAGACTTCTAGAGCTATTTTTTTTTCTAGAGCCATTTTGATTTGACCATGAAGAAACATGTCCTTCTGCATCTAATTGCTATATACCGTCTGTGCTGAGTGAGTTTGAGGCAGTAACAAAATTGGATGGGCTGAGGCCTAGATAGAGTTATATTGGGAAAGATAACTTGGACAAAGACATGTTCAAATGGGCTGTAGGGAGCAGGCAGGGAGAGTATAAAAAAGGTATCTTCATGCCAAAGACCCTAGAATTAGGGTCTTGTAAAAAATTGGGGCTAGTGTGACCTCTCATCTGTCTAGCTTTAATGTAATCTATGTCTACTCAAAACAAAAAATTGCACACTTTTTGGACAAGAAGAATTCAGAATTCAGTACAAACATGAGGAATCATTTACATATACACGCATACTTTATATAGTAAGGTGGTAAGCAAGATGAAAAGGGAATACCTTTAGTCTATGCCTCAAGATTCACTTTACTCGCTCTACACTACTCTGTGCACAGAAACACTTAGCTTATAGGGACTTTGAAAAGAGAGGACAACTCTCATGCTCTCTGGGTCTTCCAGCCAGTGGGAAGCTTCAACATTAGATCGAAGAAGAAGAAGGAGAGAATAAAATCAATATTTATTCTCTTAGCTACCTCCCTTCAGAATTATGAAGGGTACACTGAATTCTCCAAATGCCCAAATGCAAATAGCTTGATGTTGAGAGCCTTCATAACTAAAAAAAGTACTGCTATTTAAACCACCTCATCTATGATATTTTGTTACGGTAGCCTGAGCTAACTGATACCCGCTCCACCCATGAGTTGTACCTGTCCAGACTAAAGCTAAAAACCATTAGAATTCATTTAGGCGGTATGTGACAAACCATAGCAGGGTTCCATGCTAGTGTATCAGTGGTGCAAGTTATGGAGGAAGACCCCGGTGGTAGCCCTCTGTTATCATCACTAAACCAGTATATGGCAGGATTTTGAGGCTCAGTCTCTGGCCACAAATGTTCTGAGACTAGATTTCTGGCATTTTCAGAACTTACTTTGAATAAACCCAACTTTTGCTTACACCAGAGAATTAGTGTCTATTATTTCCTTACATATATCAGTAGCTATTTTTAAATATTATTAGTTATGATTATATAATTATATATAGATAGTGTGTTTAATGTAGGTTATTTTTCTGCTATACAAAGAAAATAATTCAATGCTTTAGTTCACTCTCTCTCTGGTTTAATATAACATAGTAGCAACCTATCCCCACATTTCTGAGGGAAAAATGCTGATATCTACATCTAAATTATAATTAACTGTGGTTGTGCATCTCTAGCTAGGAGGTGACTGATCAATTTGGCCAAATTGGTCAATTCAGTAGAATAATGCATTTGCATCACAACATACAAAACCTCTGCCTGCAGAGAACAAGGTTAATAAACTGTCTCTTATGCTTTATCTGTTAAAACAAGTTAACATATAAGTTGCTTGTTCTTAGAATAGGTTCACCTAGGGCCATGCTGTGCTTTGGCTCATTGTTTACCTGACTCGGCTAGAAAATCACTCAATTTAAATTACAGTATACCACAGCACAGTGAAAGCTATTTTCTAAGGTTTATTATGTTAGGGATCTAAAGATAGCCTAATCAATTTCAAGAAAGTTTAAAAATCTTCTATGGTTGAATAAAGGAAGATGCTGTGTAAAAGCAATTTAGAGGGACTTATGTGATATTTAAGACATCCCTTATATTCTTTAACAGCATATGATAGATCATTTTTATACTTTCATATTCAAAAGAGATGTTATTTCTTATATAATTATAGATCAAAATATTATAATTATACTTTTTGTTCTAGTTAGTTCTTAAACTAAATTCAAAGTTAAATCCTTTCTTTTTGTTCTTAAATTGAAACCTAAGACTTTCCCCCAAATTTTATTTCTACTTTTCTCTTTCACACATTAAAATCACCAATGTCTGTATTCTTCCCTTTTTATTTCCCCATTGATTCTACTCCCCACCTAAATCTATAACTTATCTATAAAATATTTACATGTATCTTCAATCTTTCTAAAAGTTCTTCCACCTTCCAAATGTACACGCATTTCCTTAAGCTCATTGTTCAGTGAGAAAAGCTAGCCAGCATAGTAAACGTACCTTTTGATGATGTTGAGTCTTTTAGGTTTCCTCTGTATGACTTAATGAACTTTCTAAAAACGACACCTAATTCAAAGACAGTAGAAGGAACTCTTAGAAGACGGTTCCACCTGAATTTTGCTGTTGACTAACTGTGCATATAACACTTGTTTTCTTTTTTTTCCCCTTCTTCCTCATTGATAAAATGAGGGAATTAGACAGAGATAAGTTTTAGCTCTAAAATTCAGTGACTAAACTTTAAGCTCCACTGTGTCGGTGGCCACCTATTGTAACTTTGCATATGGGCAGAAGCATACTAATAATCTGAAATGCAAAAGTGGACAACATGTCTGTGGTATATTTAAGAAGTCCACAATTAGAAAAACAAACAAAAAACAAACAAACAAAAACTCTTCCTATCAAGTGGTATGTTTAATATTCCTTTTTATTAGATATAAGTGGGCTCTGATTGCTTGACAAATACGAACATGGTGAAAGTTGGCCTGTTCCAGTTCTAGAACTGGAACAGATTGGCGGCTTCTACTTAATGTTTATAGAAATGCTCAGTTTGAAACTTGTGTCGAGAAAATAAAGGTAGTACCATGAAAAAGATCATGTGAACAGGAAATAGCCCCTAGCCAATAGCCCTGACTGACCTCCCAATTGACAGGCTGGAACTGCTTGCCAGTCATCTTGGAAGTGGATCCTCCAGTTGCAGGTGAGAAATTCCAGGTTATGCCTGGGACATAGCTGAAATGAACACCTCCACAGAGACCTGTACATACTAAAGATTTGAAACAAAATAAATGGCTATTTTAAGTAGCAAAATCTGTGGGTAATTTGTTACATAGTAATAGACAACTGGGGTAATACACAAGTACCACCATCACTCTCATTCCTCTCAAATCCTATATTGACCAATGCCTATGTTTATATGTATCTGAGCAGAAAGAATTAGCTTTGAAGTGGGAGGTTCAGAGAATTACTAGAAACTGTGGGGCAAACAAACAAGCAAATAAGCACAAATGATAAAGAGAACCAGTGGTAATTAAATAGTAAAAACATAATCTCAGAAAATGTCATGAGATTCATTGCTAATTTTAACATTGTTTTTATCTTCTGTATTTTGTCTTTTCTCATTCAACCAAAGTTGATAATAGATATTGTTGAAATATGCTATAATATATAAAGTTGAAAAGCAAAACATAAAGTCAATAATCTAATTTTAAATTCATAAAATTCATTTTGAGGACAAAATCCATTTCTATTTAACATCAACTAAAAAATACAAGGTTCTATACTTTTAAACTTCATAACCACTTTATTGTGCCTAACTTTCAGCAAAGAACTAAATTTTCTGTTATGTATCTCTCATAACTGGTTAAAAGCTGAAATATGTTCAATATATTTTTGGAACTCCAGATCAAAATAAGAGAACTGTTCAATGTCAAATGCTTTGTCGTTAATATTGTTTTAATTTTCAATGAATACAGCCCAATAGTTTTGAGTCTGTAGGGCAAAATTAGATAAGAATCCTCTAAGCCTATTATCTCTTTGCCAGAAACCCAGCTCAAAGGCAAAGATACATGCCAATGGCACCTCTAAAAGGAGGAACTCAACAGCACCTCATCACTTGTAATCTTTTTCTCAGGTCCTTCTCTCAAAGGCTCCAAAATCCCAAACTAGGTCCTTCAGAAAAACAAAGCCCAATATAACACAATTTACAACAGCCAAGATATAGGAGCAACCTAAATGCCCATCAAGAGACAATCGGGTAAAGAAGTTATCACATACACACACACACACACACACACACACACGTATATGTATACATATATATACACATACATATATATACTGGAATATTACTCAGCCATTAAAAAAGTGAAATCATACAATTTGCAATGACATGGATAGATCTAGGGGTTATTATGCTGAATGAAATAAATCAGAGAAAGATAAATACCATATGATTTCACTTATATGCAGAATCTAAGGAACAGAAAGAACAAACTAATCAAAAACAAACTCACAAATATAGAGAGCAATCTGGTGACAGCCAGAGGGGAGTGGGTTGGGGGTCAGGGAGAAAGGAGAGAAAGTTAAAGAAGTACAAATTAGTAGTTGATAGAGGGTCACGGGGATGGAAAGCACAGCATAGGGAATGCAGTTAGCATTACTCTAATGGCTAGGTGAGAGTCAAAGGAGAGAAAGAGCAATTAGGAGATTGTTTTATAAACTATATAAATGTCTAATCAATATACTGTATACTGAAACTAACAATAAAATAAAAAATTTTAAAAGCTCATTGTTTATCACAAGAAAATAAACAGTTCTTTAGATTTAATATTTTCAAATATAAACTTGTAACCATTCCACTGGACATTTTGAAGGCAAAATTCCAATTCTAAGCTTTCTGATTGGCTGTCAGTAGGTCAAGCTCACATCCGTATATGAATATTCATCTTTGATCTTAAAACATACACTTCTAGAATAAACCTAAAGTTTGACTCAGTTTTACTAAGTTGAATTTATTTCTCATTAAGAGTGTTAGAAGTCAGAGTTTGGGATTTTTTGTTTGTTTTAAAATTATCTTTAACCTTACTCTTCTGCTTTTCAACACATAATGTTATTGCTCGTGATATTAGATTCACTTGAAAAGAGGTGTTGATATACTCTTACAAAATAATAATCATTACTGATTTAATGTCTGCCCACAGAATTATTTCCTCCTAAAAGTACTCATTTATTGTGCTGTTGCTGTTGCATTCATATATATTGTTGTTATTTGGCAGTGGCCTTCATTTATTAATCACTGGGATTTAAACTGTTCAAGTTTATAAAAAACTCAAGTGTTCTTATCACCCCCAGGTAGGGCAACACTTATTATTTCTTCTATTTGGCACAGAATCAAAGAAATTTATAGAAAAAATCTTCCAAAATGATGAAAGCTTGTCTCTTCTCTCTGAGTTCAGAGATTGATTTGTCTCAAAGAAAATTTAAAATTGTAATATTTTTCCTGTTTTGGAGTTGGAAATTCTGACTTTATCTTTCAAAAAATTATCTGTAACTGAGCAACAGCTTTAAAACCTAGTATTTAGAAAGGGTAAAAAACCAGAGCCATTATCTATAGTTGTTTTTCCTTAATGCAATTTTTAAAGAGAAGTCTAATATCTTAAACAATGACAAATGCTCTTTCCAGAACAATTGAAATCTGCTTTATTCTTTGTATATTTTTTTTATACTGCTTTTGGATATTAAGTGACATTATGCTCTTCTGAACACGAAAATTACCTCAATGTATTTCTGGAAAAAAACGAATCACACTTGTAATGAGATATGACTCTCATCTACATTTCATCAAATGCTTTTATTGTAAAATAATACAATTGCAACATTATTTCCTTTAAATTGCATAAAATCTATTCGTACATTTAAATGTCAATTCTAATGGCTTTGGAAAACTCACAAGTTTTCTGGAAAAGTAGGAAGATTTTCATATAGGACAACATGGGAGAAAGTGGAAGTTTCTTTATCAATTCCACCATATGAACATTGTCAAAAAGATGTCATTGTTACATACATGAGTTCTTATAAACCTAAAATCTACAACAAATGAGTTTTTAAATGGAAAAACTAACAGAGGATGTAATAAAGGATGAAGAAATTTTTTAAAAATGTTTTTCAGTATAAATTTGATACTATGAAATTTGACTTCTACAGACTATTAAGTTCTATCAATCAGTACCAAGCCACTTGAATGGACTACATTTGATTCACCTTTTGTGTAATCACCATGATACGTGCATGCTACATTTACTCAAAATCATTGAGGATCTTTGATACAACATTATTAGGTATCCCTATGAAAATTAATATAGAATACAAAGAAAAAAATATTTTATTTTCTGAAAGTCCTGATTTGCTTTCTCTTTTCTGATGACATACATAGAATCAATAATGCATCTATTTTCTCTAGTTACTAGGAAGCTCTGGGTCAAATTATCTTGATCTTTATGATAATTTTAATTGTATTATTTTCTTGAATCACATTTTTACCTTTGCATATGATTATTTTATTATTAATTATCAATAATCAGGCAAATAAAAGCACTTTTGCATTATGCTGTTTCTAATTATTCTTAAATTGTTGTATACTAACAATTGCCTTATACTCTAAATTATTATCACATTTAAATATGTTACAGTTCTATTTCATTATACAAGGGTATTAAATTATACATTTTAAATTAGGTGGGGTCCAAATTAAAGAGTAGAGGAAAGCTGTGGGAAAGAAACTATGTTCTTAGAACAGATGAAGTACAATAATCTGCCTTAATAACTCAAAGCATTTTTTTAATTGACTTTTGATCTGAGACCATCAAGGCTGGCAGTTGTAATAACATATTCCTGTTTATTCTGTGATATCAACTCTCTTTATCACTTTTCATGAAACAATCTAGTTTGGGGATACAACTCACATACAAAACAAATAAGAGACAGTGCTATCTTTCTCTAAATCGTTATGCTTGATTGTATTGCAAAAAGAGTGTCAGGTTGAGAAATCATTTGGACAAAATCAAATAAGAAAATAAATATACTTTTATAAGAAGGTTATTCATTCAGCATTTGTTTCCATGGGTACAAATCATTTCTATTTATTTTTTCTTATAATCCATCATATAAGGTTCTTGTCATCATAACAGAGAAGCAAATTATTTCTTGAAATATTATCATTATCTTAACATAGTGTACTAGTTTGCATTATTATCATTTGTAGTATTATTTTAGGAAAAGCAAACTGGTTGTCCTGCCAATATGTTCATGAGCCCCCAAAGTACTCTTAAAATGTCATTGAATCATTGCTATTTATTTTTCTGCTTGGAATAAGCAGGATCAGTCTTCTATTTTGAGGTAGTTGGGAAGTAAAATAATAATTCTTCCTGTTCTCCAAGTGACTCTCAGATAATAAAACAAAAACTCATGAGCTCTAAGGGTCTGCTACTATGAGATGAGGATATTATCTGAATTGAAGATCTTGTCTTTTGCCAGAGAAACTATAAATTAGTGACATTTCAGGAAACTGGTAGCCATTTTTTGATACAGTTGCATTCGATAAAGGAATCTCAAATATTAAACTACATGGAAAACCTTAAATAGGAAAGCGGCCTCCAAGTGAGGACACTAGAAATGAAGATTTTCCATAATGTATATCAGGAAGTTAACATCGATAGCACTATTTGACATTACATAGATAGTTTAGGAGTATACACTCTAGATAGTATAATTTAAGTCTCCTTTTTAAATTTCTGTAATTAGTGGTGTTAATATACAGTTCTACTATATTAAGGTTCTTGGCTCAGTGCTGCATAAATAAAGCAAGGCAACTGGTCCCTGGCCTCCTGATATTTGTCCTGAATTGGCCTTCAATCTTACCCACACATTGTCTTCTATTTGGTTGCCTCTCTCTGCCCAAGAGACTTCGTCTTTCTACTTTATCTAGTTTTGGTATCTTCATAGATAAACTTCTTGATTTTGTGTGAACCTATCAGGTTTCTGGTTAGTGGCTCATTAACCTTTCTTTAAAATGCCTCTTTATGGGGCTGCCTACACATTATCAGTAACCTGAAAGCTGACCTCAGCCACCTACCTGCAGTTTTTCCTTCTAAAGTTCTACAGCCTCTTTATCCAGTCCAACGGACTATGCTAAACAGAATTGTTTTCCTTGTGTCTTTTTGTTTGTTTGCTCCTGACCATAATCTTTCCCCGGATTAAAGCACCTCACCTTATTGGCTCTGGGCCATATATGCAGAGCCTGCTTTTCTTCTTTCTCAAAAATAATTGCTTATATGCAGAAGCCATCAGCCCACAAGATTATTAAATAATCATAAATTTTGCGAGATGACTATTAATTCACTAGTAGCTTGAAATCAGACATGGTAAGAGAATTTACACCATGGAAAATGGCAAAAGCTACAAATTAAGACTTCTGCCATCCAGTCCAGAAACCCATTACTCATTCCCATCTTCAACCATTTTTTTTACATACCAATAGTTTTGTTCTCTGAAGGTCATCCCAGGAGGCAGAAATAAAGTAGGTATTACTTCAGTCTAGTATAAATGTATGATAATACCCTATCTCCTTCGTACTTTTGTATTTTTACATAAATCCACTGAAGAATCACCTGAATTCAGTATTTTTCAAACTAAGAATCTATTAGAATCACATAAGAAGTGTATAAAATTGCAGAAGTCAAGGCTCTATCACAGACTATTAGCAGACAAACTCTTCTACATGTAGGCCTTGGGCATCTTTTTATTTGTTAACAAGCATCACATGTGAATCAGAATCCAGCAACGTTTGAGAACATCAGAAAAAAAATATAGCTCTGGGTGCCATTGATACTGCCAGAACAAAAAAAAAAAAAAAAAAGAATCATTTAGAAGAGCTCTCCCCATCACAGTTTGGAGGTGACCATCCATTTTATTTCAACCACATACAGGTGCATATAAAGTAAACAGTGATATTGAGCCTCTATTCACCATAACAATATTAATGTTTGTAGTGCTTTATTACTTAACAAATTCCTGAAGCGTCAAAAGAGATCAACACTCTTAATTTTCAAACTCTAAGAACTTCTTTCCATACTTTAATAGTTTCTTTGAGTCTTTCTACATGAGAAATTTTAATTTTTTAAGTCTTACCTAAATGAAGATCATATTATTTTGCAAAGATATTAATCTGTAAAGAAAATACTCCTAAAAATATAGCTATGTCTATGTAGCTTTGTTTACACATGGACAAAAAATCATTTTGATCATTTTTCCCCCAAAATTCAGGCTTCAATAATATTCATTAAAAGATGCTAACCCATTCTCTCCCTCCTTATGAGCCTTATTTAAACGAGAACAAATAGAAAGAAAACAGGAAAAAAATGGTTAATGCTGAAAAGGGAAAATGGATGCAGTGATCCCTGACGTTTAAGTAACAAGGCTCTTTAAGTCAGTGTAATTTTTTTGCCCTCATTTGACACTTTAAATAAGATGTATATGCTGGTGGATGTCTCAAGTTTTAAATGATGAACCAAGGAGTGTAATATATCAGAAGAGCATTCCACTGCAGACATTTTTCTGAATGAGAAATGTGCCACCCAGAATATGTTACAAAATGTTAATGGCTTCGAGGCTATACAAATTTGAACTTTATTGAAATGTGCTAATAATGAGAAGGATTATAAAATTCTATGCTGGATAGAACAGTAAGATTGTGGCAAGGAAAGCACAGGGAACAATGCATCATCTTGCCATATAGAAAGACCCCAGGCATTCAGCAATCAAAGAATGGGTACCACTAACCTTTCCCTTGCTGTGGTTTCTAACAAAACTTTGCAGCTAGAGAGTTCAGCTTGACTTTGATAACGAGATTAATAGTTAAACGAAGACACAAGAATGGCCAAGGAGAACAAGTCATTTAAAAACTCATACTTTGTTAACCCTTAAAGTCAGTGGATTAATCACATTTAACCACACTGTTCTTCTCTTGTCATCAGCACAAATCAATAGAATCACCACTGAAGAGCAAGTAGAGATAAAATATGTTACATTGCTTTCCACTGAAGTTTTGAAAATCAATGCCAGTCATTATTGAAATTAGAAATAATTTTGCCCGCTTTAGATGGCATATGCCATCCAAACTGGTTATTCTGATGCTTGCTTCTGGCTTCCCATGCAGAAATCAAGCATAGCCTATGTTTTTTGAATCTTAAATATATTGTCATCACTTTTTTTTTTTGGACTCCACCTTCTCGTTTCACCTGAAAAGCACTCCTATTAAGATTCCAATTATAATGATATTCTTTAAAGATTTATTTTTAAATTTCACTTTCAAGCTGGACATTCCCTTCTTACAAAACATTTATATGGCATGATCCACTGAAATTATACTTACTAATCCCTTAATTGTTTCTCATATGCTTATGTTTTCCAAAAATAAGCTTAATGAATGGGTACCATTGAAATGGCAATAATAGGCAAAATAGGAGATGCTATTTAGACAGATGGAGCAAACTAAATCCCAAGTCCCATTCTTCTTCTGTTAAGATATTGCCATTGCTTTTAGCTATCCATTATTCATCTTAACAAAAGTGTTAAACTGGAAAATGAACCCTGCCATTTATCTTCAATGCTCACTTAACAGAAATAAATGCAGCCACCACCTTCCAACTCTAAATTGTATGAGATGGAGTGTCTGAATTACTGACTATAACCTTGACAAGGTGTCTCATCACTTGTTTGAGAAACTCATTCAGTCAGCATCTGTCATACACTAGGATCAGAAATAAGTCTAGGACACTTAAAATCCAGCACGGAGAATGGAGTTCATATTTAGGGTGCAATTTGATTGATTGGCAACAGATTGCAGGTTAACATGACAGAAACTTTTAGGATGGAAAGAAAGTACTGACTTGGATTCCTAATCATTTATTTCCATAATACTCTTATTTTGCTGTTAAAAATCATAATCCTTGACATCGAGGTAATGGTGCTTTTGTTCTGGCTTCTTCCTTTCTTCCTGAATGAATTCAAAGTCTTATGAGGGAGACATATGAAGTCAGACATCTTGAAGTATATATAATGAATTCAAAATTTTACTTACCCTATTGCACTTTACATATACAAAGGACACCACAATTTTTATTTAAAAAAAATACTCACATATACTGTGACCCTGTAAAAAAAAAGAAAGAAAGATAATATCAATCCAACATTGTGAAGCTGAACTAATCAGTCTTCTAAGAAAGCATTTGTTAAATATCCAAAAGCTTACACCTCTGATTACCTCTACAAGAAATGAAACAACTACCTGTATTTAAATCATAAATCAAAGAATAACAGAAATGTATGTGATCTTAAAATCATCCCATTTAATCTATTATTAGAGTTTAAGTCAGAAATGCATTGTGAAGGTATTCATTAAACATCTATGTAGCACTAATTATGTGTAAGTCACTGTTCTAATAAGTATATAAATAATAACTCAATCTTTGTAACAACCAATGAGGATATTATTATGCTTATTTTGCAGATCAGTAAACTAAGACAGAGAGACAATAAACAACTTTCCTAGAATCACCAGCCTTACTAGTAAGTGATAGCTGTAAGATTCAAACCCAGGCAGTTTGGCCACAGAGGGCAAGCTATTCTACAACTTGTAAGAGTCAAGATAAGAACTTTTCATGCTCAATAGATATCTTATTGGTTGACCTCAGAGGTGTGGTAACAAAAACTCAATTTTCATAGGTACTATTACAATGATTTTACTAAAAAAAAAAAAACAGTTGTTAATATTAAGTAACTACCACCATTGTTCAAAGTATATTCATGCACTATATCATTTAATCTTTACAGCAACCAACATAGGCATTTTTATTTCTATTTTATAAAACAAAGGACCAGAGAAGGTAATTAACTTTCCCAAAGTCACGGTGAAAACAGGTATACTTGTCAGTCTGCCTGATTTCAAATTTTTCTCTCTACCACTATTCCATTTTCTGAAAATTTTATGTGATTGGATGCTATGATTTGAGAGTTTCTTTAGGAAAGTAACTTAAACTATACTTTTATTTCTCTTTAAAGACCCTCATCACTGTCTTGCATTTTATATTTCTCTGTGATCTCAAGTACTCAGGTGCAGACTGACTGCAGCTAGCCATCAAGAAGGAAGAATACCTTTACACAGGGCCTTAGGGAAATGTTAAGCTAACTATACATACCTAAATAATACATCCTCACATGTGAAGACTTTAATCAATTGAACAAATTAATATTTTCATCAGTCCAAATAAACAGACATGAACTTATTAAAAATATTCAATGCTTGGGGTCAAAACGGCGTCACCTTTGACTGTTCTTAAATTGAAATGCCATTTTGAAGCCTTGCTGCCTCTGTGGTAAGGCTAATTGTTTCCTGTTCTATGAGATCTAAGGAGAATGGAACTTCTGGGATATGGAGGGAGGGGAGATGAGTTCATGTACTCTATAACTAGACTGCCTGGGTATAAATTCTGACTCACCCATTTACTTGGCAAGCTAAGTAACCTCTCAGTGTCTTGGTTGCCTTACCTGTAAATGATAATAATAGTGTATCCTTCATAGGCCTGTCATTAATTCTTATATTAAATAAGTTGTGTATTGAATAAAACAACATATGACAATTATTTGATACTATTATAACTACAATATTACATTATTTTACCTTGTTTTCTACCAACTTTACTTTCACTTAGATGGATGTAGCAGCAAACACTGAATCTCCTATAGATATTGACTTGTTTCTCTAAAACTATGTAGTGTAACAGAACAAGTTGATAAATAAGTAAAATCTAACCATTTGTGTACAACCACCACTGAGCTTTAATTCCTAGCAAATGTATGAGCTTTTCCCAATCTAAATTGAAAGCAGTACTGATACAACTGTTTGCTTTAATTTCAGTGAATAAGTTTCAAACATTGATTGTCTTATGTTTGAAAGATTATCTAAAAAGAAAAATTGTATATGAATAAAATCTCTATGTGACTTTGATCCACGTTTGTTTCATGTTCCATAGCCCCTGGTCAAGTATGGACTAACTTATCTAACATCATTATTAATAAGAAAGTCAAGTGTCTTTAACATTTTAGGATCTCTTACCACTTGGTTCAGTGTTAAATAACATTTCAATCACCATGTTACAGAAAATTCTCACAGACTATGTATTTTTTCTATCATTTCTCCTTTTGCTTCTCTACTAATCCATTTTCCCTAAATTAAAGCATTGAAAACTTTCTAGGCTCTTTGCCTTATAAGAGAGATTCAACAGATTAGAACACAGGAAAAAAAAAAATTATATTCTGAGATTTTATCTCCACAAGCCTTGGCCCTTAATGTAAACTGAGAAGACACCAGGCACTTAATTATTTTTTTGAATTCAGTTATTATTGGCTAGACTTTTGTTATCTCTTGCAGTATAATAGTCCCAAAAGACCCAGTTCTATCTATTTCCATTTGCTAAAATGGTCCAAACAGAAAAGCACCATGTTGAAGGTGACAGAAGAGGAAGAAGAAAATTGAAAAGATTAAGATGCAAGTAGATCTTGCAGAGAGGTGTCTGCATTGGGAATTCTTGGAAGAAACTTTGGAACAGGGGAGTCTTCTGGGAGTGCTTCAGATCCACTACTGACCCAAGAGCAGGTTTAGAAGAGGCTGAGACAGCCTCACTGATATATCTGCTCCCCAGGGAAGCAGAGCATGGCAAGGTAATGCTCATGACTCAAAATATTTCAAAAATGTGTCACTTAGAGCAGTTGGGCACAAAAAGGCTGGGGAAAGTACAGTAAAGAATGACTTAACATTTACCTGAAGGGGCTACTGGCCAATAACCAGGCAGGATGATGGTCATCTTGTCTGACTGAAGAAAAGACAAGAGGGGTCTCCTGCTTTTTAGCACTCAGTAAGGCTTCTGCAACCAGAACACAGATTTATGGATGAGAAGGTCTCTCATCCATAAAATAAAAAGACACATTTTTATTTTAGTTTCTTCTATTCCAGCCAAATGAGACTATTAAAAATTCAAATTAAATAATAGCAAAATAAATTATAGTTTTTAATATACCTGATTTTTTTTTTTTTAGGTGAGGCAACCCTTGCTTGACCTCACAAATTGCAAGGAACTTGTCAGCTTACAATCCTTTATTTATTTTTTTTTTTTATGCCTACAGCGCCTGGTCTTTCTAAGTGGTCTCCCAATCAAGTACTAACCAGGCCCGACCCTGCTTAACTTTTGAGATCAGACAGGATTAGGCTTGTTCAGGGTAACATGGCTGTAGGTTACTTGAATTTTTTGGTACGTTCCACCTACATATATATTCAGAGATCTTTGCTGTCTTCTTCTCTATTACCATTATCTCTGTCAGTGCAGATTTCCTAAGAATTGATTTTTCTCCTCCACTTTTACTACCAGTTCTTTCTAAAGAATGTTCCATTATAAAACAGGATCACAGTGACATAGTTCTTTCCTGTATGTCACAGTTCCCTCTTTCCCAAGTACACAAGAGAGGTGTGTGTGTGTGTCCTTGAATGACCATGGACAGACATAGTCTCACACGTGACCATGACCCATTGTTCTCTCTTCCTGTAGGGTCTGATGTGTAGTTTGGTCCCAACCCCAGATTTCTACTTTACCTGTGGAAATTGTTTTTTTTAGGGGAGTCATGTTCTCTCCTTCCAGTTTCACTCCCTGAGCTAAACCTTGTCTATTTGCCCAGTTTATATATTTCTAACTCGCAATGTTAATTAATTTCTAATTTGTTCTCATGTGCATCTTTAGACACACACCATGGACAGAGATGGGCGCCTGTTTCAGAGTGGTTGGTTAGTTAGTTCAGGTAAGTTAATAAACATTCAGAACATTCTAAAACAGTTTAGTAATGGCTCTGCCTATGGAACAAAGATGATCTCTTGGTGTTTATATGACCTAATTCCAAAACCCAACTTCAAAAACATCAAATCCCATGCTTCATGAAATGTTTCTATTACCTCTTCAAGGTGGCCTTTGCCTTTGAGATCTATAAACAAGAAGTAGATGAGAGAATAACCTGAAGTTTTGCCCTTACAGATATTATTTATTTTACAGTGTGAGAAATTACATCATTTCTTGAATGATTAATTCAAAAACAAAATCATTGTAAATGGCTATTTTCTAATAAAGGAGAAAAATGCCCTTGTATCCAGGTCACGATCCAGGTCTGGAGATAAAGTGCCCTTCGGATACCCTCTGTTTTCCCTAGTAGTGGCTTGAAGAGTGAGATGACCTTGCTTGTGTGGTTAACCAGGCTTATTTCTTATATGCAGGACAGAAAATTCTCACTTATTAAGCTAGCAAAAGCTCCCCAATGAAACATAGTCTTTCTGAATATACAGTTTAAATGGATTGTAATTCATTAACTTTCATTATTAAGTTCTTTATTCTCTTGTGTTTAAGCCCTTCAAGATGTGAATTTATTATTATAATCATGATCTAGTTAAGAAGGGTTTACAATGTTGTGAAGAATTTGAGTCTTTATCACTGTAGAAAGGATAGATATTAATTCTCTAGTTGGTTGCTAAACATAGGCACACATGGATTAAATTAATGCACATTCACACAGATTTCAATATTACATTTTCCTCAAAATGTTACTATAAGTGCTTACTTTGTAAGAATTCCATTTTACAAAGATCAGCTTAAAATGAAGCCAATACTTATAGGTTCCTATTTTTGCCAGGCCCCTGCAGAATTAGTTTGTATTAAAAAATACTTTTTAATCAAATTATTTTCATTTTTAATACATGACAACCTAGTACTAAAAAATATAATTTATCTTAACATGACCAAGTTCCTTGAATAAATGACAAGATTATCTAAACTCTAAAATTTCTTTCTAACATAGCTTTCTATTATGCTGTTGACTATCAAACAAAAATCATAGTTGCTAAGACTCTCAGAAAAAAAATCCTGATTTTTTTTCTTCTCATAAAAGCTCATCAGAACTTTGTAATATTTTTAAACATATAAAAGCCATATGAATCACCATAATAAAACCTTTCACAGTGGTTGATTAAGCACTAAATCTTTAGACATTGAACGATTTTATTTTTCAAGATAAAATGTTAAATTTATTGTAATATTTATGTATATTTTGACCACTTAATGTGTGTAAATATTTTGATGTGCTAATATTTTAATTAGGTATCAGCCTTTTGTATGGGTCACTAACCAAGATTTTGAGTGCTGCATCTTTATCTTATTTTTCTCATCGACCCTATTTATTTAATTAAATTTATTGGAGTGATATTGGTTAATAAAATTATATAGGTTTCAAGTGTAGAATTCAATAATTCATTATTCGTATATTCCATTGTGTGTTCACCACCCAAAGTCAAATCTTTTGTCACCATATATTTTACCCCCTTACCCTTGCCTACCTCCCTGCCCACTTGCCTTCTGGTAACTGCTAAACTATTGTCTGTGTGTATAAGCTTTTGTTTGATTGTTTGTCTTGTCCATTTGTTGCTTTCAGTTTTAAATAAGCTTTCAATTTTGAAAGAATCATAGGTTGCAATTCTAAGGAAAAAAAAAAAAAAGTAGAACTAATGTACCCTTATCCCATTTGCTCAATGTTAACATCTTGAAACACTACAGCCCAATATCATAAGCAAGGTAATGACATTGATACAACTGAGATACAAAATATTTTTATCATCACAAGGATCATTTGGATGCAACCCTTTTAGAATCACACTTATTTCCCTTCCACTCCACCACTTACTTAACCCCTGGCAATGACTAATCTGTTCTCCATTTCTGAATTTTGCCATTTCAAAAAGTCTCTGTAAATGCAAATATGGTATATGATCTTTTGAGAAGGAATTTTTTCACTCAAAATAATCCTTTGGAGATTCATCTAGGTCATTCTGTGTATCAATAGTTCATTCAGTTATATCATTGAGTATTTACTTCACCTGCTGAGGGACCTCTGGACTGCTTCAGAGTTTGTCTATTATGAATAAGCCTGCTATATATATTAGTGTTCAGATTTTTGTGAGAATGTAGGACTTTACTTCTCTAGGATTAAAGCTGAGGAGTACAATTACTGGGTTGTATGATAGTTTACCTTGCATGTTTACCTTCTAAGAAACTGCTAGAATATTTTCCAGAGAGAATATATCATTTTACATTTTCATCAGCAATGTGTAAGTGATTCAGTTTTTTGACATCCTTGCAATCATTTGGAGTTGTCACTATTTTTATTTTAGCAATACTGATATGCGTGTAGAGATACCTCATTGTTCTATTGACATTTCTATAATGGCCAATAATGTTGAATATCTTTTCATGTGCCTATTTCTATCTATGTACCCTCACAATAAAATGTCTTTTTATAACTTTTACCCATTTTCTAAATAGATTGATTTTTACTATTGATTTTTGAGAATTATTTATATATTCTAGGCACCAGTCCTTTGTCAGATACGTGCTTTGTAAATATTTTAATCCCGTCAGTAGTTTATTTTTTCATCCTGTTAACAGGACTTTAACAGAGAAAAAAAATTAATTTTGAAAAGGTCCAATTTTTCAACTTTTTCTCTTATAAATTGTGCTTTTCGATGTCAAGACAAAAAATTATTTATGTATTCTTAGATCCTAGAGGTTTTCTCTTATATAAAAAAAGCTGAAAAATGTGATCAAAAAATGGACAGAAGATATGAAAAGACATTTCCCCAAAGAAGACATTCAGATGACTAACAGACATAGGAAATGGTGCTTAATATCATTAATTATAGGGAAATGTGAAATTAAAAGCACAATAAGATACTACCTCACACCAATCAGAATGAGTATTATCCAAAAATCAACAAATAACATGTCACAAGGATGTGGAGAAAAGAGAATATTTATACACTGTTGGTGGGACTACAAATTGGTGCAACAATTCTAAAAGACAGTATAAAGATTCCTCAAAAAACCAAAAACAGATCTACATATAACCCATCAATTCCACTTCTGGGTATTTATTTACAGAAAATGAAAGCATTAATTTGAAAAGATATATGCACCCCTATGTTCATTGCAGCATTATTTAAAATAGCCAAGATATAAAAGCAACCTGGGTGACCATCTATAGATGAATGGGTAAAGAAAAAATGGTGTGTATAATATGTGTGTGTGTGTATACACACACATATATATACACACACACATACAGACATATACACACACATACATATTGAAATATTAAACAACAATAAAAATGAATGAAATCTTGCCATTTGCAATAACATGGATTATCTAGAGAGTGTTATGCTAAGTGAAATCAGTCAGGTAAAGAAAGACAAATCTTGTATGGTTTCACTTATACATGAAATCTAAAACTTATATATGAAATCTAAAAACAAAAGAAATGAGCAAACAAAACAAAACAGAACAGACTAATAGAAACAGACCAAAGGAATGGTTACCAGAAGAGAGGAAGTAGGGAAGTTTGGGTAAAAAGGTGAAAGAGAATGTAGTCAATAATATTATGGTAAGTTTGTATGGTAATAGAGAATTACTAGAATTAGTGTGGTGATCACATTGTAAGACATAAAAGTGTCTAATCACTATATTGTACACATGAAATGAATGTAACTAAAATAATATTTTATACTAACATACTTAAATAAAATTTAAAAATTACAAAGTAAAATAAAAATAAAATAAAAGTATATTCATTTCATGTTTTGCATTTCAAGTTAATTTTTATATAAAAAGTGATACTTAGGTTAAGGTTATTTTTAATTTTGTTCCAATCAATGTCTTAATTCTCCAGCACCATTTATTGAAAGGTTATCTTTTCTTCACTGAATCATTTTGCACCCTTGTCAAAAATTAATTAGTCGTATGTGTGTAAGTATATTTCTAGGTTCTCTGTTCTGTTCAATTTGTCTATGTGCATCCCTCCACCAATACCACACATCTTGATTCCTGTATTTATATAATACATGTTCAAACTGGGTAAACTGATCCCTCCCACTTTCTTCTTCTTTTTCAAAATTGTTTTAGCTATTCAGCTCCTCCTCTGTTTTCCAAATGAATTTTAGAATTATCTTGTCTATATAAACAAAAATTCTTGGCGAGATTGTGAAATTACACAAAACCTTTGTATCATTTTGGGGAGAATTTATGTCTTTGTTATGTCATCTTCCATAAATACAGTATGTCTCTACATTTACTAAGATTTAAAAAATTTTTTTCAACAGTATTGTGCAATTTTCAGTATACAAGTCATGTACATGTTTTGTTTGATTTTTTAGCTATTTTATTTTCATGAGTGATTGTAAATATTTTCATTTCAATGTCTGTGTGTTCATTGCTGGTATATAAAAATCCAATTACTTTTTTTTATATATTTATCTTTTTTTCCTGTGACTCTGCTAAAATCACATTAGTTGTAAAAGTTTTTTTGCTAGATTTTGGGCGATTTTCTACATAAACATTTTAACTGAAAATAACAATGTTTTCATTTCTTCCTTTCCAATTGGCATGCTTTTTATTTTCTTTTCTTATCTTATTGTATTGACTAGATCTTTCAGTCCTATGTTGAAGAAGAGTAGTTGAATAACAGTTGACTTAGCCATGTTCCTATTTTAGGAGGGAAACATTCAGTCTTTTGCTATTAAGTAAAATGTTGCTGAATGTATATATTCTCTATCAGGTTGAGAGAGTTCCCTTTTATTCTTATTTTTCTGAGAGTTTTTATCATGACTGGTATTAAATTTTGGCAAAAAAATTTATTTTTGGAATTGATTGAACATGAGATTTTTCTGCTTTAGCTGTTTAATATGGTTCATTATTTCTTAATATTGAACCAGCTTATAACTCTGGAATAAAATGCACTTGGTCATGATATGCAAGTTAAAAAAATATATTGATGAATTCAATTAGCTAATATTTTACAATAAGTTTTTATGATATAGTAAAAGAGGTATTGGTCTCTAGTTTCTATTTTTCTGTGCCTGGTTTGTAATTTCCTATGTCGTATGGTTTTGGCATCAGAGTAATTCTATCTTAATGAAATAAATTGAGAAACATTTTTTTCCTATTTCATTTTCTGGAAGAGCTTGTATACAATTTACATTAATTCTTTTTAAATACTTGAAAAAATTCTTCAGTGAAACTAATGGAATTGAGACTGGTGAGTTTTTGTGTGTGTATGTAGTTCTTAAATTATAAATTTAATATTCTTAACAGTTATAGGGCTATACAAATTATCAGTTTCATATTGTAGCAGTTGCAGTAGTTTGTGTTTTCTAAAAACTGGTTCATTTTATAAAGTTGTCAAATTTATATAGAGAGAGCTGTTCGCTGTATTCCCTTACAATCCTTTCAGTGCCTGCGGAATGAGTAGTGATAGCCCCAGTTCCATTTCGAGTATTAGTAATTGGTGTCTTCTCTCTTTTTTTATTCATCAGTCTTGGCAGAGGTTTGCCAGTTTTCAATCCTTTTAAGAACCAGGTAGCTGTTTCACTGCTTTTCTCTATTTTTTTGTTTCAATTTTATTGATTTTTCCTCTTTTTCAAATCATCGTCCTTCTGATGGGTTTGGGTTTATTTTGCTCTTTTTTTTTTAGGTTGAGAACTCAGACTATTGATTTGAGACTGTCCTCCTTTACTAATGTTTGCATTTAGTGCTATAAATGTCCATCTCAGTACTGCTTAATTGTGCCCCACAGATTTTGGAGGGGAAATATTCCATTTCTAAATATTCTGTTGATATATATTTTTATTGAGATAAAATTTACATAACATAAATGAATCATTTTAAAATGTACAATTTATAGCATTTAGTACTTTCACAGTATTCTGAAACCATCACCTTTATTTAGTTCCAAACTAGTTTTTCTTTCACCAGCTTTATTGAAATATAATTAATATATAATATTCTATAAGTTTAAGGTATAAACATAATGACTTGATGCACAGATATATTGCAAAATGATTATCACAATAAGGGTTGTTACTGCATCCCTCACTTCACATAATTACTATTTATTTTTGTAACAGATACATTTAACATCTACTCTCTTTTTGACACTCAAATATATAACAAAGTATTGTTAACTATAGTCACAATACTATATATTAGAATCCAGAAATTGTGCACCTTTTATAACTGGAAGTTTGTATCTTTTGACCAACACCTCTTCATTTCCCCCACCACTCAGACCCTAACAATTATCATTCTATTTGTTTCTATAATAGCTCTTTCAGATTTCTCTCATGAAAGAATCATACAGAGTTTATCCTTCTCTGTCTAGCTTATTTCATTTAGCATAATGCCCTCAAAGTCATTCATGTTGTGGTAAATGCAGGATTTCCTTCTTTCCTGTGGCTGAATAATTTAATTTAATGTATGTGTGTGTGTGTGTGTGTGTGTGTATGTCACATTTCTTTAGCTATTTTTTCTGTTAGCTAACATTTAGATTGTATCCATGTCTTGCATATTGTGAATAATGCTGCTATAGACATTGGGATGAAGATATCCATTTGAGATAGTGATTTTATTTTCTTTGGATATATACCCAAAAGTGGCATTGTGTACCATGTGATAATTCTATTTTAATTTGGGGGGGAACCCTCCATACTGTTTTTCATATTTATTGTAACTACTTACATTCTCATCAACAGTATACAAGCATTCCCTTTTCTCCACATTTTTTCCAACATTTATTATTTCTTGTCTTTTTCATAATAGCCAATCTAACAAGTGTTATGTGATATCTCATGGTGCCTATAATTTGCATTTCGCTGATGATTAGTGATGTTGAGAACTTTTGTGTGTACTGTTGGCTGCTTGTATGTCTTCTTCTGAAAAATATTTTTTCAGGTCTTCTATCCATTTTTAAATAAGAATGTTTGCTTTTTTGCTATTGAATTGTATGAATTCTTCATACACCATGGATATTAACCCTATCTAATATATGATTAATAAATATTTTCTACCACCCTATAGGTTATCTCTTATTAATTATTTCTTTTGCTGGGCATTCAAATGTCCCTGCCTCAAAAATCCACATAGATTGGGGAAAATGTAATACATTTATACTTTTTGAGCTTATTTCGAATGATCAGTTATTATTAGACCTCTGAATTAGTATTCACATTATATCCTTCATTTTATTATAAAATTTCAATGACTAATACAGCATACTACTTCCTAATAACTACTAGAATCCCAGAGCCTCATTTTAACGTGATTATTTGTGATTGAGTTAATTGAAAATATGTCCCCCTTAAATCCAATTAGTTGGCTTTGGTAAATATGTTACCTAAACTATCTCAATTTAAATTTCTCTATCTTAATTATCACCATGGTATGAACCATGCTATTGTGGTCAGTTGTGCTATCGTAATATCCTAGTGTGCAGTCATTATTTCCATTTATACCTTAAAATGAAATTTCATTTACATCATTACACCTTAGAATGTTTTTCATACCTTTTCATTGTATTTAACATTGGATTTCATGCCTCTCCCTTCGGACTTCTATACTTTTTTTAGTCAGACCTCATGCATACTTTCTTTATGGTATTTAGAATGGTAGGATGGCTTCATAATTCTCTTAAATGTCCCCTCTCCAAAAACTGCAAGACCACCAAGAGTTAAATTCATGTATTACTCACCTTTGTCTCTGCAAATGCCTAACACAACAACTAGAAGAAATGTTTTGATAATGAGTAAGCAAATAGATGAATATGTAAAACAAAGCAACTATGAAGTTAAAGATTATGAAAAAAACAATAAGTTGTAATTGGGGTTAATTAGATGACTACCCTAAAGTTTTAAAATGGAAAATCAAACTATTAATATGTTTCCATTAATATGAGCTAGACTAGAAGATATATGACTAAGGAAGTTATTCTCTTCATTCTGGATGAGAAATAATAACATAATATAAGGACAAAGTGTGTTAAAGTAAAACAACATGTGATAACCTAATGTTTGGAGCTTTTAAATAGAGCCAAAAAGTTGTTTTAGAATATATGCCTGTGGTGTCAAAATTAGTAGCCAAACCATTTAATCTTATAATACTCAATTCAACATAAAAAAAGTGAAATTGACATTTTGTACACATTGAAAATAGATATATGGATGTTATTTTTCTTTTCATTGAGTGACAAACTCAGACTTTAATCCATTTTTGAGAATATGCCTTATTTTTTTAACATTTGCTGTGTCACAGTAATCTTCAGAAAGCTGTCAAGTTGATCCTGACAAGTAAACAATTGAGAAATGACTCTAATCATTATTGGAAGAATATTCTAGTACATATGCTTACAATAAGACCAAACATAAAAAGTGTCTTTCTTCTTCCCACCCTCTATAGCATTTATATAGTGGGTCAGGCTGCCCTAGATAGCAAACTGGCATCTGTTTTAGTATTCTACATTTTCACACAGTTCTAGTTAGAGAATAGATTAAATTTTAAAAGAAGGTAACTGCTTATCCCTGGTATCACTCTTGAGAGGCCAAGCAGAGTGGAAACGTCCCTAGCCAGCCTTGGAGAAGTGGTCTTCATTAGGGTGGGCTTTATAATAAATGTGAAATAGGCAAAAAAACAAAAACAAAAACAAAAACAAACAAACAACAACAACAAAAAACACTGCAAGCCACTTAACCACCTTTCTGTATTCTTTTTCCTTCTGCAATGCTCGTCTCTCTTTAGGTTTCTTTTGTGTATTTGTTTGTTTGTTTTTGTTTTTGTACTCAAACATTTTCTCTAATTCAGCACCAAATCTAACTTGTAATGCACCTTACTTAGCCATGGTGTTATGCAGACTAGAGTCAATTACTCATTTAGATATCAAGCTTATTGCCTTTTGGCAACCTATTCTTGCTACTGAGCAAACAAGAAAAATGAAGTAGATAGAAAAGGCAAAATAAGATATATTTGCACTTTTATTTCTATTTACCTTTTAATTTTCTATATGGGTTTTCTTCAAAAGAAAACAGATTGGAAGCTTTGAAATCACAAGATGGTAGAGAATTTACAAAATAAGATCTATGTGGGAAGTTTAAGAGATCTGTTTGTACTGTCTGGGGGATATGGAAAGATAGAGTGGAAACATCAAAGCTGTCAACAGGTGTATAAAAGGATATCAGAGTGATATGTTGTTGCCACTGAGCAGAACCAGTAAGAATTGAGTTAAATGCAGCAGAAAAAATTCTGGAGAAAGGCTGGTCTCACTCCCACCCCTCTCTGAACCCATCCTAAATCAATGCTGCCAAATTCTCATGTAAAGAAATGAGAAGAATTGAGCCATTATTCACATTCAGTAAGTTCTGAAATAGTTCAAGTCCAACCATGACAACCAAATGAAAATAAATTATCCATTGTAAGAACCTGCACTAAATGCCTGACATCCATCTCTTTGTGTGGCTAATGACTCAGTTGAAAGTTAGGTTTAAAGGACATTCTGGATGTGTAGCATTGAGGACCATAACTTTCTAAAATCTATTATCGTGGTGCCTACCTAGTGTCAGAGCATCAAGAACACACCCATTTGCACAGAGTTCTCTGGAAAGGACAAAGAGCCTGGCAGTCAGGAGGACTGAATTCTGGTACTGATGTGCTGTTAAAGAGAGGGTCTCATCAAGAAGTGCTGGAAAGTTAGTAAGGCTCTTTTCAGCTCTATTGTCCAGAAAACACATTGTTGTTTGCAGAGAGCCTCTATTCTCCTTTTAAATTTATCCTTCTCTTATTAGAGCAATTGTGAGCTATTGCTTATATATAAAACCTATATTTTTAACACTGAGAATTCGATAACTTTCCCCCTTCCAATGTTTTATTTTAGCACATCCTCACAACTTTCTAAGGAAGACATCATTATCCCCCTTTTACAGAGTTGGAGAATTTAAAAATAGGATATTATCATTAAGAGCAGACACCAATAGGGTCATAGAGCAGAAATCTTGAGTAGCCATGCTAATCATGAGGAACAGATTTACAAGAAAAGTGAAGGTGATGAAGTTGTTGAAAGTGGGCTTGCATTAATTTAATCTAATTTGTGTTCTTATAACCATATCAGCTACTTTATCAAGATATCAGCAGAGTCAACTTGTCCCTTGAGGTCTCTGTAGAATCATTTTAAACCCTATCCCATTCACATGAAAGTTCAGTGACTTCTCCAATATTTCTGCTAATTTCTGCAGTTCCATATTTGTTTGGATGCTCCTGATGAAGTCTCAATTTTGTATTGTGTACCTTATAGCTGTTTACTTACTGTGTGCTTCTTACATCCCAGTTTGTTACTTCTTGATTTCATGTCCTCCAGCCCACATATGCCATTCATAGGAGATACAGAGTTCGCAACAGACTTTTACACAGAAGAGATTCAGTGGAGACAAGTACTTTATTGAAAGAATACATAGCAGATGATTTAAAATAGAACTTCGTACTTTCCTGTTACACAGATAAACTCCCTTGGCAATTTTTACCAATTTATCAGAGTGGATGGCCCATCATTTTCCTCCCCATTCTTACAAACTCATGTAGTTAAAGCTTCATTCACTATCTCTACCCCAGTTAGGGAGATAGTGTCCTCAATAAAGGCATTCATTCTCTAAAAGAAATCCCGGTATCAAGCAGGGAAGTAATTTTAACTAATCTTATTTCACAGATGAAGAATTTTACAGTAGAAGTAGTTAATGTTTTCACTTGCAAAATATTAGAACAACATGTAACCCATCTTTCCAAACTTTTGTATTGCCAAGAAAAATGTATTTCACCTTATGCACAGCTTACTATAAACAGGTCTGACTCATTTAAGAAATGTGTTATAGTAGAAGCTCTATGGAATATACTAGGCATATGAAAATCTTCCAATCCTTCTTTAAATATGACTAATTCCATAAGACTGACATAATCTCCATTCAGGGCACATATATTTGTAATTCCTTTCATGTTTACTTGAAATACTTTTGGGGGATATCTTATTTTGAACTAACTTGAGCCTCACTGTAACTATGTGGATTTACACAAAGGATAGTAGTCTGACTTCCTGAAAACATTCCTAACCCCATGACTGGACAATGGCACCTAAGCTTCAAGGCCATCACTTCTTCAAGGGCTTGTCTTGCTCTTCAGGAGACACATTATTTTTCTCGAGTTGGTGAGCAACTTTTGGGTTAATATTGAAGCAAAGGACTTTGGAATATACTAAGTCAATGTCCCAGAATTTTGACATAGTGACCTGGACTATCTTGTCCTTGCCTATGCCCATATGTCCTTTTCTTCAGAACTATTTTTTTCCCCTCACTCTTGAGAGATATTCATGTAATTCAAGAGAGAAAGTAGACATCAGCTGAAAACTACCTTGGTAATCACCAACATGCCTTCTTGTCTTTTAGTTCACCTTTAACCTCCTGGATCCTAAGTAAAACATCCTTAAGAATTTTTTTAACCTCATTTTTTCTCACTACTTAACTAAAATTCCAATTAGCTTACCCAGTAAGAAAGAGCATGTACTAAATAGCCTTTAAAAAAGCAAGGGCAGAGGCAGTTCTCAGTAGAGAAGAGCTTATTGTTAAAAATGAGAATGAATTAAGCAGGATTTAAATTATTTTCCTTTTCTAATTTCTTTTTAAATTATAATAAAAGTTATTCATTTACTTTCCAATGGAAAATAAGGCATATTTTAAGACATTTACTTGAAACCCTCTACATCATTATACAGTAGAGAGAATCTTCAAATATTCTGTGCAGAGTCACAAAAAAAAAATTCTTGGAATATTTTAATAGCATCTCTAGAGTCTTTCAGGATGATGACATTCTGTGGAATGATTATGAACTGGAATAACAATCTTGAAAAACAGCTCTCATAATAAAGTATTTTTGAGTCTAATTTCCTTACCCAGTGCTCACTTCTACTTAGTCAAGGTTAAATAGGACTTTATAAATGATGTGAGTAGAATAAGGTTGTTATTTCTCTTGTGTAGCACTTTTTCTATACAAAAAGTATAGCCTCTACTTTTCTTCTCTGTGACATCCTGCTGCCGACTGGACAACAAAGACAAAGAAAAGCTACAGCTATCCAAGAAGACCTTGTGTTCATATTAAGGGGTTATCCAGAATTCCTATCTAGACCACAGAGAAGGACACCTATGAGGGAGGTATTTTATAGTATGCACCCCTTCCATATTTTTAAAAGTAAAAGATAATTCAAAGGACCTCACGAGAAATAAAAAGTAGACAAACTTCATTGTCAAATAATGATATATAATTCATGTTCTGCTTTCAAGAATTTTGAGTTTAAAATAGAATCCTGAAATAAGCTAGACAGTTACTAAAGACTTTCTTTGAATATTTTAAATATCTCTAGAGTCATTCTATACAACAATCTTTTATAGAATGATTAGAAACCGGAAGACAAGTTTGTAAAGCTGCTCTGATTGTGAAATATCTTTGACTCTTTTTTTCTATTGCATATCTGCTGAGTTAAGGTCAGTCAGATCCCTTAGAGTATGTTCATATAGGCTGATGAGGTAACTTAAAAGAGATTGAAATAGCTATAACGTAGCAGAACAAAGATATATATATATAAAATCTCGAGGTGGAAAATTTAAAATAAGGTCTTTCTCCTCAGGAAGTTACAATATTCCTGGCATAGTTGAGAATATAAATCAAAAGTGCTCCTGCCTAAAAAATTTACCTTGTACAACTGGGACATCAAGAAACCCCTGAACTAAGTTTTTAAAATCATTCCTCTCGGTCCTTCCCTACCTTGCATTTTTGTAATCCTTTTTGAATATTTTGAATTTGTAAAGAAGTCTGACTAGTTTTATATTTAGGTTTATCTCATTAAGTTCTCATTAGCAAATGCAAACTTATTAGGAATTCAAAAAATTCTGCTTCTACCTTTTCCCAAACTGTTCATAATGTAAAAGTCCAAATAACAAAACAAAACTGTTGGGATTTCTAGCACAATCTAGTGATGATCAAAGAATACATGAAGTCATTCGTTGGTTAAATAACATTTAACGAAAGATGGGAAATCCTGCACTTTTTCTAGAATGAAAACTAGAAATAGGGATCCTGCCAAGTAATCTGCTAGAAATGATCAATTATGAAAATGTACTGCTGAGCTGACTGCCCTAAAGAAGAAGTATTAATGACTCTTTGGTGAACTTTGTGTAATCTTCTCCCTCCAAGATGGGGGAAAAGCTGTCTTCTACCTCTAGCAATTGTAATCACACCCCAATGACCTTACTCTAATAGCAAGAAAAATTAGTTCCCAGAATCTATTTAGCTGTGTACTGCATACAGTTTATTAGCTACATATTATTAATGATGCTACTCAACAAACTTTGAAAAACCATCCCTATATATATATATATATGTGTATATATATCTATATCTATATCAATCTATCTATCTATCTATCTATCTATCTATCTATCTATCTATCTATATCTCCTTATAAACAATAATTATTCAAGATCACATTTTTGATCAATTTATAAGTATCATCAGCTTCCATAATGTGCTGAATGTATCCATCAGCACCTCCAATAAAGATTTATTTCCCAACAGTTCACTTCTTGGTGCACATAGAATGTGATGACATGTGTGCCCCATACTGCAACAAACAGGAGAGTGCTTGTGGCCAGAGATTCTTATCCCTGAATTCAACAAACTGAGAACTCCGGGGTTATTTTGAGCACAACCACCTGCAAAAGCCCTGCAGTATAGCACTTATCTGAGACAATATATCTAGTCCTGAAGAAGAATTAGGTTTACAGATGACAAATGGTTATATTTTATGGGTTCCATGTCTTTGTAATCATTTTTTTCTAATTAACAATTTTATAAAGTAAGATATTCACTTCCCATTCTTGTAGAAAAAAAAACATATTGGATAGAAATACTTTTTCTGTGATCAGACTTCTTGCTGGCAGAAATTCTCTTATATCTATAAATCCTCAGGGATTTAAAAATAGTAAATTCTTCATGAATTTTAGTAGAATAAATAGAAAACAATTACTGTAATACGCTCTAATATAATAATACCCTCTGTATTGATGTGCAGTGTGGACTAATACTTTTTCTTTTCTATCATGAATACCTACCTCTTCTTTAACTTCTTTCTATTTTATCTGCATCTGATTCTTTTTACTCCAACACCACTTCTATTCAGTATCTTTTGGCCTAATCTGCTGTTTCTCTTTACTGTTGATTTGTTCTTGTTCATTTTTGTTTGTCCTCAATGTTCTTCTTTCCTAGTTTAGTAACTGGGGGTAGGGGGAGACAGACAGACAGACAAAGAGGTGATATAAATAACCTTCGGGACCTGTGAATATCCTTTTCATCTGGTTTATTAAAAAGCCTGCTCCCCTGAAATCTCTAGTAGGCTTAGTGGTACAAGTTATACAACTACAGTTAACATTTTAAAATGCTTACTATATGTCAGGTGCCCATCTAATGTTTTTCATGAGTTAACTCATTAATCTTTCCAGTAAACCTATATAAGGAGGAAATGTTATCTCATTTTATAGATCAGGCAAATAAAGCACAGTGAGCCTATATAACTCATTCAAGTTATGCATTAGTTGGCATCAGAGTCAGGATTATTAAAAATGCACAAATGTGCAACATGATTAAACAAGAATTGTATTTCATGTAAGTTAGGCTCTTGAGTAACAAAATATCCCTCCCCACTTTAAGGCCCTGGTATAAGGAATATTTAGAATTTCCTCTTGCCAGACAGATTCTCTATCCAAATGGGCCGCTGAGGCATCTCACATCGGGATGCACTTCCAAAAGAACAAAGGAACCACTGGGAGCCCCTTTTTGTCTGCACCATATGTCTGTGATTTCATGCATACCTTTCATATTATGTTAAATCCACAAGAACTGAAAGTTATCTCAGCCAAGGTCAACTCATCACTGTTAACAATTCTCAAACCTCAACAAGGTTTTGTGGTATGGCCTAACTCAAACTTTTTTTTAAACCATGATTTGGTTAAAAGGAGTATTTGAATTTCAGAGCAAATATCCTCTCTATACAAGGTGCAAAGTCTTACTGAAAATAAAAAGCAGGTATCTCCTCTTAAAGCTGTAATTACTCTCTCTCTTGTAATCACTTTCTCTCCTTTCCCTTTCAAGCCTATGAGTGACAGCTCCCTGAAATTGCTAGCTGAGGAATGCTTCACTGTTTCTTGACGGTTTCTCTTAACCTTGCTCACATCTTTGTAAAGCATCCCTTCACTAATGTAATCTTGAGTATACCTTGTAAGTGTTCATCTGTTTCCTGTAAAGACCTTGATTGATACAGATGGCATTCAATTTCCTCATATTCTAGCTCTCTTATAGCATTCTAGTTCCTTTCAAGTGCTGTGTCTATTTAATACTAAATTGTTGTGCTTGCAGTTCCCCAAAACAAACCATGATAATTAAGTCATTCTACCTATTTGTTTATGTTTGTCATTCTACCTGAAGATCTCTTTCCTTCCTTGTCCACCAAGGTAACCACGACCCATCTTTCGGGTCTCTGTTTGAAGTGACTTTTCTGTCAAGCTTTCCCTAGACTTCACAGTAGACTTGGAAGCCTTTAACTTCTTGCAGATATTCTTTAATGACAGTTTGTATTGGTTCATACATTCAATTATTCATTCATTATTCACTTCACTATTCATTTATATTCATTCAAAGCATATTAAATAGATGATTTCTATGTGTGCCAGGTACTCTCCAGGATTAAGGTTGCAATAGTGAAGGAAGCATATAAAAGACTCATGGTACTTTTGGCAGAGGAGCAGGGGGCATAAGATAGAGAAAAAAAATAGTCTTCCAGCAAAAGATCAGTCAGTGCAAGTCCACAAGCAAAAGTCTGCCGTGGGCAGTGTAACTTCAGCAGTAAACATGAGAGAGAGTAGAAAATGAGAAGATCTACAGACCAGGTAGGGCATAGTAAGGACTCTGGCTTTTACCTAAGTGGGAATGGGCTCCCAATGGAGGGTCTGAGCATAACCTAAAGTGTTTAAAACAGTATGACCTACCTGCCATGTCAAAAATGAACCTGAAGGGATGCAAGGAAGGGAACAAAAATTAGCTAAGGAATACCATAATTTGCAGTTCTGTTGCATTTCTTTCCCTTCATTGGACTCTGGGATTCCTGATGAAAAGTGAAGACAGAATATTTACAACTATGAAAAAATCTATATGTGTAAAAATACAAACTTTGAATTCAGAATAGTCTGTTTTGAATATCAGATCTGCTACTTACTGTGGTATAGCCTTGAATATTTTTTTCAACTTTCTCATTTTTAAAAAAGATTAACAATTCTTCCTTTAATGTTATTTTAGGATTATTGAAAAAATGTATGTAAACATCCTGACACAGAATAAATCCTCAGTTGGTTGTAGCTATTGATATAAAATTTCCTAAGCAGTGAAGCATATAGCACAGAAAAATTGACTAATACATGTTTATTTAATGTTTTGATGTCTATATCAAGCAAGAAAAAATTTTAAAGCCACATTCTTAAATCCATAGAATAAGTAAAATGGCTGAAGAGAAAATGGATAAGACCACACTCTTCATACGCGTGATCTGTTCTGATTTCTGTATATATTTAATTTCTTTCCTGAAACTTTACTTATTGATTAATGAAATTACTATACATTAACTTTTACAGTACCTAACAAGGCCTGGGTGTATATTTTGCCTTTGTCTTTTCAGGCTTTCTACACACACACACACACACACACACACACACACACACATACACACACACCTTTTCAAATATAGAGCCCAGTTGAGCAAAGATGTTTTGCCCAATGTATCAGATCTTTGGATACAAACTAGACATGGGCCAGTGAGTCTGCTAGTGTTCATGCGGTGGGTCTGTTTTAGAACTTGAAGCTCTGAGTGAGGTTAAAGAGTTCAGTAGAAAAATAATTTGAAATAATTGTGTGGGACACTTTCCAATGAAGCATGTTCTAATTTATTCTTCTGTTCTTGAAATTATGGTAAAGTTTGAATTATAGCTTCTGCATGACTGAAATTGTTATAGGAATCCCTGTCAGAATGAAGAAAAGTGTACTGTTCCACTTTGTCATGGTGATCATGGACAGTGTCTTCCCTTTGCAGAGTTTCAAATTAAAAAGATGTTTCTTTAATGACATTTGCCTACCTGTTTATAACTCTCAATCTATTTTTCCAGAAACTTCTGATCAACTGACTTGCTATTTTTCACTCTGTATAAAGCAAGCTGGCACACACTGGGACAACCTTCATATTGGACAGCAATTTGTCAAGATATACTAAACTCAAAATCAGCTTACTCCTCCACCAACAACTCTATTTTGGTTGTAAACCTCTCACATGAGAGATATGAAGCCACACATAAATATATCTTTCCAACATTTGTCACAAAAATATAAAATTAGAAAAAACAAAAAACAAAAGTCTATTGATAATGAAATGTACAAAACACAGTGTGCTGTATTCTACAATTTATATGGCAGTAATGTAAAGCATAAACTAGCTCTACATATGTAAACAGGGATAAATTTTGAAAACATCATGTTACATAAGAAAATCAAGCTATGATATAATATATACAATGTCCTGTCATTAAGGAAGAATTGTAAATCCATGTTGCAAACTACTTATACTGTAGTTTAGAAACACAAGTGGGAAGAACACAAATCATTTTGAACACAATACTTACCTCTAAAGAAGGAGGAAGGGAACAGAATACAAATAAATTCAAATTATTAGGTAACAATTTGTTTCTTGAAATAGGTATTCATTATGTTATTCTCTATGATAACTTTTTTACATTTGAAACAGTTATAACTCAATCCATGAAGAATAAAACTGATTTTAAAAACTTACAATTGCACACTAACATAATGAAATATTGAATGCAAATGGTATGAGATTGACGGTCTTAAAGACTATTCCATCAGACTAAGGGAACCCATGGTATTGACTCCTGATTGAACTCAGCCAGTATTTGTGGATTAATGTATCAGAACTGGCTAATCTTAGCTTCAAAGCTGCTAAGAGATATGAATTTTTCCTGATGTATTTGATATATATATATATATATGTGTATGTATATATATTATATTTTACTTCTTATATGAGCAGGCAAACATATCTAGAATGGCCACATGCTTCTCAGAACATTTGGTAATAACCACATGGGTACATATAACTACCCCTACACACACACACACACACACACACACACACACACACACACACTGCCCAGAAGGTGTGATTCTCTAGTTTTTATTTTTAGTACTTTAGTTAAGTCAGCAGGACATTTTCATGAAATGTTAAGACCAGAGAAATTTGTCCATCCAAAAGGCAAGGGTGACTGAGTCTGCGTTTCAGGAGCCATCTTCATGTGCATATTCGTCTTACATATTTTATTTATATTTGCATGATTTTATCAATCATTGCCCCTCTTGTGACAGCTCATAAGTGTAAAACCTTATAAATAAAATATGTGCAAAATAAATCTAACATTATAGATATTATATGCATTAAAAGAATAAAATATTGTAACATTATAAAGCCTTTGATTATATTCATTGCATAAAAGTTTAAGAATGACGAAAAACAATTTCATCCCAATAGATGTGTTACAATGCTATTTAATAAAATTAATAATCTATTCCTGTTAAAAATCTTGATAGCTTAGTAATGGAAGGAATCTATATGATAGTTAAACATATACACTAAAGATGTTTCTTCTGGGTAAATATTAAATGAGTGAGTAAATGGAGACTAAATGAATTCTTAATTTTGATCCAAAATTTTGACTAATACTAGTTTATTTATAATACAACAAATGAATATCCCTATTAATATCAAAAGAAGAAACATAAATACCATAGATATAGATAGAAGAACATGATAGGTAGATAGATGATGAATGACAGATGATAGAAAGATGATGATAGATAGATAGATAGATAGATAGATAGATAGATAGATAGATAGGTGATAGATAGATAGATAGATAGGGATATTTGAAGGGTTGCATACAGGAAAGGCTAGTACTTGAAAAGGCTGAAGATTATGTCAGAACTATTGATTAGCCTGATTTGCTACTTCATGATTGCATGTCGCTATGCAAGATATTCCGAGCTTTACTTTTCTAACACATGAAATGGGGGACACCAGAAACAATAGCATAGATTAAATACAAAGTTTAAATGAAATCACAAATGTAAATCACTTTGCCTTGTATGACATGAACCAGGTGTCCAATAAATAGAGTTTCAATCCTATAAATTCCACATACATGCAGAAAAATTTTCGTAATGGAACAAACGAACTCAGTTCATTCAAAGTCCATTTTGTTTCTTCTCTGGAATTTATAATTAATGAAGTTTTACAATACCCTTTTACTGCTCACCAAATCTATGCACAATTTGCATTCACTTTCCCAAATAGCTCCTGTAAAAGGAAATGTCATAGAAAAGTGGCTCTAAATCTAATGGTTTAATTAACCCTTTTCTTTCTGTGTATATAAAATATATTAATTTTGTCTGAGGAAATTTTTTTTTCTTTTAACTACAATATCTATTTAACAAAAATTAAAATGAACTTTTAACGTAATGAGTGACAGTTTCTAGGCAACATAGAGCTTGTATATAATAATATAGTATAACCCTTCGCTCTTTAGTGTTAATATCCTGATTATTTAGATTATTTAGATTAATATCCTTCTGATTATTCTCATTATTTGTGAGCATGGAGAATGAACGTAATCTCTTGAGAGAACTGTAACCATGAAAACATTAACCTAACAATTTTGTTATGCCTATGGTATCTATGTATTTCTTATCTAGATTTGCAAGACTGGAAACACACATGAGTTTACTTGACAAGATGTGTTATAGATGATATACTTTGGGGAAAGCAACAAAGCTCAAAAAAGTAAGGGAATTGAAAAATATAAAATTTTAATTTACGGTTCTACTATTAATCCCTGTGCAATCTTGGGCAAGTTGCTTAATCAGGTTGAGAGTCAAGAAACATTACAATAGACATAAGAAATGTATTGGAGGAATCGTATCAGAGATCAAGCTAAATAGACCAAAGGGAATTCAGCAGTATGATTAGAAACTTGAGTTTATTAAAAAAATTTGTCCTGGAACATGCCCTTGCCCTTAAAAAAAGAATAAAGATAGAAAGAAGTTGAAAGTAATGGTGGAGTTTTGACAAATGTCAAGACGATTCTTCAAATATAATCACATATAACCTTGGGCAGGTTATGGAACTACTTTGAAATCCAGTTGGTTCATTTATAAAATGTTGGCAATAATGCTTTCTTCAGAACAATTCCTATACCAGTTATATAAATTAATTTGCATAGCTAGAATAGTACAGAGACTGCTGCTAGACATTTTTATTTTTGTCATTAATAAAAATTAAGAAACATATAGCTATAACTCAACAAATGATTTTGCCAGAATTTATCACTCTCATTTTGTCTTTTATGAGAAAATAACCAGAATCCTGAAATTGTCTATTCTTGACTAAGTATGTACCTGTGTTTATTACTGATATTAATATGCACATCTGTGTATGTAATTGTGTATGTATACATTTCTATGTGAAATTAAGTATAAATTGATATAGATTTATAGATATATCCTCTATTGCTCTAAGGGTCTTGGCCCAAATCCTTTTCTTCTCTCTTACCTTAGTAGGCATAGACAGGTCACAAGTGACCTATGATGACTCTTTTACCATATGTTTACAATCTAGGCTGGAAACAGATTAGGAATTTTGCTTCTCACTTTTTCCCTACATCTCAGCCTTGTTGTAGGTCTCTCACATTTTACAATCCATCTGCAAGAGGAGGAAATCAGAGAAGTAGATTTTATTTTTTAAAGCCTAGGGCACAACCATTCTAATGTTCTTTTCATCTATGTTCAGATAAAAATTGCCTTTATTTTTCCTGGGAGTGCCTTTATGTCTTATTGGAAAAAATAATATATAAAACAAATTGTCAGAAAAGTGACAAAACCTCATATATATGCACAGAGAAAGAGACGTTTTAAAAATTGCCTCACATGATTGTAGAGGTTGGCCAGTCTAATATTTGCAGGTAAGCCAGAGGAAAGGGATGTAGCTCAAGCCTAAGGGCAGCCTACTGGCAGAATCTCCTCTCCTTCAGGGGAGAGCAGTAGTTTCCTTAAGTCCTTCAGCTGAGTAGATGAGGCCCACCATATTATAGAGACCAGTCTGTTTTACACAAAGTCTACTGATTTAAATGTTAATTCTATCCAAAAAATACCCTAGCAGAATCATCTAGAATAGTGTTTGACCAAATATCTGAGTACTATGACCTCACCAAGTTGACACATAAAATTAAACATAATTTAATTTATACATTTATTTATTTAGTTACTAAATAAACTAAAACCCAAACTAAGAGCAAGCAACAAAACATAGGAAAAAAATAAGTCCCCTTTGATTATAACCTATTTCATGGGTGACATCATGGCAGACTATATACAACAGAGACTCAGTAAAGTATCTGCTCAGGTAACGGATCCCAAAACAATTCAGAGAGCAGTTAGATTCCAAAACCTTAGATACAATCTCAATTGTAGGAGAAAGATCAAATGGCCTTCTATCACTCTAAAAACTTGTTTTTGTGGCCTGCTCAACTCCCAGACTCTGACTGGAGACAAGATTGGGTGAGAGAATTGGTGAGCAGTCCCAAACCTGATATATTTCATAGCGCAAAAAAGCTTCTTAAAGTTAAAACTACCTGCTTTATTAATTATTACTTTGTACAATAGTTAAATCACTGTATTATGTGATGCAAATTATTTCAGTCATCATTATTGCAGGTTTGACATGAAGTTTACCTTGAGAATAATCCAAAGCACAGCAAACCATGGCACTGAAAACATGGGTTTTAATGTTGCCAGCTAAAATTAACCAGCAATTTAAAACAGTCTCCACTTAAGACACAAAATTATAAAGTAGGTATTCTCTCAAGAAGGTACAGGATTAAGGTAGACCAGATAAAATTAGCATCTAGGTGAAAGTTAAATTGTTTCTCATATTTCTTACAAAGTGCTAACTAGAGATTTTCTTGTGTTTTAAACTGTGATTTTATATTTTCATTATAATCCAAAAGAGAAGACAAATCCTTACTTTATTTTCATTACCAGAGTACAGGAAATGACTAGCCAGATAATGACCAAATAAATGAATTAATTGAGCCTATATCTATGTGACAGCTTTGGAAAGAAAGAGAGAGAGAGAGAGAGAGAGAGAGAGAGAGAGAGAGAGAGAGAGAGAGAGAGAGAGAGAGAGAGAGAGAGGAGGCAAAGAAAGAAAAGGAAAGGAAAGGAAGGAAGGAAGGAAGGAAGGAAGGAAGGAAGGAAGGAAGGAAGGAAGGAAGGAAGGAAGGAAGGAAGGAAGGAGGTAATAACAATGGCACATTTCTAAATTTTTTTTCAATTCCTACATAAAAACAGATAAAACAACTAGACAGCAACATAGCTAGATGACAGATAATTGATAGATAGATGATAGATTAGAGAGAGAGAGAGAGATGATAAATAGATAGATAAAATCTATAGACAGTAATAACCACAAAAGGTATTTTCACAAACCAAAGTATTCAAGCAGGTGAGGTGAATTCACCAGCAGCCATAAGACTTGTATAGTATAAGTAAGTACCTGTGAGGGAAAGAGCAGAGAGAAGAAACAAGGCAAGTAATGTAACTGAGAGCAAAGAACTTTAAAATAGCTAATAGATAGTTACCTAGAATTGCACTGGGCAAATTTGAAAACAACAATTTTCTCAATCCAAAGGTTTTGCCCATTCCAGTAACTGGTGAATGAAACGGTCCTGAAGTAAAGCTTTAAGAGAGGGGATATCTCAATTCTATGACTTGCTGAAACTGACCAGCCAGGGCTCTCTTCCAGAACAAGGCTCTACACTGAGAAGAAGCTGGTGGTGTGAAGTAAATAAAAATGGAGCAGGAAAGGGATAATTAGAGAAGAAAGAATGCATAGATTTAAAAAAAAGTAATAAAAGTGCATGTGTGTGGGGTGCAGGGGCAGGGAATAGAATTGGAAATCTGAGAGAGTGAGCTAACATAACTTTGAACATGACACAGAAATGACAGAAAAAATGGACTCCGTGAAGTTAACAAAGCTAATATGAACCAAGCTTTCCTCTAAAATTTTCGAAAACCTGATTTTGCATAAAAATGAACAATAGAAAAATATCAAAAACAAATCTGAACAATGTTGCTGTAGAAAAGAAAGAATAAGAAGCAGAATAAAATTCTTACAGACCATTAGAGCATACCAGAAAGACATGTCCACAGAATACAACAAAACTAAAGCCTTAATAACCTTTTCTTTTTAAACGAGCTAAACGATATTAATAAAATAATACAACACATAAAAGACAACTAAATCAAAACTAAAAAATACAGAAACAATATAATAGAACTGAAGGAAAAAATGAACTATAAAAAAGATAATTTTTAAAGTGAATACTAAATTAGAGGGCACACAAGAAGGAATAAACAGAATATGATGCCTCAAGAGAAATACAAGATAAGAGTTTTTTTTAAACCAAAATAAAATTTTAAAAACATATACAAGATATGAAAGAAGGGGATAAACTTTAACAATAGGCAAGATATAACAAATGGAAATAGGAGTTTCTAAAGAAAACTGAAACAGAACAAAAACTAAAATCATGAAAATGTTCCTAAAATTCAAAAAAATTAATATTCCATATTTAAAAAGCATATTACATACCTGAGACTAATACAAAGATATATTCTATAAAATTTCTAATTTTCAAAATATATTTTTATTTTTTTCAATTACAGTTGTCATACAATATCATATTAGATTCAGGTGGATAACATAGTGATTAAAAATTTTTATAGCTTACAAAGTGATTACCTCGATAAATCTTGTACTCATCTGACATCATACATAGTTATTACAATATTATTGACTATATTTCCTGTATTACTCTTTACATTTCCATGACTATTTTGTAACTACCATTGTGTATTTCTTAATACTTTCCTGTTTTTCACCCATCCCCCTACTCCCTTCCCATCAGGCAACCTTCAAAATGTTTCTGTATCTATGTTTGTTTATGGGTTTTTTTTTTTGTTAATTTATTTTTTTAGATTCCACATACAAGTAAAATAATATGGTATTTGTCTTTTTCTGTCTAACTTATTTCACTAAGCCTAATATGCTTTAGGTCCATCCATGTTGTTGCAGATGGCGAGATTTCATTCTTTTTTACAACTGAGTAATATTCCATTGTATATACATCTACCACCTCTTCTTTACCCACCCATTTATTGATAGACACTTATGTTGCTTCCATGTCTTGGCTAATAATTCTGCAATGAACATATAGATGCATATGACTTTTCCAATAGTGTTTTCGGTTTCTTCAGCTAAATACCCAGAAATGAAATTGTGGGGTCCTTCTTTGTGTCTTTTGATCTAAAGTGAGTTTCTTGTAGTCAGCATATGTAAGCATCCTGTTTTCTTAACCATTCAGCCACCCTATATCTTATGATTAGAACATTTAATCCATTTACATTTAAAGTAATTGTTGATAGATATATAGTTATTGCCATTTTATTATTTACATTTTTTTAACTTTTTGTCTCCCTCTTTTTAAAAAGTCTCTCTAACATTTCTTATAATATTTGTTTGGTGGATATGAACTCCTTTAGCTTTTTATCATCTGGAAAGCTCTTAATCTATCCTTTGATTCTAAATTATAGCTTTGCTGGGTAAACTAATCTTGGATGTAGGTCCTTGCTTTTCATCACTTTAAATATTTCCTGCCAACTCTTCTGGTCTGCAAAATTTCTTTTGAGAAATCAGCTAACAGTCCTATGGGAGCTTCCTTGTAGGTAACTAATTGCTTTTCTCTTGCTACTTTTAAGATTCTTTCTTTGTCTTTAAACGTTGGCATTTTTATTATGATGTGTCTTGGTATGGGCCTCTTTGGATTCATGTTGCTTGAGACTCCACATTTCCTGGGTTTGTATGTCTATTTCCTTCACCAATTCAGGGAAGTTTTTCATTATTTCTTGAAATAGGTTTTCGCTTTTGCTCTCTATCTTCTCTTTATTGTATTTCTTTGATGAAAATGTTGTTCTGCTTAATGTTGTCCCAGAGATCCTTTGAACTATTCTCATTTTTCTCGGATTCTTTTTTCCTTTTACTGTACTGATTGGGTATTTTCTATGTCTTTATCTTCCAAATCACCAATTCAGTCCTCTGCTTTATCTACTGTACTGTCGATTCACTCTAATGAATTATTTTTTAAATTAATTAATTAATTTTTTAAGAGTAGAAAAGAAAAGTTTTATTAGAAGGAAAAATACACTTCCAGACGTGGAAGTGAGCCTGAGCAAGAGAAGCATGATTCAAAAGGCTTTAATTTATTATTATTGTTTTTTTTTTTTTATGGTGACATTGGTTAACAAAATCTAATAAGTTTCAGCTGTACACTTTAACAGTAAAGCATATATATATTTACACTGTGTGTTCACTTCCCAAAGTTAGATTTCTTTCTGTTACCATAGATTTGATCCCCTTTACCCTGAAAACCTCCCCCTCCCCTCTTCCCCCTCCCCTATGGTAACCACTAGTCTATAGTCCATGTTCATGATTCTCTGTTTGTTTGTCCTGTTCTTTTCTTGCTTTTAAGTTCATATATACAATGGAATATTACTCAGCCATAAGAAGAGATGAAATACTGCCATTCACTACAACATGAACGGACGTTGAGATAATCATGCTAAGTGAAATAACCCAGAAAAAAGGTTGAAAATCACATATCATTTATATGTGGGATATAAACCTAATATATGCTTTATTTCAGTTATTGCATTCTTCATTTCTGATTTTTTTATGGTTTCCATCTCTATTGTTATATTTCCTATCTCTTTGATGAAGTTCTCACTGAAATCACTGGGCTTATCACCAGTGTTTTGAATTCTGCATATAGTAGATTGCTTGCCTTCATTTTGTTTAGTTCTTTTTCTGGAGCTTTGTTCTCTTCTCTCATTTGAGACATGTTTCTGTGTCTCCTCATTTTGTGTCTCTCTGTGTTTGTTTCTATGTATTAGGTGGAGCTGCTGTGTCTTAGTAGAGAGACCTTGCTGTGGGTATCCTGTGGGGTCCAGTGGTATCATCTCCCCGTCCCTTGAGCCAAGTACTGCAGGTGTGTCCCTTGTGTGAGTTGTGTGTGCCCTTCTGCAGTAGTTGAGGCTTGAGTACTGGTGGCATATCAATGGAAGGACTGACTCTCAGGCTAATTGGTTGTGAGGACTGGCCATAACTACAGTATAGAAACTGTTGTGCAGAAGCTGATTCTATTGAGCAGAATTGGCTTTAGCAGGGTTCTAGTGCCTGCCCAGTCTGTCTTTTGGGTGTGTCTTTTGTAGAAGTGGTTGTGTGGTGTTCTTGTGTAGTCTGAGGCTGGCCATCAAGTGTGTTTGTTCTGGAGCCTCTTAGGAGGGGCTCTGTCATAGGCCAAAGTCAGCTACTGCCTGTGCCCTGACTGGGGCCACTTGGTTTGAACTACAAAGTGGTCTACAGACGTTTCCCACTTGTGCTGGCTTGGAGGTGCCTGGAAGAGGCTAAGCTGCGAACTGAATTTGGCTGTCACTAGTACCAGGCTTGGGGCTGCTTAGCAAGAGGTATGGGACACATCAAGGCCAGATGCTTCTTGTTTGGGGTTTGTGAACCTTTGAGAGATTTTAGAAAAGTCCATAGCATGAGCCAAGACAGGTGGTTTGTATGAAAAGGCCACTGGAAGTGGCTTGAGTGGGCCCACGAATTGGGTAGGGTGGGGTCTCAAGGAATCACCAAGACAGGTCAAATGGTGTTAGCCACATTGATGAAGACTCAGATACAGCTGCCACCTCTATGTGCACACTGTGTGAGGGAGGGCTCAACAAAGGAACAATTGCTTTTGCCAGCACTTCGGCCTGGAAGGAATCTGCCCCTCCAGCTCTCACCTTGAATCCAGACAACTCATTTCTTCCTTATGTGTTTTCTGGATCCTTGTGAGGTGCTGCCCACATCAGTGAGGTGATTTCAATCAGCAAGTAAGTTTATGTATGGCCCTTTAAGAAGAAGGCCTGGGACCCCAGCAGCCCTCTGTCTCACTCAGCCACAATCTCTGCTGTTTTTTACAGCTAGAAGTTATAGACATTTTTCTTCTTAGCACTGGAATCCTGGTCTGGGGAGCCTGGAATGGACTCCTCATTTCTCAGAGGGTGTTCTAACGCTGAGATATCTCTCCTGGTTTTTAACTACCAAACCTGGATATGGGACCAGCACATTTGGCATCTCTGCCCCTCCTACCAGTCTCCAGGTGGCTTTTCCTGTACATTCTTAGGTACAGAACTTCTGTTCAGCCAGACTTCAGGCAATTTTCCTAAATTTCTTTTAAAAGGAAAAGAATTTTCTCTGGCAAATCAATGAGTGACTTATAATGGAAAGAAAATTAGATTATCACTAGGGTTTTCATCAGCAAAACTTTGTTAAAATAAAAGAGTTACAAAACTAAAATAATCAAAAAATATGAGCCAATTATTTTATATTCAGCAAAACAGACTTTCAATATAAAGAGTACAATCAACACGCAAGTACTCACAGAATATTGTTCCCATGAGTCTTTCTTGAGGATTCTTATAGAGATTGAATTCCATACAATTAAAATGACAAGAGAATAGATATGATATAGTTACTTGTAGAAGTAAGACTAGGTCAGGATTAAAAGGCATAGAGTATAATAAGAAATGGCTTTATGCTCAAACAACGTAGCTATGGTAAAACTATAAAAAATGAGGGAAGAATGGAGAACACATATATAAGAACATTAAATTGATGGGGATGACATTTGTATAGCTTGATTAAATGTAATAAAGTAAAATAATAATTATGGGATAGTCTAATTCTACCATTCTAGGTGTCTTTGAAAAGCAGTTTTCTTGGTATGGAATAAAAAAAAGTGTAGAAGTAATATAGAAGAGATTAGGTAAAGAAAAACAAAACTATATATTATAAATTCTTCTTAAAGATATTAGTATGAACTCATGGGGACTTTGTCATATGCACATATACATGTACAAATATATGTATAAATGTATACATGTATGAGTGGCTATATCTTTATTCTAGCTCTAGTCATTAAAAAGATACACAAACAATAATCAAACACAATATTAATGAGGATACCTAGTAACTACATATCTTGTAGTCCTAAAATGCTATTTTTCCAATATATTTCACATTACTATTTCCTTCTTTAGGAAATGGCTAATTCCATATCCAAATCAAGAAATATACAAGATAAGCTTGAAACTTTTTGTAACTGTCAAAGGGAGTGTCATGTTAAAAGGACTCGATTAAAGTTGAAGAGGTTTCTATAAGGAAAACTTTGAGCTTCAAAATAGATAATAATTACAACTTAATTAAAACCCTTCAAATATCTTTAAATCAGTGGGTTAACCATGATTAAAATAACAGAAAATGAATTAGTCCCCTTTAGAGACGATAGCAAACTAGTAAATGAAGTTAATGAATCAAGCATTTTTCTTGCTTTTCTATATGAACTTTACCACTGTTACGAAATTATAAATGAAGGTAAGCATCTCTTTATAAAACTATTTCAACTACTACATGAAAAAGAAATGATAGAACTGGAATAGCAGCATGTTGCATTTCCCAATGAATAAATAGATCATTGATCAGTGGTGGTTTCTAACTATACAAATAGAGGGACAATCAGGCATTATGTACCCATTGATGAAAACAGCCCCACCTATAGACTTGCCAGTCCTGTCAAACCTAAGCCTAATGAGACTTTTGATCCAGTTTCCAAATTTTGGCGTACACAGGGCACTTAGAAATACAGCAAAAGATATCATGGAATCAGCAACATCTAAACTAAAAATCTAAATCTACAAGACTTGTGTCTCTAAATGTACATTTGGACAATAAAATAAAAGAAGTGTTTGCTATAGGTCAGGATGTTGGGTACTTATTGGGGAAGAACAGAGACTGAAATTGACACAGCCATGTGGAAAGGCTTCTTGGGTGACTGACAATATTTTATTTCGACATGAATACTGGATATAACGGTGCTTGCCTCATAATAACTTGCTAAGACCTATATTTAACTTGCATGTGATTTTCTATATCTACGTTTTATTTTATAATAAAAGGGTTAAAAATTTTATTAAAAAATCTTGTTTACCATAAAATGGTTTGAAAAGTCAACAAAACCTAATTGTTCTACTGAATGGATCTATAGTTTCAAATCCATCTATCTCATTCAATTTACTTATGAAATAAAATTTCAGAGTTATGCTAATTAAATATGTACAGAAAATTAGGAAACAAAAGCAAAAAAAGAAAAGCACTCAACATATCTTCTCACTGATATTTTGCTATATGTATATGACTTCTATTGTTTTTCCATAAGTGGGATCAGTGTATGCTATTTTATAATTTGTTTCTATTACTAAAAAATCATAGTATATTTCAATTTTATTACATATAATTCAATGTTATTAAATGACTAAGTCTATTGACTATATTTAAATAGACATTCAGTTAATCTATAAACTTTATATTTTTCTAATTTTTGTTATTATATGTAAGCATGAAGTAAACATGTTTATAACTAAATTGTTATGCATATCCTTAATTATATTCTGAGGATAAATTTGTAGAAATTAAATTACATGTCAAGGAATTATTTTTGTATGAATTATAGAACTATCCCTGAGATTGGCCTGTTTTACAGGAACGTTACATTATGCAATGAGGTTGACTGTTATTATAATTTCTGCATGAGGTAAAAATTATGTACAGTCGACCCACTCTGAAAAATTATTAGTATATATCACAAAATATAGTATACATGGTGTTCAGTAAGTAATTGGAAATAGCACATAAAACAATGTAATTTCACTGGAGAACACATTCAAGATGTCCTTTTCATGGCAGATTTGGGGAAAATTAGAAATTACACTCAGATTCTAGTCTCCCAATTCTTGCATTTTCTGACTCTAATAGGAAACAAAATAATTCTAGACTCTGTTTACTACTTTTTTTTTAAACCATATTTACTTCCATTTTTACTGTGATGACTTTTAAAATTATGAGCTTTCTAACTTAAATTGAAGTCAGGAAAATGTTTGATTTATTTTCTTCTTCATGATCTAGTCTAAAGCAACTTGGAAAAATGTATAAATTAAACAAATATTCATTAAAATAAAAGTTATTTATATATTAATATTTTGCTAATATTTTAAAAACTTATTTTTGCCAAGCATTGGGCTAAATTTTCTTTTTGCACTGTTTTATTTAATACTTTATGATGTTTTTAAAATATTTTAGGCCCATTTTACAGATGGGAAATGTAAGCCTTAGTAAATAGCAGAACTAGGATTTCATACTTAGGTTGTTCAACTCCAGACTCACTTCATAACCAATACTTCCCTTATGAAGAAACTTAGAGTTATTTCAGCTTTTAAAAGAAAAAAAAATGGATCTGCTTATAGCTTATTTTTATTGGTCAGTGATATTTTACCTAAGAATAAAGAGAAGAAAATGGTTAAATTCAGAAAAGCAACTTCTTTTAAAGATACTTCATTCAAGTTTGGCCTAATTTTTCATTCTGCATAATTACATGATCTGATTAAATTTGATTGTGGTAGGGATAGTTTTAAATTTTTGCCCCTTCTGCTGTCAGCTTAGTTATAGGCAAAATAAATGTTTATCACAGAAGTAAAAACTTAAGGATATACCAAGAGCAAAGTGGTTATCAACCTAGCATCTTCTCTGGGACTCTCTGATTACAGCTGGATAATTAGAAAAAAATGTGTAATTTACTCTCAGGACAGTAAGAATCAATGTTTCTTATTGCAAGAGAAATTTAACATAAGACAAAACACTTTTTTTTGTGTTAAATATTTCTGATACTTTGACAATGATGTTCCATAGAGTCACATTATAAATGGGAATTCAGGTCTAAAGTCAGTATAAAAAGGGGGGAAAGACTTTTATAGTTAAAATTAAATGTAAGATTCTGTTATGTATTGATTTGTATCCCTCTCACCAAACACATAAACTATACACACACTCACACTCATACACACATATATATGTATATGTATGGAAGCCCTATTTCCGGTTACTTGTGAATGTAATTATATTTGGAAATAGGCTCCTTGTAGATGTAATCAAGTTAAGATGAGGTCATCAGAGTGGACATAATTCAATATGACTTGTGTTCTCATAAATGGAGGAAAAAAGACACAATTAGACACACAGACACAGAGAAGACACTATTTGACAATGGAAGCAGAGATCTGAGATTGGAGTAATAAATCTATAAGCCAAAGGCTATCAAAGATTACTAGCAACACCAGAGGCTAAGAGAGAAGCATGGCACTTATCTTTATCTAGAACCTTCAGAGAGAGTATGGCTCTGCCAACATCTCGATTTCTGACTTCTAACCTCCAGACTGAGAGAATAGATATGTTGTTTAAAGTCACCCATTTTGTGGCTTTGATACAAAAGCCCTAGCAAATTAATATGGACTCCCTACAAAGCACTACTTTAGAAGATTAAGGGCTATCTCCAAGTTATAAAAGGGCGACACAGGCATTTGATTTTCCTCCAGATTTAGGATAGATCACTCTTTCTTTAGTGAACATTGGATCCAGTATTGACTGGTATTTAGGAGCCAAGCTGGATGAAAAACAGGTAGATATTTTTAAGTGCTAAAATCACTCAGTGTAGTGAATTGTACATACTCTGAGAGGAATCAGGAAACACAGACCAGCTGGGGAAGAATACTAAACTGTGACTCTTCTCATGCTCGTTCGTGGTGACTAGAGGAAAGATAAGCTGAATCACCTGTACTTAAAATGTCTTTCTCTCTCTTTCTCTCTCTCTCTCTCTCCCTCTCTCTCTCCACCTCCCCCTCCCTCTCTCTTTTCCTCCCTCTTCCCATCTCTCTTTCTCTCTCTCCCCTTCTATTTCTCTCTTGTCTTTTCTTCATCTAGATGGTATATTTGAATTTGCATAGGTGAGAGCCACTATCCTGAAATGCGTACACTATCGTGTGCTTTCATTTCCTTATAAAACAAGCCCCCATAGAAGCAAAAAAAAAAAAAAAAAAAAAAAAAAATGCATGTTCTTTAACATATGGGCCATGGGCAGGGCTTGTCCTCTTTGTGCATGACCTGTAATGTTCTAACATATTTTTTTATGTAAAAACTTCATATGATGCTCTTATAAGTAAATTATATGTGAAATGGAAGCAACAAAGGGATACCTTGTTTAAATATTCGATTCATCTATACAAACACAAGTTTATACTCTCATTTTTGAAGCAAAAAAAAAGTGGAATTATTTTATTTGTTCATTTTCTTATTTTTAAGCATTGTTTCAGATTGAGTAGTAATTGTCGCCATTGTACTCAAATTTTCACAGAAAAACTGAATGATTTTTTTATAATCCTTTCCTGCATGCCCTTTTTTTTTTTTCTTTCCATGCCAAGGAATATAGAAAAAGCTAAAGAAAAAATGCCTGATTTTACTATTCAATTATATCTACCACATTTTTACTTGCAAATTGAGTCAGCTGAATTCAACATTCCAGCAAGGTGGAATTTAATTTACTACTTTGTTTATTTTGTTATAAAGACTCTTCTGATGCAGCTAATAATTAATTGATTAATTTCAGATGTTCCCACTTTCTTAGTCTCTGAATTACACTTAATCTAATTGTTTAATAATCTGTCCAGTCATGCATGGGAAGTTAATATTCAACTGCATTAGGAGAATCTGTCTGTGTACTTTATAATGTAGCTTACTTACAGAGGAAAGCTGTTAAAATTTCTAAACATTAAATGCCTTTATTTAACCATCTGACCACACTTGTTACCATATAAATACTACCAACATTTTACCCTATTTGATCATGACTTCCAGATGCATATATCCAAAGGGATTTACCAGGGAGGTGGTTATGTAAGGTACATACATAACAACTTCATCTCTTCAAGATTTTATGAATTTCTGCAGAAATTAATTTTTAATTGACTACTGCTGGGTGGAGTATTCTCTTTACCTAGCACTCTTGGAAATTCATGAAAGAGAATAAACTCACTTGCTGCACCGTTATACTAAGAAGTTTAATTAACAGAAAATAATACATAACATATAGATCTGGTATTAAGTGTCTGGATCTTTATTACCTCTCTACTGGAAGACTATTAAAATCTCCTAACATTTCCTCCACCTCTGGTGACTCTTCTCCATGCCCTGACATAGCAGTCACATTCATCTTTTAAAGCACAGCCCCTTTGGTGCCTCCTTTTTGTTGAGGATATTAAATAAAATGATATTAAATAAAATTCTAATTAAGCGTTTAGATGTTGAGAAACCCTGTGGAAAATTTACTCCACAAAACCCATTTCTCTCATCACCTAAATCGTATTTTCCTCTGCATTTTTTTTTTTTGCTTTTGCTCTGTTTCATAATTTTTTTTTTTTTTTGTATTTGCCCTCTTTTTGTAGAACTCTACTAAAGAAGCCAACTTCATTTCTCTCTAAAGCCCAGAGTGGACAAAACTTCATTAGAGAAAGCTCTTCTACTCTTTACTTCACACAATGTTGACAAGCTGTGAAGGAAGCAGAAAGCCTGCCCTACCTCTTACCACCTGTCTTAAGGATCCAAGTTGTAATCAGTTACAGTGACTACTGTCTCCAAGCATCTTTAGGTCAAGCCACCATGAAGACTCTCACTAATTTTCTACCTTCACTAATAATCCCATGCACACATGTCAACTCTAAGAATTTTCCTAGAGGTTACCACATGTCTACTTTTCAAATTACTCAGGGAAGGCTTTCCATTCTCCATTGCTAACTTCTTTACGAAACAGAGACTTACTTGTTCATTCAGCTCTCCAGCTTGCTCTTTGCACTATGTATTCTTCCCTGTGTGTATGCATAGAGAGATACAGACATATAAAATACATATGAAAATACATATAAATATACAGCAGCAGGCAACAAGTTTTATTTTAATACCATAATTTAATTCATTAGCATATTTACATGAAATTTAAAGTAGACAAAGATTAGTTTCATTTCATCTCTTATCTCCTTACTTCTTTTTATACCAGAAGATCTTCATTAAGATTTAGAGTCATTTCTTCCTCCTATGACTCAGAATGAGGCATCTCATGTAGAGTATTTCTTAATAGCACCTCATGTCATTCTTCACCTTAATTCAACTGAGCAACACTTTACAAAGATTCTATCTTGAAAGATATGTGTGAGTGTATCTTTAAAAAGAATAATATTCATAGGACTTCTTGGAGATGGCTGTTTTTTTATGGAAGGGGATTGTAATTTGTAGCATGACTGACAAAAGTTTGATTAGTAAAAACTCAACACAACTTCATGTCAACACAACAAAGTATGGGCTGGGCACAGAATATACAAAATAGGCAGTCTTCTTTATATTTAGGAGAAAAAAAAAAAGATGGGAGCGACTAAATCAATGATTTTGTAGCTATCCAAAGGACACAAATAATAGCTTAGATAAGTACTACTCAAACAGTAGCCTAAAGTAAACTCTACTGAAAAGGTTTGATGCCATAGCCTTGAATTTAAGTCCCAACTTTACTACTTTTAGGCTGTGTGATTTTCAGCAAGTTACTTAACTTGCTTAGTTTTAATTTCCTTTTTTATCAAAAAGTACACCCCATTTATAATATTTTTTTAGTCTGGATTAAAGAAAGTGTTTATGACATTGGTTTTCAAACTAGATTTTATTTAACTTTTGGGTCCAATAGGAGTAGTTAGTAATCCTACAAAAATTAAACTTACATTTTGTTTTATAATATGTTTTATATTAGAATAATAATAACATCAATAATAATGATGATGATAATTATAAACCACATATATGTAAAATGATGCATTAAAATTAATCCATATGAGTAATGAAATATTTTTTCTCAATTACTACAACAAACAAACAACTATAATAAAAGTAGAGCAGAAATGGTGTCCAAGTAACCTAATGTTTTACTTCTTACTGTTCTCCTAAAACAAGATTTGGATTTTGTTCAGAGGAAAAGAAAAAATCTATTGGAATCCTCCTTTTTTCCTCTTCTACCATTTTTCAATGGTTCTTTCATCATTTATGAACAATCTGCTAACATATTTCTCAGAGCTCCTTCATACCTTCATTCTGAAATAATACATCTCATTCTCTGGTTATAGTTATATATAGCTACATCAGGGAATTTTCTAACACTACAGTCTTGTAGCTCCTTTATTTTCTCAACTCTTTTTTATTTGTTTTTCCTTTAAGTCTTTAATTTTGAAATAATTATTGACCGCATTTCTATTATTTATACTAAACCGTTCTTTAAATCTCAATATATTCTCTATTGCCTTAGTACTTTAATGCTCTTAGAGTATTATATTACCTTTCTTACCTCATTTTGCATCTTTGCTTGGCCATTTTTCAATTTTTAACAATTTAAATAATTTTCTGTGACACTTCTTTGAATTTATTTCCTTACCATCTGGTTCTTTTTTATAATTATTTTGTCAATCTGAAGCTGTGAGCCCTCACTATTTTCTTTCTTCATTTTTGCTCTTGATCAGCAAATACTCCAGGAGAAAATTACAAAATTGGTTAATGATTTCTATTAAAAGTGATGATAAAGAATAGGGGTTGTAGATTCAAGGGCTTACATGGCTGAAAAGGTAACATAAATAATTTTACTCAACACAACATTATGAAAACAAAGTGTAAGCCTAATTATAAATAACAATGTGCTATCTGCCTAAGTGTAAGAAGAGTCATATTTTACCATGAAACTTCCTTCATGTCTATCTTTTCTACCTCAGAAGGTATCATCCTTTGTCCTAGGAGTATGACAAAGAATACTCCTACTCTCCAATTCCATCAGTTTTATTGTACTACAATTCTAGTTTTAGAATATTGTTACATTCATTATATCTTCTCACTTTTTTATAATTATTTGTTTTTATCTGAAATAGCCTTTTTCTTTGCCTGCAAAACCATTGCTAATGATTTATCTTTATCTGATAGCATCTCTTTTATGATTTTGTATTAAAAATGGTGAAAGAAAAGTTTCTGTGTGTTAAAGATATCATATCTGGTATTAAATATGATATCTGGTTATATTTATGGCACTCAAATGATACTTGCCATTATCTAACAGCCTTTTGCTGAAAATATACAGATATATTAAATGGGGATATGATGGGATTCATACGCCTGAATCCTTTAGTACTCGACAATAAAATTGATCTCTACACTTCTATGCAGGACTAAAGTACTGATTTTGATTTACTATCTTAACTAGAAATGTGGACAGTTTCAGGATTTTTCACTTTGCTCTTCCTAACATAACAGCTCTTACTCCACAGATCTAAAAATCAATGTAGGTGCTTTGCCAACTGCTAAATATATCTATCTCTATAATGCACTTGAAAGCCTTGGAAATTACAATGAAGTGGGGCTATGTTATCACTGAAATCACTGTGAAATGTATTTGCCCTAAACTTATATATATTCTGGATTTTATAAGACCTAGGGTTTATGATGGAATTATGAACCTTCTGGTTTTAGTATCAGCTGAGACCCTGTAAGGGCATTTGAAAAATCTAGATATTCCCATTTCTTCAGGGTACAGTTACTCTGGTAAATGGCCACAGGTCCCTCTGAGAAATAATTAAGTATGTATTTTTGTATATGCTACAAGGTAGAAATGAGGGTCTCCTCCATAGGACATAGACTCACCTTCAATTCATGAGCCTTAAGTCTGAGAACTGGCATAGGTCAAAAAATTAAGCAAAGGACCATGATTTTTGTATTGATAGACTGACACAACATCCATTCTGGTTCTACAAAGTGAGCAGTATCCTAATTGGCTGATTATCTATCCCACACCTAGGAATACCATTATCTACTGGCCTTTATATAGATACTTATAAGCCCAGGTGGCCTGGTTGCCACTTAAGCTTAGGGCTCTTTGTGGCAACCACAAGGTTGAGTGCTGCCACTTTCCCTGCTTTATAGGAATCCTATAATCCTCACTGACTATAGCAGCATCTCCAAAGTTAACTCTGGTCAGCAGATAACAATCACTAATGTTATTTTCAATAACGTTGGTACCCCTTCACTAGTTTATTCTTTATTGACTCAATGAGGGGGATTTGGGCTCACCAGGGAAAATAGTCAATGATATTTTTTTGGTCTAACATAATAAATCCATTCTAACATAACCACCTGCTAGTCTTCTTACCCCTTCCTCAGTACCTGGTCAACATAGTTCTGGTATCTCCAACATTCTGTAGGTTATTCATTTTGTCCAAGCTTCAAGAATCCATTCTAGTCTTATATTAGGACTAGTTTCAGGTGTACTTCTTATATATATAATAACATTTATCCTATCTCGCCTAATATTTTACCGACCTTGATATATTACCACTTAAACAAATGTTTCCTACTTTCTGCATATGTTTTAGCCAGAAAGCACAACTTCTTCATTGACTGTGGTATTTCCTCTCGTATAAGAGAGAGCATTTTCCCATTTGAGCTACACTGAGGATTGGGGCAATGAAGGTAGGTGAGAGTGATCTTGAGAAGAAAAAGTGCTATCCTGAGAAGCATCCATCTCAGAAGACATCTTTTATTGTTTCCAAGCTGAGGAAGGCTGATCTCATGTAGCAAATAGGAAGGGGGATCTACATCTTCGAGCATAGAAAATTTAACAGTATTTGAATGTTCAAGATTTTCAGAAGCAGAAATTCATTTACCACCATCCCAGGTCACAGGGGCCTACTTCTTTCTACTTACTAAAGACCCTGACTTTCACACAGGAGACCTGTCAAGAATGAGAGTTCAGGCTCCTTTGCAAGTTCTGCCATTCCTATGATTAAATCCCAAGCCTTATTTTCAGCACACTCTATCATTCAGCTACAGAGAATAGGGATAGCACTAAATATTGCCATGAGACTTTCACAGCATGTCCTGAGTAAATATTGGGCTGAATTGAAGTTGTTATTGTTTTTCTTCAAGACACTAAGACAATTAACAAAATCTAGGCAAGAACAGAATTCTTATAATTACCTTGGCACTCATAGATGTCAAATGCTAAAGATTTGGCCTAAGCCGATTCTACTTTTTCAGACAAATTATTAAAGAAAATATGGTATATATATTCAATGGAATATTATTCAGCCATAAAAAGAAGGAAATCTTGCCATTAGCAACAACAAGGATGAACCTGGAAAACACTATGCTAAATGAAACAAGCCAGACAATGAAAAGACAAATATTATATAATCTTGCTTACATGTAGAATCTAAAATATCAAACTCATAGAACTATGTTTATGAGAGTAGAACTATGTTTGCCAAGGGCTTGGCAATGTGGGAAATAAGGAGTTGTCTATTAGTGAGTATAAACTTTCAGTTACAAGATAAATAAATTTTGGAGTCTTAACGTACAGCTTTGTAAATATAGTTAATAATACTGTGTTGTACACTTGAAATTTGTTGAGAGTAAACTGTGAATGTTTTCACTACACATAGGAAAAAAATTGGTGACTATGTGAGGTGATGAATGTGTTAATTAACTTGATTGTGAAAGTCATTTCACAATGTATTCATGTATCAAATTATCACACTGTACACCTTAAATATATATATATTCATTTGTCAATTATGGCACAATGAAGCTGGAAAAAAATAAAATAAAATAAAAAGGGTAGCTTTAAGTCCCCTCTTACCCCTTTCTTTTGTAACTTTACTTTTTCCTCCAACCTTGCTATATATATTTTTCATGAGTTCCCTCAGCCTTATTATGTTATTCTCTAACCTCTCTTCCTTTTTATTTTCAAACTTTAACTATCATCTATTCATTTATATTTTAATACTCTAGATTCCAGTCCTTCATTTCCCCCTCCTACATATCTCAGTGAGAAATGCTAAAAGCAATACAAACACAATACATCCAAAATATGCCCTTTCCTTATTTCTGTCTAGGGCATACTCTCTCAATCCTCAGACTGAAAATCTTAGAATTGACATCTACCACTCACTTAACTCCATATCCAGTAAGTTTCCAATTATTTTCTACTCTGAGGTTTCTTCTTAAGTTTTCACTAGACTCTTATTTCTCACTATGTCTATTTTTCTTCATTCCCTCACTTCCTCCAATTAGGAGGATTGCAAAAGCTCTCTAATGTGTCTCTCTTTTTAATTTATATTATACAGGGCTAGCACATTGTTTTCTTCTAAAATATGTCTCTGATTCAGACACATTCTCCTAAAATGCTTTTGACGACTAACCCATAGTCATTTACATAATATAACATTTATATGACACATCCTAAATGCATGCAAAATACTTCCAGATACTGTCCTATAGTCTTTGTATTTGTTAACTTATTTGATCTTTATAATAATTATTATTTGCATTCCACAGATGAAGACATGAGGCCCAGAGAGTATAAGTAAATTGCCTTAAATTTACTTAGTAAATTTACTTAAAAATACAAACAAATCATATTTGAAAGGTACAGCCTGGTTGAAAAGTCTGTGCACTTAACCACTATACAAAAATGACTCATGGAGGCAACATAGAACAAATGAGTACAAAATAAAACTATAATATTTCAGATCCTGTATGTTTTTTCCACAATACTTTTCAGAACTAACTTCTGTTTTAAATAATTGATTTAAAATTTACTGTCCTAAATTTTTAATAAACATTATTTTATTTATGCTTCTCAATGCCCCCTAAAAGTTTTGATAAAAAGCTTTAAAATAAATTGCTTCCCTTAAACTATATTTCTCTCTTGACTGGATGACCCCCAATGATTGTTATTTTAAGATTATTTTTTGCTTTTTCTTAAGTTAAACCATTTTAATGGAAGCTATTTTAAATATTTTTGTTGTCACCATACTTTAGATTTTCATGGCAGAGCTGAAGTAGGTTCCTAAAATTAAAACAAAACAAAACAACAACAAAAAAAACAAGCTATTAACAATAAGAACTTTGAATTTACAACTATAAATTAAAAATAAAACACATTTTTGCAAAAATTGTATCAGAAATTATTACTATTAATCTAAAAACATTTTAATTACTCTTATATTTATAGAAGTTTTTGATATTAGAAGAGAAACTTGAAGATAGTTCTTTCCTTAGATTGTTCTTTCCATTAGAAATATAATGCCAGCCACAAATGCAAGCTATATTTGAAATTTGAATTTTCTAATAGTCATTAAAAAAGTAAAAATAGGTAAAACTAATTTTAAAAATTGTTAATTAATACAAATAAACAATATTAACATCATAAATGAGAGAGATTGTACATTTGCTATAAAATGTTCATATTTTCATGTGTTTACATTTATTAACAGCACATTTCAATTCTTAGTAGTCTGATTTCAAATGTTCAATAAGCACATGCGGATAGTGACTACTGTATTGGACATTGTCAGTCTTAGGCTCAACTTGGGATAATTTTCCCAAAAAGCCTCCTATTATTTAATAATCTGATATACCTAATTGAAAGTCAGAATACCAGCCTATTGCTGCCTATTTCATAGATGATAGATGATATAGATAGATAGGTAGATAGATAGATAGATGATAGATAGATAGATTAGATCATAGATAGATAGATAGATAGATAGATAGATAGATAGATAGATAGATACATAGTAGATAGACAGATAGATAGACTACTATAGTATGATATATATGCAGTATGATGTGTGTGCGTGTGTCTACATTCATCAAGAAAATATTTCTGAGCACTCATATATTGGGCTCAGGTAAATAAATTATAAATAAAATGTGCATGGACATTTCCCCCACCTGCCCCGAGAGATTTACAATCTATCTGTGGCTCTCTGAGTCTCTGTGACTGTGGATGAGTTCCCCTTGTATGTCTCAGTAACTGAGGTCATTCATTGACTCCCTACTTTTGTTATTGATTATGTGTCAATAGCATAGATTCTTTGCTGCTGGCCCAGGTTCAAATTCTTGGATTCATCTTTAGTTTATTTCTCCTTTTTTCTCCACATTTATAAATGTTTTATATTTCATAAGTTCAAATTTAAAAACTCATTCTTGTTTTTTTTTCATTCACTAAAGTACTCTTTATCCATGGTTTTCTTGCTCTCTCCTAAATACCATTAGATAATATTCCTGTCTTCTCCTTTTCCCCTAGAAAATGAAAATATTTTAATGTAAATTATGAAATCATGCATGTTTATTATAAAAATGACAATTAAAATGGAAAGGCATAGCAGCAAAATATTTCTGCCTTTCTTTGAAATTCAATTTGCTAGGCAAAGCTACCAAATTCTAAATATAAATTATTGATAATTTGTCTCTTTTATGATTCACCAAAATTTGATATTAAATTATAACAAAAAGTTAACATGCTTTGATAACACTTAGTATAATCTCAAGTTTAATAATTATTTTACTGATGTCACTTGAGGTATGATATTTAAAAAAATGGATAAATCATATTTATAGAGAAAGCTGCCCATAACAGCTAAGCCTGTAGATGGTTAAAAGCTTCATTTATTAAAAATGTGCTATAAATTTAATTAGATTAGGCACTGATACATTTGCATTATACTTATTAGTTTAATTAATGAAGCAAAAATGCTTAATGTTCAGATATTAGTTTAATATCTTTCATAATATGTCATTAATAGCAAATCAGCGGTAGAAAAATTCAGCTATTAAGACAAATATGCACTATCTCTGAATAGAAAAATAAATATAGACTGCATTAGTTTACTTTCCCTTCATAAAATAGCATGGGTATGGATGAGAAACTGCTAAAATTCAATCTCCAAAATTTTAGAAAATGGAAAAAAGCCATTCAATAAGGTATTTGTCACAATGAGTATCATTCAGAACTGAGCAAGGCAACCACTTTTTATATGACTGAAAAAAGAAAAAGACAATAACACATAATAAAAATATAATAAAATTCTACAAACCCATTTCTGGAACTAAAGATAAGAGAACATTTCCTTATGAAAAATGTGATTATCTGTGCATGCCACCAAAACATATTGATGAAAACAGAATAAAATAAGTAAATGTTGTTTGCTGAATGATTATTTCTTATCCCTCAGACTAGCTTCTCCATCATCAGATGAAATTAGTTTAGTTTGGCCTGACTTACACTTAATAGTGATCACTGATTTCATTTCTATGTGCACACAAATCATCTCTTTAACAGTATTTGTTAGAATCTTTCCCCAAAACTAATACCAAGAGTTGCAAACTCAAATGTCTAGAGACCGGGAGAATGACAGAAACAAAGGAGCAGAGGATCTTGCCTTTTTAAAGCTAACAGTGGTGACTAAGCTCTCACCAGCAGTGGAAATAAAATCTCCTGATTTCAGGTGTCAGCAAAAATTTTATAATTTTTGATTGTTCATTTATTTGTTTCATTTTAGATGTTGATAGAGCCTAATTGCTTCTGTTAGCCAAATTTATTTGCCATTTTACAATCTCTGACATATAGTTTAAACCAAGTTCTGTCATGGTCTTTTTAAACTTGGAAGACCTCCTCAAAACTTCCCCTTGCAACTCCCCTCCCCTGAATACATACATACACATAAACACAACATCATCAAGCAAAGCAGTATGAAAATAGTCAATGAAAAATATATACATATTGCATCTGACACTGATCTCTGGAAGCAATCTGTATTTGAAATTCTTTTTTGAGGATGTAAACTCTTGAGGGATAATCATTCAATTAAGAAATGAAAAATTACTTACATTTAAAAAAGGGGATAGAAAGCAATTTTTAAATATATATATATTTGGTATCTATTTTTACAAGCTCAAAACCACCAGTTAATGAATTTGTTCAAGGAATTGATTCTTCTTCACCAAGCATACAATTGTTTCATATTTACTTTACATAATTCATTATACTAGATGTTTCTCAGTGGAAAGATGAATCAAGTAAATTATATGACTGAACTCACTGGCCAATTGATTCAGTTGTTTAGTGGAGAAACAACTCTATTAATAATCTTGATGTTATACCACAAATGAACCACTTTCATTAATTTCATTGCCACAAACATCTTTCCTTTGAGCAATTTTATGTTTTGTCGTACTCTCATTATTTAGAAATCTTTAATTCTTTCTCACTCTGAGATAGAAAAACTCTCACTTCCCTCTTAAGCCATATTTTATACATCATGTTCTTGCCCTCCTGAACACAGAGAGCTTATCTTATCAGAATTTTTTGCACGTGCCTTAAGAATTCTAGCTGTGAAACAGAAAGACAGAATGGAGTTTATATAAGACAGCTTTGTTGTTGACCATCAGATATAAAGTAACTTAGACATTCAGGCTCAAAACAAGGCATTTTTAGCTTTCCATTTTGGCTGTGATCACCCTTGATTTCAACCTTTCAGCAGTGCCATTCTTTTTCTCTTATAGGGTCAGATATCTGAGTTTCACCTATGGTGACCGTAGATCATGACCTGAAATAAAAATGTTCTGACTCTGATAAAGTGTCCCTTTTAACACAATCTCAGCAACATCCATGCCCTGCCCCCCACTTCTACCCCACCAAACACATCTAATGGTACAGATTTATTTTTTGAAGGCTTAGTGTTTAATGCTTAACTTCGATCCTTTTATCAAAGGCTGCATTGCAACAATTGCTACTCCAGCTACACCATCCTTTTAATCTCCTCATGTTTTTTTCAATGATCAGTTTTGACCTTTTAAAATTATTTGTAATAACTATAAATCTCATAATGATCTGCACTCTGACAAAGTTTTTTTGTAGAGACTGTAGGAGCTTTTAGCCATTCATGTTTTTCCCTGATTTCTTTCGACTTAAGGTTGTTTGTGAGGATGATAGCTTAAGGAACTGGAGAGACCAATGTTAGTCAATCTGTAAAGTCACTTAAACAGTAATCTGGACATTGTGGTGTCAATTTTTCTAAACTTCACTAACCAGCCCACCTGTGGTAGCCAAAGCCATCTGCCCAAGAATCCTCATCCAGGGAATTATAGATGGAGCTCTTAATTTAGTTGTAAAGGTGCTCAGTCAGAGTTTTTTAAATAAATACTAATGTTTATTCATTTTCTGTCAATGAATGTTTTCACTACATTAAATGGTAATAGTGAAACCCAAATCAAATGCATGTTTTCTTCTTTACTTCTTGATGTACTAAATATTGTGATTAAAGACAATTGGAAAACCAAAGCTTAACATATTTAAAATTATAAACTAGCAACCTGTTTTTCAAGGTACTTTTTTTTTACTGCATATTTGCATTATGCAAAAATATGCACATTCTCTATTTCAGCTACATAAAAGCACCGGTGGCAGAAAGATGTTATTTGCAATAATGTTGGTGAGATTCAAAGTTGTGTGGGTGCATAGAATGATGCTAATTTGGTGAATGCAAACATAACCCACTGCCCAAACCATTAAGATTCATGGTTTGAGTACAAAGTAAAGTGGTCTCAATACATGTAGCATCAGAAAAAAATATATAGCTTTTTCCTGCACTACATTAGTTGATTTCCAAAATATGCATTACGATTTCATTACCGCAATGCTTTCTTCGACTTTAAATATCAGGTTGGCCATGACAGAAGAAAAATATCAACTCAGCTCTATAAGTGAACAGCGTGAATATTTTAAAGTTTGTATTTTCCTTAGGGAATAATGTCAATACTTGATAGACTAGGAACCCTTTAAAGAATTTAGTAACCTTTTCATATTTCAGTTAGAAATCCCAAGGTATTATATTTCTACTTTTGTAATTTATAGCAGTCAGAGTCTGATAATCATGACACTAGAAACAAAGGACAAAGTAAAAATAAAATGTGACCCCCTCCTAGGAAACAAATATTAAGCTGATATTTATGTTTCATGTTGAGCTCTCCATTTTGTGATGACTTACAGTAAATGCTGCACATACTTTATACTTTGATATCAATAATGTTCAATTTAGCACTTTAGTGTTTATTCCTATGATTATTCTTTTTTGTGTGTGTGAAATTGCTATTGTTCATGATAGTCTCAACAAATATTTAAAATTTCCCTGAGGGCAGAGTTTCACATAATTCATTTATATATCCTTGCAGAACCCAACACATCTCTGGTCAAAGAGTGTTTAACATGAATTTATTTAATGAATTTTGTTGAAAAATTGAATAATTTATTAATTTATTTCCTAAATCTATAATGTTATTACTATGTATAAGGCACTATACTAAAGGTGTTTTTATCTCCTTAAGAATACAAAATACTTTTTTACAGTTGGCTTCACAATATTCCTTTGAAATAAGAAATTCCCAGATGAAGACTTTCAACTGATGATTATTTGTAATGTAAATTCTTTTGAACACTGATTTTTTAATCTCATAGTAGTCTTTTTTAGACATGTTTTTAAAATACATATGCTCTATTTTCAAGATATTCATAGCTTAATTGAAATTTATTTTAAACTACTGTTACCCAATTTATTGCAATAATCAATCAATGTTTAACTTTAAGGATAAAAATGCATTTCCAAAATGAGTTTAAGACAGTATCAATTTAATTGGCTGACTTTCATGATGACATTGTGTTTTTGTACCCAAAAGCCCAGTTAATCTTCTAGGTTCAAAAATATACTTTCTTTCTAGATAAGTTATTTCATTTATCAATTATCTACCCAATCTCTGATTTATATGGGATACATATTGCCTACCTATACAATGTCTTATATGCTTATTATGATAGTGGTGGTGCTGGTAGTACATTAACATTCTTCACTAGCTGTAGCTTCCTCTAGTAGAGACAACTAAACTGAACTTCTAGTACATCCCTAACTTTGATTACAAATTAATTACAAACTGATTTCCTATCAGGTGGTTGTTTCACAGAATACAATTATTAACAGTGTGTATATGTGTGTGCACACGTACACATGTATGTTTGTAGAAGCCTCCTCTCTGAGACTTTTTCAAGTTTTTCTCACTTTCTGTCAACTGACATTTGTGGGATAGGTTTATCACAGATGCCTTTGGGATTTGAGTCAAGGGCACATGGTCACATCTCAGGAGGCCAATGTTGCAATCAAGATGAAACTGATTACAAAATTTATCATTCAGAGATGACTGTTGCCAGAAATCAGATATCAAAGTATGAGTATGGTTTCTAAATCAAACTCCTGAAATTCTCATGGTCTTTGAAGGAAGAGTAGTAGAGGGAAGAGGGGTTGTGAGAATGAAAAGTGGATTTTTGGAAACAAACAGGTGCAAATGGATCAGATAATTACCCAACGAATACTATGAGGCACTGAGGCACAAGTGATGTACTATAGTCCTCAACTGGACCACTGGTTCTCTAAAAGACAGAGCAGCACATTACAATATTTCTTCTTGTCTCCCTTTTCTTTAGCTGCTCCAAAGTCAGTCCTAAGCCACCTAGATTTATCAGAAAGTTTAGAAAATTACTCAACATTGTCCCCAATTTTTTCTAAAGTTGAATTCAAATACCAGTTTATTTTTAAAAATGATTACATGGAATCACCATTTTCTTCTATTAACAAATTATATTAGTGAATCAGGAAAATCAGGACATATCTAAATATCCGTTCATTCATTCAAAAAGTTTATGTGACATTAAAGGATTAGGCAAGGTTCAGACTTGAACATTTACTGGTGAGAACATATTACAGTTGATCCTTGAACAACAAAAGGGTTAGGGGAACCAATCCCCATGCAGTTAAAAATCCCTAAAAAATTTTAGACTCCCCCAAAACTTAACTACTAGTACCCCACTTTTGGCCAAAAGCCTTACTAATAATATAAAGTCTATTAACACATATTTTGTATTTTATATGTATTATATACTGCATTCTTACAATAAGTAAGCTAGAGAAAACACGTTATTAAGAAAATCATAAGAAAGAGAAACATACACAGTATTTCTTGAAAAAATTTATGCAAACTGTACGTGCGTAGTTCAAAACCATGATGTTCAAGGGGCAACTGCACTTCCATTAGTGACTCAGGTTACAAGTGGTATAGGCCAGTAAGCATTTCAATTCCTGGATAAAAATTATGAAATATATTTGTGAATTATGCAAATCAATCATAGTACCTTCTGTATCTCAAACACCACTTATTTGTTCATTCACTTATTCATTAAATATGTGTTAATTGTCTAATAAGTACATGTGTTTAAAGTCACTTAGAGAACTTAGTTCAGGATGGCTCATGCAGAGTCTACTGAAGGAACTGATGTGGCCCAGTGCAAAACTCAGCATTTTTTCTTGGAAATTAGAACAGGAAAACAGAAAAAAGTCAGTAAGCAACAATTATTGAATTTTAACCAAATTATATATGTACATTGAATGCAGAAAAGGGCACGTATTTTTGGTTCATAATTACATGTTACTTCTATTTTGGAACATCATATCAATGCCTGTGCACTTAGAGTCTGAGTTCACAGTTCCTTTGGAATCACTCTTCATTACAGGCATTAATACATGGTGACATGGTGACACACTGTTATAATGCAAGCTCTTGGATTTTATCTATTTATCATTCTTAAGAGGACAGTATAGATTTAAGGAATTTCCTGCTTTATTAAATATAGTATAGTTTTTTTTTTTCTCCTGAAACTCAAAAAGCATCTTTTGAAACCCATTTAGAAAATCTAATACATATAGATTCAGTGACCAAGTGTCAGGAGTTCATAACACAAAAATTAGATTTTTTTATCATGATTTATTCTTGAGATTGAAATTTCAGTAGAAATATATTATTATTATTTGGCTTGAATTGATTACCTTTTGCAAACTCAGTAATTCTTTGTCTTTTAATATTATATCAAGGGGTAATATTTTCAAGGCATCTCCAAATTCAAGATCGAATATAAGCATTGTTTCTTTATCTTAGCAAATGATATAACTTAGGCAACAATTAATGAATAGCTTTTTTCTCATTTTGGCTAAAATCACCCACACAAATGTAGCTAAAATGTTGTTTTCTCTTTTTTTGTGTGTCATTTTGAATTTCCATAAGATTTTAAGTCCATGAGATTCCTTTAAGATCTCACTCTCTATGAACATCCCTTACCTTACCTACTGGAGTGTTCTTGGTATCCAAAAGATTTTAACAATATTCAGAAATAAAATAAGTTCCTCATACAATTTCCAACACCATGTTAAAATATAGGATCAGATCATTGTAAAAATAATATAGTCCTGTGCCCACCAATATATTAGCCACTAGCTTATATGACTATTTAAATTTAGTAAAAATTAAATAAAATAAAAAATACTTTCCTAGTTACAATAACACATTTCAAATGCTCAATAACTACATATATAGTTGCTATTTGAGCAGGACATATTCTAGAACAGGGATTCCCAGCCCCCAGGCCATGGACTGGTAGAGGTCTGTGACCTGTTAGGAACCTGGCTGCACAGCAGGAGGTCAGCAGCAGTTGAGGAGAGCAAAGTCTCATCTGTATTTGCACCTGCTCCCCAGCTGGAGCATCACTGCCTCACCACCTCAGATCATCAGGCATTAGATACTAATAGAAGCACCGGTTCCTGGTGCCAAACTTTATAGACTGCTGTTCTAGTACATTTGCTTTTACAGAAAGTTCTTTTGCTCAATTCTGACCTAGACAGGCCCACACATTTATAATTAGGGAGACAAAGATTTGCTTTAAATGATTAGCACAAGTTGTTCAGCTAGACTGATGGAGAGCCAGGCAGAATTGACATCTTCTGAAGCCTGAATCAAAGTCATTCTGCTATACACTGATCTAAACCATTTTCAAAAGCAGTTCATACACACACACACACACACACACACACACACACACACACACACACCCTTCAAAACATTAAGTCTTCCTTCTCTGGTTTACAGGTGATAAGAACTACAGATGGCAGATTAGAGAGGAGTTTCAGACTGTGTTCATGTTAGTGAATCAGGAATACCAAAAAAGCCAAGGAAAGTGCAACTTTTCTTCTAGAATACTCTGGTGGGATGGGGCACTGTTGACCAGCATTAACCACAGAGGGCAGAAAAAAAACAAAGAATATATGATTGATATTGTTAATAAATGTCAGCTTTTGGTACTCTGGTTTTTTACAGGAAATTATTTTGTTATAAATTCACATAAGAAGGTCCTTCATTACTTAATATGTTTGTAACAATCTTTAATTTTTTAATTAATAGTGAACATACAGAAAGATTGTAAGAATAATTCTAAGAACTCTTGCATATTCTTCACCCAAACAGTTTTTTTTTTTTTCCTGGCTTTTTCTCTCTCATCTATACCTCTTTTCTCTCTCTGTCCCTCTCTTTTTTTCTCTTCTCTTTTCCTTCCCTTCTTCCCTCTTTTGTAATTTTTTCATTTGAAAAGATCGCATAAACATTCCTCTTTAGCCCTGAATACTTCAGTCTGTAACATTATATTATATAATCACAGAACTTTCAAAATCAGCAAAAATGAACTTTGAAACTAATAATTTTGACTATATTCTAGCATTTATTTTTACACAATAGATTGAATAAACTCACCATATGAACAAAAGAAAGATATTCTTTCAAAATCTTAACTCAATATAGGTCTTGTTTATATGAAGTATTTGCTGAAATTTTCCAGGACTTCATCATCATACTTGTCATATTTTAGGAGTAATCTTCAGGATAAGCAAATGTTTAGAAGTGCTAGTCATTAACATATTCAATATTCTTCTCCAAGGTCAATTAACATATGTATCAGCCTTCCATAATTCCATCAGAATAAGACCTTGGGCATTTAGGAATTAACTGATCCCATCCTCTAATTAAAAGAGTTTTAAGTTTCCAAATCTTTTTTCAGTCTCTTCTTTTTTGTTTGCATAGTTTAAAATTTTGTTAAATTTTTAGAAAATGTGAAACTGAACATCAAAACAAGATATGTAAAAGAAACCATCCTATCACTTGGGAATTATCATGCAGTGTGTCTCCATTTCTTCGATATATTTTAATTTTTTTTAAATTAGACATTGATTTTACTTCTCTAACATGCACATCAAGTAGGCCATTCATATCGATTGGACCCTAATATTCTGGTTTTCTACTGTGTGTACTTCAGCCACCGTTAGACAAAGCACAGATCCTCCTATTTTGGAAACGGTGCTTAAAATCTCTATCAGTAAGTTTGCAAATACTCTGCCAAGTTTATGTTCAGGGAAATTGACAAACTCATTCAGGCTTATGTACTTAACTGTATTTAGATTGTATAGTATGCCTGCCCATAATTTAGAAATTACTGTTATTTATACTCTTATAAATTTATTGTGAAAAAATAGAATTAAATATATGTCCTAAATGATGAAATTAATATTTAAGAACATTAACTCAGCATTCTTTTACTTAAAAAAAAAATCATTACACTCAAACTGTTTATGCTTCTGGCCTTTTGGAAATACTGGACATATCTACATTCAATGTTTTGTGATTTGGGCATTGCCAGAGCATAAGCATGCATTTCAGTGATGAACATTCTGTGATCTATAAATAAAGTTCATTTTGTACCCAGGGGAAAATGAGTTAGGTAGCTTAAATCCAGCAGTTCTTTGTTTATAAACTACCTCCTAACAACAACAACAAAAAAAATTCTTTTTAAATTGTAGCAACACACATACCTATTGTAAACTGATAAATAAATATAGCTTTTTTTCCCCTTAACTTTTTGAAAAAAGCCTGTCCAGACTTCAAATTCTGCTTTGTCTTCCCTGCAATGGAAGTGTCGCGTTGTGTACAGTCCCCATGGAGGCACTCTGAAACCTTTTTGTGGAAATTGGCTAGAGGGGAATAAAACAAAAAACTGCTAGGTGCCCAGTTTTGAAATTTGGGTGAAGATTTTGTTCCCAACTCCAAACAGTACCAAACAGTAGCAGAGAAATTCATAATGAAAACAAACTCAGAGGGATATTGGTCTGAGTCATCTTGCTGATTCTGCCCAAGAGTCTCATTTCTATACATTCATTTCAGTTACATCTCACAGTTCATTTTCAACATTTGTAAAGCCTTCTCCCTCATATAGACTGCTTTGGAAAGTAGCTATAATCTACCTATGAGAAATGATTCTCATGCAAGGTGAGTACTTGTGTGTATGACAATGATGGCAATGCCTCTGGTCAAACTTTCTCTGAATTCCCCCCAAATCTGTCTGAATTACCAACGGTGAGCAGCATGTATTTGGCTTCTTGAGCACTGTTAGACCCTAAAAATATAAAGATCGAAAGGATTTAAGAGTTTATCTAATCTAATTCCTCCAGTAAGATTTTAAGCACTTTTAGGACCATAGTGCCTTATTTGTCCTTTTAATATTAGCAGCTAGTACTGTGCCTAATGTACAGCAGGTACTTAAAAGCACTGGTGTTCAGGGATATAAACCAACATTTTTACTGATTTTATTTAAAAAAAATGAGATCCAGAGAAGTGGAGCAATTTTTTCATTGTCACATTGCATGTTAATAAAAGAACAAAGAATTAGAAATAAACACACCAGTATTATTTGTAATGCAAATCAGTTCCACTGTACAACAGTGTCTTAAACACAAGCAATGGCTATAATCGCCGCCCTCTTGCAATTCGACAATTATTGCTAAGTATCATTGTTCTAAGAGTAAATAGTCTTTTTACTTCAAAAATGTAGAAGTGTGTTGGAAATAGCACCGGATTTGGAGTCAAAATTCAAGTTTAGGGATTTACCCATTAATAGCTATGTGAGCCTCAACTTCTCCATCCACAAAATAAAAATAAAAATTCAGGCAACAGAAACTGTCTGAAAACTGTTTTTCTCATGTGATCTTAGATGTCCTATTTACTTGAGCACTAGAGTGCTCAAAAATCATCTACTAAAGAGAAAATTACAATTTTTATTACAAACATGGTTACTAATAAGGAAATTATTATTTTAATATTATATATTTAATATAGCATATAATATGTAATGTAATAAAGGAGTCAAAAGGAACTGTTAGGCTTATAAACAAAAAATCTTTGCTAAAAGTTTGAAATATAGGTTAACATATGGCTAGATATTGGCACACAGGCAATGTCAAATAAGAATACTTAACACTAAATAAGAACCACCTCCAGAGTTTTTTCGGCCTCTCTCCTTTTACATTTCACCCCAGGTGGCCAGATTCACCTTGCTTGGTTACCTCCCCAGGGCCAGAACCTGTGAGCCAGGAGAATATTACATGCTGTCTTCTCAGAGCAAAAGCTCCTGATGTGAGACAAATTAACATAGCACCAGGAGCCATTTAACAAATTACCTGTTCCAGTGCCTATATTGGCACCTTGGTACCCCCTAAAGCTCAATGTTCACATCAATTAGATGAGCAACTCAGTCCCAGAGGTTGTTCTCTTCATGTAGACTTTGGCTGTGAACTTACCTTTAGAACCAAAAAATGAGCAGACCCAAGATGCGCAGATGAATTGTAGAGACAATTTCTTTGGGGGATTAAAATCATATATCTTAGAAACTCTCTAGCTGTTTTTCAGTTGGGCTGTTTCCAGCTGTTTGTACCATTGCTACTTTTTAAATATCTATAATATGCTGAGTATATATATAGTATCATATATATATATATGATACTGAGTATATATACACTGAGTGTGTGTATTTATATATATTCACAATGTGCTTCTAGACTCTTTAATATTTTTTTCTAATATGAATAATAAAGAACTGTAAAATAACATTTGCTTTAAAGATCCCCAGTGCTTTTTCTCTTTTCTATACTTTTGGTGACCTCTAATTTCTTTTCTAACCCTGTGTCTGATTGACCTAGTTATTCAACTGCAAATGGAGAAGAAATTTCTTATAATGAGAATTCTAAAGAAAGAACTAAAATAGGCAAACTAGAAATAAAAAGAGAAAAGAGAAAAAGAGGGGGTTTGAAGCATCTAAAAATATTTCTCAGGAGGTGTATAGAAAAATAAATACTTTTACTAAAATTTTGGTTATTTTATTACACCATGGAGTGTTTTATAGGGGGAAAAAAGTCATGACATGGAATTTTCTATAAATACAGCACTTTTCTTCAGCATTTCAAAGGGTATTTTTTCATTCAGTATGCAGTTGATCCTTTCACAGTTTTTATAATGAGACCTGAAATGATAAAAGAAATCTGCAACTTTCCCCTTATTAATTTGTGGGAAGATGGGGAAGGATGAATTTGGATGGAAGACAGGGAAAGTAACTGATACCCTTCTGTGCCCAGTAACTTCCTCTAGATCAGGGGAGAAATCATTGCAATTACAGACATCTTGACACCTTGAATAACTTGAGACCAGCGAGGAGCACAATAAACAAGGGCTGTAACAGTGAGGTTCCAGCAAACTTCTTAACTCTGAGGTGATAGAAGAAAGACTTCCTTCCATACAACAATCAGGTGTTTAGTGTCCTTATAATGACTTCCTCTAGTTTTTTCTCCTCTCCTCTCAAGCGGTTCTTGTTCCTGGAGCAAAGGATAAGATGCATCTCAGAGGACATAAGTGAATTAAGCAGACACAGAAAAATATAAAAGCCTCACAAATACCCAACAGCAAAATAGATAAAGATATTTCAAGGCAAGTATATACTCTTGAAAGAGTGATTGCGCATTGGCCTGATGATGGAAGGGAGAACACATAATTTCTGGAATTGTACAGTGTTTGTATGGAGAAAACTGTGAGGAAACAAAAGAGAGGAAAAACAGAAAGAGTGAAAAGTTACAAAACGTTGCTCCTTTTTTAGAATTCTGACAAACTCTCTGCCCTCACACACTTCATTGTCACCAGCATCGTGAATCGTGTCAACCCTGTTAATGTACTTTCCTTCCAAAGCTTTATTTGTGGCTAAGGTGACATTGGGCTCAAATGTAAGTCTGATACTCAGATCAAGTTTTATTTTCCAGTTTTAAGGGGATGGATTTAACCTTAAGGGAGTAGATTATTTCTTGATCATTCAATGTCCAACACTTTTCTACGTCAACCTATGTCAAGGTCATAGTCTTGAATATAGAAACTAAATATATATATATATATATATATATATATATATATATATATATATATATATATAATGAAAATAACGTATCTTATGATATTTCATGTGAATGGCTTTGTGCTATTTTCTGATTCTATAACTGAGTCAATAATTTTTCTATACAATTGGATGTGGGGTTGAATATAAGAAGTTTACTGAACTCTAACAGGGCATTTTAATTACTTTTGTGATTTATTACTTACTGGGAATATTCCTGAGAGTCAGCAGAGTTGCTTACCAAAGCTATGAGAAATTGCTGGTTGTGAGTTACAGGTGAGCACCATTAATCATTTTGGGGTTTTGTCAGTGTGGGTTTTCACCCCATGAAGCTTCTACCCCAGACAGGAAGCTTTAATATGCTATCCCTGCACTACATCACTATTTCTTCAGATCAGAGACTATGGATATCTTTATATAACTCTCTCACACTTGCTACATTTTGGAAATAATAAATATTGTTATATGGGACTAATATGACTAAAAGACAATAAAATTTGAATAGACTTTTATTAATTAATTTATTCAATGAATAAGTTTTATTGTTAGCGCTTACACTTTTTAGTGCACTACTGTAGGTACTTGGGCCACAATAGTAAATAAAATCTGTATTCAGTCTCATGGAGCTTACATTCTAGTGGTAAGGGATAGAAATAAACATATGTATAAAATCCATCAGGTAGTAATAATTAGAAAGAAAATAAAAATGAGGAACACTTTTGTATGGAGTGGTCAGGATAGGTTTCTTTATAAAGGGGATATTTATGCAGAGCTCTACAGAAACTGAGGAAGAGACAGTGAATGAATGTGGGGAAGAGCTTGCTAACCAAGTTATTAAATACACAAAGAGTCTGAGGTGAGTGCATTTAAGATCAAACAAGGAGGATGATGTCTGGAGGAGAGTGATAAGAAAAGTTTTCAAAAAGTTAACTGGATGACAGCCACTCTAGCAGGTGCAAGGTGGTATCTCATTGTGGTTTTGCTTTGCATTTCTCTGATAGCTATTGAAGTTGAGCATCTTTTCATATGTCTGTTGGCCATATGTATGTCTTCTTGGGAGAACTGTCTATTCAAGTCCTCTGCCCATTTTTTAATTGGATTTTTTTAAATTGTTGAGTTGTAAGAGTTTGTATATTTTGGATATTAGGCCCTTATAGAGGCATTGCTTGCAAATATCTTCTCTCAGTTGCTAGCCTCTTTGTCTTGTTGCTGGTTTATTTTGCTGTTCAGAAGCTTTTCAGTTTGATATAGTCCCATTAATTCATTTTTGCTTTTATTTCACTTGCTTTTGAGGTCAAATTCATAAAACTCTCTCTAAATTCAAGGTCCAAGATTTTAGTACCTATTTTTTTCTATGCAATGTATTGTTCCAAGTCTTATGTTTAGGTTTTTGATCCATTTCGAGTTAATTTTGGTGCCAGGTGACAGATAGCAGTCTAGTTTCATTCTTTTGCATGTGGCTTTCCCATTTTCCCAGTACCTTTTATTGAAGAGGTTTTTTTTCTCCATTGTATGTTTTTGGTTCCTTGGTCAAAAACTGATATAGTCACTATGAAAATAGTATGGAAATTCCTTGAAAAATTAAGAATAAAATTACCATATGACCCAGCAATTCCTCTACTGGGTATTTACTCCAAAATTTTGAAAACTTTTATCTGTAAAGATATATTTACCCTAATATTCACTGCAACATTATTTACAGTGGCCAAGGCATAGAAACAACCAAAGTGCTCTTTGATAGATGATTGGATAAAGAAGATGTGATATATATATATCACATCTTCTTTATCCAATGGAATATCACTCAGCTAAAAGAAAAAATGAAATACTGACAAAATGTAGCAACATAGATGGATTTTGACGTTATCGTGCTAAGCGACATAAGTCAGACAGAAAGTTGAGAACCATATGATTTCACTCATATATGAGATATAAAACTGAAAGCAAGAAATTAACAAGACAAATAAACAAAGACTCATGGACATGGGCAACAGTTTAGTGATTACTAGAGAGAAGCAGGGGAGGGGAGAGGTAGGTAAGGATAAGGGAGTCAAATATATGGTGATGAAAGGAAATTTAACATCAGATGGTGAACACACAATGCAATACACATATGACATATTATTGAATCGTACACTTGAAACCTATATCATTTTTTAACTAATATCACCCCAATAACTTTAATAAAATTAAATTTAAAAAGAAAATGAAGTAACCTGGAAGCTGAAGCATACAGGGATACCATCATAGACAGTTGAAGTTTTGAAAAAGAAGTGAAATGATCTGTATATTGTATTAGCATCACACTATTTGAAGTGGGAAGAAGAGATAATGCAGGATGAGGATGGATTTAGGGAAACTATTTTGGGAGGCTACTGCTGTTAACAATGAGAAGAATGAAAGTGATGAAAAGGGCCACATTTGTGTATAATTTGAAGACACATTCAAAGGTCAGCCTCAAGTGAGAGAAGGAGAGTAGCCGTGTATGATATCAAGGTTTGTAGCCAGATCTAATGGTAGAATGGAGATCCACCTAGTGAGATAGTCGACCAGAAAGATAAGGAACAGATTTAATACATTTTCCATTAAAAGTTTATTTTTATTTAAGCCTCTTTTTAGACAGCTATGTGGAGATGTCAAATTTATAGTTGGATACATAGGCCTAGATTTCATTAAAGAAGTCTAGAGTGGAGAAAAAAAAAAAAAACACACTTTGGCAATTATCAGTTAGAAATAATATTTAAAGCCACTGATCTGGATGAGATTGGTTAGAGGGTATAGAGAAAGAAGACAAGAGTTAGCTAGACCAAGGCCTGTGGTACTCCTATATTTAGAGTCTAGGATAAAGAGAAAGAAAAGAGAATCAAAAAAAGGAAAACAAACAAAATGGAAAAAAAAAAATTGGCAGAGGAAGAAGTGAACAAGAACTTTTGTGTGAACAAATCACCAACATCACAAATGTGCTGTCAACAGATTTGATAACATAGATGTCATTGATGATGTTGACCAAATTCAAAGCATTCTCTCCATCATTTAACTCAAGAAGCAATCATCCATATATACTTTATTTTCTATTTAGGCCCCAAAACACTTTTTTTAGAAAAATTAGTATCTGAAATAGCTAAAACCAACATAAAAATAAAATTACACACTACAATTAAAATGGACACTAGAAGAAGAAATAATAGTAAATCAACATCTTTGTCTCTTTTACAGATTTTAATTTTACAATTATATAAGAAGATGAGGCTTCCCCTCCTCCCAGTTTTTTTTTTTTTTGAGGGAAACATATTCATTCATAAGCAAATTAATTTTCAATTTAATTGAATTTGTGCCAGATCTAAGCAATTGAGTCAGCCATTCAAGAAACTAATTTGGATGGTTGACCATTCAAAGGAGTTATTTTTGACCAACTGCATCCAGTGTTGCTCAGTTGAGGAATGTTCTTTTTTCTCTTGTAGTGATGATGGTTGTTTAAATATATTTTATTTTTCATTTTCTGCTTAATGAATACAAAATATAGTTTAATTTTCTAGTTATAATCTAGAATATGTTTTTAATTACTGCAGCTATTTTGGTATGTGGATGACATCCACTATCTTACTTGGACTCTTTTTTTTTTTTTTTTTAAGGTGAGGCAACCCTTGGTTGACCTCATAGACTGCAAGGACCTTGTCATCTTACAATCCATTATTTATTTTTTATTTTTTATTTTTTATGCCTACAGCACCTGGTCCTCCTAGGTGGTCTCCCATCCAAGTACTAACCAGACCCGACCGTGCTTAGCTTCTGAGATCAGACAGGGTCGGGCTTGTTCAGGGTGGCATGGCCGTAGACTTACTTGCACTTTTTTATGCATTTGCTTTTATGTATCCCAGTAGAGAATAGTCATAGTACTTTGTGGTGCTCAATAAATGTCTATAGAATGAATAAATGAACGATTCAATGAGCATATTTTCCATTGTCTATTCCCTAAATTTTGGGTAGACAAAACAGTAGTATCTGCCTATTCAATTTTGATACTAAAAAAAGTATTTGAGTAAAACAAATATTTTGACTACATTTTTTTACCAGAAAATAAAATATTAAATCTCTGATGCCAAAATTTTATTTAAAAATTAGTTATGTGAACATTCAGAGTATTGCCTAAAATATATGAAATTTCATGTTTGACTAGGTTTTATCATTGCTATTATTGAATGTATCCTATAATTTCTTAAGACTCCACCCATGCTCTTCAGAAATTCTTTTCTAATCTACTCTAAATCCCAATTTACCATCCTTTCTATTTCCCCTTTCAACAGAATCCATCATGCCCTATATTTGCCTGTATTATTGCACCTAAATTACTTTTTAAACAATCTATTATTTTGTTTGTAACCCAGACAGCACTTTATGTTCTTTGAAGTTGGGACCATGACTCAAACATTGTATTATCAATCCTGAGCAATGTATCTGCCATGTGTTAGTTATTCAGTAAATATTGATGGATAATAAATGAGTTAAAGGAAGAGCCTTACAGATTTACCATCTTATATTTGGTACATGTTACAAGAACCATTGTGACACACATTATTTAATGTTTGTTTTATGAGAATCCATGATATAAATTAAGTTTGATTCATATAGTCAGAAAAAGTATACAAAAAGATTAACAATAAACTTTCCATGAAACTTGGTTTTTTGGTTTTTCTTTAGGCATTTTTCATTCTATTAGTACTTATATTTCAATCTTTGCTTTCATTACGGGAGTACAAAACTGAATACTTAGCATACTCCTAACATCTTAAGAAATTGTGGCATACATTGGCTTTATTTTCATATGTATGTCTACAATACCATAAAATTTGAATATGGACTCAAAAATATTAATCATTGACCAAAATGAAAGAATTAAATAAAGCACAGTGTTTAGGTAATCATCCAACTGGGAAGAAAAGAAAGTGGAATGATTAATTATCAGTTTAATTTCTTTCAGGAACCCTTCTAAGGCAAACCAGGTAAACTCTGGGTCTACTTTTAAAAAGTGATTGTATTTTCCAACAATTGTAGATGCACGAATGCACGCACGTGCACACAGCACGCACACCACACACACACACACACACACCCCAAAAGCAATCGTTTAAAGTGAGTTAATATCCTATACGGCTAGGGTAGTTAACATTATCCATGATTGCAGCTGAGTGAATTGAGCATGTTTACTGCATGTGCTATCTTAGGTTTTTGGCTGTTTTTCTCTTTTGAGACAGCACAGGGCTGTGCTTGTCCTAAAAGCTTGAGGCAAACTGATTTGTGAATGTGAGCATGTGCATTTTGGGGAAAAGCAGAGAGAGACAATGAGAGTCATTTCTGTCACAGTGCTTTTCTTTGCTAAATTATGATTATGCAATGTAATTCATTAGTTTCTTCTTCTGTATGTGTGCACCCATTGCCAAATATCCTCCAAGTGCATGAACAACAACAACAAACATGCAGTGAAAGGCAATATTAAGAAAGAAAACTATTATTGTAGCATTACAACAAGCTCAATACGTGAACAGTGGCTTGCAACTTTCACAATACTGCCCCTTTGAGAGAGACAAATTTAAAATCATGATCTTAAACCACATCAAGCACTTCCATTGAGAGGAGCTATGTTGGATTCACAAACAAGTTTTTCAGCTTTCCAAAGAAAATGTGCATACCCTCATTTCTCACGGGATACATCCAGGTACCATTATCAGAGTATAAGAACTAATATTAATTGTAAAGTAGTACCACAGAGAGAGACATAATCACAAAGCTGTCCAGCAAGCAAATTTTGAAGGATTTGTGGGAATAAAGTAAATACTAAACCCTGGAGTCAAAAAGTATTCTAGTACAGGTTTACATATAATTGGTATTTTGAAAATTTTGGTTTATACAGTCAACACAAACATTCAGTCAGTAATATTTACTGAGAACCCAATGTGTCTTGAATGTTAAAGCATATAACTGAATGAAATGGGAACTATTGTGATATCTGTTAATCATTTATGAAATACTGACACCTAAAAATAAATGTAAGTTGTGTTCTCCAACACTCAGCATTTGGGATGGGAGGTAAGTGAAGGTCATTTTAGACCTATGACATAGATGTTATCTAGAAGTAAAAGAGAATGGGGTCATCCTGAAAATGTCCATGACAAAGAAAAAAATCCTTGTTAATTTGTTGCACAGAAGGTTCCCGGTACATATTATTGATCATACATCTGGGTTTGCTGTATAAATTGCAGTTTTCAAAGAGCCAAGTACAGGGTACTTTGTGTTTAACTTCAAAGTGCTGTTAATTTTTTCATGTAATACTTGCAGTGTTCTTTATTAAACCATTAAAAATATTTTAATATAGAGACAAGTATCTAAGATGGTTTAGATATTCTTTTGTTCTTAAAAAATACTTTGAGCTCCCTCTTAGATGTGTTATGCTAAATGTTCTTATTTCTCATGCCAATTAAACGCAATCCTAAAATTAAGGCCCAGGCAAGAGACACTAAGATTGTGGGAAAGTCACTGGATCTAGAATTGTTTGTAAATAGCATTCAGCCAAAAAGGATTACCTTCCAGTCTAACCCCACTAATGTGTTTTTCTAAATGTTTTCAAGTTTAATTATAGAAGTAAAAGAAAAATATTCTGTTACGTTTTTCATGGTAGCCAAGAGTACTTTTATAATGATATATGAAAAAAAAAAAAAAACCAAAAACCAAAAAACAAACCAAAACCAGAACTAAAGAATACGATAGATAAGAAAACTGTCTCCTGGTCTTTAATTTCAGTTTACTTTTCATTCACAGGAGAAATTACTCAAACAAAAATATGAAATAAACTCACACAGAATTAAAAAGGAAAATACTAGAGAGTAAACATTTCACAGGCATACAGAACACAAAGGGACAGTTCGTATGTGAAGTCAAAAGTTAGAAATATCCACAGTTAATTAACCAATCTGTAAATATACCTCAACTGCTAAAGTAGGCCTGATATTGCCACTTACCTTAACTATTCAGATTAAATTTATATTATGAAGAAAATACATCTCATATTTTCTGTATTATAGTAATCAGAGGAAGATATACAATCTATTGGCAAGAAGGCTGTGCATTTAAAAATCCTAAGTATTCTATTTGTGATTATCTCACCTTGTGAGATAAAGGAGAGTAAGCATCCAGTTTCTCATAGAATTGCAAGTTCTGTGATAAGAAAGCAGTTGTAACAACCTTGTAATCATTACTACCTACCAGAAAAAGTGTTAGTTGCTCTAACTGCTAAATTTTGCTATACTAAGAAAGACGGAAGAATCAGATCAACGTGAAATAAAACCTTCCTGCAGGGTAGCTGTTTTAGGGGAGATAAAAGAAAAAAGAGCAGGCTCTTGCCTCTGTTGAAGGTTCTGAATGAAAACGTCTTGGCAGGACTGAAACTTGGTCACATTCTGGGGTTAGTGCTGTATATGTTTTGGTTATTTCCAATGATGCCTTGAAACCTAGTTTGACTTTTCAGCCTTTTTTAAAATAAGCACTCAAGTAGAGAAAGGTCCTATCATTAGTCAGTGCAATTTCTAAAAGTAATGCTTATCAATAAATCCTTTGCCAGCTACATTCATGATTATGAGAGTATACTGCCTTATATTTAATGGTCAACAAAAATGGGATCACTGTAAACTGGTGCCAGAAGTAATCAGTTGCATTTTTCTGACCAATTCATTTTTAATCACTGTGATACTACCTGTCCCTCTTTCTACTATTTCTTGGAAAACTGAGTGTCCAGGTTTACACAAGTCCCCTGGAAAGAAAGATAGGCACATGACTACACCTAGCTAATCATGATGCTCCTTACTTTAATACAAAGTGATTTATCCAAGAGGTAAACATAAGCCCCAAGGGGGAACTAATGGGCTCTTTCTATGCAAATTGGTTGATGGCTGCTGAGAAAGAAAATGTGTCCCTCTTTTGAGGTTATCTACTATAAGTTGGTTGTGAAGTATCCATGCACATCATTCTTATTATGAGACACAAGCCTGTCTGTGGCAGGGCTAGAATAAAATCAACATACAAAGGGAAATAGAGATAAGCAATACTAAATGTAAGAGAAAAAGAAAAATTGGAGGAGAAAGAAAACTAAAACATCAATATTTTAGCCCTTAGATCTAATAGAGAACATGATCAGCCCTTGGATTTCCTGAATATGTTGTCAAATGAACATCTCCCCATTGTTTTTAATCAGTCAGTTTGAGTTGGGTTCCTGAAATTTCCAACCAAAAGAATCCTCAATTTCACAATGTCACTACTCTCCACTTATGAATTTTATCCCTAATAAGTAACCTGCTTCTAAGCCTTGATGTTAGAAGATCTTAATTTCATCCATCTGCATGGCAGGCTTAAGAAAGACTGTGATAAAAGCTCATTTCCTCTTTAGTCTACCAGATAAGTCAGTTCTATTCAAAACAACTCTTCTAGTTCCAAGTCCTCATCTATGTATGTAATGAAATGTCACTGAATAAGAGCACTCAAAACTTTGTCCTATCCCTGTCAGATCTATGTTGATGCTGGAATTAAAGGCCAGAAAGCAGTACCTAGAATAGATTAGACTTGTTGGAACAACAGAATTGCCTCTATGGTTTCCGACTGACCTTTGCAATATTCTCTAGAGAGTCTTCAACTTATACTGTTGTGGTCATTTTAGTCTGCTATGATCATTCAAGAGAAAGCCAATTTTGTATAAGGAATAGGAAGAAAGTTAAAATAATACTGTCTAGAACCACACTAATCTTATTTGGAAGTGACTCTCTTTCATAAGGAAATTACAATAAGACAAGCATAAACACTAACCTTCTGTTTAGGACTCAGATACTGAAAGTCCTTAAACAAGCCTGAGCTCTTGAGAGAACGTAATGAAAGTTATCTGATCTGATTATATGTGCAAAATTGAAACCTAAAATTATGAGGTAGTTGTTCCAAAAACTGGCAGTTAAAAAGTCAACAAGATGTATGCCATTGATCATTGATCATCTCAGAATTTCCCCAGGTAAGACCTGAATTTTCAGCAATTACCCTTTAGCAAATAGATATCCATTTCCAAGGACTAGAAAACTATGTCCTCAAGGACAGGACATCTGTCCTTAAAAAAATAATAAAAGCCCCACTGTAATACACATTTGTTGTCATGAGTTCATGTGTGGGTGCAGAGAACACTGCAAACTTCTGAATCTCACCTTGTCTGACACTGCCAATTATTCTGATTTTGCCAAAAAATTTATTTTTAGGAGGTGAATGTTTAAGATAAGATTCGATGAAGAATTCTGTTCTGTTACATACCAACTGACTCACCCAATGCTTTTCTTCATTGCATGATTTTAGTTTTATTTTGGGAGTTGCACTTTGCACAACACCTGACTGAATTCACCTTTTTAGGGCTTTGGTTTTCAATTCTCGATCTATTTGACCTAAATATAAAATCCTTGAGAGAGCCATTTATTTGAAACATATATATATATATATTTTAAAATCTTTAATAACATGGTACAATTCTGATATAGCTTTATAATCATGACTATCTAATATAATTCAAGCATGTACACTTTCAAGTAGGCCTTTAGGTCAACATTCACACACCTCCATCTACTCCCTCCCCCAGCACACACATACACATCTTCAAGTGGAATGCAAGGAATTGCTCAGAATTATTATCTTTCGTATACAGAGCATAGTGTCTGGCCTACGTGAGTCTCTTTATTAAGCCCATAGAAAACATTGACATATTCAACATCCATCTCATGATCTGGATCTAACACATTAAGTAGCAATTATCTTCCCGACATTAATCTCTGATTGGATAGCATATAATTATTATGCTCCATTACTGGTCATAAAGCCATTTTATTGAACAAAAATTTTTTTTTTTATTGAAGATACCAAAGTCATTGGAAATTAAAATACACTTATGCTACAGATACTGCATTATCACTCGTGCACTAATTGTCACCCATTATCAACAGCTGATAACACTCATCAAGATCACTGAACTGCTCTGTCATCATTTTCCCCTGGCTATTAGCTTCTCTGTATCCAATTACAATCATCACTATAGATTTTGTCCATTTATGTTCTGCACTCTTAATCCCTCACTTGGTTCTACACTCTTTAAGGGCAGAGGCTACATTTGTGAACAAAGCTTAGTACAGTGACCTTGACTTTGTAAGTGCTCTATACATCTTTCTATAAACAGAGAATCATTATTCAACATCATAGCAAAACGAGCGTGTTGCAGTTTGGTATTATAGAGAAAAGTTTTGTCATCAATTATATTGGGGAAATGTTGGATTTTTAAAAGTGTAATAGATTTCTTAAATTCAGAACGTTCAGTGTTTTAATAGATTAATATCCAATGTGACTTACCAAGTTGAGGTTGTGGCAGGGAGTACAGGTTACAGCTTACAGTCTTTCTTTTATTAGACAGACATATTCCTTCATATTGCTTCTAAGGACTAAGCTCTACAGATCTTATTTTGAGAAAGGATAGCTCAGTGGTCAAGAGTATGAGCTTTTGAGTGTGGGCTGTGTTCAACATCTCTCTCTGCTGCTTACTAGCTATGGAATCTTATTAAAACTATTGAGCTAAGCCCTAATACAGCCCTAAGGAGATCCCTAATATGTAAAATGGGAAAAATAACAGCTACACACAATTATATGGTAAGAACCAAAAACAATAATATATGTGAAGTGTTTATTATAATTTCAAATTTTTAAAGCATTACTAATTAAAAAAATAATTAAGTTGATTGAATCACAGGCCATCTTAGTATTACTTATTGCTGTCTCTCTCTTAACATTCCTTTCTACTCATCCCTTCTTCAGTTTACCCTCCCTGGGGAATCTTTCTTTTTTCTTAAGTCTAGACCTGTTTTAAAGGACCTTGCAAAATATCTAAGCAAAATATGAATGAAGCCCAAGCCAAAGGTTTTACCATGGGAAATTTTAAAATATCCTTGTGGAAAAGTGGCTTTGCAGAGCTCTTCGTGGTATTCCATTTCTTCAGGTTGCTAACCAATCAAGCTCCTTTCCCTTCTAAATAGTGCTTTGTTTTCTTTATGGGGCATTATTTTTATTGTTTGACCAAAGTTTCCCTCATTAGCTAATCTTTGGTCGAAAACAAATTTATTGTCAAATATACATTCCAATGACTCTGCAAGCTCTTTTGAGAGCTGTTCTTCCCCTTGCAGAAGTTTTGGAGAAATGATACTTCCCCCTCCCCCCCCCCATCTCCCCAACTCCACCCCGAGCTATTTTCAGAAACTTCCCCTTTGTTTCAAAGACAATTCTATTTAATTTAGCCCTTTTTTGCATGTGCAATACCAACTTTAATCCAATTCAGAGACAGCTTTTCTTCACTAGGTTATCAACTACAGCCAGAGTGAAAGGCTATTGTCTGGCCATGGGCCTGACTTAAACAATTTGCATGATGCTTAATTCCAATTTGGTTCTATTGTGTTGCTGCACTTTACCTTCTCAGCTGGAAAAAAGGTCAACCAAATGCAGCAGAGTCTCAAAGAATGCAGAAGCATAAAAACACGCCTAAACCAAAGGTCATAATGTAGTCAGAGGCTTCTAAAGTAATCAGCAGAGGAAAACGAAAACATACATAGAAAATATTCTTCCTCCTTGTTGCTGCATTCTCTTTACTCTGTCCTCACACAGTAATCCTATTCACTAACAAAGTAATACCTACCTAACTGCATGATGACTTCCCATCTGTGCCAAATTTAAAACAAGCAACTACAATAAAAATCGTCACAGAAGCATATACTTGAGAAGGAGAACAAAAGTCTTTCGCAAAATGAACAAGTGCCAGGGAAAGTGATGCATAAAGAAAAGAAATATGTCACAGGTTCTGTTTCTTATTCCCAGTATCATTTGACACTGAGGTTTTTCCATTATAATCAATATACAAAGCATACAAAGATATATAAACAGCAGTACCGTGGGAAAAGAGCATTTGTTTGCAAAGAAATAGATTTTAACCCCAGCAGTAGTAGCTGGGGGATCCTTCAATAGAGGAGAATAGAGACATCGTCCAGTTAACAGCCAGCCCAGGAAATGACAACAATCATTTTTCCTCCTGCAACCACATCAATTGTTTGCAGTTGTTCATAGGCAGAAGGCCTGTTGCACGTCATCATCACATTTAAGGAAGGTGAAATAACCAACATGCTCTGTGTTGCCCAGAATCTGCAATAGCAAAAAGGAATAGAAATACCTAGCAAAAGCTTTAGAAACAATTCAATATGATCTGAGAGTCATAAAACTTCTGTATTTAAAGCTTGAATTTTGAATACATCTATGCAATGGTGGAGAAAATGCTTTGTGTTTGATATATCCATTCTAACACAAAGAAATAAAATGTAAAATGACTTGTCTGATGTACAGATGTAGGCCAAGATTAAGACATTGACTTTGGAAATGCATCCTGAGTGCCTTCTACCATACTCAGTGCTAAAACGTCAAGGTATAGTCAGCAGGGTTCAGACCAGTGTTTAGAAAACTCAGAAGTTTTCTTTACCAAATCAATTGGCTACAAATTCTGATTAATATTAGTGGATAATGCAGATTGTAGAGCACACAGTGAAACCTGGATGAGAACAAAGATAGAGTTTTACTAATACCCTAGTGTGGCAGCCTTGGTCCTCAACATCAGACATAATATAGTTACATCACATTTTACACAAAGAGGAAGAGATAGAGACAGAAAAAGAGAGGGACAGAGAATTATGCTTTACAAAAAGACTCAATTTCTTTCTGGCGTTAATTAACCTTTTTATGATTATTATTAATATAAGTTAAAAATAATTCTTTCTCATTGGCAATATGCCTTGTATCTTGACTCCAGGATGGCCACTGCCAATTTTTCTGTTTCTGTAAAAGCATCACAGTCTCAACACATCTACTTAAATGATCTACGGTATCATCATTAATATACAAAACCTGAAGGATTTGAGTTTGGCTGTGATTTCCAAAGAATGTTGCACACATCTTGTTGATCCCTAGGAATCATTTCAAGATGAGTATCACCTGCATTTAACCTGCAGGTTCCTCTACCTTCAGCTTTTGGTCACTTGATTTTATTGACATAAAAATCTGCTGTTTTACCAAAGAAATGTGTTGTTTTTTTTTTTACCCCTTCCATCCTGTTCAGTAGCTTTCTGCTATAGTCACCATCTTATTTTCCTGTTGCTTAACTGATAGCATTCTAGTAATTTCTGGATTATAGTTTTATTGTATTTCTAGCGTATATATAAACTTTGATCAAGTTGCATACTCTTGTCAAGTTTCAGCCATGTCAGTACTTCACAGACAATAATTAATTTAGATCAGAGGCTCATTTTACTTTGGAAGCACTGTTTATATTCTATCCTTCTGAAAATATGCTGATCTCATGAACCAACTGGTTTATAGTTTCATCAGTCAATTCTTGTGGAAGAAATGTGTGACTGGTTCATCCACCCAAAGAAATCCCTACTATAGCAGTTCTACCGCAAATCTGAAACTTCACAACCTAGCTCTTTAGCATTTAGCATTTATTATAGTGATATTTCATATTGGTTCAATGCAAAGCAAAGTCATGTCCAAATTGATGAAGACTCAGATATAAAACCAAATAGACACATGATAGATAACAAACTTATATATGATCTTCTCTCCTTTATATCCATGTCTCAACCTATGGATTGGCATGCCTTCTTTTATTTATTCTTTCTAAAGATGTGTATTTAAAACTATCCTCTATAAATTCTATTTCCTTGTACTTATGGTAAATTTCTTTAAAAATAAACTATCAATCAGTACAATAGACAGACTTCTTATTTAATCTCCTGTCCAGTGTAGCTGGTGTCATTATTCAGAAACCAAATTTTCGTATAATATTGAATGGAAACCCGGCGTGGTGCAAATGAATTTAAGAGAGGTTTTTGAGGTTCCTGGGTGGAGTGGGGGTGGGGCTAAAAATACATTAGAGAATAAATAAATAAATAAATAAATAAATGAATAAACATATTAATGGACATACATAAACACTATTAACCAGTTGTATAGTAAATCATTATTTCACAACCACTAACAGAAACAGTCCACCTTAACCTTTTAATTTTGAATAAAAGGTAAACATATTAAAATAAAGTAGTAGAACAATATAACCCCTGTAGCTCTTCCTGTTCTTCTGGCTCTTTCTGTTTGCCATGAATCTATTTGTCACATTATTGTCATTGATATATTATTGTCATGTTATATCATGCATAGTGCTTTACAGATCAAATTATAATTTTACTTATAGTATCTCATTTATGCATGGCAGGCAACTTCAGAAACAGGGAGGCAAAAGATTACTTTTCATGTTTTACAAATGAAGAGACTGACAGAAGTAGTTTTCTTCTGAACTCATCCTATTAATATGGAAAGCATAAACTAAAATCAAGTCTTCTAATTTGAGGGTTAATATCTTTCACTTATTCACGCCATTGACAGAGAGCTAAAGGACATTTTCAATGGTTTTGACAGCCCTGGATACTCCCAGATCACCTTCTCTTTGTGATAATAATATCTTTTAAAGATAATAATATCTTTTAAAGATACTCAAGACTAAAAATTGGACCATGAAAATGGCCAAGTATGTCTAAGGAGTGAGATATAGCACTCCAAGAAATCTTCACATTTAACAGTGAGACAATTGGACTAATCTAGGGGTAAAAGTAAGATGGCATGAAAGTCCCAAAGTCTAAAGTAAAATTGACCATTATTACAACAAAAATAGAGTCTACAAAAATTTATAAATCAAACTAATTCAATTTATGAGATTTATACTTTTTAAAATATCGAGTTCATCCAAAAATAGAACTGTCTCTCATTCCTGGTCTGGGCAGTGCAGTCAAGTCATCTGACACTTTCCTTTGATCCTAGAGCATAGGTACTATTGCTTGGGGCTGCTAACTGCTTTATCTGTCCGGTGACCATGTTAGTGGACGTATATCCCCACAGTATAGTCAGGATGAGCAAGCCCCAGGCGTGTCCCCAATTTTTATTTCTCAGTCACCCTTGCACAACCAGGATGCAGCTCCCCTGTCTTTAGCTGGTTTCTGGAAGCATGGTGACAGGTAATTACAAGTGTTAAATAGGCTGGGCATTGTCATTTTCAGAAACTGCTTGCAAAGCACACAAACTCCACTTGCTCTACAACCTCCATTGCAACATCTAAGACATAGTAAAAGAATTTTTATTTAGAATTTTATGTTCCACAACCATTTCGTAATTTTTTTTCCTCTCTCTAGAGAACTTTCATTTGCTCTGAGTAATAGGGTTTTTTTAATTTTTTCAACCAAGCAATATACTGTGGCTGACCAACAGTCTAGGTTATTATGGCCAATTAAGAATAAAAGATGAAGAAGCTTCAAGTGCAGTGATGCAAGAGATAATGGAAAAGTTTCCATTCATCATGCTTCCAACTTTCCCATGAAAGCATTTGCCTCATAGGCTGCCATATTAGATTTGAACAGCTTTTCCATTTCCTGAGGTCTGTTCATTTAGATAGCAATTCAACATAGATTACTCTACTCCAGTGTTGAGGGGTCAAGAATATTATTATTAAAAATCTTTGGGAACATATGGTTCAGTCTAAAGGCTCAGAAATATTCTATATTGGTTTAAGTTATTTTTATTAAAGGAAAATATGTTTGTGGTTTATATACATTTGTCCTTTTAGGATTCTTCTTTTATATTTTCTGGCTTTTATAATTTTAACTTAAATTATCATAAAAGAACTGTGTTTATGCCCTTCACATCTTAACCTTTGAAAAGTACATATCTCGCAACTGACAGTAAAAGCAGCATTTTATTTGTTTTCAAAGAGAGCATAGCACCTTTCCATACGTAAATCTTGCCCTTCATTTCATCTCAATTGCTTTAATCTATTTACCTATTCAATAATTTTATCATATAACAGTATTCCAAAGTGGAAAACACAAATATAGCAATGAAAGTATCATCAATTCTAAGTGGAGAGAGTTACTGATCATAAATCCGAGAGTGTCTACATGATACTTAAACTTGTAATTGAGTAATGAATGTTGTTTTCATTTTTTCTGGTAATCCAAGGCTGGGATTCCCAGTTAAAATGAGGCATATTGGTTTTGTGTGAAAAGATATAAATTTTACTTGGTGTCCAGAAGTCAGTCCAATTGGCAAGTCAGAGGAATATTGTCAAAGCTAGACATATGTCTGAGAGCATTCTGCTAATTTAGTTTCCTGCCTGGGCATCAGATCATTTATTTAGCTTCCCTGAGAGATTTGATAACGTTTTTATTTGCTATTTTGCAATTGGAGTTTTTCCACAAAGCTGGTGGAGCGGGACAAAAAAAGATCAGAACTAGTTAGCATCAACAAATGTTGAAGCACCTCTTTAGAGTACTTAAAATAAATTGCATTCAAAAACAAGAAAGGGAGAAGGAGGAGAGACATGGAATGCTGAGTGGAAAAAATGGAAAGATAATGCTCAATTTGTTTGCATTAAGGCATCACTTTCCATAGTGAACATTGTAACAAGTAGGGCAGAGTAAGACAATTAATGTAATAGAGTTTCAGGGACTAACAAAGGCCAAAGTTTAAATCTTCTGGAATTGAAATGGACCAGAGTATGTATTCTCTAGCAGACTAAAATAATAATTTATTGATGCCAGATCTACTATATAATGTAAATGGGGTCAGATAGAAGAACTTTCACTGAAAACATGACTTGCCCTGATAGAAGTCAGAGAAGGGAGTTCAGAAGGGCAAATGACTGTTTTCTAGGCTACCAATTAGGAATTGTTGGGTTGTGTGTACTCTACACTGACTAATTAAAAGAAAACCTACAAATCAACATTAGCTGGACCATTTCTTTCTGCCAAATGGTAGAAAGTTTCTTGGGAAGTGTCAGACCCCAGGGCTCCAGTGTGATACAGATGGAGTGTCAGTGAGTCCAGCTCTCATCGGCCAGTACTCTCTCCTTTATGAGTAGAGATGGCAGCTGCCGGTGCAGAGGGTTTGAAGGACACAAAAATCCTCTTTTTTTTGTTTGAAAGACATGATTGTGCCATTCCATGTCCCAGTCCATTTTTCTTTTCCACCATATGCACTGGAACTATTGCCAACCTGACCTACTCCGAAGTTTCCTTTACTACCTTTAAACATCCTTCCTACCTACAGCTCCAAATACTTGCACCAACTGCCTCATGGACACTTTTCTTGAAAGTCAGTGAAAATTCCATCTCAGTGTACCTGAAACTCGAGGCCCCACATGTCACACAAAAACCATTCCTCTTCTGACTTCCATACTGGTATCACTGGTTCCCATTTGCTGTTGGCAAACTCAGCAAAATGTGCATTATCTTTTGACCTTTATTCCTTTTCTGCAAATCATATCTAATAAATTTTCAATGTCTCCAATTTTATCCAAGGGAATACCTTATCATTCTTATTTCCACTATACTCCTGTTGCTTGATTTACCTTTCTAAAGTAGAACTGGATGATATGGATACCTTGCTCTAAGTACTTGGATGAGACCTACAGAGAAAGTCCAGTCTACTGAAATGGTTTTGAACTCCTATCTAACTGATTTCCTGCCTTACCTCTCACTACAGCCCTCAGAAGCTCTTAGGGCTAGATGTTTTAACTCCCAAGACTTTATAGTGTGATGGCGTTTGGAAATAGAGCCTTCAAAGAGGTGATTCCATCTAAAATGAGGTTATTGGGTGGGTCCTAATCCAATCAGACTAACATTCTTATTAGAAGAAATTTGGACACAAACATGTATGCGAACATAGGAAAGGTCATGTGAGGACTCAGAGAAGATGTCCATTGCAAGCCAAAAAGAGAGGCCTCAGAAGAATACAAACTTGCTAATATCTTCATCTTGGACTTTTAGATTCCAGAACTATGACAAAAAAAATTCTGTTGGTTAAGCCACACAATTGGTGGTATTTTGTTATGGCATTCCTAGTAAACTAGTACACACATTTTAACTTAGTAAAACTACACTATTTTCCAGGTACAAAAACATCACTACAGTATTTTTAGCTCAACATTTTGTACAGATTTTTAAAATATTTAATGCTTTTCCTACCTCTACAGTTGTTGCTATCCCAAGTGCTTAGTTCAAATGCTGCTGTTTTCTAGAAGATATTCTAGATTCCTGAAATTGAAAATCCTCCTTCTTTTGGTCACCAATGTAACTATTTGCAACTCTAGTAAAGTAACTACCACAGTGTGACACATACTATAATCAGATGTTTATTGTCATTTTCCCTAGTGCACTTTCAGTCCTTAAAAGCAAATACTTTGTCTATTACATCGTTGTAGCCTCTACAGTACCTTAAACTGTGCTCTGCACAGAGGAAGTAAGGATTGTAAGTTCCGTTAGGGAAAGAGCCATGATCCCCTCACTTGTCACCTAGCTTCCAACATCAGCACAGTTCCTACGTGAAAGAGTATTTGATATTTTATGGAATGATATATGCTCAAGCCAAATGATTAAAAGAGAACTAAGAAACGATGTAGTTAAATTTTCTTATATTTCAAGCAACAAAATGATGTACAGAAAAGTCAGTGCCTAACTTTTAGTTTTCTAATTAATTCGTAGTCTAACTAAAGCTATGGGTTATATCTCTATAATTATGGCTGTTTTCCTAATTCAGTATTCCACTCCTGGAATAATATGACCCTTTTAAGAAGTTAGTGTATTCTCAGGGCATAAAAACAACATGAAGTCATTAATATGTGTTATATTGTGTTTATTGTATTATACACTTATTAGAGTGCAAGGCTTGGAGAGAATGAGACCTGGATAATCAGATGTATGAGGAGTAATATATTGGATGATAGACAATATAGAATGATGTCTGCCCATTTTCTTAATTATGGTTCTTCACTGACTTACCCAGCTTGTCAAGAGTAAACATAAAGGCACTAGCATTTCTGTGTGTCTGTAGGCATGCAGTCATAATGCTATGATAAAGAAGTACTGAAAATGGAGTTCAGAAAGACAGCAGGGGGAATGGGAAGTACTCTGATGGCAAACTCAAATTAAAGGGTTTTTTTTTTTAGCAGTTTTTATGATATAATACTGACTATAACATAAAGAATGTTCTAAATTTCAAATTCTATTAGATAAAGCTCATTAATTACTAACATATCATATTCAAAATAGAACTCATGTTAAAATAAAGATAATGTGTTTTTCAATAGCTAATAGTTAATGATAAAACTGCCACTTTCTCTCATACTTACTCTCATTGTACAAGGCTTCTCATCCTCAGCACAATTGACATTTTGGTATGAGGGCTGCCCTGTGTTTTTTAGATTTGATATCATCCCTGGTCTCTACCCACACTACATGCTAATAGCACCCTCCACCCAATTGTGAAAATCAAAAATGTTTCCAGATATTAACAAATGTTCCTTGTGGAGTAAAATAGTCCTTGGCTAAGTCACTGTTTATAACAGAAAAGTGTTTCTTTGAGGTTCTATTGTTTAAAGCAGGCTAACTGCTGTTCAAAAACAAACAGAAAAAAAAAAAAAAAAACAACACAGTTTCTGTAGCTTATTTTTGGCTTTAAAATAGTCTGATGTGGGTCTAGATTGGGAAGAAGTGAGGTGTGGGGCTTGTCTCATGCGGTGACCCAGACTACTGGATGCTCTGTCATGTTCAAGGTTGCCCTGACTTGATACATAGACAGCAGGGGAAAAAGCTGGATGGACCATGTGTGATAGATTTCCACTAGCCAGCTTAAAATTAGAACATAAGCTATCTACATACAGTCCATTAGTTAAAACTCAATCACAAGGCCTTGCTTAATTGCAAAGGAATCAAAAATAAAGTGGAGAAAAAGGAAATAATTGTGTGTGTGTGTGTGTGTGTGTGTGTGTGTGTGTGGTTTCTTCTGTACATCTAATAATACTTTTTTTTAAAGCTTGTATTACATTGTATTTCTGCAAAATGTGTATTTTTACTAAATGAGAGTGCTTGTATTAGGCCAAGAAAGTAGTTTATTAGGACTGAAGGGTTTCCCTCAGTATGCCTCGGAGTTGATTTTCCAGTCCCTGAACCACGAATGATCTAAGACAAAAAGGATTTGTCCTTAATCATCTTTGGTCCATTTATAGAGTGGGCTAAATGAGACAATGTATACTTAAACAAATAAGTGCATATTTAATAGAAGTTATTTTGTGGCCTCTCTGAAATGATAAGTATATTTTAAAATCATCCAATATTTGAAAAAAATTTTATTTAAAAACAAAAATGAATTCTAATGGTGGATAGTCCTTTGTATATATAATAGACACTTATGGTCTCAAGAGGGCAGAAGATTAAATATTTTTCTTTTGTTTATGTTTGTGGGAAGTATATATTATTCACTCTTCCATTAAAATTAATACATAAAAGGGTTGACTGGGATGGAAAAAGTTCTGTTAGTAATTGTGGAGTAGAGCAAAGCCAAGAGATCACACAAGGGTCAAATCTGTGGTTCCAGGTTCACCATGTCTGTATTTTTACATGTTACAAGAATGAGCTGACTCTAGATGAAATATCTTCCTTCCACTTTATTTTTGAATATGTTTTACCCTCGGGAGCTTTACATCCCACCCTAAAGTTTCCCCCAGGCAACATACATTATGGAGGAAAATCTCTTGAAAGGCACATACCAGTGTCATGGGGTGATGCAAAAATGTCAGCTCTGCTCCCCAAAAGAGAGAGCTGTGCAAACAGCTAACCACATTTAACATGACAGAACAGCCTACTTATAGCAGCTTTCACATACTGTAGAGTACAGGTGATGAAATAATTAACATTAGTTGGGAGAATATTAGCAAATGACTCATAGAGAAGAGTTTGTGTGGAAACGTGAAGGTATATCACTTTTATCAAGCTGTAATGGAGAAAAGATAATTGTATGCTAAAAGAATAGTTTGATCAAAGGTGCAAAGGTGTTTTCGTGTATCTGGTATGTTCAAGGAAGGCTGAGTAGTTGGAAACAGAATAATTAGCATAGCCTAAGGTCCCGAGCTAAAGACAACCTATCAATCTACCTCATTCTAACTCCACCATTCCTTTTTAGTCTCACATCCTCTACTTCTTTAAACATGTCTTAAATGAACTATGCTCTCTCATTTCCATAGCGCTCCTTATGCAGTTTCACACCACCAACAAAGACAACAAAGATGTATTGCCTTCTAAATCTATATTTAGCCAACTTTAATATCTCTTCTTGAAGTCGTTCTCTTTGATACTGACTTTCTTCTATCTGCACTTCACCCCAATTTACATATATCCATCTCTTTCTTCCTAGACCAGTTTTTACCATCTAAAGGCAAATAAATTCATGACATATAGACTCTCATTTCTGCAGGTGTGGTGTGCTTCATTCTTTTATGAACTGTAAGATCTATGTGGGTAACAACCATGACTTATACTTATTGGCAGCATTTTTCACTTCCATGAATATAAGCACTATGTAATTTGTTCACAACAAACTTGCAATTAAATGGTTCAGAGTCTTGAGGTAGTAAAATATGTCCAGCTTTCGTATCCAATTGCAACTTTAAAATGGTAGCCAGAAAAGAATAGTACCTGTGGCAAAGATTCACCTTATATGTGGTAGTTAGTAAGTTTTAAATTCATGACTAAATGTCTCTCTGAGTATCTTTTGACCTAGCAAAACGGTTTGCATATTTAATCCATTTTCTTGTTCAGGAAAGCTGCAATTGCCACCAGAAAGATATGCTGAGAGAGATGTTTCTGTGCCATCTCGAAAGAAGATACCATCTTTAACTCATAGAATGTATCTAAAAGCTCTGAAATTATAGCAAGAAATGATTATTTGAAAGAATCAAAAGGACAAATACACTATCTTAATTTTGTTTACATAAGAAAATTGTTTACAAAGTTTTCTAGTTTACACAATAAGTTTACTTTTAGAGAAAAATTTATGAAGGACAATTTAGGTAAACAAATGTAATTTGATTAAATTAATAGACTTGGGAGATGATCTGCTGGAGCTTACTCCTGATTTTGTCATTAGCAATTTGCCTAAGCACTCAGTTTGCTCACGTGCAAGATGGGTTATAATAGGTGGTAGAAGAATACTAATAAATTTTATCTCATAGAACTCTACACTGAGTTAATATATTCAAAATGCCTAAAGCAGTATAGAGCACAAAGCAAACTCTTCTTAAGCATTAGAGGAATCCCTAGGCCTATGGGATTCCTTCATGAGAAGTTTCCATAATTTTCAAACTTAGAATCTCTCCTTATCCTTCCTTTATCTGCTTGTTTTCAGTGATTTATCTGTTAATAGTATATAAACCGTACTAATATTTGATGTGAATAAAGGGTTGACATGAATAAATAGTTGATGCGAATAAAGAGTTTTGGGCAAAGATCATAAAATTTCACAATCCTGGAATGGTTAAAGAGCTATTGAAACATATGAAGAGCTCACTAAGAACAAAAATAAACTCCAAATTACAATTGTTCAGTCAGATAGAATAGAGACTTGGCCTGTTGGATATGATACTTCTACTATATTTTCAAAAACACAAACTATAGATTTCACCATTCAGGCATATTTGACTGATAAAATAAAATAAGTAAAGTTTTCTAAAATTTTCTAACCAACATCTACTCTCAGGAAATTCTTTGTACACCAATCACATGTGCAGAATCTCATTTTTCAATCATGGAATAAAAGCTTAACAAGAATTTGGTAATTAATGGTAATACCTGGGGTTAGGCCATTCTGAGCTGTCTCAGAAGACGTACACATACATGAGCATCCATTTGGCTATGATAAGTAGACCCCAGAACCTCTAGCTTTCTTGACATGGGTAAGAAAAATAACTGTAATCATCATTTACTTATGAAAATTAAAAGATAAGTTCGGTTTATTTGCTAAGACAATGTTACAATTACTTTCAAAATTAGAAAGCAGTAACAAAAATATACTCTCTGCTTCCAAAGCTTTAGGGAGAAATAAGGCTTCATGTAAAAAAAAAAAAAAAAAAAAAAGATATAAGCATTTTATATTTTACATCCAAACTATCTGCTTTTCTATCTTCAGCATTCATGTTTCTGTTCTACATATTTTATGGAAATTCATTATTGATAGTATTAAACTTGAAGCATTGGTTTTAAGTTTTTAATAGCCATGCATATTTTGTTATATTTTACACAGAAACATAATATATTTTTAAAAATATAGACCTATTTAAGAATGGCACTAAACCCTTCCAAACAGATATACTTTCAAGGTTATCAGATGCATCTTGATGCATAATTCAGAGATGAATGTGTTCTCTGACTGCAATTCAACTATATTTGGGCTGTGGTTTACATAAAAATACAGTTTTTAAAGAAAAATCATCATCTTATCTGAAAAGGTTTCTGGGGATAGCTTGTTGCCCAGTGATTCATTCCCATAGATGATGGCAGGTAAACTGAATATATTTAAAGGAAAGGAATGACACCTTCTTCTACAAGATGAATTAATTTATCAGGCTTTGCCCGTAGGTGGTCCACTAGTGACTAGGGCTTAGTAACTAGATATCTTCATTTCAGCTATACTTCAGGAGAGCAATCTTCATAATTTCTCTGGTACTGCTTTCAAAATACATAGAGCTCTGTGTAGGAATAAACTATAATGTAGGGCTATTGCCCTAAAAATGTGTATAAGGCTTTAGCTAATGTCATAAAATGAGAATCCTGTGCAGGCAGCCATTATTTAAACTGCTTTACTATTAGAGAGGCCACATGCTACATCTACAGTTTTAGCTCTTTTTCATAGAGATACACAGAAGCATTACTGAGAGTTAACATGGTTCTATACAGAGGATAAAAACAAGTATAGATTAGTTATCAAGGGAAAGATATTATAATGGATTTAAGTTAGCATGATTTAAAATTCAAGTACTAGACAAACTGGCCTTCAATACAAGTAAATTTATTACCTCACAGAACAAATAACTCAGGGAAATGGTGTGTTCTAAAGCTAGTTGATTCAGTGGTCCAGTGGTGATATCAAGGACCATATTTTTTTCTGGCTCTTACCCATTATTCTTAGAATGTTGACATCGCTCTCAGGCTAGTTTGGCATATCATAACAAGATGTCTGCCCAGAAAAGCAAAGGCAGAATCTCTTACTTCTTCGTAAGCACTAGGAAAGACTTCAGCATTCAATATTAATCTTTTTCTTTGATCTAGTTGAGCTTGCTTTAGTCACATGTCTACTTCCTATCCAATACAAGTAGCCTGAGAAATGTGCTTCCAGTGGTTTAAAGTTACTGTGTTCTGTATCTGGAGTGCTATCAGTTAAGAAAGAATGAATACTTGAAAAATATCAGGATGCCTATTAATGAGGAACAAGGGAAAATGATCACTCTTGTATGAAATCAATAGTGTCCACCAGAAATAACATCAGTACAGACCAGAGGACATAATTCAAACAAGCTATGTGCTATTAACTTGACTGACCCATGGCAAATTATCAACTCCTGGACCTCATTTTTCATCTACAAAATGGGAATTACATTCCTTCCTCCTAGTGTGCTTGTGATGATTAGAAATCATATATGAACTCCATTTAGCACAGAGCCTGACACATATAAAGATACAAAAATATATGCTCTTAAAAGGTAGTAAGAAGGAAAATGTATTGTTTATGTTACTAGTATCATAAATTATAATATGGAGGATCAGATTGCTGGCATACAGCCAGGAGACCAAGTTTATTTCAAGAAAGAAGCAAATGTCAGTCTCTAAAATATGCCTAATTATCTTATAAAGATATTCATCATAATCTACTGAGAATTAGCCATTTAGAAAATAATTATATGGATTCACTGTCAGCAGATGTAACTTTAGGAATAAGTTGGGGACTCTAGGTCCCTGGCTGTCACAATTGCCAGTTAGATTGGGAGGGAATACAGAGGTTTAATATCTGCAGTGGTTCCTAAAGCTTAGTAGGATAACATGACACTTTCCTAAGGTAACTTTTCTGAATAGATATCTAGATATAGAAATAGAAGTATATATTGATTAATTTAGCTTTACTTTTATTTCAGGGCAAAGTGATTTTTAACTATAATACATAATGAATATAATTGATACATTCATTAGTGTTGTTTAATGCAGTTTTAAACTTGTGAAATATATTCTAGTGGTATCTATCTGTTATTTTTTCCTTCAGCAAAGCATTCCCTACCTTCCTTTATAAAATATAATTATGTTCCAAAAAAATTTCTGTTCTTATTACTATAGAATGCATTATATAATTGGTTTCTATGCCAACAAGGTGCATGTTGCTACTTTAATATAAATTATTTCCCAGACAATGACTCATTCATGGTTTAATTCAATAGATCTAAAATATATTTAAAGTCTGTCTGGCTAGCTTCCTGAAAAATGCTGTAATCATCCTTCTAAACCTTTTTTTTCTTCCTATTTTTATCTCTTTATTCATATTTCAAGGCGCAACAGTGATGTGCCTCCTCCTCACTCTATATGTGATATATGATATACACATTAAAAGGTAACAATCAACTGCAGGTGCATTTATTAAATTAGGCCCTCATAAGGAATAGTTGAATGATATTTACTTTGATTTAAGTTTATTCATCTGCTAATTCTGCCTGCCATTCTCTTTCATAAGATGTTTATTTTGGTTTCTGTGCATAAAGTATGTGTTTTAACTTATAAATTAAATATTTGAGAGAAAATAATATAATGTATTACTATTTCTTATAAAATAGAATTTGTCACATATTTGTTTCATAGACCAGAGCAAATGTTTGCATTTAAAGAGTTGTTTTGAGCATTAATAAAGCAAGAAAGAAAATTAAAATATATTAAAAGTATATTTAGCTTACTTTTGAAAAATTTCAAAATTTAAGGTCCAAATAAAACATAATTGAAAAAAGTAAATAAATTGGAGACCTACAGAAAAATTGAAAGTATGTTATAAACCTAAGCAAAATATATACTTACTATATACCTTGGTAAGCTTGAGGTGCTATAACAAAATACCATAGATAGGGTGGCTTAAAAAACAGACATTCATTTCTCACAGTTCTGGAACCTGAGAAGTCTAAGATTAAGGCGTCAGCAGATTCAGTTCTTAGTGAGGGCCTTCTTCCTAGCTTGCAGATGGCTACCTTCTCACTGTATCCTCAGACGGAGAAAAGAAGCTCTGGTTTCTATTTTCCTTCTTATAAGGGCATTCTTTTTTTATGGGGGTTCTATCCCCATCTTTACCTAACAACCTCCCAAAGGCCCAATGTTCTAATCCTAATCCATTAGAAGTTAAGGCTTCAACATTTGTTTTAGGTGGAAGGGCACACAACATTCAGTTTCTCACACCATATGACCCAGCAATCTCATGACTAGGTGCTTACACACACACACACACACACACACACACACACACACACACACACACGAGAGAGAGAGATAGAGAGAGAGCGAGAGAGAGAGAGAATATCCATACAAAGATCTGTTCATGGATTGATTATAGCAGCTTTGTTGATAATTGCCAAAAACTGGAACAACCCAAATGTTTTTAACTACAGAAAAAATGAACAATTTGCAATATAATCATAAAATGGAATACTATTCGGCAATGAAAACAGAAAACAATTGATCTATGTAATAATGTGGGAGTTTTTCAAAAGCATTGTTCTAAGTGAAAGAAGGCAGACAGAGAAAGCAACTACTGTGTGATAGTTTATGTGACATTACAAAATAGGCAAAACTGTAATGATAGAAATCGTATAAGCATATGCCAAGAGCTGGAGTTAGGGGAGAAAATTGGCTATAAAAGAGCATTTAGGAAATTTAAGTTTGATGAAAGTATTCAATCTATTAATTGTGTTGGTGGTTACACGATTATAAATATTTATCAAAATACATGAAACTGTACATCTACATGAAAATTGTACTTCAAAAATCCCACATTAAAAAAAAAACAGTTAACATAATCAAGGGATAGCCTTGGAAAACTCATTTGAACAGACATCAATATCACCCCAGTAAAATGGTTACTCATTAAAAAGTAAATAGAGCATTAATTCTTGAGTGTTGAGATAACCAATATGATATACCAGTTTCCATTAGTGAGAAATGTCACTATTATTACCTGCTTATCTCAGAATTCCAGAATTACCTTAGTGAACACTAGTGGCAGAAAATTTTTACCTGTGTGACCATGTATTATAGAACCTCAAACCAAGCCTGTTCAAAAGTCTTCTCCCATGGTTTGTCATTGGTCATGAAATGTTCATCAGTATCTCTATTTTGGATTAAGAAACTGGAATGGAAATCTTAATGAATGACATTAAAGTTGATATGACTCATTTAGAAGCCAGAGGAATTGAGACATCTCATGAGAAACACATTAAAGGAGCATTCTAACACAAATTTTGAACTGGTTCTAATCTTCTCTTTTCAGTGAAAGTCAATATTGGATAGAACAAAGATAGAAGTGATTAAGAAGGGGGATTTTAAATGTTGGCCTTGCCCCCTTGGAGCTCTATCATATTTGTCAGATTCCTTAACTACTCTAGATCTCAGTTTTCTCATCTGTAAAAAGGAGAATAATAATATTTATCATCCAGGGAGGTTTACACAGGACACATGCAGAAGCACACATATACAGTAACATTAGTACATATACATATAGTAATTCACACATGGTAAGTGCTCTGTTTAATTATCATTAAACAGTCAAAAAGTAAAAGTCCATGACTAGATGGCTTCATCAGTGAATTCTACCAAACATTCTAAAAAGATTTAATACCTATTCTTTTCAAACTTTTCTAAAAAATTGAAGAGGCAATACTGCCTAACTCATTTTATGAGGCCAACATTACCCTGATACCAAAATCTGGTAAAGATCATAAAAAAAGAAAACTGTAGACCAATATATCTCATGAATGCAGATATAAAAATCTTAAATAAATTAATAGCAAATTAAATGCAACAACACATTAAAAAAAATATACACCACAATCAATAGACTTCATCCCAGGGGCACAGGTATGGCTTAACATATGCAAATCAATTAATATGATATACCATATAAACAAAATAAAGAATAAAAATCGCATGATCATGCCAATAAATACAGAAAAACACATTTGACAAGATACAGCATCCATTTATGATTAAAACACTTAATAAAATGGGTACAGAAGGAAAGTATCTCAACATAATAAAGGCCATACATGACAAACTCTCAGCTAACATCATACTTAATGGTGAAAAACTAAAAACCTTCCCTCTAATTTAGGAACAAACAAGGCTATCCCTATCACCACTGTTTTTCATTGTAGTATTGGAAGTCCTAACTGGGCAATCAGGCTAGAGAAAGATATGAAAGGCATCCAGTAGGGAATGAAGAAATCAAATCTCTATATAGAAAATTCTAAAGACTGCACTAAAAAAACTGTCAAAACAATAAACAAATACAGCAAAGTCTCAGGATACAAAATCAATGTTGAAAAATCCATAGCATTCATATAGTATAATACTATATTTTCAGAAAAAAAAATAAAATAAAAACAATTCCTTTTGCAATTGCAAGAAAAAGAATAAAATATCTAGGAATAAACATAATGAAACATATGAAGGACCTATATGCTAAGATATTCCATATTCTTGGATTGGAAGAATCAACATAGATAAAATGACCTTATTACCTAAAGCAATATACAGATTTAATGCAATCCCCAACAAAATCCCAACAACATTTTTTAAAGAAATAGAACAAAAAATCATCAGATTTATATGGAACACAAATGAAAAAATTCTCAACTTCACTAGCTATTAGGGAAATGCAAATCAAAACCACAATGAGACACCATCTCACATCCATTAGAATGACTGTCATAACAGGATAAGTGATAAGAAATGTTATTACTTGTTAATACAAGGTTGTAAAGAAAAAGGAACCCTCATACACTGTTGGTGGAATGTAAATTGGTACTACCACTATGGAAAACATTATGGAGTTTTCTCAAAAAGCTAAGAATTGAATTACCATAAAACCTAGCAATCCCTCTTCTGAGTATTTACCTTAAAAGTCTGAAAACATTAATTTGCAAAGATATATGAACTTCGATGTTCATAGTACCATTATTTATGGTGGCCAGGACATAGAAGTTACAGAAGAGTCTTATCTTACGATAGATGGTTGGTTAAAGAAAATGTGGTACATATATACAATGGAATATTACTCAGCCATAAAAAAGATGAAATATTGCCATTTGTGGCAACATGGATGGATCTTGAGATAATCAGGCTAAGTGAAATAAGTCAGACAGAAAAAATTGAAAACTATATAATTTCACTCATATGTGGAATACAAAACTGAAAGCATCAAGAAAACATGACAAACAGAGACTCATGGACATGAATAGTAGATTATTGGTTACCAGAGGGAAGGAGGGGAGAGGGAAGGTAGGTGGAGATAAAAGTGGTCAAGTATTCAGTGATGGAAAAAAATCTAACTTTAGGTGGTGAACATACAATGTAATATATGTGTGACATACTGTTAAACTGTACACTTAAAACTTATTTGATTTTATTAATCAATGTCACTCCAATGATTTTTAATTAAAAAATAATTATTGTCATTTGTTTCTACTTTAAGTCTTTTTAACTATCAATCAAGTATATAAATTAGTATTTAGTGTTTGCTAAATTACACACCACTGCTATATTTAGTGACTTAAATAGAAAATGATTTATTATTGTTACAAAGTCCATGGGTTAGCTGTGAAGTTCTGTGGATGTGTGCCAGGCTTTGCTGATCTCAGTTGGGCTCGCTCTTATATTTTTGGTTAGCTGGCAGAGTGTCTGGGGATTGGCTCCCGTCAGGGATGACAATGGTTATTGGGCCTCCTGTCTTATTATCCAGCAGGCTAGTTTGGGTTTGTTCATTTAGTGGAGGTAAGTTCCAAGAGGCTTGGTAGAAACAAGCAAAGTCTCTTGAATTCTAAGCTCATAAACTGACAGAAAATATCACTTCCCACAATAGATTAGCACTTTCTTCTCCTGGTGTGTGCTCTTAGTACTCTTCAGTCTTGAGAGACATTCCCTTTTTGTTTGTTTGTTTCTTCCTCTGTTTGTCTTTCTGGTCACTTCAGCTTTATAACAGATTTCTAAGCATATCTAATAAAATGCAACCCACAGTCCTCACACAAAATATCTCTAAACCAAAAATAATGCACAAAAGACACCTAATATAGCAATGCCATACACCTCACATATTAGTTAATCGGTGGAGATTTCACTTCTCCACTGAATTCTAATTCCTTATCTATCATCTCTCTCATCATCATATTATAGCTGTTTATTCATAACCATGGCATAACACATTATTTCTGAAAGACAGGGATTCAACTTCATTATCTTTGTATCTCTACTGCCTGAGACATTTTATATGTACAGTACATATTTGTTGAATAAATACTATTAGAGTCACCAAGTAGCAAGAAAGAAAAAGAACCTCCGTATTGTTTTCCATAGTGGCTGTATAAATTTGCAGTCCCACCAGCAGTGTATCAGTGTTCCTTTTTCTCCGCATCCTCTCAAAAAACTAAGAATTAATTTACCATATGTACCAGCAATCCCTCTATTGGGTATGTACCCGAAAGACTTGAAAAATCATATCCAAAAAGATATTCGCACAACAATGTTCATAGCAGCAACTAAAGTGTCCTAAAATAGATGATTGGATAAAGAAGCTGTGGGTACATATATGTAATGGACTATTACTCAGCCATAAAAAGAGATAAAATACTGCCATTTGCAACAACATGGGTGGACCTCAAGGTAATCATGCTAAGTGAAATAAACCAGATGAAAAAAGTGAAAAAAATACATGATATCACTTATTGTGAGATATAAACCTAAAAGTAACAAACAAACAGGACAAACCAACAGAAACTCATGGGCATGAACAATAGACTAGTGGTTGCCAGAGAGTAAGGGGGAGGGGGAAGAGGGAAGTAGATGAAATAAATAAACAAACAAACAAACAAACAAATAAATAGGCAGAAAGAAGAAAGAAAAAGATTATTTTAATCAGGAATTATCTAAGAATATCCTAAGACTGAAGATGAACCATGAAATCCGGGAATAAATTATATTTGGGGAAAAGGTTTAGTAAGTATTCCAGCCAGCATGATGAAAGCCTAGTGTTAGACACTCAAAAACAGACAATGTGAGTACAATGGGCAGGAGAGACCCATTTGTTTAGCTGGAGCAAAGTGTCTGCCTAGAGCATAATTGGAGTTGGGACTGGAAAAAGTCAGGAAAAAAATCTAAAGTGCCTCAGGTTAAAGAATTCAGTTTAAATCCATTTATTATTTAATTAATGAGAGATATTTAATGCTTTAATTAAATTATAAGAGATAATTAAGCCACTAACTCTCATTAACCATTAAGCTTATCAGACTAGTTAGAGTTTACCTTGATAAACAAGGACATAGAAAAACTTAATCAAGATAATTACACTCTGAAGAAGGAAGGTAACATTGATGGAATGGTCAGAGAATAATGTATAGAAAAGTCAAGTTTCTGCATAGTATGTGAGCAATTAAGACTACCTAAAGACTTCAAAGACTTGAAGAAAAAGTGGATGTTTAAAAAAAAAAATAGATCACAGATTGTGAAGATCATCCACATGGGAGCCCTCCACTGATAGTACCTGAAACACAGAGGCAAAGTTTTATGAACCAATTTATTTTATGAACCAATGTTGGACAGGTTACACATAAAATCCCCCTCTGTTCATTGGCCAGAACCTAGTTGCAAGGCTTCAATTTCCTTCAAGAGAGGCTAGAAAATGTTGTCCTTATTTGGCATATCCAGTTTTGATTGCTTAAAACATTATATAAAAAGTTGCATAACAAAGCTCAATCTGAGCAGGGTACATGTAACAGTAAAGTATGTTTCATACACTTAATATGCATACATGTTCACATAAGCATACACATATAAATAATTTGGAATTTATAATTTTAAATGTCTCAGATGGAGCTTCCATTCTAATAAGTCATTATTTATACCTGGGAAAAAATTTTCCTGTTATTGAGTCCTAAGAGAAAAAGAAAGATGTATGTCAGGAAACGATAAACAAATAATTTTCAAATTTAAGCATGGATTCAAGTCATTTGAGGATTTTATTAAACATGTAGATGTCATAGTCCAACCCCAGGGAGTCTAATCCAATTTAAGAAGCTAGGAAGTACAAGTTGGTAGTTATGAAATAATCAAGGGAGTGTAAAGTACAGCATAGGGAATATAGTCAATAACATTGTAATAACTATGTATAGTGCCAGGTGGGTACTAGACTAATTAGGGGGATCACTTTGTAAATTATATAAATATCTAACCATTATGCTGTATATCTTAAACTTATATAAGATAATATTAAACATCATCTATAATTGAAAATAAATAAAATAAAAATAGATTTAAAAATAGAAGAAGCTTTCTGAGGTCATCAGGGTATATGCTCAGAAACACTGCCCTGGATTCTTTCATTTTTGGATGATTCATGGGTTGTAACTGCCTGTTTTCTTTATATCTGCTGTTGAAACTCATTATCATGATAATGACAATGGCCAATCTCAAACTCACCCAGCTGTCTGTCTGAAGGCAACCTACTCACTGACTTCATAAGCCCAACTGCTTTTATTACTCAGGAAGCCTAGAACATATTTCCCTCTGAGTAACTGTTGAAAAAGAACCTGACATTCTGTAAGGCTTAAAATGAAGACCCGCTCTTTATCTAAAGTACAATATCTCCTTATTGTAATACATATATACACACATATATATATTTTTTTTATCTGCCAAGAGTAACAAATACTTTTTCAAGGTATTTGGGATTATCAGGGTGCTTTTGGCAAATACTTTTGGCAAATACCCAGAAGGAAACTCATCTTACAGGGTTTAAATGAAAGGAAATGGGACAGTTACAAAAACCAGGATTCTTTTAGTTTCTAGACTAAAGTTAGGGAAGGACAGTAAGGTGCTGGGTTACTCTTTGTCTATAGGTCACCAACAGATTCAATAGCATAGTTGACTCAATCTCAAGCAGAGTAACTCTTGCCTTGCGGTATGTCATAGCAACTTAACATATCTTAACTTTTCCCCTTTTCTCTTTTCCCTTGTTGCCTGTTTTAGCATAACATAAAGTTTTTGGTTCATTAATCACTTTAGAATAATTGTTATTTGTGAGTTTAAATAATCCTAAATGAAAAAAAAAAAAGTTACTTCTCCAAAACTTCTTTATTAGTTAAAACTAATAAATCACAGTTTGGTTATGCTTTCAAATTAACAAATACCAAATATAACTTAAAATCCAAATGTATCTTCAACACTTTTCATTTTCACTTTAACAACCCAAGACACACGTTTTCCTCAAATTTGGAATACTGAGAGTTATTTCTTAACTGATATCATAGTCCTTCACATTCTTTATATATGCTATACACACCAGCAGAGCACCATTTCTAAAACCCCTGCCTGCCTTATGCTATGCCCTGCTCAAAATTTTAATAATATCCTGCTCCTAAATGAGAAATATTTTTACGCCTTCCACTTAATGCTCTCCAAATTCAGACCCTAAATTTGTCTTTGCCTAAGGCTTTTTATTCAGACAAGTTGATCTAACCCCAGACATATTTTACTCAGCCTTTCCCTTTTGGTTTTACAGGTGATGCAGTTCTTCCTTCTTCTATCTTATTCCTACCAAATTTAGAGGCTTATGTAGGCAATGGATTTCTCACAAAATCAAGGCAACCTCATGAATCACCTTCAATAAGTAGGAGTTCAGCCTCTCTCTTTTCTGTCTTGTTGGTAGTTTCAGAAAGCAAATTTCCTTGGTTCTACAACTGATTGTATCTCTGTTCCCATTATTCATTCCAAATGAAGAGAGCAGCTTATTCCTGTGGATTTCTCCCCAGGCAAGAACTGGAGTCCTGATGCTAAACCTCAGTACTTTACCTGAGGCCATTTTACCTACTGTTTCCAGACTTTCCAGCCAACTAACCTAAAATTATGAATGCTCCTGAAGCTCTGTGAGAGCATTCCGCCTAATTTCGGGTCATCCTTTACTGCAGGTAGAAACCTCTGATGTCAGCAATTTCTATGATGAATAATTTGAAAACTTGTTGTTTGGGTGGAAACGGAGCTTTGGTGCCTTCTGCTTTGAACCTAGTCTCTGAGGGAAGAAATTTTTGGAATGTTGTAAGCATGAGGTAAGGTCTAGGAGCTCAGACCTACATCGTATTCCATCAGAACAGGCAAGAAGTTCGGATAGAGCAAGAGTAATATTAACAAAGAGAATATAAGAGAACTGAATTCTAAAAGCAAAGCTACAGAAAGAGCAGTGTAGGAATAACAATAGCTAACATTTATTGAGAGCACACTCAGTAAGTGCATGAGAACAGGCACTTCGAAGCTCTTTACTTTATTCACTTAATAATCATAAACATTCAAAGAGTTAGGTTAAATTATTATGCACACTTTATAAGTAAGGGAGAGGATGCACAAAGGTTTAATAAATTGCCCAAGGCCACACAGTTTGTAAGTGGCAGAGCTAGTATTTTAAACAAAGAGTTTGATCCCAGAAACTTTATTCTTGAACATTATGAAATACTGCCAATATGCTGAGTGCAATTTCCCAATTTTGTTGAGTACAAAATTTGGAAATATCATGACTATAATAAAGATTTCCATGCTACTTATTACTTCTGTTGTCTATTTGATAGTAAATAACAATTAAGTGATGGATCAGTTAACATTTTTAAGCAAAGTTTCACTTTAGCTCTATTAAGTTAGATTCATTTTGAAGGAGACATATTGATGGCTCTTAAGAAATCCTTGTGATTACCCTAATTCATAATTTTATGACAAGAACTAATGGAACATTAGAGAAGGAAATAAGAATTTATTAAAAATTCATGTTTTAGATAATTTTAAGATAGTGAACAAAGCTGATGCTGCCAAAGCATTTATTGAAGCCTCTGAGCTTGGAGAGGACCCCACATCTATGTCTGCTATGACAAGTTTTTATCCAAATGTGGGTGTACAATGAAACCCAAGCTGTAGCAAAGGTCCCTACAGCATCTTCTCTTCCATGTTCAGCCATGAGTCTACCCTGCCAACCAAATGATGGGGAATTCCTGGAAGAGAGAATCATGAAAACAGAGGAGAGAAAGTATAAAAAGGAGAATGGTCAGAATAGGAGTAGGCTCAGAGTGGAGTTATCAGTCCTAATATGACCTTATTTGAGTCATATTCAATTACGACTTAAGCTTAATTCTTCAGCTGCACTGAGAACCTATGGGAACCTATTAAGAGCTCTAAGAAACCACCTACCTTCTCTGTTTCACATTGCTAAAGGAAGAAGACATTTTTCTGTTATAAGCAGATGCCTTCATCATTAGACTCAAGCAAGGCCAATTTAGATTAAGTCACTGATACTATGTCTGGAGCTTTACATAAGACACCTGGCTTAATCTAATAACTCTGCAAAACAGAATTTATCACTTCCCCATTTTTAGTGGAGAGAAAAACCAAGGCTCAAAAAGCCTAACTTAAAAAAAAAAAACTTGTTCTAATATTTCATATATGCTATAAGCTGCAAAGCACTTGAATTGAAGACTATTCAAATTTTATGCTCTTTCTGCTAAACCATATTTGGTTTTGTTTTGTTTTGTTTTTTTCACTTTGAGAAAAGAAGTGTTGTTTCCTATATGCAAAGTAAGCACATCCTCTTTTCAAAGGTGTTAGATTTCTTGAAGGGAAAGAGTAAGCAAAAATTATACTCTCCTGATTATGGATGGAAAAGTTTTAGAAAGAAATCACTTTGTCTGTTGGAAGATCTAGTTATCTGTTTCTATTGCATTGGGGAGAAAAACAAAGGCAGTCAAAACCTATCTATAAAGGCATTCCTTGTCACAAACGCAAATGGTCTGAGGAATAGTCATGGATAATAAGTCTGTGTATGTATGTTTATGTGTGTCCGTTTGTGTCTCTGTTTCTCCGAGAGACAAGAATAAAGAAAAATACACACATACAGAAAGAGAGCAAAAGTGTGAAGATGTAGGGCCACCAAGATACTGTACTAACTCTCCTTAATCATTCTTAAATGCGGAATTAATTTCAGAGCTTTGTGTAGGCTGAATCTTTGGTAAGTGTTGAATTACCTGGGCTACAAAAAATGAACTGGGATATGGTCAGGTGAAAGGAAAATAATTACATTTGTTGAGCATCTATTCTGCTCTATACTACGCTAGCCATCCCACACTGCAGAAGTTTTATGTCCATTTACAGATGAAGAAACTAAAGTTCAGGAAAATTATATTATTTTCCTAAAGTTATATATCTAGAAAGATTTAAATTTATGTCTGAAACAAAATCCATGCCCGTCTCCCTCCAAGGTTCATCATTATTCCACTAAAGTTAGATTCTTTAAGTTAGATTCTTTTACGTATATAACTTCGAGTAGACCTATTGAATTAATTGTTAAATTACAAAAGCAATCTCCCATTGCCTCTAATATGCTTCTGCTTTGATCTATCCATTTTCCTAAAAAATTAAATTGAAAGTTCCCAGTCTGGTCTCACTGTTGCTATCTAATTGAATCTGCCGTTTCTTACCACCAGGCATCTCCCATTTCAGCTGATGTCTTAAACTGTCTATTGAGCACAAAGCATATATTCTTTCCTTTAGACATTTGTTCTTGCTACATCCACATTCTGGGTTATCTTTTCCTGTCTTTCACCTTTGAGTTCAGATGATTAATTCCAGCCTTGGCAACTACTGTCTTCACCTTTTATAAGTTCTTACTTTGTCTGCCATTTCTTACATCTATTTATGTTTTGTTCCTTCACCTGACTGCCTGCCCATAGAGACAGTATCTCTGTTTAATAATTTATGTGAATTTAACAAACAACTTTTGAGAATCAATTATGAACTATATCATATGCTGCATGGTTTAGACAAAGGATACAAAGATATGGTGTCTGCCTACAAAATTTACCCACTTACCCCACATATTATAAGGATTATAGTATTCATACAATAAGTGCTTAGTAAACACACATATGAAGAAAGAGCTAAAATGACAAAGAGAATGATCTCTTCTGAATTGTTTTAAAGTTGATTTATATTTTAATGTATTTAAAATGCCCAGATCACAAATGCCATCAAAATGTCACTCAGCTAATTGCATCTTTGGCTCATTAGATCCTCTGTAATATTCCATTTTGTGGCATAAGCTTTTATCAAGTTTAATGGGTTAATATTATTAAGTTTCTTTCGAGTTTCTGCTCAGATAGTTTAAATAGCAGTCTGCTTTCTAAATGTGAGTTTGACTCTGGCAAGCTCCTTCTTCCTCCTCGCCACTAAGGAGAGCCATTTGCTCAAAGAGAGCCATGAAAGCCAAAAAAGAATATAACAACACCACCAAAGGCAGGTTGGTCCTGAGCACTCTCAGTTTTAAGCAGTCATGAGGGCTACTCTTAGCTATCATGGCCTAGATACCAAAATCTCATTTGCTCTCTTTGTTTGCAATTGTGAAGACTCAAATTAATAGCCTTGTGATTTCCCAGTCAAGTTCTTTCACTTTAATTACTGAATTCAGGCTTGATTCCAGGATTCCTCTGTAAGACTTTTAGATACCACCACCACTAAATGTTTTAGGAAAGACATTAATGCTCCTTTTATGTTTCAGGAAAATAAAACTTTGGGAATAAATATTTAAGAGTAATTTCAAAGAAGACCAGCCTAATAAATGCACTTATTAGTAAATTAGTGCATAACTTAACTTCTATATGTTCAGTGGTTATGAACTCCTTTTGGGGTAGGGAAATGTATGTGTCTATATACATATATGGATGCATCTACATGCTCACACATACACATATATGTGTAAATACACACATGTGCACAAACATACCTACAAGTATATTTATATGAGGGTGTGGTATTTTTACTATATTATATACATTATGGTTTATTCAAGTTAATATCTTTCTGCAATATTAACAATAATTTATTAGTTGTTTAGTAGTTGCAATTGCCAGACAATATACTTGAGATTTTACAAACACTGTCTTATTATATCCTGTCAACAACAAGATAAGTTTATTATTCCCCATTTTGCAAATGGGGAAACTAAGGCTCATAGCAGCTGAAGTCATTTTACCTAAGACAAAATTCAACCCGTGGTTTTCTATATGGCCTCTCAAATGACTCCCTGTTTTATTCTCAATCTGATTGCTTGGATGTTCTTTAATTCTCTCTCTCAATTTTCCCCTTGTCTCTCAATTTGGCTGTCCTTCAGCATCTTCTCAAAATCAACGGCATTCATCTTCTAAGAATCAATTTCTAGGAATTGAGGGTTCATTCTGGGGTAGGAAAGAGTGAAATATGAAACGTAGTAGAATCGGCAGCATTTTAAGAGAAATAGATACCTGGTGCTTCACAGAGCTTCAGATCCCAAGGGTAAAAAGTTTCAATGCTCAGGTACCGACATCCTGTTGATGATAGATGAACAAGCTCTAAATGGCAAAAATTGTATGGTGCTGTTGGAAAGCTAAATCTATCGGCATAAAAGTGCAAACAGCCTTAATTTATTCATTTTGTTTGTAAGATTAAAAAACACTTTGTGTTTTAATTGTGTTCTTCATGGTATTTTATAAAATCCCATGGCTGCCTCTTCATTATTGAAATTAATTTTATTTTGCCATTTATTTAAACTAACTTGTGAATTCCAGCGACATGATTTCATCTATTTGTATATTCGTTCAATGTGCATGATAGGTCCATATTATACATCTTAGACTGCAACCTAGAAATATTCATCGAGCACAGAGAGTTTAAAAGACTAGGATGATATAAAGTAATTCCCTACTGTATTTCAGTCTAGACATAATTTACTACCTATTTGAAATAATCTCTGACAAGTTCTATAATGGAAAAAAAAAAAAAAAAAACACCTCCTAAAACCCAATAGTTTACCAGCCTACTTGGCCAGTGCATGGCTTTGCCTTGATGAAGACATTGTTCCAAGAATGTGCACTTAGTATTTAGGTCAGAAATCCAAATTAAATTCAGACGTTTCAGAGCAGGATGCCTCAACTCACCTCAGGTGCAAAATTAAGGGAGCACGAAAAAGGCAGGAAGATAGATAAATAGTACTTAATACAACATTTATACTATCAAAATTATGCAAAAATCCATGATGAACAAAATAGCCAAAATGTAAGTGAAAGTACAATCAGTAAGTCCAGAACAGAGGCCTATCAGAGACTTAGACGAAAGAAAACATCAGCAATACCAATTCTGTTAAAGTTTTGACACTTGTTGTACCCTAAATCACACTAGCTTCATCCTCATCCTGGCCCTGTTTCAAAGAGATAGACCTAAGTTAACCTAACTCACAGTAATCCTAATACATTAACTGAAAACAAAAACAAAAACGATACAGTAATTGGCGCTGAGAAACAAGCTACGATGACTGGCTACTCATATTCTCAGATGATAACACTATTTACTATTTACTAATCTATTAAATTGGACTATATTCCAATAGAAATATAAATTAAACCTAAAAGCTACATAAGGTGACTTCTGGTCCTCAGGCTAAGGCAATCTCTTTCCTATACAGTGGTTGCTAAGTTCTGCCAATGCATTCCATGATTCCTGCTGAATATACCCCATTAATGATTGTTCTTACTGACTTCTTTGTCTATTAGAAGGCTAAAACTAGATGACTTTATCAGGGAAGAAACTAATCTCAGAAACTAATACAAGCCTAGTATATAATGAGTGTTTAATAGATTATTGCAGTTCTGTCTTACCATTGCATGTCTAATCATATCTCTCAGATACTGACTTTGTAGTTTTACACATTTTGTAGTTTATATGTTTGTAACTCCAAGATCTTAGGCAGATCTAGAAAAATTCGGTACTTTAGATAAATGTTTTTGAACAAATGATATACCCATTGACACAGAATTGATCAGTTATTTTTACAGAAAATCAATGCATAAAAAGATTACTCTACCTCTCCCCCTCCACACACCCCTTTTCTTATCAATAGCTGTGGCTTTCTTAAGGTTTTACTAAGTAACAAGAAAAGCCAGATAGCACTGCAGATTTCAGAATCTTAGAGAATGATAATTTCTCATGATGCCAGCCAGCTGTGTGATAAAAGATGATAGAAAACACTTAAGGAAAGAATACACCAAGTAATGGTTGACTAGATTGCTGTGAAGAACTAGTAACTCTCGCCTTCATGAGTAGAGTGTCATGTATGTATTATAGCATATTCAGACAATATCACTTCGTGTTGTAACATCTGTACAGTCTTTCCCCTCTCCCCTCCTCTGTCCTCATTAGCGATTCTGTTCCATTTGTGTAATAAGCAGCAAACTAATGCAAGGAGAGGGAGGAGAACTATACTTGTCTTTTGCCCAAATTGTAAATGTTTGTCCTTAGTAGTGTCATAAGGCAATCTTGTTTTTCCTTTCAAAGGCTGAGATAAATCTGAGTTCTGTTTACATTTTAGTGCTAATTGAATCAATTAAATACACATAGAACAAAAAAGCTTAAGATAAATCTCAAAAATTTTAGCTCAAACTATTATCTATATCACAGAAATATAAGAGACTATAAAATGTTGAATGATAAAAGATAATTCAAAGTGATAGAATGATAAAAGGATATCTTTGAGATCAAGTGGAAATAGAATTCTGGTCAAGGGAGGCCAATTGTTATTTTCAGCTGTTTAGCAAATAAAGCTTGTCTGATTTTATTTGTTTACCTGTTTGAAACATCTAGGATAATGCACATTGCTTTTTGAATAATATCTTTGCAAAAGAAATGTAAAGCAGTAGTGAAAAAAAGTACTATGTACTAACTGTGGAAAAACTGTATCATGTGAGAAAATAAAGTTATAAAATTGCCTAAAACTCTGTGCCTCCAGAGATCATTAAAGATCCTCTTTAGTCACATGCAACTAAGTAGAAAGAATTCTGTCTGATATTAAATCTGAAACTGGATGAAGAAAGCTAGTGTTGATCTATAAACTGCACTTTGAAATACAACTGACATTTATATTATGAAAAAATTAGCATTTTATCATGTATATCTTTACTTATAAGATATTCTAAGATAATTCTAATATGTACAGGTTAACGATCTCCAATTTCTATATATATATATATATATATATATATATATATATATATATATATAATTTTCTAATGAATTAAAATTCCATTTTTTCCTTTAGTTAACCTAAGAGGAATTTATGCTTGTTTTAGTGTATAAAATTGTGTTCCTTTTAGATTATTTATTTCATAATTATACACTTGCTCCATTTTTCCGTTTTGATAGTTATATATGTTTATATAGCTATGAATGTTTCTATCTCCTGTGAGGATTTAAAATTGTTTTCTACTTGCCTTATACATTTTACTCGAAGGTAATTTCTGCAATTAGGCTCTGTCTAAAGCTTTAGCAAACAGCACTTAGAAAACATGTTTTAAAAGTTGCTCCTGTTCCATCAAATCTAGTGTAGAAGTCACCTGCCTATCTTTTAATCACTCCTGAGAAAAGGAGAAATGTTTTGTCAATAAATTGTTCAGAAAGTTTAGCTCATTAATGTGATTAAAATAGTAACCAACATGCATGTTCCTCTTGGATTAATGTCTTACGAATTGGCTGTTCACACTTTCCAATGCCAAATCAATGTTGTCAGAACACAACTGCTAATTGGAATGAGAAACTGGCTAATTCGCAATCAGGAAACTGTTAACTTAAAAACATAAATATCAAATGTCAAATGTAATGATTCACTAAAAACATAGAGTAGCATTAACACTCAAAATATTAGAAAGACTATTCTACAATAGTATAATAAGAATAAGAATAACATAATGGAGAAGAGCAGAAAGAGGAGAGAAAAAGACCACATTATAAATGCATGTAAATGATATTCACAAACAGTATATTCCAGTCACTATGTGGAAACTCTCACCAAACTACATGAGAGATGATCCTTAGAAAGGCAAAAGGACTTGCTGAATGACACACAGTGAGAGAGTGACAGAATCAGGAATAGACCTCATCATTACTGATACCATTATTTGAGATTTTAATAATGGTTTTTCTATACACAATTATAAAGAAAGTCATGCATTTAGAAAACTAAAAATTGCTACCAAGGGAGAACATTATAAAAATTTCACTTTATTTTCTATATATTGAGTATCTGTAATATAATTTCTACTCTGGAATAAAGCACAAAGATATTTGGGGTAAAATGTGTGTTTTGGACTCAGACCATCATCCTAAATCTAACTATTAGCACTATTACTTACTAATCAGGGAAGTCTCTAACTTCCTTAAATCTCGATTTCTTCAGCATTAAAAAGAGAGAAAATAAAATATCAACTTCCAGAGAATTTTTTGAGTGTTAAGTGAGATGTTTTTATTATTCAATAAACTATTTTTGAATCTTATCTATTGGAGATATTCTGCATTAGCTTTTCTACTTTCTTGTCTTCACTTTCTCACTTCTAGCATTTGGTTATAACACAGTGTAATAAATTTTCTGGGCTGAGTTCTTACATCGGGATTTCATTTCAGTCCATCAACAACATACTGATGGACTTATGACTTAACATGTCAAAGATTTACAGAGGAAAAAAAAATCATGATTCATGTTTTTTGAGGAAATCTTAAAAATCTTAAAATGAAATATACACATATGCACAATCTTACACACACACTTATGCATATTAATCAATTAATAAATAAACCAAAATAATATAATAGCATAGTTCAGTGTCCAGGTTGGCCTGCTAATAGAAATTTAAATATCAGAATCTAAAATAATACCACAAATATTCAGGATTTTCATGAATTACCCAGTTCATCTTACCAAGAACTAGGAAGATCTCAATTTGGATGAGAAAATATAATATAGACAAATGCCAATACTGAGATGGGCCCAACAAGACAATGGAGAGGATAGAAGAATCATTGAATTTAAATTAGAACAACAAATATTACCCAATGTGACTCACAAAGAGAAAATAGACATAAAAAAAAAATGGACAGAAGTTCAGGGCCTGTGGAACTTTAACAAAAGATCTATCATTTTTGTCATCAGAGTCCCAGGAAGAGAGGAGAAAAAGATGGGACTAAAAATGTATTTAAATAAATAATGGCTGGATATATTTCAAATGTGTTAAAAGATATAAACCTATTAATAAAGAACTGAGAGAAAGTCAACCAGGATAAAACCAAAGACATTCATTCCAAGGAACATCATAGTCAAACTTCTCAAAACTAAAGACAAACAAAACAAAACAAAACAAAACAAAAACAACCTTGAAATCAATGAGAAAAAAATGATACCTTACCCAGAGTAGAAAAAAAACAATTTAAATAACAACAGATTCTCTTCATGACAATGGTTGGCCAGAAGGATGCAGCACACCATTTTTCAAGTGGTAAAAGAGAACTGTTAACCCTCAATTTTATATCTGGCAAAATTCACATTCAGGAACGAAGAAATAAATACATTCTTAAATGAAGGGAAATAAATTTTGTAAGACTAAACTAAAAGAATGGCTAAAGTTTCTAAATCAAAAGAAATGAAAGGGAAGGTAGGAAGAAAGGAAGGGAGGAAGGGAGTGAGGAAGGAAGGAAGGAAAGAAGAAATCCTGGAACATCAAGAGGGAAGAAAAACAATGGAAAGAACAAAAACATAGTTAAATAAACGGGCTTTCTTTCTTTTGGATTTGCTAAAATACATTTGAAGGTTGAAGCTCAAATTAAAACATTGTTAGATGTGGTTTCTGAAGTACACTAAGGGAATATTTAAAGTAAGCATATATATATGAGAGAAGGCAAAAGGGTTTAAAGGGAGATAAAGTTTCTATACTTTATGGGGTTTGGTAAGGTATCAACATCAGTGGACTGTGACATACTATGTCAATACAGTGTAACACCTGAAGTAACTACTAAACATCTACACTAAGAGATGCACACATAAATACTATAAATAAATCAAAATGGAATTTTTAAAAATTTAAGTAATCCACACAGAGGATAAAGAATTGAAAAACTGAGGGAACAAATAGAGAGCAAAAAATAAAATGGCAGACTTAAACTCTAATAAATCAGTAATTACATTAAATGAAATGATCTAAATATATCAATTAAAAGTCAGAAATTGGCAGAGTGGATTTAAATTTCTTTGCAGAAGTATTAGTAAAAAAAAAAAAAAAAGTCAATCTGAAAAGTCACAGACTGTATGACTCCATTCACAAACCATTCTTGAAATAAAAAATTTATAGTGATGGATAGAAGAAAGGTAATGGTTGCTGATAGTTAGAAATAGTAGTGTGAGGAATAGTTTTGTGGTGATGGAATGGTTATATATATTGATCATATAAGTAGTTACATGAATCTCCACATATAATAAGTGGCATATAACATACACATAATACCACTATTAATTTTTTTTTAGTTTTAACACTATAATTATGTAAAATGTAACCATTAAAGGAATCTAGACCAACAGTATGTGGGGCCTCTCTGTAATATCTTTGCAAATCCCTGTGGATCTATAATTACTTCAAAAAAAAAAAAAGGTATTTTAAAAGGACTACATAAATAATTTTATTTTGAAGAACTTGGGAAAAGGATCATATAGAATAGTAATACTAGAAAAAGCAATGGACATTCGAGATGATTAGTGAGAAAAATTATTGCAACTAGTGTTGCAATTTGTGGAGAAAGACAATTTTATCAGTAACTATTTAAATATCTGTAAAGAGAAAGGTAGTGTATGTGTGTATGTGTGTATATGTGTGTATGTGTGTGTATCAGGCTGTGGAAAAGAGCAAAGTGAAAATAATATACTGATTATTTTTAAAAATATATTAAAAATTAATTTTTGTTTTTGAAGTTTTATTTTTATGTAAAAGAATGTATTGAAATACATTAACCAAATGACCTGTTCACCTCTCGAGAATAAACATTTTCTTCTTGAAGGGCTGCAAAAACATTTTAAGATCCATATCAAAGAGCTCAGGACAATTAAAAAGGTTTCTGTAGTTGATCCCTTGCGATAACTAAATCTCTAATACAGCCTACATCTAAGAGATATTCAGCCTTTGAATTTCAATTACTATCTATCTTCACTTTGTTTTGGCAATTATAACTCTGAGCTGACTTTATTGGTGGTAAAAAATATTGGAGATATAGAAGAAGCCTAAGGGTCATGGTAATTTTCTGCTTGCATAAAGATCTGTTATAACAACTGAACTGAATTAAGGAAATAACACTAACTTTCTTCAAAGTATATCAGAGTTTAGTTTGGCTTCATATACAGGAAAGAATTGGTGCAATTCTATTGAGATAATTTTCAAAGAACCATTCAGGGAAAATAGAATATCTTCAAAGGAAAAATTCACCACTTATTTTTTTCTTCAGTGTCATCAAAAATATAATTAGCACTCATTTGAGAGCAGCTTTCACTATATAAAATAAAACTATAAAAACATAGTTTCTACTGTAGAGAAGTTAAGCATATCAAATAAACCTAGACTCCACTCAGCTCAAAAAGGACAAACTGGCAACCAAGTGAAGTAATCAATTATACATGTCACTTAATTTAGTGATAAGAATTATAAGTTTAAAAAAAATGATGAGGGAGGAAAGAATAGCAATGTCCATTAGATTTGACAAAATAAAAATTATGGCTATTTTGAGAAATTATACAATTGCTCAAATAAATGTTCAATTGATAATTACAGAACTGTTTGCCTAGACTTCTAATTGTAGCCTGAATTACATTTCCACAGGAATACAAAGGTATTCTGAGTATATCTCACACCTCAAGCTTAGCACTTTCTGAATTATACTAAATATTTTTCTCTTATTAAGAAATTTTTGTGAATATTTTTATTTCCCTCTTTTCCTGAACTATGATGAACTCCTTTCCAATATACAATGTATATCCTAATCTTCTATTCTCTGGTAATAAACTAAGTAATTTTCTTAGCCTTATGCCTTACTACAGACTCAAGAATGTTCATACAAATACATTTATTAGCAAAGTGACTGCCTCCGCCATACCAAATAACAAAATTTCAAAATTATGATATATTAAGGTAGATTAAAGCTTTTCATTGTTTGGATCAGAATTCGCTAGAGGCACTCTTTATTAAAAGCAGATGATTGGAAAGCTATATCAGACCCTTATGATAATTTCTAACAAGATAAACCACACAGTATAAATAGTATATATAGTACTGAGTTAAGTAACAAGTCTTGTTTATTCATTTACAGCTAAAGTAACAAAATTTAATTTTGTTGAAGTATTTCATAAATTAATCAAATAAGTAACAATTCATCATTAAAAAACATGTCTTCCAAATTCTTTGGTTATCACAAATCCTAGATTGAGATTACATTTCTAGGGTATAAAAAAAAATCTGTAAATATTACTATCAACAATTAGGGGAACCAAATTATGGTAACAAAAAACAAGCACATTTGCTTTATTTACAAATGAGACTTTTGCTGCACCATAGTGTCCAGCAGACCTTTTTGATAATTGTTATCCTGTAATTACTATAATGTGTCTTTTTATCTAGGCCTTCCCTTTCTCTTCTTATAAAGAAGAGCAATTAGAATATAAATTACTAATGTCATCAAATTCCTGTTTGAGAACATTTCTCAAAAAGTAAATCTGTGATTTTATTTTATTTTTTTTAAAATTTCAACCAAGGCTAATATAAATTTCAAGTTTGTAATTTTGATTTCATAATGTCATTCACCTGTAGGTTTTTTCACAAACAGATAAAACTTAAATTCTTCAAGAAAGGAATTTAAAACATAATCTCATTTATAATGGCATTGGAAAAAAGTTACTTAGGAATAACCAAGGGATATTTGTACACTAAACATTTGTACACTAAAAACTATACAACATCAATGAAAGGATTTATGGTAGACCCAAATAAATGCAAATATTTCCTATCTTCATGGGCTAGAAAAATTAATAGTTACAATGCTCATACTACCCAAAGCAGTCTACATATTTAATGCAATCCCTATCAAAATCCCAAAGATTTTTTTTTACAGAAATAGAAAAATATCTTAAATTTCATATGGATTAAAAAAAAAATTCTGACAGGCAAAGCAATTTTGAACAAAAAGAACAAAGCTGGAGGTATCACAGTCCTGATTTCAAAATATATTACATAGCTTTAGTAATCAACAGTATGGTACTGACATAAAGTTAGACATATAGACCAAAGGAACAGAATAAAGAGCCCAGAAATAAATTTACACATATGCAGTCAATCGAACTTCAACAAAGGTGCCAAGAACACAAATTGAGAAAGAAATAATCCCTCCAATAAATGATATTGATAAAACTGGATATTTACATCCAAAAAATAAAATTGGCCCCTTACCTTTCATCATACACAAACATTAATTCAAAATAGATTAAAGGTTTAAATGTAAGATGAAACTATAAAACTCATAGAAGAAAACAGTGGAAAAGTTCTTCACATCAGTCTTGGCAATTATTTCTTGGATATAACACCAAAAACACAGACAATGCAAGCAAAAATAGATAAGTGGGACTATATTAAATGAAAAAGTTGCACAGCAAAAAATTAATAAATCAGCAGAATGAAAAGGCAACCTACAAATGGAAGAAAATATTTGCAAACCATGTGTCCGATAGGAGTTAATTTCCAAAATATAAAACTCTATAGCAATAAATAAATAGTTCTATTAAAAAAAAAATGGGCAAAGGACTTGCATAGACATTTCTCTAAAGAAGACACGCTAATGGCTATCACGTATATGAAAAGATGCTCAACATTGCTAATTATCAGGGAAGGTAAATAAAAACAATAATAAGATATCATCATACATATATCAAATGGCCATTATGAAAAAAAAGATTTTAAAAAAGTGTTGACAAGGCTTTGGAAAAATTAGAACAACACATACACTGTTGGTGGAAATATTATACGGTATAGTGATTATAAAAAACAATATACAACTTCCATACACACACCCAAAAAACTAAAAATAGAACTATAATATGATCCAACAATTCCCCTTTTTGGTATCTATCTAAAAAAAATGAAATCACAATCTCAAAGAGATGTCTTCATTCCCTATTTATTGCAGCATTATTCACAATAACCAAGATATGGAAACAGCCCAAATGTTCATTGATAGATAAATGGATAAAGAAAATGTAGTATATACATATAATAATACATTATTCAGCCCTTAACAAACAAGGCAATCATACCATTGTACAAGAACATGAATGAACCTGGAAGACATGATGCTCAGTAAAATAAGCCACTCTCAGAAAGACAAACACTGCTTGATTCCTCTCATATGAGGCATCTGAAATAGAGGATAGGACAGATGACAAAATGGTGGTTACCAGAGAATAGTAAGAGAGGGATACAGGGAATTGTTTTTCAGTGGGTATATTACAATTACACAAGATGAGTAAGTTCAGAGATCTGCTGTACAACAGAGTGCCTGCAGTTAACGATGTTATTGTATACTTAAAATTTGTTAAGTTAGATCTCATAGTAAGTGTTTTAGCACAAGAAAAAGTGAGAGAGGACAAAGAAACTTTTGGATATGATAGGGTTGTGGTGATGGTAACACTATTATATACATATGTCCACACTCACCAAACTGTGTACATTGTGTGCAGTATCTCAGTAAAGCTGGAAAAAGAATTGTCCCAATGACAAGAACCCAATACAGCATTAGAAAGATCAGTGATATCATAAAGACATTGTTAAGTTCAGTATTTCACAGACTCAGGAAATCAGAGCAATTTGTCTTAACAGAGAACAAAACACTATGAATGCATGCTGGCCATTTCAAGGTTTCACTGATCTTTATTTCACAAATTCTTTGATAGTAGAAACTATATGTTCCTCATATCTTTGCATAGCTAACCTAGTACTTCGCACCTAAGAGTCAGTCAAGTGATTTATTCAACCTCATTTTATTTATAGTTAAATTCATTATTTAAATATTGGTTAAGATTTTTTATTTCTTTATAAAAGAGCTAGGCTGTTTAAGTTTAGTTTTGCTATGTAAAATCATGGACAATGAAAAAAAAACAGACAGTGGAAAAAATTGTAGAATGCTATCAAATTTAAGACAGCAAATTATAATCTTCTCATTACGTATATGTGAATATATACATTTTATTTGATCTTTAAACTTTTAGCAAAATAATAAGCTACTAGGCAACATTTTTTAAGCCTCACTTGAGTAGCTATTTGTCATTAAGTCTAATTGACCTTAATTAGTATTAATTCCTGGATTTTTAAAAAAACTTCAACTACAGATTATCTGTTTTTCTTCTATAATTTGCATGTTTTATTTTTTGGCATTTGGATCTATAAAATATTTGGAGCTTATTCTTGTGTGTCCTATAAGTTGTTGATCTAATTTTATCTTTTTTCAAGTCTCAGTTATGCCAGAATCATTATTTAAAAAGTCCATCATTGCTTCATCGATTTGAAAAGCCGTCTTCATGCTATGCTAATTTTCATATATACTTGGATCTATATCTAGATTTATTTATTCAATGCCGCTGTTATACTTGTCTATCATGTACCAGTACCATGTTATTTTAATTATAGAAGCTGTATGGTATACTTTAATTTGTGATTGGGATAGCCACCTTCCAAGATTTTCATTTGCAATATTTTTTTTTTTCTGGCTATTCTTACATGCCCCTTTTCCTTGTACAAACTTTAGAATCGTGCTGCCAAATCCACAAGAAAGCTTGTTGTATTTATCTTTTGGATTGAATTATGTATATAAATTAAATTTGGCAGAACCCGACACCTTTATAATGCTGAATCATCCAAGATCAGTAGACATCTTTTCACTTATTCAAATCTAGCTTTGGGTCTTTGAAGAATGTTTTAGATTTCCTCCTACAGATTTTTCACAGACTTTTAAAGTTGAATCCAGAGTGTTTAATATTTTTATTGTTATTGTAAAAGAGAGTTTTCTTTACCATTGTATTCACTGCTTGTTGTCTGTGTATATGAAGACTTTGACTTTTATGCCGTAATTTTATATCTTGGTCCTTTGCTACACTTCTTTATTATTTGAGTTGCTTTATCAATAATTATCTGGAATTTCCTAGGTATACATTCACACCATCTGAAAATAGAGATAGTTTAACTTCTTTACCCTTTGTTATGCTTTGATTTCCCTAACTATGCTTACTAATACCTATAGCACAATGCTGAATAGTAGAGGAAAAAGTGGATATCCTTGCCTTGTTCCCTGTCTTAGTGGAAATGTTTCCCAACTGTCAAAGGATTTTTAGTTCTCTTTGCCTATTTTTCTCCTACGGAGTATGCATTTCAAAATTTCCCCTTCAAATCATTATGTCATTTTAAGTCTTGTCCTATAGACCATGCTCTAATCTACGAGGACAATTTTTTTTTTTTTTGTCAGATGTAGAATATCCTTACACCTTTTGGGAGTGGTTTTAGATCAGTCAGGACTAGCTACTCTCTCTTTTCAGCAGTTTTTGTTGTTTTTGTTGTTATTTGTTTTCTTTTTTCACAATGAAAGTCATGTTTAAGAGATCACTTGAAGTGATTTGGTGGTTTTCTATTGCATCACTTATATGTGAAGTTTGTATATTCTCTGTTTTCATATTTTGCTGTAGGCATAGTTTTGTATGGTTTTATTTTTGCTTCTTGATTTTCTCTATAGTTTTTAAAGGAAATATTGTGAGACCCTGATCTCAGCAGCTGCCATTGCTTTTAGCTACATCAATATTCAGAAAGGTACTTTTTTCCCTATTCCATGGGAAACTGTCAAATTGACCCTCAAAACTCTAGTACCTATTCACATTCCTACTAACCATGTAAAAAATTATTCTCACTAGAATTTCTCATTCTAAAAAATAAAAAATATTGGTAGCCTATTTTTGTTTTGATGTGCATTTCTATGGTCATTTGTAATCTAATATAATTTAATATGCACATCAGGATTTTGTATCTCTTCTGTGCAGAGACATCACCATAATCTCTTGGATTCTTTCTTTTTGCAGAAGTACATTGAGTAGTAGTTATTTATATTATTTATCTATGTTGCAAATCTAATTCAAAAAATATCTTAACTTTAAAATTAAAAATATTTGCAGTATTCAATATCTCAGTCTTCTTCTGTTTTATTTTATACCATACTTAACAACCCTCCCCAACCTAAGCTTATTTTCCCTATCATTTTATTTTATTACTTTTAAGTATTTATTTATTTAGTCAGTAAGTCATTTGGAACTTGTTTTTATTGCAGTATAAGGTAGGTCATGTATAATTTAATATTTTTCTTCTATCTAAAGATCAGATAAATATCCAAAATTTCTTTTACTTGTATGTATTACACAATAATAGATGAGTAATGACCATTTGGGGCAAATATCATATAAAAAACACTATGGATAAGCTGTCTGTGAACCAAAATTATTCAGTCAAGTCCTTATAGTTTATATCTATGGCCACATAATAATTAATAACTGCAAGGAAGTCATCATAAGTTCTGTCTATGGCATCATACTAATCAGTAATAATAGAGCAAAGTTTATAATAATTAAAAAGCAGTTGAATACATTTTAAAATAATATAATTTATTTTAATATTTAAAAATAATGACCTATTTTAAAATAGTGATAAATATTTATTAAATTTCTCAATTACGCAATCTAGTCAAACATTAATTATGCTGAATAAAGTCAGGCTTAGAACCTTGCAATCCAACCAAATGGAATAAAACAGACTTTCAACCAAGAAGCCAGAGTTTATATGTCCTGTTGTTTAGTTATTTGAAATCATCTCCCATATAATCTACTTCCTCTAGTGTTGTCCTTCTGTCTTTCATATAAGCATAAATTATCACATAGTATAAATTTGGGGAGGGAACCAAAAATTTTATAACTTTTTCTTACCACAAATTAAGAGCTAATTTGAAGCACTGATTTCCATGTTATGAGAATTCATGAGGTAAAAAGAAATTGGCTTATCATTTCTAAAATAATTAATTAGGACACAGAGTTTAGTAATATATTTATTTGTAAATTTTAGATCTTCATCTGCATTATTAAATCTAATAAGGCAGATAAAATTGTATTTTTAAAATAGCTAAATAGAAAAAACTTATTCTAGAATTTCTTCCAATGTAAGAAGCCCTAGTAATTTGTCAATGTAAACCCTGAACTGTCAAAAGATAGTGGTTGAAAACAAATATTACAAGTAACCTGACTCTTTCTCACTGAATTGAATCTTACAGGTTAGATTTTTCTTTCTCTGTTCAGATCTGAGGAAAGTCTGTGTCACTTCTTTCCCAGGATAACAGGTTAAATGACTGACTTTATTTAAAACTAATTGCCACTTGCATTGCCCTTCTCTCTCCTTTAGAAATATTCCCTGAAAATCACATCCAATGGTGCATTCTAAGTAGTTCTTTTTGTTGGAATTTAGGCAATAAACCAGCTTAAATGAAGAGGAAAGTGAAGCATGCTATAAATTAATATCTAGTATTCCTTATGGTTGTGGGAAAATGTTCAGAATTCATGTAATTTTAAGCAAATAAAATATATCTAGAGTTGAATTTAATGACAGTATCTTTGGAAGAATATCATATATTTTTTTTTGCAAATGAATATTGTCCCAATTGTATTAAGAATAAATTCCCATTGTACATTTATTATATATTTGGAGGGTCCAAAAATGTTACCTTGAAATAAAAAATAATTGGCATAATTTCTGAAGTAAATGTCTATATAGTTCAGTATGGTCCAGCAATTTTCCAGAGGGACAGATTTCCAGACCTAGTTGGGCCATTTCTGCATCATATTGGATTTTCCTTTTTTAAAACACTGTAATTTTTACCCACCCTGCCTTCAGCCACATTAGAAAAGATACATATTAGGTCCTTATCAGAAAGAGTGACCTTGGAAATTTAGGAGTAAGGTTTCAAGAAATAGATGAAACCAAAACTTGAACCCAAACTAATACAATGAATAGAACGATGTTGTCCTAGAATAAAGAAATGAAGGTGGGGTGGAAGCAGATCTACACAGGCAAGTCAATGGATGTGTGATTTTTCCATTTTGCTTCTTGTCAGACCCAACTGTGCACCTAAACACAAGGGATCCTAAGCACAGATATTTGGCTTTTTTTTTTTTTTTGGCTTTGAATAATTTATTCAACCTCCAGTTATGGATGGCTCTGGGCAAATTTAGAAAAGTAACTGTGCTCCCATCGCTTATAGTTTTTAGATTCTCTCTTCCATTCACCCAGATCAACACCACCACTGCACTATCCCTACTATGTTTAAACTGAACAGAATGCATTTCTCTGATGCCTCACCTATCAGAACTGAGTTATCTGCCATACTCCTAATCATTTATATAAAGTAATAAACTAGTTTGAATCAAGGTATAAATTACTGAGTTAACAAGGAGGCAAATCAATAAATATTTGTTATTGTTATTGGGTGATAAGAGATTACTTTTTATTTGGCCCTGATTCCATATGCATACCCATGATATTTTAATTTTAAAATGATGAATAGGAAATGATAGACTTTTAGATAGAAAAGGTAAAACTCTCTCACAATGGGATTTCTCATACCTGACTACTAATTAGAATGACCTGGAGAATTCTACAAACATAAATGAAGTCCCTCAAGACTTTTGAAACCAACATCTGTAATTTTCTAAAAGCTACACATGATTCAGATGCATGTCTGGGATTGAAAACCAGAGTTCCAGATTCTTGCCACTGAAAGAGTGGTCCTAGATCAGAAGCAACAGCAGCATTGCCTGAAAGTTTGTTAGAATTTCAGAGTCTTGGCTCTAGCCCAGAGCTACGGAGTCGGAATGTGCCTTTTCACAAGGTCTCCATTGATTTGTATGGACATTAAAGTTTAAGAAACACTGAGGTAGAAGCAGCTACAACAGACAGTCTTAAAGCAAGCAGTCTGAAAATATATCCACACTATGTACCCTTACAATGGCAGTTGAATCACATTATTTCCATGCTGAGCGAGTTCTAAATAAAGGTCTTCCTTTGATGGCTTGTTCTCTGAAAGTAGGGAGCATCGATCTGAATATCATCACATGAGCAAACTTATTTCATTAGGCTAATCAGCCCATTTGAACAATTTACCTATTCCAAGAGACAGAGAACCGTGCGGTTGGCAGTCTCAACTAAGTTTTTGAGCTTTACCCAAGTTTAAGATTCAAAAAGTTTTTTTTTTTTTTAAATATACAATGTCAATTAAATCACACAGGAATGCAAAAAAAATTTTAAAATTTTCAACACACTAGTATATGTAGCATATCGTACTTTTAAATATTTATTGAGCACTAACAAGTGCTAATTCTATAAAACATAAAATTAGATTCTGCTGCTTCCCAGGACAGTACTAAAGACAATGCAAAATGATAACACCTGTGACTGCACGCTGGCTCTACCTCATAAGACCCACAAACTTAAAATAAAATGTGCCACTTGTACCAGGACATCCTTAAGCAATTAACTTAGTCTCTCTGGAGGTTAATGTTCATATTATGAACAACTTTTCTCTCTACAATCAGCATTTCTGATTGCACACTGCATATTTCTGAAGATAATCAAATAGTCAAAGATTATGTTTTCTAATCTGGAATAGTTTCCATTTCTCTCTCTGGAACCTAAATATTTATTGTTGTCTGACTCTAGAAACCTACTCAAAAAAAACTCTTTTATGGTATAACGAAATTGTTTAGTGATCATTATGCCAGGAATTTTCAATTGCTTCTAAATTAAGGAGTAATAATATTAGTAGGATACAGATAAGCTTTCAACGCATTACTTTGTTAGAAAAAAAACACCTCTTCTGGAACTCTGATCAAGACAAATGATACAAGGTAAGTAGTTATTTGTAATAAGTTCATACTTTTAAAGATATGTTCATGTTTAAAAATATCAACTACAACAATAACAACAATGAAAGTTGTATTGAAATGAAACATTTGCTTTTCCAGACAAAATTTAAAGACTTCCCTTCTGGGCTGACTGGTCCATCTGCACCTTCTCTGTGGAATTCCATCTGTCTGCCAATCTTGATGTTTGCCAACAGTCATTTAGAATATTATACGTCAATTGATTTAATTTGCTGTGACTCTAATTGGTGGTATTTCTTTTGGAACATGGCTGCCGCCTGGAGACAGTATATTTTAAGAGAAGCAAACAGGCATAAGGAAATCAGGGTGAGGCTTGCAGGGTTTGAAAAAAATGATGAGGGTGGGGAATGCACTCGTAAATTCTACCATCTGCTGAACTGCAAACATAATTATATAAACTAGATTGCCGTTCATTCATTCATCATTCATTTAGTAATTCATTTAGAAAAATGATAGTCACTTGGTACTGGAAATATCAACTCAAAATATAGCTGTTCTTTCAAGGAACTGTAGCTCTAGTAGAAAGCCATATTGAATTTGAAAACTATTTTTACGTATGTTCTAATCTTCTGAAATGCATTAATTCATTCACTAGCATGAATCCAGTGTACTTATGCATGTATATTTAGAACAATGTCTTTCTAATGGAACCTAGTGCTTATGAATTAAATAAGATGCTTGCTATTCGTTTTTTAGGATAGAAGACTAGTGAGGAATCAAGATAGGAGAAATAGAACACAGCGCATTTCCATCCATATTGCCTGCCACAAAAGGAAATTAAGAGTTAGAAACAGCTTCCCATGGTCATATTTTCATCTCTAATCTACTGCTGCTTTCATCTCTAAATAGGAAGTTGTGATCGAATGCTGGGTTTTCTTAGTCACAGCGTTACTATATTTCATAATGCTTTAAAAAATTTTTTTTATTAAGCGTATCAGGGTGACATTGGTTAATAAAATCAAATAAGTTTCAAGTGTACAATTCAACAATGTCATATGCATATTTGTGTTCACCACCCAAAGTTAGATTTCCTTCCATCATCAAATATTTGACCCCTTAAGCTTATCTACCTTCCCCTCCCTCCCTTCTTTCTGGTAATCACTAATTTACATTCCCACCAACAATGTATAAGTAATACCAAGTGTTAGAGAGGTGTGGGAATAAGGGAATCCTCATAATGTTTTAAACTCCCTTTGCTTACTCTAATTATGCTAAACCCTTGGCAATCCAGCTTCGATTATACTTTTTCCATAATGGTTTCCTTAGTTCTTATAGTCTGTGTTATTTGCTATCCTATTGTTCCTCAACTTGTGGTTATACTAAATAATAGGTTAGGTCTTGTTTCCATGTAGTTTTATAATTATTCCACATTTTTTTACAAGTTTATATTAGCATACTTTTATTACAGACCTTCTTTAATAAACATTGTATTCTACATGGAAGTTAATTTGGAGAATGCCCGGTTACCTGGTCACCCAGACATACAGATTCAGCCACACCCATTTGGAGCTCACCTTAGGCACCAGTCTGTCTCCAGACTCTGTTCTATTAGATATGCCTGCATTTACACAATAGCTTCAAAACAAACAATCATGATTTTCAGTCAGTCATTATGAAGGCGAAGAGACAGAAAGACTTATTTCACCCTGTCATTCAGTGTAACCAGGTGGAACTTGTGTTAAAATTTAGAACAGTGAAGCAGAGTACAAAATGACAGGCAAACTATTTTTGTTTGGTTAAGTGCCAATTTCAGTTCATAGATAACATATTTTACTGAATTTGAATCACAATTTTAAAATGGAAATGTATTCTTTAAAATTCTTAGTTGTTTTAAAATGAATGACAAATCAAGAAAATAATGTTATTTCAGTGATGCAATTTAGCAGCTTTGTGAACTAAAATTCACTTTAGTTACTAGAGGATCATTTGCATAAGGCACATCAGCCTGTAACAAAAGGATTAAAGTTCAAACAATTAGGTAGATGTGAAAAGACTGAATGAATAAATAGTTGTACAAATTTCATTTTTTATGCCGTAATATTAATTGTGTGTATTTATTTATTTTACTGGCATACAAAACTTTGTAAAAGAAAATTTTCACTTTTACATTTTTTTCTGGACATTATCATTTATTTCATTTCATAATCATTTGAAAATACGAAATTTGAATTATTAAAAATAATTTTACCCTATAGAGGAGCAGTTAAAAATGATCTGCTTTATGTATTAAATATTCCACACATATTTTCTTAGTGCCATATTGGGAGAAACATTAGGTGCATGGTAACTAGAAGAGGTATCGGATGGTAGTTAGACATGGCCCCAGGAGGTGATGACTGAGCAGGTATTAGAAGCATAGCCACTGTTTCTCAAGGACCTGCTCTCACTTCCACCCCATGCTAGTGGCTGGAGACACTAAGATATTTAAGACTCTTGATACCCCCCCCCGCCCCGTTATGATGCAGCAGCCGAAGTTCCTGCTCTCGCCCAAAGGCCCACTGTCTATTTGTACCCTGGGTCCTGTCCTTTCTTATCAATGTTGCTCCAATAATTCAGCACCCTCTCTGCTTCATTATTGATTTCTCTTTATTGGTGGATCCCCATCAGCCTCCTTAATCCCCTTCCAGCTACCCCCTCATTTCTCTGTCCCAATTCACAGCAAAACTTCTTTGAAAGAGTTGTTTACAGGCAGGGTCTCAGTGTCTGCATCTCAGTAGCCCTGTTCTCTTCTCCCTGCTCCAATCAGCTTGTGTCCTTTGTAATTGCTCTTGTCAAAGTCACCAATGACCTCCATCTTGCCAAATCCAATAGGCAAGATGGTTCTTACCAGCATTTGTCTGATGCAGTCAAACAGTCCCTTTTTTAAAATACAGGCTTCTCCTGGCTTGTTAAAATATAATCTCCTGACTTTCTCCCTACTTTTCTAGCTGTTATCTCTAGAATCTTTTTGGATGACCTCACTGCTCTGCTGTCTCCAGTCCTTTCCTCTAACTATCTCCCTGGTTGTATCATCCACTCTAATAGCTTTATAACCACCATGTCTATGCTGTCGATACCCAAATTTACATTCATATTCCTGGCCTCTCTCTGAGCATATTTAATAGCCATTTCAAAACCAGTACACCTAAAATGGAATGCTTATTTCAGCTGCTTCCAAATCTGTTCCTCTTCCTATTTTTCCATATCACCGTATGGTGCAGTCATCACTCAGGTACTCAAACCAATCACCTAGGAATCACGTTTGATGCTTCTTTTCCTCCCAGACTTTTCTTATTCCAATCCGTTACCAGCTCCAATCTCGTTTAATTAAAAAATATTTTCTGATCACCATCACCAACCCCTAACAATGACATCTTTTTCTTGGAGAGCTCTTTTAGCTTTCTAACTGGTGTCCCTGGTTCCATCTTGTACACTATAATCATAACCTCAAAGGAACCTGATGATTATTTTAAAAACTTAGATCACATTGAATTCCTGCTTAAAATCCTTCAGTGGCTTCCCATCACACTTAGAATAAAATCCAAACTACTGTCCATGATCTTCAAGACCTTTCATTTCTGTCCTCATGTTATTCTTCTCTCCACCTTGCTCACATTCAGGAGATCGCCAGGCTGTCCTATTTTCCCTTTAGCAAGTCAAGCTCTTCCTTGCCTCAGATCCCTCCAATCTTCCTATGCATGGCTCCTTTTAGCCCTTAGTTCTCAGCTCACATTTCTATTATGTTTCTTCCATAACACCACCATCTAAAATTATATTTGACTTTATTATATTCATTTCTTGTCTGCCCATTTAGGATGAAAATTCCTTGACAGCAAGTTTGTTCTATCTTGTTTGCTATTGTATCCTTAGTTCCAAAAAAACTTCTGACACAATAGATACCCAATAAGTATTGTAGAATAAAGACATTGTACCATGAAACTCCCAGTGTGGGATTTGTACACACAAGGGACAGAGGTACCTGATGGAAAAAATCCAGGCCCTTGGGAGCTTATGACCTGGTGGGGTGATGGTGGAGACTCCCCTATCTGCAGATACACTACATCCAGATCTGCTGCTCTTACCCTGTTTCAGGAGGGAGTCTGAAACCTCAGTGTCCCCACCCCTATTTGGGGGTGATGCTCAGACTGAAGGGTGGAAGGAGAGGTAGGGTGGGCCAGATATAAGACTTAAGAAATGGTGGAAGTCTGAGGTCCCCAGTTAGACTCCACATGCTTTTTTAAAATCCAATTGAGTTTAAGCACTTAGAAGAGCCTATTTCATCACATCTATGGTATTCCCTACTCATGCAAATGAATGCTTACAGCACATACAGCAAAGCCTCTAATTACTTATTGATTAATGAATGGATTGATTGATTTGTTGCTAAGTAGCTCCTCTCCTGGTCATGCTTCCTTTAAATATTCATTATACAAAAATAAACAATATATCCAGTATTGCCACCCCATTCTCACCTTCACACACACCTCTGCCACTGACATTTATTGCTGCATATTTCTAGATGCTTGATTTTTATCGTTCTAAAAGACCCTATCATTGGTATCATTGGTAATGTGAAATGCTGTCTCTGAGAATAATGATTACTCTGTATTTCTAAGAAGGGAATAATTGGTTCTTATCTGCTCAAATATTCCCTCTTTTATGTGTATATATATATATATATATATATATATATATATATATATATGTACATAAATGTATATATATATGTATACACATGTATGTATACATATGTATACATATGTATGTGTATTTATACATATATATATATGAGTTGTTTCTTTTTATTCTCTCTTAATTTCTGTCAATAAAACAGACAAATTTGACAGTTGCTTCAGTACTTGACTTAAATGATTAAAACCCTTAATGGCTCCTCATTTACTTTTCTTCATCTCTTGGCTGACATCTCACCTTCACAAAGAGGCCAGCTTTGACCAAGTCTCCCTATATTAGTGTTCTGTTGCTGTGTACTGTGTAAACAAATTACCACAAATATAGCAGCTTAAACAACACACATTTATTATCTCACAGTTCCATAGGTTGGAGACCAGGCACCACTTAGCTAGATTTCATGTTCAGGTATCATAAGGCTGTTAACAATGTGCCAGCCAGGACTAAGTTTCTCATCGCAGCTCAGGGTCTTCTTCTAAACTCATGTTTATTGTTATAATTCACTTCTTTGTGGTTGGAGATTAATCTCCTCGTATTTCTTTGGCTGCCAACTACTGGCTTCTTTCAACTCCTAGAGACTGCCCTCAATTTCTTAGTACATGGCATTCTCCTCTCACAGCATAATTGGCTTCATCTTCTAGGCCAGCAGGAGAACATTTTTATGATGCCTCACTATCTTCTAAAGGTCTCAGTCTACCCAAGATAATCTTCTTTTGATTATCTCTCAGTAGACTGATTAGGGACCTTAATTACACCTGTAAAATATTTTTTGCCTTATAAAGGAGTTATATGTCATTGTATTCACAGGTCTTCTCCACACTCTGGGAGAGGAGATTATACAGGCACAAGTGTCATGCGGGGTCATTTCAGAATTCTGTCGTCCAAACTCTTATCCTACTCAATTTTCTCCTTGTTCCTCCATACTATTTTTTGATATTTACTATGTTTATTATTATTGTCTACCTCTCCATACTGAAATATAAGCCTCTCAGTCATAGGGATTTCGATGTCTTTTCATTTTTTTCTTTACCCATGTACCTCAGGACCTAAGATACAGCTCAAAAAAATAAGTAATAGGTGAATAAATAAAGAATTGTGAAAGTGCTTTATACCAGTGTAAAGATATTTAGAGAAGATAATTTATTGAGATAAAGACTGAGGCTCTTTGTATGTTTCCCAGGAAGCAATCATTTAATCATTGTGTTTATGCACATCATTAGAGAAACTATTAAATAAACAATATACAGCCCACAAAATTCTACAGATATACATAAATAAAATTTTAACTTTGATTTATCTGCGGGTGAGGTAATTTGTTTTTAAGCTTTTGTTCTTCTAGTTTTCATTTTTTATCTAATTTTCTACAAGTCTGCATTACTTTTAGAATTGTGAGGATAAAACATCCTGTAATAAATCTTTAAGCACATGCTTTGAAATAGAAATTTCTTCACAAGTGTCCCATTGGTTATTTTGTAAGTGGCTGTGTTAATAGAGTAAAATGTGTTCTTCGATGTCATTTTAATACATTAAGAAGAAGTTGATTGGTAGTTGCCTTTCAAAAGAAACATCTTTAGTGACGGGTTCTATACAACAAAAATGGAAAAAAAATTTCCTTGAAATTGTGAAAACTGAGGCGCCTTTAGAAGTTACAAAGTGAATTTGCATTTGCACCTGTTACCCAGTACATTATTCTGTGACCTAGCATTATGTAACATTAAGGCAAGCTCATTAATTAAAACTGAAGAGTGCCTTTACCATCATCACCTAAAGGAGTCTTAGAAAAATAATTCTATCAAAACAAAGAAATCATCCTGCTAATAAAAACAGTGGAAGTTACCAGACTTGGATATTAACTCATATTGACTACTTGTGTAAATTAAAGCAATTTTCTTAACTTTAAATAATTGCTTTAATACTTACTAGATGTGAACTTTTGTGAGATATTAAACTGTGCCTTGTTTTTACCATCTTGTAAAGCAAGGATAGGAATCATATATCTCCTGTGTACTGAGGATAAAATGAAATGTGATCATTTATGTGACATACTATGACAGGGCCAAACACACTGCAAATTCTCATATCTTATTTTGTTATATATATAATAAAAATATTATCAGTATTCTTCAATGAACATGTAAAATTTTGAAGAAACATTGACTTTTTTATGAGAGATATTTTGAAAAGTAAAACAATATTGGGTTTTATTATCATTAAAAGAAATAACTATAATGAACTTGCACAAAGAAAATTTGGAAATATTTATTCTGTATTTTCAACAGGAATTAAACATTGGTTTTACTCTGTAGTACTGTCAATGGGATAACACAGGTTAGTGTCTCTCTTTTCAGATGTGAGCAAGATATGATTAAGAGTTGACTAATTTTGCTCTGCTCTAATTATACAAAAGAAGAATGATTCCTGAGCTCATATCAAACATAACAAATATTTTGAGTGTAACTTTTTATAGGATCTCACTAGATTTCCTTATGATATCAGTAAATCATAACTTTAATTTGTTCATGAGTCTCTGTGATTAAAATACTCTTTAAGAGTAAAGAGCTCTTAAGAAAATGTTAACTTTCTTCTGTTTTTACTAAGAAATCAAAAAAACTTGAAACAATGCACTCTCTCTCCCTCTCACTCTCTCTCTTCCTCCTAGCCTCCTATCCAGCGTATAGAAATATCTTATCTTTCAACTTTAATTGGAGCTCAAGCAAGGGTGTGTGACAAAAGTTCTTACTTAAATAACTTTTAATCAATTTGTATATATTGGTAAATGTCTAAAGATGAGAGAGAGAGACTCATTGTAATTGAGATAGCTAAACACACACTTCCTGAAATTTTAAATATATTTCTAGATGGAAAAGCTCTAAGATACTGCTTTTCTCTCTAAGGTGAGTCAAACAAATAAAAAACTTTAACGTAAATAATAATACTATTATTATTATTCTGATAATTCTATTCTATCATTTTGATGACCTTTTTGGAAACTCAAAAAATTATCAAAAATGTCATCTAAATTTTTGCTGAACACCATTTATTATTTATAATAGTCAAGATATAGAAGAAACCTAATGCCCATCAATAGATGATTGGATAAAGAAGTTATGGTGCATATATACAATGGAATATTAGCCATGAAAAAAATGAAATCTTACCATTTGCAACAACATGGATGGACCTGGAAGATATTATGCTAAGTAAAATAAGTCAGACAGAAAAATACAAATATTATATTATTTCACTTATATGTGGAATATAAAAAGCTAAATAAACAAATGAATAAAATTAAAACAGATACAGAGAATAAACATGATTGCCAGATGGGAAAGGTGTTGGGGGAATATGTAAAAAGGGTGAAGGGATTAAGAAGTACAAATTGATAGCTACAAAGAAGTTATGGGTATGTAAAGTACAACATAGGGAAATTAGTCAATAATATTGTAATAACTATGTAAAGTGCCAGTGAGTACTAGACAAATTAGGGGTATTATGCATAAATTATACAAATGTCTAACTACTATACTTCACCTTAAACTAATACAAAGTAATATTGAAAGTCAACTCTAATTGAAAAATAAAAATTAAAAAAATTAAGTGTTGCTGAAATTATTAGTTAATTTTTAGAGATTCATATTATTATCATATTTTAAAAATAGATATCAAAAGAATTTCCCAAATTCACAAAGTAAGCCAAATACACTCCCTTGTCTTCTTATTTCTAAAGTCACCAAAGAGACCACATTAGTGTAACACTGACTTTTAATAGCTAAACATCACCTGAGACACAGAAAAGGCTATATAATGCATATGCAGGAAAAAATTGAGCTAGATTGTTAATGATCCATTCCAGCCATTGTCAATGGCTTTCACGCTTGACATATTTCTATAAAAATTAACAGAATTCTAGATAAAAAGAAAGGGTAAAATATAGAGTATAGAAATAATATTAAAGATTGTTGTATATGAATTTTAATGTCTGCCTAACATTGATTTCTTTATCACAAATGTTCTTATAATTTCCAGAAATATTATCATACCATCTGTAAATAAATATAGTTTATCTTATTCTTTTTCAATTCTTATATTGTTAACAGTTTAATATTTATTATTATTTGATAATATTAATACAGCAGTTATCAATTGAGTGTGATTTTTGTATCCCAAGGAATATTTGGGAATGTCTGGAGACATTTTTGGTTGTCACTTCTGGGGTTAGGGGTAGGTTGGTGCTATTGGCATCTCATGGGTAGAGGCAAGCGATACTATTAAACATTCTAAAATGTAAAGAAAAGCCCCCACACCAAGAAATTATTCAGCCCAAAATGGGAACAGTACAAAGTTTGAGAAATGGGAACAGTACAAAGTTTGAGAAAACCTGCTCTAACATAGTATTAAACAGTAGTGAAAATATTGAACATTTTTATCTTGTGCCTGACTACATGGAGATACCTCTTGTGTTTCTCTATTAAGTATAAATTTTAACTTCATTGGTGGTGGTGTTATAAATGGTTTAGAAAGGTTCTTTTCCCCCTTTTATCTGGAAGAAGATAAGTGAAATTGGGAATATCTGAAAACTGAAAGTTTAGAAAAATTGCCTAGTGAAACCCTTCAGGTCCATATGAAGAAAAAGTTATCTCTTGGAAATGTTATCTCTGAGAAGTAGATTTGTAGGCTAACAACTAGCAACAACACAATTTTTAACATTTAAAAATAATTTTTGTTAAAAAAATGTGACCTGAAGTTTTTCTAGGTCTATTAATCAAAGGATATGTGTATGTGTGTGTGTGTATACTCATCACATAAACAAGTGCAAATACATATATATAGTTTAACTCTCCTTTCAAAACTAGTACTACCAATGTATGCATAGGTAGGTAGATGTGTATCTTCTGTGATTCATGGACCCTGAAGTTCCTTTGTTCAGGACAATGCCTAACTAACCTGTACATTTATGCCTAAAATGTAATTCAGAAAACCCAAATGTCTCTAGTATTTTCACGCATCACAGGATTGCCCCTTTATAATCATCAAACATAGCCAGAATTATTATCTGGTTTGACTAGAAGTCTAATCTTTTCACTAACCATTTCTGAGATGCCTCAGGATGTCTATCTATATCAAACTGCTATTGTGAAGATTATGCATATTTTTGAAGGTAAAAAGTTTGAAATTCCATGAGTTCGGTCCAGATATTATTAATGTAAGCTCAACAATAGTAAGTTATCATTATCAAAACATTTAAAAACTTAGAATTAATTTCATCCGATATAATAAATATTGATAAAGACAATGAGTGTCCATATGTCTGCTAAGGTATCAAAGAAAGATTCTCCTTAAAATAGTTTATGATTTAAAGTATTTTTATGGTAATTATTTTAACCATTAGACTTGGCAAGTTATACGTGAGAATTCCACATGTAATTAATAAGTATCCTATTGTTAATCGGATAATTGTTAAGGCTGAATAGCTAAGGGGTTTTCTCAGTTTTTTAAAGTATGAGATGTATTTTAAAATCAAGATTTTTAATGATTTTTCAGTAGTCATATACTGTGAAAGTTAGTAGAAAACTGATATGCAGCAATAATATGAATGCATAATAGATGCTATCCTGTTTTATTTTTGAATGTCTTTTTTGGCAGTTATTTGCTGTATCTTAATAATGATGCAATAGAATGAGCCTAGAAATCTCTCCATCTACATTTCATGTATTATTCATATTAATTTGAAAAATCACTAGTTTTTAAAGGGTTTTCTCCAGAGAACAAAATTTTATGGTCACTTTTAAATTATATTAACGTATCAAGAGCTAAGGACTTTAGTTGTATTAAAACAACCTAAAGCAATTCAAATCCATGTTTGATAAATGCCTTGTTTCCTTAGTAAAAGCCTTTTCTAAATCTCTTATGATATTTTAGAAGGCAAAAAAAGTTACTGTGACTGCTTGACTTCAAAATGGATAAAGAGGTACCAATATCTTTTTATAATTTTCCTCTGAACACTCAAAAAGGAATTAAATCCTAACCCAATAATAGTTTTAAGTGATCATATTATATAATAAGTTACTAAGTCACAACTATTTAACTTACTTTGGGGAGACTATTTCGAAAAATGTACTGTATAAAATCATGTTTTAAGGAAACTTAATCTTAAATTGTATTTAAACATCAAATCGGTAATATTTCATGTGTTTGAATTTTATTTTTCTAAAACAAATAATAGTTTACCCATTTGGAGATTCAAACATATGTTGTCCCTGTTATAGTCATGGAATGAAACTGGTTCATTGATTAAAATGACATTTTGGGGTGTTATGCTTGATTTATGGGTTTAAAACCTGACATTAATATATCATTTAAAGACTACTGGTTGCAGATGATGGAGAACTTTATCAAAGAACAAGTAAGAACAAGTCTTAAACCAAATAATAAGGGGCTTGATTTGGTTTCAAACAATATTTTAAATATCATTTCTCCTGTCTGTTCTACTTTCTTTGTGCTGGCCTCATTCTGAAAAAGGCTCTACCTTCATGTTGCCAAGATGTCAGAAGTGACATCTCTTCACTTTTCCTGAATTTTATTCATCAGAAATGAGTCAGTAGGCCCTACAGCACATAAGGGAAGGTGTTACGCAGGGGCATAAATAACAGAAGGCCTCTGGGACTCTTTTAAGAAGTGAGATAGCCACTGAACTACACTAGCCCAGAGCAGGGTGAAGACAAGAGCTCTCTGGGTTGATATGTATGTCTGAAGAAAATGAGTGGTATGTGTTGCGCAAAAAGTCTTCTTTGCACTTAAGTTTCTAAAGAAAGAAAACATTTTTTAATAAAGGATCATATATTTAAATTATAATTATATTATATTTTTATCTGGCAACTCCTGTAATTGCTCCTAGGTGGAATCCTGGTGATTTTTTTTTACACGTGCATGTGCTTTCCAACTCCTACACGGTATGTAAGTTTTTTGTTTATTTCTATTTTCAGAAAAAGAAACTACACAAAACTCTGAAAGTAGCTCTTAAAGTCCAAAAACTTTTACTTTGTGTCTTGTAGTTTGGGAGGTAGTAATTTACCTTCAGAAGTTCTACTGTTATTTTTTTTTTTTATAGACAGTTCCATTTTTCATTATTGTCAGACATTTGAGAACACCTACCAGCTGTAGGTGAGAGTGCTTATTTTTCACATAATTTCTTCAATATTGGGAATTATTGATATTTTAACAAACTGCTTTTTTACAAAATCCTAAGGGATTTTAAAACCATACTACATTGGTGTTGAAAAGTAACATTAGTGTACAAAAGAAATATCTTTTCTGGGGTGAAGTGGGACAATAGGTTCAGCATGATAACACTAAAAGATCCTTGGCACAGAACAAGTGAGAAAGCTGATTTCACCTCAGCATCTAAGAACTTTAGGGTTCTTTGTTGGTTTTGATTATTTTTCCCCAACAATGCTTAAAAACATTTCCTGTGACTACAGCACTCAATAGCACTCCACAGAAATAACAGACACGGAGGCCTCAATTTAAATATAGAGCATCACTGATCATCAGAGGCTGTTTCGGAAACATAGATTTGAAAAAAAGATATGGCAATAAAAAGAAAGCTGCTGAATCAGTGTAAATACTGAGACCAGCGCATTGTGAGAACTAAGAGAACCAATCCTGCCCAGATGACATCTATTTTTTTAGTCACGCCAGTTAAGGAATAATTTTTTAGGAAAAAATAATTAATAATTTTTAGTTAATTAATAATTATGATAAAATCAGGCTTCTTTATAAGTATGTACAAGCTCTATGCTCCTCTCCATAGACTCAGAGTGTTTAAAGTTGCCTAAGTTTATGCATATAGTAAATTGAAATTCAGGGTAATAGATTTTCCTGTTTATTCTCCCTTTTCCTCATTATTATAGGCAGTAAAGCAGAATACTAAGAGTGTGAACTCTGGACTCACAATGTAGGGGTGTAAAGTTTTGTTCCAATATTTACTATCTTTATGAATCCAAACAACACTTACTTAATTCTCTCTTTTGGTTTCCTCATGTATAAAATGCAGATACTGTTAGCATCTATCATTTTGATTACACTAAAGACAAAACAAGACAGTGCTTATAAAATATACAGGGTACTATCTGGTATCTACTAAATATGTAATAAAATACAGGTTTTTAAAAATATTATACTAAGGACATTTATTTTTGTCATTTAAAAATTATTAAAATATTTCAATGCTAATGAAACTATTAACATTTTAGAAATTAAAAAAGGAGAGTATTAAGGAAATCATGTAAATGGCCCAAGATTGTGCAACAAAAAAGTGTTTAGCCAAGACTCCAACTAATGTACCCTAAGTCAGTACCCTCTTTATTAAACCAATGAGCCCTTTAACCTGCCTGATGTCAATACCTATTTCTTTTTACCCTATTATATTGCATTATATTGGTCTACTTTTACTTGTCCAAATATTTCATTACTTGTCTCATTTAATCTTCAAGATGTTTTGATTAATTTTTATTTCATCATTTTATAAGTAAAGATAATTGATGCTCAGTTTAATCAAAATGCTTCCCCAGCTAACCTAGTTCAAAGTAATAGAACCTAGATCTTCTGACACCTTACAGAATGATATCCCTGGCCTCACAGCCTTCAGGTTCATGTTTCTGTTCTGCTGAGTTTTCACCAGCTTCTTAACATGAAAATCTTCTGGCATCAAGTGGAATCAGCCTGAGTAGGAAACAGATTAGAGATGAAGACAGATTGACATGTAAAACAAGGCAGATGTGTGGCTAAACTAGGATCTATAATTTGCTCTGTCTTTCAAATGACCCCTGGAACTTATTGCATATAATTTAATTGACTTTCACACTAAGCATCTGAGTTTTATAGCTGACCAATTATGTAATATAGAAAGAATGTTTAAGAAGTTAAGAAAACACGTGATTAAAGATCATGTTTAAAGAAAGAAAAACCTTTCATCTCTCAGGAGGTGAAAGAAAAATTATTTGACCTTACTCCTTTTTTCTTAAAACAACCAATGTATATGGCTCCCATTTTAGAAAAACAGCACAGATGAATATTATGCAGGTCCTCCTCTAGAACTCACAAGATTAAGAACGATGGCCTTGTTCATCTCATATCTCTGTAACCCTGGTACTTTGAACAGTTTCTACCACATAGTAGGTACCCAAGCAATTATTAATCAGTTCATTAATCTGAAAATTATGCAGAACTTCACTGATTGTCTTGTTGTTTGAAGATTTCCAAATACCAATGCATCCCTGTTATTGAATTGGGAGATTTTGGGTTGCTCTAATGGATTATATGTTCTCTGACAAACCAAAACCATGTAGAACAATTCCTTAAAGGTCTTTTGTTATTGCTTTGTAGTTATGACGTCTTGCTTATATCACTTAAGCTCTCTATGCCTCAGCTTCTCATTACAAAACACTAAATGTTTTATTTATATTAAATATGAGTAAATATATAAAAAATTACCACTTATAGAGTAATTCCAGGATTAAACAAACTAATACAGGTAGAAGCATTTAGGCAGAAATTAAGCACTGAATCCATATTAGTTATAATAGTATGATAATCAATGTGCATTAAGAATAACTTATTATATCAGTAAAAATGAACTTTTAACACCCAAAGAATTAAAAAGCAAAGATTCATTTATCTGAAACATTAGGGTCCAGATATAGATTTGTCAGCATGGATATTATTTTGTCTCATCTTTTGTCCCACAAGTATCTTACAGTATTATTTCCTTAAAGAGATATATGTTTTTGCTATATTTTCTATACCATTTAACATTGTTCCTTGTAAGTAGTAGATATTTAGTACATATTTCCTATTTAGCTTTTTAATGAGAACATGAATCTAAAGGTAAGTGATCAAAGAGGAAACAGTTTTAATATCCTAAGTGGTGGCTAGTACCATGTTAGGCATATGGTAGATTCTCAAAATATTCTTGAACAACCATCTCTATTTGGATTTAATTTTACTTATTTCTTAAACAATCCCTATTTGGATTTAATAAGAATTTACTTAATTATATCAGAAGATGAAAGGGGCCTTAAAACATGTTTACATTAAGTAATCAAAGGAATCTAGTTCATGATGAAGCTCTGCTAAATTTAGCTGGCTATATTGTTGGAAGTATAAGAGTTCTGAAAGAACATGAGCAACCAATGACTCAGAACTATAATTGGTTAATGTTAATTTGAAGTTAGCTTCCATGATCTCTCTGGTATTCAGGAGGAGAAAAAACATTAGAGCTGAGAATGGCAATGGGCACCAGGCAAGCTCTGAAAAATTAATGGTACAAGGGCAATTGTGTCTTTCTTCAACTTAGAGTTTATAACACAAGGATTTCCTTTACTTTATGTCATGATGTTAATGAGAGTCAATGCTAATGAACAAAAATTTCTTGAAAATCTAGACTTTAAAACCTGAAAATAACTCACCGTTCAATAAGGTTCATTTAGAAGAAGGGGTAGTGAAGAATAATTAGGTTATTTTTTAAGTCTTTAGCCAAAGAAAAACTGTGTGTTTCAAAAGTCATAACACCTACACATGTTTGATTTCAGCAAATGCTGAACCTAACAGTTTGTTAAATATTACATATTTCTGCATCCATTAATACAGTGCATTTCAAACTATCTGTTGTGAAGGACCTTTTTTATTTTCTCCTGCATGTGTATCTGTGCACGTTTCATTCGCAGTCTATGGTGGACCTATATGTTCAATTGCCAATGACTTATTTATAGTTTGTACCAATGTAACTCATTATGCATATTCAAACTAATATATACTCCTTTTAACAAGACAACTAGGAAGATCATACATTTGGATATCCAGCCAATTTCAAATTGTTATAAAATTTTCTAAATGCTTTATCTTAATTTCTCTAATCATTTATCATAGACTACTAAGTATCAAAGAATTCACAGATCAACATTGGTTCATGGAACACTTTCAGAGGACCTCAAAGCCATAACCTGAACAGGAGAATTGTGAGATAGAAGATGAAACAGAGAAAGTTAGACATGTTTGCAGGTAAATTATCATGAATAAAACAATAGAAACACACTATAATAGGAAGTCTTGTGGGTAAAGAAAAGTTTAACTTCAGTCTTTGGGTATAAAAGAACTTCAATAAGTTTATTAAAGTAAAAACAAAAAGGCTAATGTTCAGGATTTAAGCTAAGAAGATAATGTCAAAAGTAAGTACTAGTAGTCCATTTGTTTATGCACAAAGGTATTTGGGAGTTCATTTTGTGGATAGCACTGGTCCACTGCTAAGAGAGCTATAATAAAGCATGATATTCGGTGGTTCTCCCTAAGGAGCTGAAAATAGAGATAGAATGAATGTTTAAGTAATAATAATGTTTAAGTAATAATACAAGAGATAAACAGAAATAGTAGATAATCAAATGTATAAGAAATGACTTTTTTTATGTGACAGTAAAAATTACCGTCTGCTGGAGAAATTAGACATTTCAAGCAGAGATTTAAAGCAGGAGCATAATCAAAGGAATAGAATATGTGTACAACAATGGGCAAATCATAGTAATAATCATAATAATCATAACTTATTGAAAGAATATTACATAGATATTATTATACTCTCTAAACATTACTTTATTTAATATTATAGTAATCTAAAGAGATAAATGTTATTAGCCTCATTTTAAAATTGATGCTTAAAGAAGTAACTTGTTCAAGTTTACGCAGGTAATAAGTAGCACAGACGGGAATTGAACCCAGGTCTGTTTGACTCCAGCTAACAAATCTCTGCTAAGCAACAGCTAATATAATGTACCATTTGAAAAGGTTAACTAAGCTATTATCTTTAGCTATTAACTATTATCTCTTTGCCATATAAAATGTGGGTAATATACAAATGTTAGCTGTTATTATCTTTGTCTATAAAAAAATGTCTATAAGAATCAAAATATATAATCTTATTGAGGTTAAAAAATTGAGTATAATAACAAAAGTATTTGTATTTTTGTATTTATATGTGAATATGAGAAGTTGTATATATAAATTTAAAACACTATTATAAAATCATGTTAAAAATTAAATCGAATGAAAATGAAATCAACAAACTTAATCACACTTTCCTTTTCTTTTGATTTCTATTATTTAAAATCTGAAAATTACAATTTTCTATCAATTATGGTAAACATTATTCAAATATTTATCTCTCACATTAAAATAGTCTTGGAGTAAATGGCTGAGTTAGGTAATGTTGCTGCATTGTTATTGCAGATTTATTAATCTTCAAGATAACTTCATGGTCCAATATAGCTGCTAGGATTCCAGTCATCATGTATGAGTTCCAAGAAGCACAAAGGAGCTTAATCAGCTTCATTTTAATGCTTTTCCTAAAGCCCTACATATTATATTCACTTTCATTTAATTTGACTGAGCTAGGAACACAGACCCACAAAACTACAAGGAGATGAGAAATGCATTTGAGTCAAGCAAATTGCTTTCCTAAATAATATCAGGTTAAGTTAGAAGAATTTGATATGGGTAAACAACTAGCATTTTCTGTTACAGACTTTGCCCTTATTCTCTATTTCATAGAGAGAAGAACAGCTCACATGGGCACTAGTATATTTATAATCTACATAGTTGCAGGATTTGGGCAACAAGTTTTTTTCTTATTTAAATTTGGAGTGTAATACTAAGTGAGGAATTCAAATTAACCAAAAAATGGTATTCATGGGGATATTATTTGCTCTTCTAGTTATGCTTACAAAAGAGTGAAAAGTAATATCACCACAAATTAATAATTTACAGAATGATTCAAAGTTTTCTGTGATGCCTTTACCCCATGAGAAAAATAAACAAGATTATCTGATGTACTAAATTGCATGCCTCCTTAAAAGAAATAGCTGAGTAATAAAATTGTAACCTTTTAGTTATATAGAAAAATTTTTGTCAAGGAGAGGAGAGGAACTTATTTGTAAGTGTAAGATCAAAAAAGAGGTGCCTAATTAACTAGTCAATGGCATAGACAAAACTGGCTATTGTACATGTGAAAATATTGCCATGATAAAAAAAAAAAAAAGATTTGATGCTTTGAAATAGAGCCTATGAGTTGTTAAAAAGCATTTTGGATGAAAAATGATTTGAAAGCTAGATAGTCCAAGATTTATGATGAAGACTTTGAGTTGTCACAGACAAATACTAGAGAAGAAGTAGTGATAGTATACAAATACAAGTATACTAAAAGATCAAAACATTTTATATGGAACCCTTCCCACAGACAACAGTGGTTTATATTGCTCTATATCAAAAGGGAAAATAAATTGTTAATCATGATAAAAAATGATGCTGAGAGAGAAAATGACCTAGAAGGAACTTATTTATTTGACTCCTTTATTAATGTTCTAATTAACTGTTTTGGCAAATAGAACTTGATTTCCTATTCCATAAAAATCTAATCAATGCATCTGCATTTTTTTTTAAATGAGGAAAGGAATAAAATAATACCTGAAAAGAGGAAAATGATTGAAGTATAAAATCAGATTCATCATAGAAAGAGCTAAAAAAGAAGGTAAGGAGGTCACTTTAAAACAATAAAAGCAAATAATTATCCACTCTTTTTAGGGGAAATTAGTGGACCAATTAAGAAGAAAATTTTAATTTTAAGCAATGTCTCCAAATATGGTTAAAATATTATTTATAAAAGATTATAAGCTGCTTAATAATAAACTGGGCCTAAAAGATAAAATTGCATCATCAATGTTGTTAATGTGCAATATAATGCAACAATATTTAGAATTTTCTCCTGTTAAATAAAATACAAAAGAGGATCTGAACAGACACTTCTCATAAGAAGACATACAAATGGCCAACAGATATATGAAGAGTCTGAACTTCACTATATTAAAGAAATGCAAATCAAAACCACAATGAGAAACCACCTCACACCTGTAAGAAAGGCTATCATCAACAGGACAAGTAATAACAGGTGTTTGAGAGGATGCGGAGAAAAAGGAACCCTAATACACTGCTGGTGGGAATGTTAATTGGTACATCTACTCTGGAAAATAGTATGGAATTTCCCCCCAAATTAAGAATAAAATTACCATATGACCCAGCAATTCTTCTGAGTATTTACCAAAAACATTTGAAAATATTTATCTGCAAAGATATATGTACCCCAATGCGATGTTTATTGCAACATTATTCACAGTGGCCAAGACATGAAAACAACTAAAGTGCCCTTTGACAGATGATTGGATAAAGATATGATACACACACACACACACACACACACACACACACACACAATGGAATACTAGTCATAAGAAAAGATGAAATACTGCCGTTTGTGACAACATGGATAGATTTTGAGATAATCATGCTCAGTGAAATAAGTCAGACAGAAAAACTGAGAACCACATGTTTCACTTGTATGTGAGACATAAACCTAAAACAACAAACATAACAAACAAAAAAAACTCATAGACACAGACAACAGTTTAGTGGTTACCAGAGAGAAAATGGGAGGGGGGAGGTAGGTAAGAGCAAGGGAGTCAGATATAAGGTGACAGACAGAAATTTAACTATGGGTGGTGAACACACAATGAAATATACGTATGATGCATCGTTGAATTGTACACTTGAAACCTATGCAATTTTATTAACCAATGACACCCCAATAAATTTAGTAAAAAATACAGTATTTTAAAATAAATAAATAAAAATAAATAAAACACAAAAGAGAAAAAAAACTGAGATTTTATACATGATTCTTAATGAGCAAATTAAAAGTTTCTAAATTTGTCACAATTCTGTATAGAATATATTAAAAATATTCACATATCAAAATTTAACATGAATTAGGATTTATTTTTTAAAATATGGTACTAACTCTTTTAAACTTATCAGATTTTGTCGACCAATAGCATCATAAAAGATAAATAGATAAATTTAAAAATAAAAAAAAAATAAAATACGATACTACTTTAAGAAAAAAGAGATCTTTTATAATAAGGATAAAACCCAAAGTCCAACAAAAAATGCCATAAGTTCATGGTATTTTAAAAGAAGTAGTACATGATGCCTGTGATGACTTGAAAACAGCTGAGAGGTTTGAAAGAAAAAAAGTATGAAGATAAATAAGAGAAGAAAGGGAGAAAGACCAAAATAAGTATCAGAGTTAAAACAATTGTTAAAAAACAGAGTATTTCATTAGTTGGTGAAAACAGGGCATTTGTTAATGCAATAAGAAAGGTCCTTGGAAAGTAATGTATAGCTATAATGAGCTGACATGTCACAACATGGAGTCTCAATCCGCTACAAAGCAGAAAGCTACCACTAAGTTTCAATTCATTAATAAATTAAATATGGTCAGAGTTCAACTACCTGTGAATTTGTTGTATCAGGTTTGTGATTCACATGTAAAAGTTACCCAGGCTAAAGTGCCCAGTGTCACTGAAGAAAAAACGGCACTTTGTTTTCTTCACTTGTTGAGGAGAGGAAGAACTTTTGTTGTTAATTTTCCTTATTTAGTAATTTTGAGATTTAAATCTTTAAGCAACTTATCTCAAGATAATGATTCAAACACATTTATCAACTAAAAATGTTTTCAGTAAAGGAAAACAGTTATGCTGAATAGCAAATTCATCTTGCTTTCTAGAAAACAACATCATCTATTTGCAACTAACAAATATATATATATATATATAAACATCCTTTGAAAGTAGCATCAGAAAGCATAGCATTATCTCTGGAGAGCTATAAAAGTTCCATCTCATCAATGAAATGTAGTTAGCTTATTGATAACTGCTACAGACTCTCCATTCTTTAAAGAAACTGTTCCTGCATAAATAAAAACACAAGAGAATGTAAAAATACCCCCAAAGTCTGTGCTGCCAAAGTGAAAAGTTAAATGATACAGATGTTTAACATACATGCAAAATGTCTTAATCTTTACTGTCAATTTGACCTCACCTTTTACTTTTCATCTAAATATGTGCAGTCATGTATCAATGGCCTATTCCTTTCAGAGACTTGACAATGTCAAGACGAAGTGTTCTAAATTTGTTTTACCTTCTCTTTTAATCTCCTCACTCTGTTTTATTCATTTCTCTATGCTTCATGCCTTCTTTCTTTATTTCTGTTCTTCTATTCGCATTTCCCTCACAATTTTTCTTCAGAAGAGCAACTTCTTAGTTACCACTACTTAAAGTCATTAATTGACTCACTAATCTATCTGGAGTCTCCTTTAGTTATTGTATCTTTTGTTCTACATGTTAACCAATTACATTCATCCTTCTTCTAGTCATGTTTTGAACTTTGTTTAAAATTAACCATGGTTTGGTATCTATTCTTGTCTCTATGTGTGAGGATAACAACTTTTTAAACGCCAAGCTATTTTAATTTTGTAAGAAATTCTACTAAATACAGAGGAAATCTATTAAATACAGAGGGAAATCTTTGGATCTCTAGCCCATTTTCAATTATCTGCATTTATTTACATTTCTCACTTTATCCAATCCTTTAAAATACCACGCTGACTCATTTAATGATAATTGTTTAACAGTGCAACTTCATTAAAGTATCTTAGTGCGATTTAATTTGTTCTAATGCAGAGTATTGTTTTTTTGTCATGGAAAAGTGGCAGTAAGAATACATTTCTGAAGATAACTGATAAATGTTTTTGAAAGATAATGAGACTATGCTAGGAAAAAAAGATCAAGAACGTACTTCCCCACAAAAAATAATAAATATTTCATCCTTTTTGATGATTTAATCAAGTGCTTATTACTCTACCAGGTTACCAGTATTCAATTAATTATGAGAAACATTGATAGCAGCTGGAAACAAATCTACTAACTCTCTTTGAGATAAAACAAGCATAACGCATTAGGCACAGATTTTTCTAGCAACTAGAATGCTTTGATGTGAAAATTCTTGGCGTCGGAATTTTCAGATACTGTTCACATCAAGCATGTATAACTTGATAAAACATAATATACTAAAACAAAACAAAACAAAATACTAGAATACCCTTAATTAAAAATTATGGACAGGATTGGACAGTGTTAACAGAGGATGGGTTTGGAGAAAGAACAATGGGCTGGGTAGTTGTCAGGAGAGCACAGCTTCAAGACTAAGCATTGTCATCTTGCTAGTCTATAATTTTAGGCAAGTCACAGCTCTCTGGCCTCAATTTTCTCATCTATAAAGAGGAACATTAGTACTTCACTGAAAATTCCATAGCATCAGTTTGAAGATCAAAAGACAAAATAAATATGAAATTATGTACACTAAAATATATGACTTAAAGATGATATATTGGACTGTAGGAAATCAGAGAGAAGAGAATCTACCCGTTCATCGTTAAATCCTCTGCAATGCTTATTACCATGCTTTATACATGGTTGGAATTTTAAAAAGAAATTAAATTTAATTGTTCCAGCCATCCCCTTAAAGTTGTCATTTCTCATATATTACAACAGCAGATACATTTGTCTAAAGGTTTAGAAGAGCAATAGTAAATGCAGATATCTGAGTCATGAGCCACTGTAAAGCTCCAAGAAGACCTCTGTTGACCTCCTACAGACCAGCCAGCTAAAAGCGCAATGTTAGTGTAAAGGAATCTATTCTGGGCTCATGTCTCACTCTGGATAAAGCAGAGATGACTGGGAAAAAAACTCCATGAGAAGCTCAAGCCATGCATAAGTGAATGTCTGTTCCTAAAGCATGTCTTCTATGGAGAAATCCTACAACTGTAGAATATGTCTCTCATGTTTCTTTAACCATGCTAACATGAGGGTGACTCGGCAATATTAGGAAAGAAAGTGTCTAATGCAACGGTGATTCTAATACTGATTTCCATGATGCAATGATCCTAAAGAACATGGTAATGAAGTTCCAAAAACTAGGCTCAGTGACTTTTAAAAACCTAATGGAATGGGACAAATGTTATTCAATACTTTTACTGTATACTCAGCACTGTGTGGCCCTAAAAATTATAGATGGAGAGATAAATAGCTTAATATATGAGGTCAAAGAGGAAAATAACAAAAGAAGAAAGATTAAGAACCACTGGACTAGACAGTACAACTACTAGCTGAAAATTCAGGTTTATATTAAAACACTGAAAAAAAGTAAAGCTCTTATTACATTATTCAGCAGAAGCTGATAAAGCCAGTGATCCCTTGAGCCAGTGAACACGAAATCTCAGGCAAAAATTATGTTACACAGATCCAGAAAGTGCCCTTTGTATTTAGGTTAGCTATCCCAAGACAGCTCAAAATTCAACTTTGCTTATCCAGACACAGCTCTGCTGCTGGTAGTTCTGCACCAGTTATTTTCAATACACAGATTGTCAGTCTAATTTATGACAAAGGGACTGCATTTACCTCAGTTGAACTTAAGTAATTTGTGGTCAGGAAATTTTCTGGACTTTAACCATTTGTCTCCTCTCTAACCATTTGTTTTCTTATCTTCAAGGACATGGTCATTCTAAAGGGATAGAGCAGCTTACCTAGGATGCTCTGAAGCAGATACTTAGGGAAAACTGACCTATTACGATTATTAGCTTCCTCATCACTCTTGTAGCCCCATATTCAAATACATTTAGTATAATGAAATTATTTTAGTGAAGTGGCAACATATAAACTATGAGTCAGCTATGCGAACATATGCCTTTACTTTGTAAAACTGAATGAAACTTTTCTCTCAAGTTCCTTTTCATTCTGGCAAAGATCTGAGTATAGGAAAGGGTGGGAAGAGCAGCTTTTCCCAATTTGCAGGGAAGTAGCCCTTATCTGGTTCTTCCTGGTCTCATTGGGTATCTCTTCCAGATTGATCTGAGCCTGTTTACTGAAAGAAACTTAAATTTAATTGTTCCAGACATGCCTTAAAGCTGTGATAATACCTGCCAAAGCAAAGACTGATCCTGGGCATTTGTGTGAGCTCTTACTACTAATGATGGAGGAGACTGCCAAAGTCTACAATCGGGGGAGTTTCTACAATCCACATCCTTTTTTTCTTTACACTGGGAGGAAAAAAGTTAACAAGAACTTAATGTCTCATAATATGGTTAATCGAAATTTTGAAGAAATGATTCAAGTTTTGGAGAAATAATTGAAAATTCACAATATAGACTAGTAAAATATAATTCAAAGAGATCATTTGTACATGTTTTCTAGTTTTCCCCACTGATAACATTTTACAAAACTGTAGGATAATATGATGACCTCAGTATTGATATGAATACAATTTTCCAAACTTATTCAGATTTCCCTAGTTTTGTTTATATTCATATATATGTGTATAAATTCCACACAATTTTATCACTTGTGTAGGTTCATGTAGCCACCACCATAGTCAAGATGCCGAATGGTTCCCAAATTATAAGGACCTCACGTTGTCCTTTTACACCACACCATTTCTCTCCCACCCCCACCTCTCTGTCTCTAACTCTGGATGACCACTGATCTGTCCTTCATTTATAAAATTTATTATTTAGGAAATGTTATATAGATGAAATCACATAAATTTGGATTTTTTTTTGCTCTGTGTGTGTGTGTGTGTGTGTGTGTGTGTGTGTGTCTTCTTTTTGCTCAGCATCATTCCCTGAAGAGTGATTCAAACTGTTTCATGGATCAATAGTGTATATCTCTTTATTGCTGAGTCTTACTCCATTGTATGTATAACATGTGTTTATCCATTCACCTGTTGAAGGGTATCTGAGCTTACGCAGTTTTTGATTACTGCAAATAAAGCTACTAACAACATTTATATAAAGTTTTTTTGTTAACATAAAGTCTTGTTTTTCTGGGATTAAAGCCAAGGAGTATAATTTTTAGGTCTTATATAGATTGTCCACATTTAGTTTTTTAGGAAACTGTGTTTTTCAAAGTAAATGTACTATTTTACAATCTCACCAGCAATGATTGACTAATCCAGTTTCTCTGTATCGTCGCCAGCATTTGGATTTGCAGTTGTGTTATATTGTAGCCATTTGATAGGTGCATAGACTTACTTAGCCCATTGCAGTTTTGAGTTACATTTGTCTAATGGTTAATAGTGATAAACATCTTTTCATATGCTTATTTACCATCTTTACATCTCCACAGTGAAATTTATAGTCAATAAATAGTCTACATATAGTCAATATAAATGTAAATATAGTCAATAAGTCCATTTATTTTACTGTTGAGTTTTAAGAGTTTTATATATTCTAGATACTAGTCATTTGTCAGAGATGCGGTTCTCTCATGCTATAGCTTGACCTTCATTCTTCACGTGAGCTTTCATGTAGCAATATTTTTAATTTTTGAGATTCAATTTATTGATTTGTCCTTTTGTGGATTGCGGTCTTAATGTTACATCTAAAAACTTTTTATCAAGTCTTACACTTTAAAGATTTTCTCCTACTTTTTTTCTAAAATTTTATAAGCTTAACATTTTACATTTATACCTACAGTCCATCTGGAGTTAATTTTTGTATAAGGTGTAAGGTTTGAGGTTCTTATCTATGGCTGTCCAGTTGTTCTGACACCACTTGTTGAAAAGTTCATGTTTCTTGAATCTAATTGCTTTGCACATTTATCAAAATCAGTTAGATATATTTCAGTGGTCAATTTTTAGGTACTCTATTCTTCTTCATTGGTCTATGTTTCTATCCTGCCAGTGCAACACCATTTTGATTGCTGTAGCTATGTATGAATCCTTAATATCAGTGCAGTGATTGCTCCCGCTATATTTTTTGTCAAGATTGTTGTTTTAACTATCTTGGGGTTTGTACCCTTTCCATGTACATTTTAGAATAAGTTTATCTGTAGTTTAGAAAAAAGTTTGCTGGGATTTGATAGAAAAATTGTGTTAAACCTATAGATCGCTTTGGTGAAAGCTAACATCTTTACTATGTTGAGTGGTCCAATCAATTAAACATGGTTATGTATCTCCATTTATTTAAGTCTTATTTGGTTTATTTTATCACCATCTCATCATTTTCAGCAAACAGATCCTGTACATGTTTTTTTAGTGTATACCTAAGTATTTCATTTTTTTTGAAGCAGTCGTAAATGGTACTGTGTTCTTAATTTTGGTTTCTACATGTTCATTGTTAGCATAGAGATACCTGATTGATTTTTTGCATTCATCTTGTAACCTGTGATCTTGTTTAATTCACTTATTAATTTAGGGAGCTTCTTTGTAGAGCTCTTGGAATTTTCTACATAATTTTGTCATCTGCAAATGGAAATTATTCCTTCTTTTTCAAACATTCTGACTTTTTCCCCCATGCCTAATTGCAATGATCACAAATTCCAAAACTATGTTGAATAGGAATGGTGATAGCAGACATCCTTGCCTTGTGTTTGATGTTAGGGGAATCATTCAGTATTTCATTATAAAATATGATGTTTATTGTAGGAGTTTTTGTTGTCATTTGTTTCTATTTTGGTTATAGAGTTAATTAATCTCTGCTCCTAACTTGCTAAATGTTTTTTTTTTTAATCATGAGTGTTAGATTTTTGTCAAGAGCTTTCTCTTCATTGATATAGTTATATGATTTTTTTCTTCTTTAACTTGTTAATATGGTAGAATACATTGTTTGATTTTCAAATGTTGAAAAAGCCTCTCATATCTACAATAACCACTTGGCTATGATTAAAATTACTTTTATATAATATTCAATTCAGTTTAATAAAATTTCAGTGAGAACTTTTGCGTCTAAGTTTATGAAGAATATTTGTCTGTGGTTTTTGTTTGCTTGCTCGCTTTTACTGTCCTTGTTTGATTCTGGTATCAGAGTAACACTGGCCTTGGGCAGAGTTGAGAAGTATTTTCTCTTCTATTTTCTGGAAAACATTGTATAAATTGGTGTTATTTTTAATAGAAATTTTTAGAATTCTCCAGTGAAGTCATCAGAAATAAAGATTTCTTTTTTGAGAGCTTTTAAATATGAATTCAATTTATTTGATGGTTATAGTACTATTCAGATTGTCTATTTGATCTTGTTTTTATAGCTTCTCCTATTGTCTTTTCTTATTGATTGCTAGTTTGATTCCATTTTGATCAGAGACTACACTCTGTATGATTCCAATTCTTTTTAAATTTGTTGAGACTTGTTACGTAGCCCAGCATATTGAATATCTTGGTAAAAGCTCCATGAACATTTGAAAAAAAATGTATTTTCTTGATATTGAGAGAAGATTCAATATACATCAATTAGTTCCCAGTAGTTGATTGTGTTATTCATATTTTCTGTATCCTTGCTGATTTTCTGTCTGGTAGTTCTATCAATTCCTGAGAGGGGAGTGCTAAAGTTTAAAGTGTTATTGTGCATTGTTCTTATTCTCCTTTCAGCTCTATCCATTTTTGTTTCACATAGTTTAAGGTTTGTTGTTCAGTGCACAAATTCAAAATTATTATGTCTTGGTGGATTATGTAATGTTCCTCTATATCTCCAGTACCTTTTCTTTGTATTAAAGTCTACTTTATCAGATAATAATATATCATTCATATTTTTTGTCATTATTTAATTAATGTGTGCACATTATACCTTTTTCTATCTCTGGCTTTCAATCTACCTAGATCCTTATATTTGTAATAAGTTTCATGCATACAGTTGGGTTATTTTTTAATTAAATATATTGGAGTAACTGGTTAATAAGATCAGATAAGTTTCAAGTGTCATATTATAATACATGATATGTAGATTGTATTTTGTGCTCATTGCTCAAGTTTAGTTTTCTTCTGTCACCGTAGATTAAACCTCATTTACCCTCTTCAACTTTCCACAGGCTTCTTCCCCTCTGGTAATTACCATTCCGTCATTTGTGTCAACGAGCTTTTTGTTTGTTTGCTTTGTTTGTTCATTCATTGCTTTCTTTTTTATACCTCACATATGAGTGGAATCACGTGATTCTTGTCCTTTTCCAACTGACTTATTTTGCTTAGCATGATACTTTCCAGACCCACCCATGTTGTTGCAGATGGTAGTATTTCATTTTTTCTTATGGCTGAGTAGTATTCCATTGTACATATGTACCACCTATTCTTTATGCGATCATCCATTGAAAGGTACTGGTTGTTTCCATGTCTTGGTCACTGAGAATAATGCTGAAATAAACATAAAGATACATAAAACTTTACAAATAAATATTTATTTTTTTTTTTTTTTGGCTAGATACCCAGAAGAGGTAATGCTGGGTCATATGGTAATTCTATTTTTAATTTTTTGAGGAACCTCCATACTGTTTTCCATAGTGGTTATTGTTTTAATCTACCTTGCTAATCTAATTCTTTTGATTGGTGTATTTAGACCATTTCCATTTAAATCATTGATACGTTATCACTTAGCATAGTTATATTATTTTTTGCTCTTTATTTGTTTCTTCTGGTTCTGTTTCTTCTGGTTCTGTTTCTTCCCTTTTTTTCTGTTTTCTAGACTTTCAGAGGTTGTTAGAACTATTTTTAGCACTATTCTTAGTGTTTTGTGTAGTTTTTGTAGTGGCGCTTTGTGACAAAACTGTCTACTAGTATCAGCATTTTACCACTTTGAGCAAAGTGTACAAATCACACATGCATTTAGCTCTCCTTTCTTTCCCCATTTTTAAATATTATTGTCCTGGGTGCTGCCTGATTTCATAATTACTTCAATCACCAGATATGATTCATTAAATTTCAGAGAGCATAGGTACTTAAATATGAGAAGCTTACTTTGAAAGGCAAAGCCAAATATTGGATTTTTTGTTTCAATCTGTATCCACCCTTTTCCAAGAGTTATAATTTTTTTGTTTTGTTTTAATGAGTACAAAGCAGGATGACAACTAGAAATAATTAGTATTACTAGAAATAAAAATACTTTGATGTCATCCATCCTTATTTATCAAAATGTGCAAGACAAAGAACAGAGATTATGTTTAAGTTTAGTTTATCTTTATGACAGAGAAAAATGTCTCTCTTTCTAGTTAAAACATTTTGTTAACTGACTAGATAAGAATACTATCTATGTCAAAGGACACTGCAATTCAGTTGTGATAGTTTTATTATGTATACACTATCTGAGTAATTATTTCCTTTTAAGATTCTATAATATTAAGCCATAAAATTTTGTTATTAAGAAGTAGGCAGCAAAAATATGAAAGTTCAGTAACTGCCTCCTTGAAAAGTACATTTTTCTTTTTAGTGAATAATTTTCACAGAAGTAGTATGGCCCACAACTCTAGAATATTTGTTATCTGACCCTTCACAGAAAGTTTATCCATTTGTCCTCTAGACGAGGGCCACAGACTGGTATTGGTCCAAGGCCTGTTAGGAAATGGCCTATACAGCAGGAGGTGAGTGGTGAGCCAGCAGGTAAAGCTTTATCTGTATTTGCAGCCACTCCTCAGCGCTAGCATCACTGCCTCAGCTCCACATCAGATCATCAGGCATTGGATTCACATAAGAGCACCAGTCCCTGGTGCCAAAAAAGTTGGGACATGCTAGAAGACATGCTTCTTACACTGAAATCCATCAGAATCTCTTAAGCCAATTTCATAATATGATTCTGAAATTCAGAGTGCTTAGTTTAATTGGTAAACTTATCTAGTGACTACTATGCATTATATACTATGCTTGGTTTTTAGATTCAGAGATGGATTAAAAATGGTTTCTGTTAATACCAAACTGTGCCAAGCTAAGTACTTATTATACAGATTTATTAATACATTCAACTCAGAAATACACAAACTTATAGTCAGATGCAAATATAATAGAAAACAAAGATAGCACTAAGAAAGTGAGAGAGTAATCAGGGAAGTAATGCCTCTGCAAAACTATAAAGAAGAAATAAACATTCTTCAGAATAAACTAGGGGGAAGAGCCTTTCATGCATTGGAAAACAGATGAACCAAGCTCTTGAAATGGGGCCAACTGATATCCTCAGAGAATATAGCCAGAGTAATAATATCATGGTTGGATATAAATTCACTGTAATAGTTTTAACATTTCATATGGCAAAATCCAAGTCCATCCAAAATTTTAGAAAACAAAGTTTAAAAATGTTTCAGAAGAGTTCTGGTAAAATGGAAGAATAGGTAAATGCTGTGCTTGCCTTCTCTCATAACCCTGAATAGGCCTCATTGAGAATTGCCGAAGTCTAGCTGAACAAGAGTCCTACAATCAGGGACACACAAAAGATTCTGCATCGAGACTGGTAAGAGAGGCAGAGACATGAAACGAACTGGTCCCACTTCACATATGGCAGTGGAAAATCAGGAGAACGATCTCAAGTGCAGAGGTCCCCAGAGGAACAAGAGGTCCTGGTGCCATACTTGGGTCCCCAACCCAGGATTCTAGTGCCAGGAAGAAAAGTCCTCATAATTTCTAGTTGTGAAAAACATCAGAGATTGTTGCTAAGTGAGACAGAAGGCTAAGGGAATCATAGATTTTCCTCTTAAGAGGCCCATGTGCATACTTATTCAGTGACAAACTCAGTCACTCTGAACGCCAGCTCTGGAACAGCAGCTCGAAATGTACTAGGGACATATGGGGAGGAACTAAGTTGTCTGGCTCAGGACGAGAGCTGGAGAGGCAGCCTTCTCTCTGGCAGAAGTGCTCCCCAGAAGGTGTGGCATTGTTCCTCTCCCTGGGCATACCCTCGTGGGCAACATATCTGAGTTCCATCAAAGTAGTTAACACTGGTTTGCCCCGCCCTGGGTGATTTCCTATGCCCTGCTTGGGGCCACCCCTCCCAAGTTGTGGCCCACCTAAGTTGCTTCCAGTGGTTTTTCCATAAAATGCCTGTCTTGGCTCATGTTGTGAGTTTTCCTAAATGTCTCAAAGGTTCACAAACCTAAACAAGCAGCATCTGGCCTCAGCAGTGCTCAGCTGCTCTTGCTGAGCAGCCCCAAGTCCCGCACTACAGTGGCAGCCAGCCTTGGTTTGTGGCTTGACCTCTCAAGGCTCCTCTGAGACCAGCATGGGTGGCAGCCATCTGTAGATTGCATGATGGTTTATGCAAGATAGCCTCAGGCAGGGCATAGGCTATAGCTGAACTTGGCCTACAGCACAGCCCCTCCCAGGAGGCCTCAGTCTGCACAACCAGTAACTGGCTTCAATCTAAGTTAGAGTACCACCTGAGGTCATATGTGAGGAAAATACACCCAAAGGACAGACAGTGTAGGAACCAGAGTCCTTAAAGTGAATCTTCCTCTGTAGAGTCAGGCTCTGCACAACAGTTACTTCGCTGGTCACGGAAGGTCATCGCAACCAATCAGCCCAAGGATCAGTTCCTCCCACTGATGAGCAAACAGCAACCAAAGCTCAACTACAACAGGAGGGCACTCACAACCCATACAAGGGACACACTTGGAGGACTCAACTCAGATGACCAGAGGAGACAGTGCCACTGGGACCCACAGCACACCTACTTTTTAAGCCACTCTACTAAGACCAAGAGACATAGTAGTCATACTTAATACACAGAAACAAACACAAGTAGGCAGCCAAAATGAGAAAACAAAGAATCATGTTCCAAATGAAAGAATGGAACAAAGCTCTAGATAAAGAACTCAATAAAATAGAGACAAGCAATCTACCAGGTTCAGAGTTCAAAACACTTGTTATAAGGATGCTCAATGAACTTAGGGAAAGAATAAATGAACTCAGTGAGAACTTTAACAAAGAGATCGAAAATATAGAAGTGAAGATAGAAAATGTAAAAAAGAACAAGTCAGGAATGCAGATATAGTAACTGAAATGAAGACTACTTTAGGAAAAATTAATAGTAGATTAAATGAAATGGAGAATTGAGTCAGCGATTTAGAAGATAAAGTAGCAGAAAGCACCAAATCAGAAAAGCAACAAGAAAAAAATTAGAATAGTTTAAGGGGACTCTGGGACACCATCAAGCACAACAGCACACATCATATGTATAACCAGAAAGAGAAGAAAAAGAGCAAGGAATTGAAAATGTAGTTCAAGAAATGATAACTGAAAGCTTCCTTATCCTAATGAAGCAAATAGATATATAAGCCCAAGTAGGGCAGAGAGTCCCAAACAAGATGAACCCAAAGAAGCTCACGCCAAGACTCATCATAATTAAAATGCCAAAGGTTGAAGACAAAGAAAATCTTAAAAGCAGTAAGTAAGAGAAAAGCAATTAGTTATCTACAAAGGAGCTTCCATAAGACTATCAGTCAATTTCTTAACAGAAACTTTGCAGGCCATATGGCTTGCACAAAATATTCAAAGTGATAAAAAGCCAGGACCTACAACCAAGATTACTTTATCCAGCAAAGCTATTATTTAGACTTGAAGGACAGATAAAGAGCTTCACAGATAAGAAAAAGCCAAAGGCGTTCATTACTCTCAAGGCAATTGGAGGGACTTCTTTAAGAAGAAAAAAATATATCAAAATATGAATAAAGAATGGCGATTATTGCATATCTATGAACAAGTTCTTCAAATGAAAAATGATTAAATGCGCCAACCAAAATGTAGGGTGGCTGAATGGATAAGAAAACAATACCCTTACATGTGCTGCCTACAAGAGACTTGCTTCAGATTAAAAGACACACAGACTAAAAGTAAAGGGATAGAAAAAGATATTTCATGATGGACCAGGGGGGCATTATGTAGAGTGCATAAGTCAGATAGAGAAATCCAAATGCCTCATGATTTCATGTATTTGTGGAATCTAAAAATCAAAACAAACAACAACAACAACAAAAACAGCAACAGCAACAAAAACTCATAAATACAGAGAACATTTTTGAGAACTATCAGATAGGAAGGGGTTAGAGAGGTAGGTGAAATGGAGGAAGGAGTTAAGATGTACAAAATGGTAGTTCCAAAATCGTCATAGAGATATAAAGTATAGCATACGGTCAATAATATTGGAATACTATGTGTTGTATCAGATGGCTACTAGATTTATTGCGGTGATCACTTGGTGAGTTATATAGATGTCTAGACACTATATTGCACACCTGAAACTAACATAATAATATATGCTAATTATAATTGAAAATAAAAAAATATTTTAAAAAATCCACTCAGACTTAAAAACTCAGCAAAAATAAAATACAGTGTTTGTTAGTAAAATATGAGTAGCATACAGTTACATGTTGCTTCAATTGGGAAAAAATGATAAGAAAATTATGAGAGTAAAAAGCATTAGTTTTTTAGAAGCTAAGTTTATTCAAACAACATAATATGATAGAAATAACATTGTCTTTCTGGTGAGACTAACCCGGGCTGGAATCCCAGCTCCACAACTTATTAAATATGATAAGTAGAAAATGTAATACTTACTTTCTCTGAACCTTATCTGTAAAAATAACTCCCTCATAAACATGTTATATAAATTAAATGGGATCGTGTTTATAAAATAATTAACATAGGAGGTGTTTAACAATGGCAGTCACTACCATTTAAATCCCTAAAAATGTGTATTGAGGAAAATCCAAGAATAAAGTAGGTCTGAAGAAGAGTGCAGGACTTTGGTGGGACTGTTGGCCTTCTACTCACGAGGTGCCGAACTGAAAAGAGTATATTCTCATATCATTAGGAGGATCTGTATTAAAAATGAAATGGTGGAAAACTGCTTATAAAACTTTACAATGTTCCCTTACAATCCCAAATTTCATAATATTCCAATGGCAGAAAATGAGGGAGCCTTTCGCATTTTTTCCTCACAGTTACGCCTTTACTATATTCCATGCTTTTGCTGCATCAGGGATGAATAAATCAAAGGCCTGGCAATACAATTCAGATTGATTACCAGACCAGGGGCGGAAGTCTGACTTGTCAGAGATGATACTCTCACCCTTAGTTTTGACATCAAACTCAAATCTCAATGTCTTGATTTTAAAAAGGTCAATAGTACCTGTGATGGAGGAAGGGAAACATATTTCTCCTCAAGATTCTGCTTTCCTCTCTGGAGTCATTGAATTTTCAGCTTTCATATATTTTCTAGTTGCAAAACTATGTACAAAACATAAATCTGTTTAGTAAAAGCAAATATCTCTCAGAGTTTCCCCCCTCCCCGGCAGGGAGTCAGCCTCTGAAACAAAGTGTCCATAGTTGAGTAAAAGACTACTAAAGTAAGTGTATCACTTCTTCTCAAGAGAGGCCATAGCTCTCATCAGCACAAGTCAGGGAACCCACAGGAGACCTAACCACATGGTCATGATGTTTGCTCAGATTGGGTCTTTCACATGCCTTTTCACTTTCAACAAGAATAGGATGACTGCTTCCCTCATGTCTTAAAGAAATTCTAAAACAGTTTTAAAAATGCAACATCCAACAACTATGAAATCTAGAAGCTAGTAAGTAATGCTTCTGGGTAAATGCAGAGAATGTTATCATGAGAATCTAGTGGACATGGCTTTTGTCTATTTCTCTGCTTCACCAGCTAAACGACCTTGGCCAAACAAATTAAAAACTGAAGTGTCGTCTACAGCCATACCACCCTGAACATGCCAATCCCTTCTGATCTCAGAAGCTAAGCAGGGTCGGGCCTGGTTAGTACTTGGATGGGAGACCACTTAGGAAGACCAGGTGCTATAGGCATAAAAAAAAAAAAAGTTGAAGTGTGTTTCTTCAGCTGTGAAACACATAAACACCAATTTCCTACCAAGTTAATATGAACTTCGAACTATAAAAAATATTATGATTGGTACTGATTCACAAAATGCAAAGGGTAATAAAGCAAGAATTTCTACTCAGCAAAAAACCCTTGACTATTTATTCATTTTAATACACATACAAGTTGTGCCAAATCAACTGCTAAGTTGCAAAGAAGTGCATGCATTCTTCGATGAATGAAATTGGGCATCATCTTTTTTAAGCTTTACTTGGCAAATTAGTATTTCTATCCACATGGCTAGTGGTAGGTGTTTGTCATCTAGGCTTTGAGTAAAACAATGGAAAACTCTATTAAACTAAAATGCTATCTCCTTGTACTGATAGACTCCTCCAAAGAAGTTGTATCTGCATTACAATAAAGTATATTCTGATGAAAACTGTTAATTTTTTAGATGTCCCTCAAATAACATTTGATCTCTGAAGAATATTATTAAAAATATTCAGATTTTTGCAGCTCTTTGGAAGGTGGAAGTATACTAAAGAATATATCAAAATCAAATTAATTGCTAGAAATGTCCAGAGACATTCCAAGATATTTCGCATACTGGAAAAGTAGTAACAATGATCATTTAATAAAACCAACAGTATCGTGGGTCTGTCAAATAGCCAATTGGTCAATCAATATCTTTCAGCTGTCTACTACATGCCTAGTGTATGAGGTGAGATATAGAATAGATATATTAATTCTTGCTAACAAAAATAAATAGATTCCAGAGGCCTAAGAAATATCTTAACATGTTTCATATGATGCTGAAGGAAAATCTAATGAACTTATCATCTTGATGACTGCCAGGTCATTGAAGTGAAATGAATACTATGAAATAGTTATTCAGATCTCTAGGGATGAATATGAACAAAGCTAGTTCCCTTATACAGGCTAAAGCATGGGAATGTTTGGTAGTCAACTAATCCTGACCCTCAAATATATTATTCTTATTTTCCCATAGAATAGCCACGAGAGTCTCCTGTAACCTTGTCAAAAAATTTTATTAAATTTATTAAAATTAATAGAATCATCTTTCCCAATGAAAGCCACATGATACCTGCTTGTAGCTGAAAGAGAATTCTGATCCACCAGCTACCTATCATGTCTCATCCAGATGTTGAGTAAGCAAATAAAAGGAAACAGTTCTTAGTGTCTCTGAAAGAGATAGTAAAGCTCAGACTCATGCTGGCATATCTGATTGATTAGATTTATCTATCTAGAGCAATGAGATTGAGTCATGAGTGTGAGAACTTCCTCTCCATGGTTTAATTATATCCTAGTTGGTTAGATACCATGGTATGCTATAGAGATAACTAGGAGAAAAGAGATGCTTAGAAATTGTTGTTTTTATTGGGGAGGACAAAGAATGATCATTATGACTAAGTGACCTACAAGATCATAAAACTACTTTAAAATTGAAAGATTGCATCTATAAGCCATAGCAAATGACTCAGAGGAGACAATAAAGATGCAAGAGGAAGGAGGCTTTGCTAATGAGAGACTATTAGGTGAAAGATATATCCCCCAGGAACTCTTCTACATTCAGTCTGTTGTGAGTTTGTATCATGAAAGGATTTTGAATTTTGTCAAAGGCTTTTTTGGGGGATTTAATTGAGATGATCATATGATTTTTACCTTTCATTCTATTAATATGGTGTATTACATGTATTGATTTGAATATGTTGAAACATATGCATCCTTGTGACCCAGAGATAAATTCCACTTGATCATGGTGTATGCTTCTCTTAATATGCTGTTCAATTTAGTTTGGTAATATTTTATTTTTTAAATCTATATTCATCAGAGATATTGGACTGGAGTTTTTTTGTTGTTGTTTGTTTGTTTGTTAGTTTTTCCTGTAGTCTCTTATCAGACTTTGGTATCAGGTTAATGCTGGCCTGGTTAAAAAAAAAAAAAGTTTGAGAGTTTGAGAGTATTCCTTCTTTACATTTTTGGGAAGAGTTTGAGAATAATTGACATTAATTTTCCTTTAAATATAAGTAGGACATTCTGGTTCTGAGCTTTTCTTTGTTGGGAGATTTTGATTACTGATTCAATCTTACTTGTTATGGTCTTCTCAGATTTTCCATTTCTTCATGTTTTCAACTTGATAGTTTGTATATTTCTAGAAATTAAACTATTTCTAGCCTATTTAATTTGCTGGTATATGATTTTTCATAGTAGTCTCTTATGAGCCTTTGTGTTTCTGTAGTACAGTTATAATGTCTCAGGTTATTTATGATTTTATTTGAATCTCTCTCTTTTTCTTAATGTAGCTAAAGGCTTGCAATTTTTGTTTATCTTTTAAAAAAGAGCTCTTAGTTTTAATGTCTCTTTTTTGTTTGTTTCTTTCTTCCGCTAACTTTGGGCTTAGTTTATTTTTGGTTTGGGGGTTTTGTTTTGTTTGTTTTCTGAAATGTAAATTTAGGTTGAGTTCTTTTTTCTAATTAAAGTGGGCATTTATTACTGTAAACTTCCCTCTTAGAACTACTTTTACCACATCTGTAAGTTGTGGTATGTTATGATTTCATTTTCATTTTTTCAAGGTATTTTTAAAATTCTCTTTTGATTCATTCTTTGATTCATTGATAGTTCAGAAGTATTTTTTTAATTTCCCCATTTTTGCAAATTTTTCACTTTTTCTCCTATTAGTGATCTTTAGTTTCACACTATTGTAATCACAAAAAGATACTTGATATTATTTCAATTTTCTTGAATTTGCTAAGACTTGTTTTGCGGCCTATCATATGAAATACACTGAAGAACATTACATTTTCACTTGAGAAAATGTGTATTTTGCTGTCATTAAATAGAATGCTCTGTACATATATGTTAGGTCCATTTGTTCTAGACTACAATTCACATCCAAAGTTTTCTTCTTGATTTTCTATCCAGATGGTCATTCCATTGCTGAAAATAAAGAGATAATATTACTATTAATATATCATCTATTTTCCCTTAGATTTGTTAATATTTACAATTAATTAATTAGTTAATTTTTAAAAAATCAGCATGGGTCCAGGACCTCTCAATTCTCCAGGGAGACCTCTGCAGCTGAGATACCTGTTCTGATTCTCAACTGCCACAGTGGATGTAGGACCAGCTCATTTCACATTTCCACCCTTCCTACCAGCCTTGAAAGGTCCTCTTGTATGTCCCCAGTTGTAAGACTTCTGTTCAGCCAGACTCCCAATGATGGTTGCTCTGTAGTTTAGTTTTAATTTTGATCTGGTCATGAGAGGAGGCAAGCACAGAGTCTACATACTACACCATCTTGACCAGAAGCCTAAGTTTTTCTTTTTTATTCTTTTAGCCACTCTATGCCTTGATTATAGAATTTAACCTATTTACATTTAATGTAATTATTGATTGGTAAAAACTTACTAATGTCATTTAAATGAATTTTTCCTGGCTGTTGTATCTTTTATTCATTCTTTTCTTCATCTCTTGCTGTCTTCTTTTATGAATAAATAACATTCCCTAATGAAATGCTTTGATTCTCTTTTGTTCATCATTTGTGTACTACTACAGATTTTTGTTTTGTGGTATCGTAAGGCTTACCAAAAACATCTGATAGATATAACAGTTCATTTTATACTGATAACACCTTAACATCAATCATATACAAAAACTTTATTACCCCTTTTATCTTTTTAATGTCACAATTTACTTCTTTTTGTATTGTATTCATTCACAAATGATTTTAGCTATAGTTATTTTTAATACTTTTATATTTTAACCTTTATACTAAAGTTAAGTGATTGACATATCACATTTTACAGTATTATAGTATACTTAATTTGTTTATATACTTAACTCTACCAGTGTGTGGTACATTTTCATATGTTTTAATGTTACTAACATCCTTTCCTTTCAGCCTGAGAACTCTTTCAACATTTCTTATAAAACAAATTCAATGGTAATGAATTCCTTAGCTTTTGTTTGTTTTATCTTGCTTTCATTTCTGAAGGACAATTTGACAGGTAAAGTATTCTTGGTTTTCAGTTCTTTGTTTTTTTCTTTTTTTCTTTTAGTGGTTTGAACTATATAATCTGCCACTCCTTCCTGGCTGGCCTTCAATGTTTTTCTGCTTGGGAAATTCATGATAGTCATATGGAGATTCATTCGTGTATGAAATAATAATTTTTTTTCAGCTGTTACTGTTTGTAAATATATCTCTTTGTCTTTTATTTTAAACAATTGTCTTAGAAGTCATTTTGGGTTGAAATTTTGGGATGACCTATTAGCTTCATGAATGCAAATATGTGAAACTCTCCCCATACTTGGCAAGCTTATAGCCATTATTTTTTTAAAGAAGCTTTCTGCCATCCCTCCTTTTCTTCTCCTTGTAGGACTCCAATAATTTTCAGATTGTTTTTCTCAATGGTATCCCATAATTCACACATGCTTTCTTTACTCTTTTTATTTTTTTAACGTTTCCCCCTCTGACTGGATAATTTCAAGGTTGTAATATTTCAGAGTCTTTCTTCTGTGTAACCCATTCTGCTATGGATGTTCTTTACTGCATTATTTTTTTTTTTTCATTTCATTCATTGTATTTTCAGCTCCAGAATCTTTTGGTACTTTCTTATGACTTCTATCTTTAGTAATCTTTTATTTTGCCCATGATTTTTTTTCTGACTTTATTAAATTGTCTTTCTGTGTTTTCTTTTAGTTCATTGAGCTACCTTAAAACAACTATTTTGAATTATTTCTCAGATAAGTTGCGGATCTCCATGTCTTTGGAGTAAGTTACTAGAAAATTATTGTGTTCCCTGGTGGTGTCATATTTCTTTGCTCTTTTTATGTTCTTCAAAGCCTTGCATTGCCATATGTGCATCTGACATAGCAGTCACACCTTTCAGTCCTTACTGACCTCTTTAAAGCATCTAATCTCTGACTTTTTTTCTCCATAATATTCTGAAACTTCTCTGATGGACTCTTGAATTTCCATAAAGTCCCCCTTGGCCATTAGTAATTTTCTAATCCAGTGTTCTCCAGGAACTTAGGTACCAAGGCTGAGAGGGGTGGAGCTCATGAGCCACTTCAGGGCTCACAGTCAGGACCAAGGTCTATATCTCTATTACCCAACACACAAAAGGAAGAGACTACTCCTGGGTCCCTTTGTATATAGTACTGGTGACAGAACCAGAGTCAAATGGATTCTCAGGGCTATAGAGATATTTCCAAGTTTAAAGCCAAGACAATGGTCAATATTTCAGCTACCTGTATACAGATCTCTATTTTCAAAATAGCTCTCCTCATTCTGGTACTTCACGGGGGTTCCAAAATTGACTACTTCAATTCCACAGCTCCTAAAGGCACTTTTGTCTTTGGATAGATTTCATATTATTGTTCTTAATGACGAGATATGAACAAGAGATATTTTATTTGGCCATCTTGCTGGCATCACTTCTAAGATATAACGGTTTTAAATTCAACCTCTAAAAAATAGAAAATTGAGTTAATATCATCCCAGGGCCTCGGTACTAGAATGTTGGCTATTAGGACAAATAAATATTATATGTCATATAATAAATATAAATAAATATAATATGAAATAATATTTATTTCAACTTAACTAATCTTAGTTAAGTTTATAAATAAATATTAAACATAACTTTTATGAACTAACTAAATCACTGTGTATTGCCAGAAACATGACTGTATAGATTGAGAATAATCATCATAGTGATGGAATAAATCAATCAATCATATGGTGAGTTATGAAAAGATTAGTTGTGAAGTAATGAACATTTTTATGAAACATTCCATAGCTTAGATATGCATAAAACAACAACCTTTCAAAGAGTACCTTATATAAAGTAGTATTCTTATTTCTGGATGATTTTTATTGTTCAAAATGCTTTCATAATTCTCCTTTTGGATTAGCCTCCAAAACCACTTTACATTCAACGCAAGGAAAAAAGTCCTATTATATTTTAATCACGCCTAAATACTCAGATTTCCCATTTTATTAGAAAACTGAATCTTAAAGTTTAGACAGTTTTCTATGATCAAATTTGCTCTTATTAAAATGACTTAACATCCTTGATTCTGTGTAAAATGCTCTTTGCTATGTATGTACTCCCCTCTGATAGGAGGTAAGTGAAATTAAGGACTAACAAGATGGAGCAAAAAATATAGGTAACAGTATATCAACTGGACATCAGTGTTGCCCACTAAGAGTCTAGAATTCAAGAAAGAAAGACTGAAATAATACTTATTTCTATATCAAGGACAGTAACAAATTAAGTGCCTGTTCTGACTTGTCATGTAGAAAATGAAGACTAGGAGGAATTTTTTTTTTTTTTTATGTCTTCCAGATCTATGGTAACATTGTGCAATAAAAAGAGTTCAACTTGAAATCTCTTGAGGGAATGTTTCTCAGAATTCCTTTGAATGAAGCAAATGCTTATTCTACACTGAATTAGAGTTTGAATAGGAGACAGAGACTCAAGGCCTCTGCTGTTTTTTATAACAACAGATGTCAGAGTCTCATCTGTGATAATAGGAACAGCGGAATGATTCATGAATTGCAATACAGATAGCTGCTTCTTCAGTCTCTTTAGAAGGCCTTTTATCCCAAGCTCATCAGGTCTTCCTCAATGGGTGCAAGTTGGTTCTTGATTATTTATAAAGAGAGTGACTATTCCGAGAGAGATACGGGAGGACTGTTTTGAAGGTTTTGAAAACTGTCCAAAATCAGTAAAACATCTCGGTCTTATGACTGAACATTTTCAGGCCAAAAAAAAAAAAAAAAAAAAAAAAGAATGAGATCCCAACATCTTCTAGTACTCAGTTCAGTTATTCCAGAAGTAAAAAGAATCTTGATGCAGTAATTGTGAAAAATATGTGTAATAGAGCATTTTCAAAATTTTTAGAACAGAAACCCCATTGGACTCAATCGATTTCTGAGATGAATTTTACTGGCAATAAACAATTTGAAGGACAATTTTAGAAGATATATCATATGATCTCATATTATATATTTAATAGCATTCATTGGTTAAAGACAGTATTCCTAGAATGTTAGCCTGTGGCAGGGATTCATTTTCTGGCTTCCTATTTGGCAGTGAACATGGTCATACTCTGAAAGAGATCACTAGCTGTCTCCTAACATCCATTGGGGATACACAAAACCAAAATAAACTATTTCTAGTGCTACATTTGTACACAATCACAGCATTGAAATGTTAAAATTTTCTAAAAAGATACAAAACAAATTTTGAAAAAGATGAGGTTTTCATATTTTCCCCTGAAAGTAAGATAGATTAATACAAAGATAGATAATCCATCCACACCAGTATTTCACTGTATTTACATCATAAAATATTTTCAGACTTGCCCCCATTAAATTAAGATTTTTCCCCTAACCACTTACTAGTTGCTTATAGTCCACATGCATGCTGGAAATAATTTTGTTGGATAAAATATATAGAAGTACATGAGAACTGCAGCTCCTATGAAAAATACTATAGAGATTCCTTTAAAAAACTAAAAATAAATAGACCATATTACCCAGTAATTCCACTTCTGAGTATTTAGCCAAAGAAAATGAAAGCACTAATTCAAAAATATATATGTACCCCTATGTTCATTGCAGCATTATATTTACAATAGGCAATATGTGGAAGCAACCTAAGTGTCCATCGATAGATAAAGAAGATGTGGTATATATACAATATATACAATAGAATATTACAAAGCAATGAAAAAGAATGAAATCTTGCCATTCGCAACAACATGGATGAATCTAGAGAGTATTATGCTAAGTGAAATAAATCAGGCAGAGAAAGACAAATATCATATGGTTTCACTTATATGTGGAATCTAAACAAAACCAAACCAATGAACACAAAACAGACTCATAGAACAGAGACCAAAGGAATATTACCAGAAGGGAAGGGGTAGGGAGACAGGTGAAAAGGGGATGAGAACATAATCATAACTGTGATATGTTTGCCAACAGTGATTGATGATTACTAGAAATTAGTGGATAATCACATTGTAAATATCAAAATGTATTGTATATTTGAACTACTATAACCAACATAGACTTTATACCAACTACATTTAAATTAAAAATTGAAATTTAACTTTCAAAAATATCAGTGTATTTAGACACACTCAGTTTACTAAAAAAAGGTAAAATATCTCATTACTAATTTTTATTTTGATAAATGAAATGTTATTAAGTTTTAAAAAGTACATGAGACCAAGAATGTTACTGAAAAGTAACATGAATGTGTCCAAAAATTCTGGAAAACATATGCTAAAGGTTTGAGGCAAAGGAGGAGATTGTCCCTTTACAAAATTGCCATTGTCTGACTGCAGAGGAATCATTAGAGAAATTGGTACAGTCCTTTCCATTTTCATTTTAACTATCTCACTTTCTATTATGTCCATCCGGAGTCTAAGGATAGCTGTTTATTTCACACTCACCCTCTACTAGATTGACTCAGGATAGGTCAGAGTGAGAATCGAAAAGTATTAATTACTGTGTCTTAAGAGTTATGTTCCCAAACACATCTTCCCTTTAGAGACATTTGTATATAAAATCATGCTTAATCCTACATAATAACTGCCTATGGAGTGGCTTTTATGAAATGAGAAACTAGAAAGAGTGTATATAGGAAGAGAAGTATCTCTAAACTTTCAAAAGTATTTTCATTTCAGAAACACATGCACACACACAATTCAGAAAATAGTAACTACTGTGAATGGGCACTTTTGCCATAATATAAAGCTCGTAAGAAGAACAGAATACATTTATGGGCTCATCTCTTTAAAACAGGAACCTAAGCATAAAGCCATCACAAATGTGCAGCACTGCGCCTGTTACTAAACCTATCTAGCCATCATTTTCTCATCTGCAAAACAGTTGTAATATTATTACCTAAAGCATGTGTTGGTTTGTTGAGGACTCAGTGAATGAATCCATGTGGGAAGCTTTTTCTGGTCATAGTAAGTACTCAATATATGATATAGAAAATGAAAAGAAGGATGAAGAATCAATATATGATAGAGAAAGGAAAAGAAGAGGTGGGAAGAAAGAGGCGAACATGTAATTGTTCCTGGCAACTTTACCAAAAATAATGAAGCCATTAATACTTCCACAAGATCACTATATGTCTCACTCAATCAGTGTGATCTTCTCCCTTGATTCTAATTCCAGTGATTCACAGCTTTAGCTATATATTAACATCACCTGGGAAGCCTTACAATCCTGGTGCCCAGGCTGCACTCCAAGGCAGTTAAATCAGAAATACTGGGAATGCAACTCAGACAGCAGGATTTGTAAAGCTCTACAGATGATTCCAATATGAGTTTAAATTTGAAAATAATTACTCAGTTCTATCCCTCATCATCATAATTTTCACTATCATCAATTGAGTGTTTGTTGGCTATGTATTAGCATTTTAAACACAGTAAATCTAAAACACACTAGAAACAATTTTTTTTTTTAATGATCATATTCTTTCTGCAAAGGAGAATATGGTGTATTAAAACACATGACTTTAGACTTCTTGGCATTGTTCTCTGTTAGGCTTATTTTTGTTATTACAAAGAAGAGTCAAGTTATCCTATAACATATTGACTCACAAATAAAAGTGTCCTGACTTACTTGAAGAATATATAACGTGATATGAAACCCAAAGTCCATCCCCTCTTTGAGGTTTACATCCATTTCCAGAAAGAGAAATTACAAAGCCTGGATTTATAGAAATTTTTCTAATGCCGTTTCAGCAAAGCCTTGCTCTGGATTATTTAAAAGCTTAAATGAAAAGTGGCTGTTTATGATAAACTGATAAGCCATAAAATATACTTGTAAAATTACATGATCAAACAAGAGTTCTCAGTATGTCCTCTCAGAAATATCATATGCAAATTTTCATTTTCCTTGATGCTGATTTGAGTAAAATTTATTTCTCTCATCAATTAGAGAAATACAAATAAATCTAAGTTTTGAAAGAATGTTTTTTTAATTACCTAACTGAGCATAAAAAAAAAAAAAAGATTTATGTTTTCTTACCATAATGGGAAAATGGTTACAATTATGAACAAGCTCTCTAAGGTAATAAATGAATTTTTCATAAGATGTCATTTTTTTTACTAGCTGTTATAATCATTTTCTCCTTATTGTGTTCTCTAACTTGCCAATAACATCATTTTAACATTCTTATGCAACAAGCTATGCTGCTATGTGGCCTAATATTTCACTTTAATATCCATTCATTTTCTACAGCTTGGGCTCTCTGAGGCCTTGCAGAAGCACTCTGTCTCTGGTGAGATGTCAGTTTAAGTGTGATGTATTATTCAGCTTGTAAAGGAGGTGTAACCACTCATTGGCAATCATGGGAATTGTGGGGGGAAAGTGTACAAACATCTGGGACTCAAATGTCATTTCACTGGCTTATAGTATCTGGGCTTTGCTAATAGATCTTATTTAAAGTGTAGGACACTCTTTAACATTAACAAAACAATACAAAACAAACAAACAAACAAAACCCCCTACATAACACTACTAAAAGACATTGTATTTCAATTACAGTTTTGTACATAAAACAGAAAAACAAAGTACCCAATGTGACCTACTGATATTTCTGAAGCTGGCATCACAGGGAGGCAGCCAGGAGCACCTGGCATGACTCAAATTTCAGGCTCTTTTCACAATCAACATGCTCAGTCTTCAAGCTAACAGACATAGGTGAATGTCCATGCTAATGTCCCCGTATAAAAAGAAGACAAAATGGAGAGTTACAAATGCAGGCTATAGAATCAGAATTACTCAAACTGAAATCTTACCATGTGACTGTGGGCGAATCCCTTAACTGCTCAATGTCTTGGCTTCCTCATCAGGTGTATGACATTATTGCTCACATTATTTGCCGCTCTATCATTAGAGAGAATTATACTCTCATACTCCATTGGCTTCAGATTTGGATATGTGTCTTGCTTTGGCGAATGTCATGTGAATAAGAGTGGCACGTGCCACTTAAAAGCATTTAGAGCTGCGACATAGTTTCACCATAATCTCTCTTCCCTGTTTCATAAGACTCAGAACGTTCTAGATGGAGGCTGTTTCTCTACCTGGTTCCATGAAACAGGACTACTGCTCATTCTAATAGACACAGCATGAACAAGAAATAAACCTATGTGGATATAAGACCATATATAAGCCATCATATATGATGAGGATAGTAATAGAACTTAAAAACTAGATTGTGTGAACATTAAGACAATATCCATGAAATTATAAAGTGTCTGGCACATGGAGAATATGTAATGTTAGCCATTGTTATTATTAATATCACAAATATATATAAGCCCAAGATGAGCTTATAATGATGATATTGGCCCTTTACACATATGATAATTTTATCTCTTTTTCACAAAAGTTCACAAACTTGCATTATGTTGTGTCCTACTTGTTCACATGTGAATTGCTAATCCAGTTGTGTTCATTTACTGATTAAATCTTCTTTGGGGATTGCATGAGTTTGCTAGATTTAGCAAATTAAAATTCAGGATCCCTAATTATGTTCTCATTTCAAATAAACAAGGAACAATATTTTCATATAATATTTGGGACATATTTATGAAAAAAAATGTCGTTTTTCTTGGATTATATTTAGTATCTATAAACTGAAAGAATGTACATTTTTGGTCTGATAGTCACAATATGTCTTCTTTAAACATTTGGATCTTGAAATATGTTGAAAGCCATTTGAATCTATAGACATCTTTGGTTGTAAAAATTTAATTGTACCAGTGTAGTGCACTGAACAAAACACTGGGTCAAGTATCAGAATATTTAGGTTTCCATCCAAGTTCTATGACTGGACTAGCTTTGTGTTCTTAGATAAATTACTGTACATCTCTAAATTTTCATTTCTTCAATAACAGAGTAGGAAATTTGAATTTAAAATTTTCTAAGATGTCTAGTTTAAAACTTTAAAAATATTCAAAAAAATATTTACAATGAAAACTTCTATTAAATTATAGATGTTTTATAAACATTTCTAAAGAGAAGGATATACAATCATGCCAACTATGTCTTGGACCATATGATCTGTTCTCTTTCCCTATTAATTATAATTAACAACTGCTTATATGACTTTCTCTATGCCAAGTACTTTATAAATGTCAACTGACTTAAACTTTATAATTACTCTGTGAGGTAGACAGTATTAACATTTTTATTTTACAGATAAAATTGAGACCAGAAAAATTAAATAACTTGTTAGGATCATACAACATGTCTATGAACCTCAGAATCTGAATCCCAGGAAACTGGCTTTATTTTCTCTGTGGGAAAGCATCACATACCTTTCACTTAAGCATAAAACTAGACTAATAAATAATAATGGCAGGCCTTCAGCATTACTTAAGCTTAATGGAAAGAAGAGTAGATAAATTCCAGTTTGAACAACTGACCTTCAGTATAATTGAGTCACTCTGAGTGACAAAGAAATACCTGGAATTATGGTCTGTTCTAGGCATTAAATAAATGCTAGCAGATGACCATTTTAATCAGTTAGTAAGGAAAGCTTATGACTTGGGCTGATTGCTTCCTCAGAACTTTTAATCTTTTGATTAAATTGAGTAGAAACCTTGAAATTTTGTAGAACAACTTTGCATGGAAATTATGGAGTATACTATGCAATGATGGCATAAAGGAGTTTTTGAAATTTCTCAAAGGGGTAGCTATTTAGACTCAATGCCTATCTTTAATTGCTTTTGAGCCAAAAACAACCAAAACAGTGGCCACCAGTGCATTGTTTTGTTTTCTGCCTTGGCCTATGAAACCAGTGAGAGAGACACTTAGTATTAGTGTAGTTATGCTAGCTAGCAAAAGACGAAAGCATACAGTGAGATTATGATATAATACATACATATTTATGAGGACACTCTTGGAAAAGTGAAGTAGGATTAGAATTTAGAACACTACTATAAGGTAGATGCAGCAACAAGGGTGCTTTAGTGTAAGTCAGCATTACTATGGAGATAAAATTAAGTCTAAATTTTCCATAAATTTATCTCATAGGAGAATAAGTATTTGGAGAATAAGTATTATTCTCCAAAAAAGTTCATATAGGGTTGTTGAGCCCTAAGCACTCACAGAAATGCTGCAAAGAGTATATTCATCCAAATACACAGAAATCCTGTAATGCATGTATCATCAAAGATTATCTGTATTCTGAACACATTATATGTCTCATTTACATTATTACATATACTTGCTGAAAGCATTTGAATGCTGTTGTGATTAATAAAATAAAAAAGTAAAATGTTTAGAGTTTTCTAAAGTTATTTTATTTTCTTAACCCATGGATATTATATCATGTGGAGGTCTTACAATTCTCTCACTTCTAAAAAGATTAAGACGCAGGATTCAAAAATACTTGATATTAAAGCTATTTTCTACATTGTCTGTTTTGAGACATTTCATGTAGGACCTTTGTTCAAAGACAGTCCCCTCACATTTTCTTTATATTCAGGACGCACACATCATAAAATATAGATTTTATTGTTTCTTAACAACTTAGGCTGCTATTGTATGACCCATTTTCACATCTTTTAAGAATCTGTCCATGTGAGCATATGTGTATGTGTATGTCATATTTTCTTCAGATATATGCTTTCTAAATATCCCATTATTTATTGACAATCTAACATTTTGTAAGAAATAAGGAACTGACACTTTGTCAAGTGGTTAACAAACCAATTTCATCAAATCTTACTAAGTTCTTTAATATCCCTGAAGAGGTAGCTGTTAATACCTTCATTTTACAATTAAGGAAAAAGAAATAGAAGCTGTGCCTGGTCCAAGTTCCTTTGGCTAAGTAGCAAGAGTCAATATTTGACCCCAGATCTCTAAAGGGTTTCATCTTTCCACTATAATCTAAGACAGGAGCCAGTTGTGGACCAAATCTGACACACCACCTAACTTTTTATGACCTGCAATCTAAAGATGATTTTTACAACTTTAAGTGATTGCAGTTTAAATGGTTACATGATCACATTCATAATATCTTGAGATTTTTCCTTTTGGTCCAAAATGTCAAAGATACGTACTATCTAGCTCTTTACAGAAAAAGTTGGCCAACTCCCCAATTTAAGGCCTCAATAGCTTTGCACAGTGCCACCGTTAGAAATATGATGTGAATCACATGTGTAGTAATGTGTAATTTCTAGTAATCATACTTTTAAAGATAAAAATAAACAGATTAATTAATTTTAATAATATATTTAATTGAATCCAATATACCTCAGATGCCATTATTTTAAGATGGACTCAATATAAAAAGTATTAATGAAGTCTAGATTTAATAGCATTTTGTCCTCACAATTCCTCTTTTTATAATTAAGGATGTTTTACAAATTTCTCCATTGGAACTTTAGCACCAAATGGGAACCAAATTTAACATTAGGATTCCCTGTTACTCTCTTGCCAGATTCTCTCTAATGGGAGATAATGTTACCATTTCATTTTGCATCAATTTTAATTGATATTAAATGGACAAAAATGATTTTATTAACATTCTTTAAGTTGATTTTTAAGTTTTATGAATAAAAACCTGAGTTATTTTTTGATTTTGGTGTTTGGGACAAGAGGTATAAAACCCATTAGCCACTCTTTAGCTCTTTATTATAATTTCTTCATAGCACTTATCACTTGGTCATTGTATTTATATTGTAAAATCTCTTTTTGTGTTGTTTGTCCACCATTGAAATGTAAGCTCCATAACAGCAGAGATCTTTAAGGTCTTGTCTGCTCCTATATTTCTAGGTCCCAGCACAGTGACAGGCATATATTTTTGGACAAATAAATGACAAGAGATTTCACATATATAAAGCAAGATAAGAAGTAGAAGAGTAATAGAGTAAGCCACAAAAACCCTAGTGTGAATTGGTTTACTTGATCATCAATTTGGGAAAAACACTGGACTCATTGAACAAGAAAGGAGAGAACTTTGAAAGGAGAGAAAAAATTGATATGGGTAGATGTCTGCTTTGTAATTTTGTCTAGCACTAGCTAGCGAAGTAAGTTATAAAAGTTAAATATTCTAAAAATAACGTTAGTCTCTAATTTTTACAAACTTTGACATCTATTTTTAATTAAATTAACAATATCTTCTACCACTAATTCTATCAGTAAGACAACTGGTGAATGAGGAGAGTTTTTTGTTGTTGTTGTTGTTTTTAGTTTATTATGCTCACCAACTATTTCTGCCAGCACTACATGGTGAATTTAGACTAGCAAAATGGAAGTTACATTTCAAATCTCAGGAGAAAAGCCTTGAGGAAACTTCACAAAACAAAAACTTTAGTTTTCATTATATCCACCAACCTGCAGTTTCACCTAAGATTCCCTAACATCCTTGGAGACCTTTTAAATGCAGTGAAATGGTTTCCTCAGGTAAAACTGACAATGTTTTAGGACAAAGGTTCATAAGCAGTAGTTTATAACACATGTAGGATTTGAAAAGTACATTTTTTCCTTGTCTTGAAGATGTGTTCTATTAAGATGGTGTACCCCCTCAGAGGCAATATTACTTTTTCAATATTTCAAGCTTGCAATAACACAATTCCTTGTGAGGAAGACTGGAGTATTTTTATCTAGAATAAAATGATGCTATTTGAACAAATATTATTTCAAGAGACTATAGATTTGCAGGTAGAAAGAAAATGCTGGTCATATTTTCAGTATACATCCGGGCTAAAAAGTGGAGTGAGAGAAAGGAAAATTGTGAGCCCATAGATAGGAACACCCTATTGTGAAAATCTATTAAAAATGGTGCCCAAGTCAATATGGAACTTCCTTATTTTAAACTTTCTTTCAGAATTCTCCTAACTGCAGCTATTAGGAACATGTTTGAGTTTTGAGAAAAACTCAAACAATACAAATCATATAAGTAAAAAGTACCAAGTGTGTAGGCAGTTCATTCAGACTACCATTGACTCATTTTATCTAGATAATCATAGTGATTTTTAAAACTGCAAATCCAAATTTATATATATATTTATGATATCATATATTTATAATAATAGATCTATCTTGATAAAATGAAACTGAATACTAAATCACAGTTAATTGATACATATATGTATATTTTATATTATATATACATGAACAAAATAATACTAAAATATATATAAATGAACAAATGTTAATACATCTAAGCACAGGTAAAAGAATAGAACCACTCACAGGATTGAGTTTATCCTGTTCTAAGCTTTTAGAACAATATCTTAATGAAATGTTCAGGTGCAGTAACCATTATACAGTCATTTAGAAGTGTGTTTACATTGTGAACCATCACTACTGCTGCTGAACATTTTCTTTAAATGTACAAGTGACTGGTTTTCTGAATACTCTAGTCTTTAAAAATCCCAACTCATTTCACCTGTGTTCTACATCCTACATTCAGGCTCTCAGTCTCTTGATTTGCACAGTTTCAATAAACAGCTCCACTCTACTTCATGAACTCTTGGACCTTTTCAAAACTGGAAATATTCCATTTCAGAAACCTTAATTTCAAATGTTTCATATCAAAAAATAATTAGTCTACAGTCATGCCACCCTGAACACACCGATCCCGTCTGATCTTGGAAGTTAAGCAGGGTTGGGCCTGGTTAGTACTTGGATGAGAGACCACCTAGGAAGATCAGGGCTTTAGGAGTAAAAAATATAGAAAAGAAAAAAGAAAAATAATTAGATGCATTATTGCTTAAGAAACAACAATTAATTTATCTATTTCATTACAATAAAACTTGTGGTTTTATTTTTTTCTCTCTCAATTGAGAACCCTATGGTAAACCTCTGTCTTGCCAGCACCTTCTATTTTCTCATGCCTTTCTCTTTCTATTCATTCAGACCTAAAATTCCTAAGAAATGATCATCACTCACCTTCCTTCTATGATTACACTTGTACTGCTGTGCATAGCTGGGAGAAAGCACAGAAATTGGGCCATTGGCCCCACAGATACTTTTGATAGCTAAAGCCATCTGGGTGCCTTGCTTGTTGGCCAGTCTGAGTTGTCCATGACCAGTCCCATTTACCATTATCCCAAATGCCATTCTACTCATTAATCTCATTCTGTTAAGCCCCTTGCTTGCCATTCTTACCCTTAGTATCATAGTCCCTAAATTACAGAGAGAATAGAGACTACCAAATAAATGCTCTCAACTTCCTGCCCTTCATTTACAAATAAGTTACCATTTGATGTCTCCTTACATATTTTCCCCTCATATTTTCTACACAAGGTAAATTTTTTGCCTATGTTCTGAGACATTCTTTTTTCACTTTCCAGGAGATTATTTTATATCTCCCCTTTTTTTTTTCCTTCTCCATTGACCCCATATCCTTCAACTTGTAAATATGTTTATGCCTCTTTTATCATTTAATTGTAATGTTGGTTTAATCTTGCTTAGAGCTTAGGTAGTCATTTGTTTCTTCAACAAATATTTATTAAGAACCTATTATGTACTAAACATTGGACTCATCAACCTTTTCATTGAATCCCATTTTTAAAGAGTGGTCTATCTTGAATAACTTCCCTTGCATCTAGTCATTTATGCATCAGCTTCCTAAAACTTTACTTTGGTCTCCACTACACTATTGAAACTGTTCTGACAAAGATGATCAATACAGTGAACATCTTTTAATTTGTTTATGATATATTTTGTTTAATTTGACAGTATCTATCAGTCATTTGTCAACAGCAAAAACAATTTATCTTTTCTTCTAATTCTCTGTTCACTCCTCAAGTTCTGTTAAACATTCTCAAGTTCTAATCTTCTACAACCTTTATATGCTTATGTTTACTATCATCTTTGTCTTCTATACTTTTTCTCCTCATTTTACCACTCATCATAGGCAAAACTTTCAAATACTGTAACATATGTAATTAGATTTCCAAAGCTATGACTCTACCCAAGACCTATCTCCTGAGTTCTAGGTATATATTTCCACTGTTACAGCATTTAAACTTAAAACTAATATCTTCCAAAATTTTTCTCTATTTTTTTTCCAATGAAATCTCATCTATTGAATGTCCATGCCAGAAGTTTGGGATTTTCTTTTTACCCTGTCTTTATTTCTACAAAGAACTCGTCAACAGGTTCTGTGGATTCTACTAACTAAACTGTCTCTTGAATCCTTCCTTTAATCTAAGCTCACTTCCTTGCTTCAGACCTACCTCCTTGTCATCTGGCTTCTCAGTTACTGAAACATCCTCCTAATGGGTCTCGCTCCCTCCAGTTTAGCTCCTCTTGACTCACTTTTTACTAATACAGTATAAATATTTTTAAAGCATAATATTTCTCTGTTGGTAAACTTTCAAAATCAAAATTCCTTATCTTTCCTTTATTCATTCACTCACTAAAAATTTATAAATAGTTATGAACCAGAAACTGAAATAGGCAATGCATATTCAGGGGTCATAAAATGACTCTGGTCCCTGTCCCAGCTGAGAATACAAACTAGAGCCTGTAAAACTCTCCAATCTTAATGCCTGACATTCTCTTCCACACAATCAACACTCCAGTTATGCCTCAAACCTCCTACCACATTTTAATGTGTTTATATGTCTGTCTGTCTGCCTCCATACAGACTACAGCTCTTGAGGGCAGGGATAGACTCATAACTGAATGTATTAATATCTGAATCTAGCATATTGTCCTTGCTCAGTGATAGTGACAGTAAATCCTGATATAGTACTTACTACATTCCATACATTATTGTAAGTGGTTTACATACAGTAAATAACCCATTTAATCATCACACCTATTCTACAAAATAGATATTATTATCTTCATTGTACTAATGAGAAAAATGAGGGTTAAAAAAATTAAATTTGCTAGTATTCACCCACTTAATAAGCAGCAGATATGGCATTTGCACTCAGGCAAGATAGAGTCGAATACCAGAAAATAAATGCTAAGTATTTTTTAGAGATGAATTCGTATCCTCCAGAGATGCTGTTTCTATATTTTAAAGTTATCTGATCAATACCTGCTAAAATATCTCTCAGTACATTTTAAATACTAATATAAGTGACATAGGTGGAAAGTAAAATAGCTATAAATAAATATTGTCAAAACTTCATGTTTAAAGTGATAAAATATTTCTCTTTTCTCATTTCATATGTTTATATAATTATTAGTCAGATACACTAAACTCCCTGAATTCCTATTTCCTCATCTGTAGGAAGACCTGACTGAACTTGATAATCTCTAAGGACTCATGTAACTCTCTGTTACATGGCTTTTGTAACTCTCCATGTTTTCCAATAACTTTCCTTTCCTCCTTGCATCTAGAAAAGGGCAAAATTATTAAGGCTAAACACATTGCTATGTAAATCTTTGTGTGGTTTTAGACATAGAAAAATCTCAGCAGTGCAAATATTTAATTAAAAATTATTTTTAACTTCTGCTTAAGGTAGCCAGTGAGTTAAGACAGCTGTCCCTAAAACCAAAAGTTCTGTTTTTGTTGTTTTGTTTTTAATATTTTTAAAAACTAAAAGCTGAGCTTGTTTTGTGAGGATCCTCAGAGATCATACTATATATGCAGAAAGATAGTGAAATGCATAGATAGATCAATAGATGAAGAATTAAGTTCCAGTCAAGAGGGTGAAACAGATAAATGCTGTGCTTGCTTTGTCCCTTGACCACATTCAAATTATAATTAAATTATAGAACAATCAACCTGGACAAACATCTGAAAACTGACTAGCTGAGCAGAAGTCCTATAACTAAGGACATAAAGAAAAAGCCACATTGAGACTGGTAGATGGGTGGAGATGTGAAACAACCTGGCCCTCCACCCATGTGTTGCAGTCAAGGATCAGAAGGGGATTCTCAGCAGCAGAGGACCCCTGAATAGCAAGGTGTCTTAGCCTACACTGGTTCCCCAGACTGGAGCAACAGTGCCAGAAAGAGGAGCCCCCACAACAAGGAATTCTGTCCATTGGGTGAGATGAAAGAAAACAGACATACATAAGGGTGTTCATAGACAGATCATACATCAGGCACTCGCCCTCAGCTCCAGCAGAAGAACAACTTGGGATGTGCCAGAGACATACAGGTAGAGACTGAGTTGTGTGGCTTCAGAACGAGGACTGGAGGGAAAGCTGCCATTGTCCTTGTGTTGAATCATCTCCCCTGTAGCCAGTGGGCGTGTGCCATCTTTTCTATGTTGAGCCTTCCCCAACACAGCTAAATCTGAATTTTCATTGGCCCAGTGAGTTCTGCTTACTCCACCCTGGTGATTCTCTGGGACTCTGCCGCATCCAACTTACACACCACCAGAGGCTTTTGCAAAGCTGTCAAGCAGCCAGTGTTGACTCACACTACAGTCTTTCTTGGACAACTCTCAGGGGTCTACAGGCTTCAGGTGGGTGGTGGCTGACCTTGGTGTGCTCTGAGCCTTTTGTAGAGTGGACCTAGGCTCAGCACTGACAGCAAATCTAAATCTGCATTAACCTCGTGAACACTATTCACCTCATGCTGGTGACTTATCACGATGATCACTTCTTTAGGTATAGAAATTTTGAATAACTATGGTGTATACCTGAAACTCATATACTATTGTATGTCAACTATATTTTAATAAAAATCTTTTAAAAGGGTGAAGTGATTCAAAATAATTTTTATAAAGCATCATTAATTCCTATATCATTCATACTTTGTTATTAATAATTAACTACATATATTTTGTGATTTTAACCATTTTTTAATTTTTGTCAGTTAATAATACAATAAATATGTCATTCTATTTCTATATTAAATAGTCAGAAACTGAACACTTACAAGTAAATCGAATTTTAATCTTGCTTTGTTTGTTTAAACTTTAGTTATTTATAAAGCAAATTTTTCTTCAGTTCTCTGATATCCTAAAAATTCTGTACTCTTAACTTTTCTTAAAGCCAACAAAAGCTATTAGCATAGTGCCTGAATTAATAAAATCTTATTTAATCCAAGTGGCCTCTTTCAGCATTTTATTTTAAAGTTTTTTTCTCTATCAAAAAGAAGACTCACAGTTCTTATTTCACACATTGATGTTTCAAAAAAGAAGTCTCTACTATTCAGTTTCAACCAAGTGCTATGAGGAACCAAAGAAGTATAAGATATGAAACCAGAAGAGAACTCAACAAGTGGGAGAAAGGAAAACCCAGTTAATGAGAAAGGACCATGAAAGCAGGTCCATTGATATTTACGGAAATCAAGAAGATTTGATTCTTACATCAGGCTTTTCCTGCCTTAGATCTGAGTTCTACCTTGAAAATGGAATCAATCCTACATCTCTTCTCTATTGAGATTCAAACAGACAAAAGAATTAGACAAAAATATTGCAAAACAAATAAGGAAATGATTAATATATACAGTATACAAAGACTTTTTACAAAGATAATAATCTAAAATTTGATTAAAAAAAACTTAACTGGAGAAAGGAAGGTCAAAGATTTGAAGAAGTAATTTACAAAATAAGATATTCAACATTGCTAGGGAGATTAATGTTAAAATTGAAAGTGCACCTACTCTATCTCAGCAATTTCATTCTTGGATTACCCACTCCATTAAATAAAGACTAAATTCATAAAGGTGTATGTATATAAGGTTTTTATTGCAGTATTACTTTTAGGGAAAAATAAAAACAAACGACACTTATTAATAAAAAAACGGATAAATAAATGATACATCCATTGGAAATGAGATATAAATTTAAAAATATGTTAACTCTCTTAGGTGACACAGATTATTTCTCTTATTTATTGTTTAATGAGAAAAGCATAATACAATCAAATGTATATAATATGATCCAATTTTTATAAACAAAACTAAGTATACAAAATGGGAACAAAATGGAAAAAAAAAATCTATCCAAGCATCTGTATAATTGAGTAAGTAAGGAAGAAGTGTAGAAGGATACACATTAGATAGTCTCAGGTGTGAGTGGTGGAGAATACAAGGAAGGGGGAAAAGATGACAAAAATATCCAGAGAAGAAGGGTCCCAATAAAATCATTTTATAAATGTAATCACATTACTATACAATTGTGTATGTGTTTTAGAAAAATATATGAAAGAGAGTTCAACAATGTGTTCATTCTGGTATACTTAGTCAATGTAATTTCAGAGAAATTACCTTCTTCTCTAAATCCTTCTGTATTATTCTGAATTATTTGTTTGTTTGTTGTTGTTTGCTTGTTTGTTTACATTGAGCATATGGGCAAGCAAGTAAACCAACAAACAAACCCAAACAGAATATTAGTGTACCTGTACATGGATACATAAAAATCCTTACTGTCTATGTTCAGTAAGTCAAAAAAGATAATATGTTGAAAGCATTCCGTTCAATGACTAAAGATGGGCTACCATTCTTGACAGTGACAAATGAGTACAAATGCTACAGTCGAAAATAAGGTAGAATGGACTACTAGAGACAGTTCAAACATGAATTGAGTCTTTGAACTTCATGACGATAGAAGCAAATAGCCAGACTAATAAATTCCATTTCCCAAGGGCAAAAGGTGGGATGTTCATAGAAGAGATAGAATTAAGTGAAGGTGAGCATGCTGAAACCACATTCTATGACTTTTTAATCCTCTAATATCTGCTAGGATTTGAAATTTCTGTTTTAATTCCTCAACATTACTGGCATAATTTTGTATAAGAATGAGTTCTTATCTGTATACTTTTGTCTATAATGCAGTCATAAAATCCAAGCCCACACATATGTTATCAAATGTTTAATCATTCTTTATCTCTTCATGAGGGTAAAAAAAAAAAAAAAAACACCTTTAATAAAACATTAAAGTGGTAAGTCTTTCAAGGAGCTCTTCATTTAAATCCTTCTTTCAAAACTCCAGGACCCGGCTCACCATCATAAAATCCAAGGTAGAACAAACAAATACCTAGGGAGCAATCTTTCCAGCCTTAAAAAACTGTTTGTATCAATTACTGAAATAAGTCACCTTCAACACTTCGTTATAGGAAGTATTTATTTCTGTGCATACTGATCTCTGTCAAAGGGTTCAGTTCCTCCTTTAGGATAAAATATAAATGATACTGAATCTCTTGCAAGTCCCTAAGCTCATTCATTATGTCTGAAGAACCGGGGGATTACTCCAGGGAAAAAGCAGCCTTGAAAAGAAATTCAGGCTGTTATGGCTGGAATATACTATATTCATCTTCCCCTTGTGGTGTATCGAATGACAGGGTGCAGCTCTTTCTCTAGGATTGTCCACGTAAAAGGGTGAAAGCTGTCTTATCACAGAGAAAAGGAATGATTAGATGATAGAGATAGATAGATAGATAGATAGATAGATAGATAGATAGATAGATGGAGAGATGGATAGATAGATAGATGATAGAGAAAAAGAAAGTAGGAAGAGTAAAATAAAAAATACCAGTTTTTCTCCTATAGGAGCTTTCAATAGCATTACTACTTTTTGTCACTTTTATTTACATATTTAAAGCAACTTTATAATTTGTGATAAAGCTATAAACTCTCTGCTCAGTTTTTCAAGTGCCTGGTTTGAAATGGATCATTAAAAAGTTGCTTTTGTTTTAATTAAATAAACAAAATAGGCATTTTATTCTTACATGAACCTCCAGGATTTTCAATTAGTTATTGCTGCTTTAAGCTTGACTGAGTTGCTAGGCTAATGTTCTTTTATCATTTTGCCAAGGATGAACATATAACTGGTTTACAGGAGGACAGGATGATTCTGACGTATATGCCTCCTGTCATTGGCATTCTGAATGTAAATACAAATTCCAGTTCTCTGTAAACACTATTAATCTGCAGCTTATACAAATTAGAAACCTATTATTTTAATTATTTATTTAATAAGCAATGGAATCAGAGCTGTTGTTAGTCCACTTATCTTAAAGAGAAGTGTTCTGTAACTACAAAATATTATTCCACTATTATCAATGGGATTGTTGTTAATATATTAAAATATTTCATGATATAGAGAGATTACTGTAAAAGTAAGAATACACCTCAGACAGTTCTTTTACAACAGCAATGGTAAGATGTTACAGTGACAATGCTACAAACTTATTATTTATTTAATACCCTACTGTTTATGGTTTATAAAAACATTTTATTTGTCATTCTTTTCTTCCTCATTACTTCTGATTCATTTCATTCTTGGTATAGACAGGGACCAGAGAGAATAATACAAGGAAAATATTGCATACATTTAAGACATTGAACCATAAGAGATTTCAGTTTCCATATTGCAATGACAGTTAATTGCCTGAGTCCTAACATATCATAATCCTTTTCTTTATGAAGAATATAACAGCAATTGATATGCTAAAGATGCCCACATGGGGCTCACATATTCCCAGAGCCTCAGAACACTAAACATATTATTGCCATTGAAAACAAAATCATTTCTCTTACTCAGAATAACATGATGGATATTTGACTTGTAAAAGTCTATGTGTGTTTCAGCCCTGGTTTTGTGTAAAATATTCAGTCTCACTGTGCAGACATCCCTCCATATCTGCTGTGTCTGGGGCTGCAAGTGGAATACTGTTACTCAACAAACGTGGAATTACTAAAACACAAATTCATGTTAAGCTTCAGGTCCTCTGAACTGTATGGGCCATTTCCAAGGCTTTTATCTAATGGTACACTTGTAATTATATATTTCTAATTTTATATTCTTTTCTTAAGTGCCACAAAATTGTATACAATTCAGCCCCCACAAAAGCTGAATCAACTTCTAGAGTCAATATATCTTTGATGACTCATTAAATGGATATATGAATGAATAAAGATGCTAAACAATTATTTCTTGAAGGTGATGTTTCATCTCTGCCCTACCTCACTTACTGATCATCAGTATATTAAATACATTTGGGACCTGTATTTTTTCTCTGAAAATATTTGGTGTAAAATTCTCTAGCTCTAAACTTCTCCTACTTAGATATAACCTCCTAGACCACACTCTTCCTCATTTTTCACTCAAATAGATAAATCCTCTTTCTCTCATCTCCCAAAGAGCTATAGGCTTAAAACCTTTCCTATGTTCCTAGCTATTTTCAATTCATTCCCTCCCTGCTCAACCTGGTTCCCATGGTCAGCAATTTTAGAAACTTTATAAGACACTCCTGGCCCCTCTACTCAGTCAACTTTAAGTGGCTGAGTCCTGCTGAAGAAAACTATCAAATGATGTTGAGTGTCTTAAACTTTAATATATTTTTTGTCCATATCTTGCTGATCCCCAAGTTAATCCCTCATAGTACTATTCTAAAATAAGACCCTAATATCATCACTCATTGACCCCCTCACTCTCAGTATTGATTCCTCCTCTCACTTTATAGTAGATGCTGTAGTACTTTGAATAGAGGAGGGTCCGATATTGGTAGGTGAATCTGTAGTTACTGAATTTGTGTTTGCTTGATGATGAGAAAGCTTTCAGTACACAAATCTTCAGATGATATTGACTGTGATGAAATTATATATAATATATATATATAACACATATATAAGCACATATACATATACTATTTTCATTTTACTATTAATACCATCCTCATGAAAAAAAAATCTTTAGTTAAACTAAAAAGAAATGTTAAGGACACAGGTCACTGAAATGTTACCATAGATTAGTTATTAAGAGCTTAATTAATTTAAATGAGTATTTAAGTGCTCTTCAATCATTACTAACTTCTATAATTTTGAATTTCAGAGTACATTTCACACAGTGTTGTTTTTAGGTATGTTTCTATGGTCATGGCATTCTAACATATCAACTAAATTCCATGATAAGAGGTTCAGTGCTGACGTCAGAATAAGAAAAAAAATTAAACACAGCACTAAAGTTTTAATGGGAACTTGAATTTTAGAAAAATAAAGATTTTTTTCTCATTTAAGTAGACAGGAACCTAGTTAAAATTGTCACATGCTTCTTAGCTTTTCACAAATTAAAGGTATAAAAAAAGTTTTTTCTATAAAAAAAGCACAACTGCTAATGAGAAAGGACTTTAACAAATTCACTTAGAATAAGGTAAACACACTGCATTTCACTGATTTGAGAATTTTGTTGCCATATTTGATGCATAAAAATGTCAATTAAAGACAACTGATGCAAGGTATTTCCATATGAATCATTTGAATAATAATAGCTATCATGTATTAGGTCCTTACTAAATCTCAGGTACAGTTCTAAGTGCTTTATGCATATTTGCTAATTGATGTCAACAAAAGTAATCAAGGAAATATTTATTGATCATCTTCCTGTACATAAGAAAGATATAGAAGCTCAGAGAGTTTGAATAACTTGTTCATGGTCACAGAGCTAGGTTTTAAACTCCTGACATAAGACTCAAGAGTTAGTTTTCTTAATCATCTCTTTTTAGACAAATATGCAGAATTTATTCTGGAATTAAATTTGCAGAAGTCAACAATGTTATTGGAATCCTTTACATTGTATTTGATAAAGAAAAGACTCATTATGACTAGTAGCATTATAGAAAGCTCACTGGTTGGATTGGTTTTATTGGCAGTCGCAAGACCTGATAGAGAGCTTAGAGCATCTGGACTCACATGTTTCAAAGTTCAATTGACAGGGACTAGCTGAGTGACTGGGCACGTTTCTTAGCTCTTTTATGAAAGTCTGGTTTTTGTATTTGTGAAATTTGGATAACAATTAATACTTTTCAGGTTTTGCATATAGAGGTAAATTACATGAATAAAATGGTATTATCTGTTCCCTCATGACCTGAAAACAGATAAATAATTATTCACCATTATTGGAGGAACTGTTTATAATGGTGTAATTTAGACTGTACATTGTATACTTAAATTCGTTTTGATGCTTCCAATTCTAAAGTAACAAAAATCTTCCTTCCTCTTTCTGAAAAACAGAAGAATCCTAAAAAAAATTAATAATTAAAATAGTATTTAAAATATCAATACAAGTTCTATAGAAAAAAAGAAGAAGAAAAGGAAGAAAAATAGAAAAAAGTAGAAAATTCCCTCATGCCAGAAGTGAAGGTTCCTGGAAAATCAAGCCTCTATTTTTCCCCCATGAGATTAATTCTTTATTTTTAGATTTGATCTTTATTTTCAAGCACTTCAAAGAAATGAGATTTGAAAGGCACCCAACATTGAGTTTATTCCTGAGGCATCTCCCTATTTGTTCTTCCATAGTACCTGCTAGATGCTTAACAGTCAATTTGTTTTTCTTTTTTAAATTAATCAATTTTTTATGGTGACATTGGTTAATGTAATCCAATAAGTTTCAGTTGTACTCTTTAACAGTAAAGCATATATATATATATATTTATACTGTGTGTTCACCTCCCGTAGTTAGATTTATTTCTATCACAACATATTTGATCTCCTTTAGAGGACTCTAAGACTGTATTGCTCAAGGAAGTGGCAGGGAATTTAAATCAGATATATGTATATGTATATATATATATGTGTGTGTATGTGTGTGTTCATTATACATATTAATTGTATATATGGATATATACAATTAATAATTGTGGAATAAAATATTTTTTAATGACATGGGGAAGAAATCCCAAGCTAAGAAATTAAACTGTACTGAAACAATGACCCCTTGGGTCCCAGAGCAGAAGCAAGAGCTAAATTTGACAGGAGAGATGCTGTAATATGGAGCACTTAATACTCCCACAAAAATAGGCTCTGCTGAATGGGGGCTCACAACCAAAATATGTAAAGCAAGGGAGAAATAATACCCTGAAGAAAGATAGCTGACATGAATTAATGTTTTCTGAGTCTTTATCTATGAAAATAATAAAATGCATCATGATATTTGGTAGTTACATAGTATTCAATGATATGAATATGCCTATATTAGCCACAGCTTTCCAGAGAAAAATAACCAATAAGACACATATAGAAAGAAAGGGATTTGTTAGGAGGTTTTGATTGGCTCACATAGATAAGGAGGCTAAGAAGTCTCACAATCTGGCATCTGCAAGCTAGAGATGCAGGAAGGCCCATGGTACATTCCAAAAGCTAATATTATAGATTCTAGTCCAAGTCCGAAGGCTTAAGAATAAGAAGCATTGAGGACAGATTCATGTCCCAGTTTCCTTAGTTAGAGAGTGGACAAATCTTCCTTTCTCCACCTTTCTCTTCTATTCATGCCCTCACCGGACTGAATATGATCATCCACTTTGGAGAGGGCAATACCAATTTAAAAAAAAAAAAAATCTACTTTGGAAACACCTTCAAATATACCCAGAAATCATGTTTAATCAGATATCTAGGCATTCCTTGATCCTTTCAAGTTGACACATAAAATTAACCAATCTGAATGTGCTTTAATTCTCAGAACTATATGATTTCAATTAAAAAAAATAGTGATTTCAAAGATATAACTAAAAATAAGACATTGTACAGAAAAAAATACCAAGGTTATTTTATGGTCAATTTAGTTGATTAATAGCATCTATAATTTTTTTTAAAATCATAATGTTTAATCAATCATATAATTCAAATTCCCTATGTCTCTGTTACATGTTACAAAAAAAAATTTTTTTGTAAATAACATATTTTTAAAACAGAATGGCCATTCTATTTCAAAAAACTAAAGCATTTTTGACTCTTAAATTAACAAGTATAATACTGACACTTCAAGTTATGAAAATATTTAACTCTGAATTATGAGCTAATGTTTATGAAAATCTTACATAGGACATATGAATAGGACAGACTTTAGTGTGCAGTTTCTCTCCATATTGTATTAACTCTAAAGAAATCAGTGCCTCTGCCAGTTTTTATAATATAAATGGTCACTAAGAATGGTTGTATCTTTTGAAAACTGATAGTTCAACTTTTTTCTTCTCTGTGTTTGTCAAAGTGTCTTGTTTAAAGTTTCACATGAAAAACCTCATTGCTAGCATTCTGACTAATAAAATATCTACATATTCCTTTTGCTAACACAAATTTGCATATGTGGTAGATAACTAGAATGTGGAAACTTAAATTGTGGAACACAGATCTTTTGAAACAAAAATAAAATATAATTCATGTATGATATCTTGAGGTTTTTCCCCTCTTCTGTGTTAGCAGCATGCCAATATCTTCCATCAGACGATGATTCAACTGGGATGCAGAAAGAGGAGGACACAGATAGATTAAATCTCTGACAGCTCCCGTCTGGCATTATATTCTTTTAATAGAGCTTCAGGAGGCAGCAGGCACACACAATGCATGCCATGTATGATTGATAGAAAGTGCAGGTTTGCTTACCGTAATGCTTGGCAATGAGGAGAAATATCTACTCTGGCATTACAAATTTGAGCACTGACAACAAAGGGAGGTAGGCCAGCCTACAGACTTTCAAACTAAACACAGATTTAATTATCATCAATCATCAAAAAAAAAAAAAAAGACTTATCTGAAAAACCTTAATGAATCTCATTTTATTAATAAATGATGAGTTTAACACATTTTTTTTTCTCAAATACAAAAGCTAGTTGTTAACTCAACAACTACTTTTGTCTCTGACTTGCTAGACATTGTTTCAATTACTAAATAGATACATCAATGAGTCTCTGTCTTCCCAGAATTTTTAGTCAGGGTGTGTTGAGGATGCAGATAAAACAAGTATTAAGACTACTAAAATACAAGACAGAATAGAATTGTGTTTTGGAGGACTGTGGATTCATCTCTAGTTGAGGCAATTAAGAAAATCTTTGCCTGGTACTGAGCAATAGTTTTGCATTTAAAAACAACAATCATTTTACATTCATATACGTGTATTCCTTACAAATTAAAAAAAAAAGGTACTTAAGGAAGATAACTGATTTAATTTTATAAATAAAGAAAACATATTCTAGGAAGTAAAGCAGTACAACTTAGATGAAAGCTGTGAATCCAAATTCTGTATTGCTTGAAAAATGTCATTGGTTGATCTATTTCTCATGAATTTGGAAGCCCTGATCTGGGTGATGATGATAGAAACTAGAATATGGATGTGAGACTGATGGGGCTGATTATTAAAATATGGGAGCAGGTATGATATCAAAAGGGAGAACATAAAAAGAAGGAAACTTGGGGCGGGGAAGCTTATAAGGAAAGCAATATTCAGAGAGAGTAGGTGGGAGAGGGATCACAAAAACAAAGTAGTTAAAGAATTTGGGGAGAGAAATAGAAGTGTCATGATTACTGAAAAAGAAAGAGTATTACCAAAAAGACTGGTAAGCTGTAAGTTAAAACTGCTGTATCCCTAAAGTCACTGAGTATATTCTCAATAATTATTAGTTAAATGAAAGAATGACCCTAATCTACATACAATGACTTTCTTTTCAGTCTTCCTATTTGAACTTAAGATATTGAAAATGAAACTCAACATTTTGTCTTTAATTTTATCCTTTTTACCCGTGTTAATCATGTTCTCTTTATAGACAAAATACTGCTTATTTCAAATTATAATCTCAAGCATGTTGGTAGTTCTAGCTACACTTTTACCGTAGCCTGGACCCTACTGCTAGTCTTGACATACCTTGACCTTACTTGCCTTTATCCCCCTTATCCCAGCTAATAGGGGAACAAAAGTAATATTTAACAAAGGGATATCCATTGTTTATTTAGAAATAAAAATATTACAGAATTATGAATCCATACTACCAACTCACACATTGGAAGGAAAACTATGTGAGCTGCCAAAATTAGTTATTTAATAACAACAATAAAGTGAAAAAATATTTCAAACCAAATATTTGAAATTCATTTTCTTTGTACATAAACAGTCAAACCCAAGTCTATTTAATTGTTGACCTTAAATTTTCATTAAAAAGCACTTTTCTCATAGGCAATCTCATGACAGCATTGAAAAAAAAGAGACTTAGGCTCGAATCTATTAAATTTGTCAACTCTACAGTACCTTTTACTTTAGTTCCTTTTTCAGCTGAAATTGACAAAATCATTGTCTTATTTTACAACTAGAAGTGACAGTGAGACAACTTACAATTGTATACATGATAGTTTGTTATAAATACTGTGGACAATAAAGATACTGAAAATTCAAAACAATATTAATTTTCTCATGTTTTAGGCTGTCATGACCCATAAATCTAAAGGAACTATTTACTATTATGAATGTCTACTCAATAATATCATAGTTTAATTCTACCAAGTTATTTGTTGTTTCAACTCAAGAGGTGACTCAAATAGATTAATTTTTGGTCACTGGATTGAATGATTATCATATCTTTTCAGATTTAGTCTATATTTTGAAATGGTGACTTTTAGGGTAGTTGTGGAAAATGGACAGTCTTGCCTTTAAAGTGAGGTAGACATAATAGGCAACTAGGAAAAAATATAACCAGCAAGGTTAGAAAGAGAACACCTTTAGAATGTGACAGAAATCCATACACTATTCATGAAATTAACAATCCAGATGCATTCTCAGGTAAACAGAAGACAAGCTATTATTGAATGTTGAGCTATTGAATATTGTAGAAGTGTCATGCAGTCGTCATGGTGTAGTGGGAATATGGAAATCAGAGGCTGAGAGTCAACAAACAGTTTTTAAAAATGGATACTGTGTGTTGGTTAATAAGTAGAGAGGAAGCCTGATTTTAGAAAATAAATTTGGGTGGTATGGCTAGTAGCATCCATATAGTGGAGAAAAGTAAACTATTAAGTCAAAACATGTAAGGACATATTTTTATTTTCCCCTCAAGCAGATGTGATTATTGCTCTAATGAATGTAGTATCTTGTTTTTAAATTTTTTGAGAAATAAGTGTATTAATTAAGCAACTTTCTGATTTGTTATTTGGTTTACTGAGCAGACCTACTTCCTAAAAAAGATGAGCCTTTTACAAACTATAGCTTCAAGAACTGAATAATTTGATAGCCCACTCTCAATTAATAATTAGATTTACAGTTAACATCATCTTCATATTAAGTTAAGATCCTGTTTGTCCTTCGAATTCATATATTTAAATCCTAAACCCCAATATGATGGTATAGGAGGTGATGAGGCCTTTGGGAGATAATTGGTTTAGAACGAGTTGTGAGGGTGAGGCCCTCATGAATGGAATTAGTACCTTTAAAATTAAGAGTACTTGTTTCCTCTCTCTCTCCCTCTTTCTCCCTTTCTTTCATTCTTTTTCTCTCCCATTTCCCCCACCCACATGTGAAGATACAATAAACAGATGGCTGTCTGCAGACTAAGAAGAGGCTCTTCATCAGACAACAGATCTGTCACTGTCCTGAACTTGGACTTTCAGTCTCTGTAACTGTGGGAAAAATAAATAAATAAAAAGTTTATTTTTTTAAGCCACCCTAGTCTGTGGCATTTTTGTGATAGTAACCCAAACTATGACAGGTTTATCGGGTTTTTGTTTGTTTGTTTGCTGTTTTTGTTTTTGTTTTAGGGTATGAATATTCCAGGATAAAAATCATAGCCATAGTTCAAAGATCAATCTCTTCCCTGGGAACCAACCTAGAGTCAGTTTATCCCATAAAAGACTTCATAACATTATATAGTTTGATGATGTTCTTAAATAAATTGTGACCATAAGTAATGTAATATCAAATGCTAACATTTACTATACTAATATTTTCCTGTAAAATAACTTTCAAACTAAGATCACAACATTTTAATAACTCTCATTCTCTTACTCCAAACTACATTTCTAACATGGTACTTACTCGCCATGCACAGTAAGAGCTTAGCTTTCCTTCCATGTGTCTAGGTTCTCAAAAATACATCCCCTGGTAGAGTGACCAACCTCTCAAGTGTGCCTGGGACTGTGCCTGGGAATTTCAGTGCTAAAATGGTAAGAGTCCCAGGCAAACCAGGAGTTGTTAACCCACCTTCAAAGATGGTTTTAAATGCCACTTTCATGATGACTCTTCCTTTGTCCATCATACGGTTTCACCACCATCCTTTAACTTTCTTATAGCACAACATAAACTGTTCCTCTGTGATGTCATTATTCTTGCTGTTAGCTGAAAACCAGATGATTGATTAGGCGTACATATTTACCTTTTTGCCCTTTCTAAAGACTCACTTAAAAATGACATAAGGCATGCCCAGAAGAAAAACACATCCCCAGCAACACTGGACAACTGGAGCAATTTTCAGCATCATCGGTAGAGCAGAAACATTGAGAAATATATAAAAGATAAAGAGCAAGTTTCTGTGAAAATTCAGAAACCCTGTATGTGTGAAAGAGGAGACCACTGAAAAGCAGGAGAAAAGCTCATAATCTTAGAAGACAGGTTCTGGAAACAAAATGGGCCTCACAAAGCTGCTATAGGATAATCAGTGAATACACTAAAGAAGAGTAAGATTATTGTCAAAGCAGCTAAAAGTAGTATTTTTCTCTGGCTAAAGACAGAAGAAGAACTTCCTAATCAGACAGATCTGCATACGACAGATGAGACAAGCTCTAGGGGACAGGAAAAAGTGAGGTAGAAGGAAGCTTAGGTACCTTACCAAGAAGATGGAATCTGGCAAATTGAACACAAGGGGAATAGTGCCTACCAATGTTCTGAGAGTTACAATTTATTTTTCAAAACTAATATATATAGTTCCTTATTTGTAAATACAACACAACATAAATATAAGCAGTAAGTACAAATCGCCAAGCATTAAAAGACTATCACGAGCATAAATAAGATGCACCACATTGATCTAACAGTTGAAAAATAAACCCTGATGAAAACACTTAATACATAAGTCATAAAATAACTTAAAATGATGAAATTAGTGTCCTCAGAAATCTTTAATAATATGTTGTATTTATAAAGCAAAATTGCATTCCTATGACAAGAAGAATCATAGAACAAGAAAGAGCTCTTGAAAATTAACAATAGTTATTAACATTATTAATAGAAAATCTAAATGAACGAAATTGAGGACTGAGTCAATCTATGGGACTGAATTATGGAATTCTCAATGAATGTAATGTAAAAGGGCAGAAAAAAAATGTGGGGAAGATTAATTAAAAGACAGGATAAATTCAGAAAATGCAATGGTTATTTAATAGCAGAAAGGCAAAGGAAAAAAGAAAAAATTTTGAGTCCAAAAAATATTTAGATCAGAAAATCTATAAAGCCCCAGAACCATATTTTTATAAACAGTGGTGAGTATATTGGCATTTGACTATTACTTTTCATTTTCCTTTTTTAAGTTAACAAACCTATTTTCCAGGGAGGCCCTGTGCTCAGCCAAGAAGCTATCTTTTTCGGCATCCCTTGAAGCTATATGTGAAACTGTAGTGACTAATGAAATAAAAGAGAAATTATTGGATGGAGCATCTACAAAAGGCTTTTTTTAAAGGTGTATTTTGCCCTTTGCTAGACCTCTCCTTGCCTGGGATAAAGATGTAATACTTGATCTGACACTGAGATTAAACACGGCAATAAAAGTCATGTGATAGCAAGGGCTGAGCAGAAAGAGAGAAAGAGAACCTGAGTTCCTGCTGTCATTACAAACCCACCATGCAAATCTTGGACAGCCAATTTCTGGACTCATTATTTATAATAAAATTAAGTGCCCTTTGGTTAAGTCACTGTAAAGAAGGTTCTATTACACTCTATTAAATGCAAATCCCTTAGTGGCACAATGATTCTGAGAATGAAAACATGGTTTTAAAAATTAATCACTCAATCACTTTACAAGGAGTATAAGTGTTGAACCAATCACTATGTTGCACACCTGAAACTAATATAATTTTGTGTCAACTATAATTAAAAATAAGCTTTAAAAAAGTTTAAAACACTCAATATAGGAGTTTATGTAACAAATTGAATATAGCTAAATGATAAAATAGTGAACAGAATAGTGAGCTTGAAGATTTTCTCAAAGATCTATCTTGGAATTCATCAAAAAGTAATAAAAAAGAAAATATAAAAGCAAGAGTCGAAAGAGTCGAAAGCTATGAAAGCTAGAAATATGTATCAGTAGCTTACACCAGCAATCCAAAAGGGAAAGAGAAAAAAAAAGATAAAATATTTGAAGGAATAATGACCAGGTTTTTCTCAAATTTAAAAATTTCAAAAACCTTAAGAAAGGGTTTATTGAATAACAAAAAGGATGGAATAGACAAAATATAAATATATAGGAAAACATAGGATAGATAATTATGAAATTGAAGAACTTTGAAAACAGAATAAATCTAAAACTCTTAAACTATGTCAAAAGGAAGAGCATATTCTCAAAAGGAATTCGAATCAGATTTATATCTGCATTCTCAGAGCAATTTGGGATATAAGAAAACAATAATATTATCTTTGCAAGTCTTAAAGAAAAATAATTTTTCAGGACTGCAAGATCTCAAAAGGCTTATCACACAAAAGGCTTAGCATTTCTAGAGAAAATATCACAGGAAGAAGAAAAATAAATCTAAGGTATATGAGAAATAAGGATGTGTAACTAATTTATAAAGCATGCTGTTATCGAAATAAAGAAGAAACTAAAGGAAACAAATTAAAAGGATATAATCATAAAAAATTCTGAATAAAAATTCTAGGTCTGCTGTGACATAATTAATACATAACTTATTTCAAACAGTTGATGTGTCAAACATGAAAAAATATGAAAGTACTTTGCATGATTTAATGAACATATATAGAATGTGACTGCTAACAATTAGAGGATAAATATTTTTTAAGTACACATGAAAATTTTATATACACTAACTATATTCTGAAGCAAAAAACAAGTTATGCACAAAACAAGAGGAAGGGGAATTAAAAAGTTAAGATATGAAAGTAATGAATTATAAAATAATGAATTAGCAAAGAAGATCAAAACTACCAAAAGCTACTTCTTTAGTGTCTAATAGAATAAACGAAACACAAACGAAACTCATCAGGAGAAAAATAAAAATACAATAATCAAAATCAAAAATCAAAAATCAAAAATAAAATACACGCCACAGTTTCTCATAATCGTGAAGGGTCATTTTTAAAAGTATACACTATGGAAACAGAAGGGAACACTAGAAAGGAATATGTCACCTCCTTAAATAAAAGTAAGTGGTTCCTAGAGATTTGGTCTCCTCAGGTGGAGTAAAATGATGAACTTGAAGATATTTTTAGAAAATAAGAGCGAAAATGCTCACTTTCAAATGGCATTCTTCTTTACATTAAAAACTGTGGCTCAACTAAAAATTATATTTAATCTGAATTTAATAAAGTGATTATTTGCAAAATAATATAAATAAATCATTTTACATACCAAAAAGAATCATTTTAAATCTTATATCTAGAGATAAATTGACAACATTAATATATATAGCACAGTTTAGGTAGCATATATCATAATTATGCATAGGAAGATTCACTAATGTAAAGATAATTCTATTAATTTAATACATAAGTTTATGCAATAGTAATCAATGTTTCAAACTAAATTCTTAGAAGATGAATGATAAACAGCTTTTTCTATCTGGCTTTTTTCACTTAGCATAATGAACACTTCGTGTAATTTCTAGTCTTAAATGTGTTAAGGTATATCTTATGGACTACTACAATACAGTCTCTTTTGGTAAATGTTCTGAGAAAAATATATATTCTGGGTGCCGAATTCTATAATTGTCAATCAGATCAAATTGATTGATAGTGCTATTCAGGTGATAGATATATAGAGATTTTTTTCCTGCTTGATCTAATAATTATTGACACAGGAGTGTTGAAGTCTCTAATTGTAATAGTGAATTTGACTATTTTAGTTCTATCAGTTTTGCCACATGTATTTTGACACTATTGTTAGATGTATAAATATTAGGACTATTATGTTCTTAGAGAATTAACCCCTTTATCATCATGCATTGTCCTAATAATTCTCCTTTTTCTAAAAGTCTACTTTATTTAAAATAAATGTAGCTAGCCCAGCTTTCTTTTGATTATTGTAATTTTGATATATCTTTCTTAATCCTTTTACTTTTAAACTATCTGAGTCCTTATATGTAAAGTGGGTTAATTATAGACAGCATACAGTTAGGCCTTAGCTTTATCCACTCTGACAATTCATCTTTTAATTAGTATTTTTAAATCATTTATATTTAAACTGATTATTGATATAGTTGGATTAATATTTGCCATGTCTGTAACCATCTTCTATTTATTGAATGTATTCAACATCTCTTTACCTCCACCTCTTCTTCTACCCTCTCCAATTTAAAAAGAGCATTTTATAAGATTTAATTTATTTTTCTCTTAGAAAATCAATTCTATTTCTCTATATATTTTTAGAACTTATTCCAGAGGTTACAACATACATTTTAAACTAACCTAAGACAACCTTCAAATAAACTATACTACTGCATATTAGTGCAGCTACTTGTAACAGAGAATTCCCAGTTTCTCTCTTCTGCCCCTTATGGCATTTTTATTTATTTCATTTATCCATATCCATATACATGTGAAATAATCATTTAAAACATTATAACTATTTTTAAGCAAAAATTTATAGTTTAAATTAATAATAGAAAATTAAAAAATTACTTTTATTTATTCTTTTATTAATACCCTTCCTTTCTTTATGTAGATCTGAATTTCTGACCTATATTATTTTCTTTATGCCTGAAGGTATTTTTAAACGATTTTTCAGGGCAAGTCTGCTGAGAATAAATTCCTTCAGATTTTGTCTTTTGAGGGGTCATTCACTTTTGAATGATAATTTTGCTGGATATATAATTCTAGTTCATAATATTATTGTTTCAATACTTTAAATACCCCACTTCACTCTGTCCTTGCTTATATGGTTTCCGATGAAAACAACAACAACAACTATAACAAAAATGTAATTTTTATCCTTGCTTCTCTATAGGTTTCCTCTTCTGGCATATTTCAAGATTGTCTTGTCTTGGTTTTCTACAATTTGAATATGATAGCACTACATATATATTTGTGTGTGTTGAGGGGTTATTTTGGTATTTATTTACTCAGTGTTTTTAAGATTCCTGATCTGTGGTTTCGAGTCTGTCATTAATTTGGGAAGTCCTCAACCACTATTATTTAAAATATTTCTTTGATTTCATGTTTTCTTTCTTCTCCTTTTAATGTTTCAGTAACACATGATACTTTTTTATATTGTCCCAAATATGTTGGATATTATATTTTGATTTTTTTCTTATTTTTGAATTTTAGTTTGAGAACTTTCTATTTGCCTATCTTCAAGTTCACTGATTTTTTTCTTCTCTGCCATATTGAGTCCACTGATAAACTGTAACATTCTTCATTTATGTTACAGTGTTTTTGATATCTAGCCATTTGTTTAGATTCTTTTTAGAGTTTCTTTCTCTCTGTTTATATTACATATCCTTGCATGTTGTTTACTTTTTCCAATATAGTACTTAACATATGAATTACAGTTACTTTGAATTCCCTGCTTGATAATTCCAATATCTGTGTAATATCAGAGTCTGGTTCTGATGAAATCTTTGTTTCTTCAGAGGGAGCTTTTCCTTACTTTTTTTTTTTTTTTCATTGAGAACTAGACATGTATTAGTAAGAGAAACTGAGTGAAATAGTCTTTTAGTATGAGGATTTATACTAATCTTGGTAGGAGTTAGACAATTTTTTTTCAGTTGTGGGTACCAGAGGCTTCCAGTTCCGCTAGTGTCCTCACTTCTGTCTTACATATTGTCTTTGGGATTACCTAAATTGCCTCTTAAATGGAGTTTGTGCCTTGAAGCTCTTTAAACTGTAATCCAGTGTTATTATGCTGGAGCCCTATTGCTGTGGTAGTGTGGAGCTTTCTATAACCTTTCAATTAAAGCCCAGTTTTTCAGTGGCCTCTGTCTCAATGATGAAGCCATCACAGGCATTTCTCTAATGTTCCAGCACCTCCCTGCTTCCCTTACTAGTCCCTCCTTTAGCTGTAGAATTCTCTATTTCCATGAATACTGTTGCTTATTAACTATTTCTCCACTTGAATAAGATAGGAAAATCTGAGATTTGGTAATTTGTTTTTTATTTGTTTGTTTGTTTTTGTTTTGTTTTTTGTTTTTTCTTGAAAAATAGGCTTTTGTTATAAGGAAGACTCTGGTTACTCTTCTTTTTTCTTTTGCTAGAACCAAGGGTTTTTTTTTTTTTTTTCTCAGATCCTCACAGAAAGAACCTGGTAGGTCTCTTAGAAGGAAAGCTCACGAAAGTGTGCTTTCTTACGATCTCAGGTCCTAACAGTCTCACGCTCACATTAATCCACACTCAGCCTCCAAGAACGCTCCAAAATTATCAAATTATCATTTAAAGTTCCAACTATAAAGCAGAAACAGATCTTTGTTTCTCTCTCTCTCTCTCTCTCTCTCTCTCTCTCTTTCTCTCTGTGTGTGTGTGTGTGTGCGTGTGTGTGTGTGTGTGTGTGTGTGTGTGTGTGTGTGTGTCTACTTCTCCAGATTTCGGGGTGGCAGATTGCCCTGTGACCTCAGTTCTCACATGGGTCTTGATTTTTCAGTTAATTCTCCTTTATTCTTGTTAATCTTGAGAGTTACAACTTCCACTATCTTTAAGTCAGACCTACAGCCAGAAGTCTCAATAGTGAGATTTTTTAACAATTGTGTTTTTACTTTTTAAAGCTATTCTCTATTACTTTTATAACAATTTTTAAAATCATACTTGAAAATGGAATTGATGCTTGAGGAGCTAAGTAAGCAATAGTTTTCTGTAAGACTTATGTACACACAAATTCTTTTTCTCTAACAATGCTGAAATGACTAATGGTGTGCTTAAAATTTAAAGATTTTAAGAATATAGCAGATTACTTTCTCCGAAATTATTTATTATTTCGCACTCAGGAGTCACTATAATTGAAGAATGTTCCCTTGAGTTTATACTTCTATAATTAAAATACACATCCCAATCTAATTTTATTATATTTCATGGTCTGTCTACTCCATGAGATGATCTAAAATTGTATCTTTGTTTGTCCTAGAACTACAAATTTGTACGTAACAGGTATTTATATATATATATATATATATATATATATATATATATATATATTTATATATACACACACATATACATATATATATACACACATATACATATATACATATATACATATATACATATATACATATATATATACATATATACATATATATATATACATATATACATACATATATATATATATATGTATTTCCTATTGAATTGAAGCCAAGGAGAAAAATATACCATTTTTTCCTATATATTTTACAAAATGTAAAATAATTGGTAGCTTTTTTATACCCAATTTTTATTTTTAGTATGCAGGATAACCTCTATAAATGATTTAAGGGCCCTTTACCCTTATTTTCAGAAATACCTAAAAATCTGACCCCTATTTTGGTTCCACAATGCTCAGGGCAGCAATGACTGTAGATCATGCTATTTTGTCCTGGAGAGTATTGAAAACTTTGAACATATCTGAGTATACTGTGATCTTACTTCCAGTCATATTAGGCATTGTATAACTGAGATGCCTGAAATAGCCCAGACTAGATGTGGCTCTTGTCACTTAACCAGAAAATCTATGTGCCAAAGTGTCTAGGTCTAATACAACCCTCAGCCACTCAGATGTTATCATCTGCACCCATGCCTTCACTGAGATACTAGAGGAAGCTTCAACATATGAATTTGGAGAAAATAATCATTCAGTTTATAGCACAGATAAACTCTTACTCCAAAATTTGCTCTTAGAAATAGTATTTTATGTTTTGCCAACTATCTTAAGAGTACATAAAATTAATACCTACTAATATATGAATAATCCAATTATTTCTCTCTAACTCCTATACATAAACCATTGTTTCTCAGTCTCAAAACAAGTCTGCTTACAACCTATTTTAGAATAACTAGGGTGCTTGTTAAAAAATGTATTTTTTCTGCTAAACTCAGATCGATTGTATTAGAAAAGATGAGGCTATCTCACAATCCAAAAAATAACTGTTTTAACCTATTTCCCCAGGTGATTTTTTCTTACACTAAATTTTGTAAACCACAACTCAGATTTTAGAAATAAATACAATTAATGATTTTTAGAATATCATAACATTTTAAATATTGGTCTGTAGTTTTAAATTTCCATTCTTTTAATTTTTTATTTTCATTTTTTCCCATCCTTTCATTCATTTATCTATCCTCACTAATTTCTAGCAGCCTTGAACTCTGACACTATTATTGATTGATTGATTGATTGATTGATTGATTGATATTTCCTTATAAAGATATTTTCACCACTAACGGTCATGTCCTCATAATGAGTCTCACTTTCCTTTGGTTCTTTATGGCCTCTTTTCTCTCATTTTGTGTTAAAGGTAACTTAAATGGAGGTCTTTTTCTCAGTTCAAAAATATATGTAGTGAGTACCCACTAGGGACTATGCTTGGCACAATTTCTTTACGATCACAGCATTTTTTTAAAATTATTTTTTGTAAATAAATCTGAAATTTTTTGTCATACTTCATATTTGGGTGGGGTTTAAAGCAAGTAAGCTCATCTCAAACAACTAGGAAAAATAAAAACACTTTGAGACACCATTTTCTATGGATTTATATAAAACAGCCTACTTTAGGAGTGTTCTGGAAAATTATATGCTTTCATTTTCCAGCAGCACTCATCCTAAGGTGCAGTGTCCCAGGTGTTAAAGGCATGCATTTTGAAACAAATTTTCACAAATATCATTCTCCTGGTCCTGGAAATTACCAACGTTAGAACCATGTCTTTATATTACTGCTGGCTATCTTTAAATCACAGTGTAGAAAACACCAATATGCATCTCAGGATGACTTGACATGGAGACTGCTATGTAATTTGCATGTTTATCACCAAAGACAAATATATTATTATCTTGACATTTTTGCCAAAGTCTGGCCCTAGTCTTTGTTTATAGCAGCACTAATAACATATCCCTACTCAAAACAAAGGTTTAAGACTATATGAAAAAAAAAATTAGCATCCATAAAGCTTAGTCTTAATGAAACTAAATATCCACTATAATTTTCCCAGAGGTGCGGACCTACTCTAAATTTCAAAGAACTAAAATTGAGTACTTCGTAGTGTTGGTAAGACACTCAATAATAGAGCTTAGAATGTACATTTTCATATATGGATTAGAGATAACTACCAAATTTAGCTGGGATCAGCTAAACTTCATATTTTCCAAAATAATTGGCATGTTTTGTTCAGTAAAGGAAGCAAGAATCATAGAACTGTAGAAAAATAATAGATTTTTGAGGTGACATATTTTGGTGTTTTCAAATCTATGAAACGATAAAATTCCTAGGTATTTATCAAGTATGATTACACTTTAAGTGTCCTCGCTGATTCTTTGAAAATTAGAGAAATAGATTATTTCTCTCTCCAGTTATTTTTATATCAAAAATATACTTGCATTTTAATATATTTCATAAACTATTTTTCCTACATGGATGCATGTGCTCCCAAATACAATTATGTTACTCAAATATATAGAGCATCTTAGGAAAATAAACAATAAAATGAAGTGAATCATGAACATGTTTTAACTTATGAATATGAAAATTGTATTACATTTGTTTTATGTATCTAAGGGACAAAAAAATAAGTTATATGATAATGCCTATTACATTTATGCTGTACTTTGCTCACCAATATTTTATCATCATCATTTAATTTATATAAGCCGTGCCATTAAAATGCATCATTGGCCAAAAAAAAAAAAAGTGCCTAATGTTCTTTTTCATTATTAATTGCATATTAGATATTATCAGATTACCCAATGTTTTCTCTAATATAACTACTTTGAAAAAATATTTAATTAAAAGAAACATTTTTCAAAATCAAAAATTTCAAATTTAGTTGGTTTCCCTACTACTAAGATACAGTAAACACTAATATACTGGGTTACTAACACAATATCCATTCTATCTCACCCCCTTCCTGTTACCTAATTAAATTCACAGAGCCACCCACCTCCACAAAGACATATATGTCAGAAGAGCTTGATCCCATCTTTGGTATTCTATTCTGTCTAAGCTAATCAAAATAATTTTATTCCTCCTGCTAGTGATTGGTTTAAAAATTATCATGTGCCAGCTAAAGAGGTATTTGAGCTAGTCTTCTGAGGGGCTTCTAGGAAAGTAACACAGGAAGAGATCACTTCTTCCGGGCACTGGTGCAGCTGAATGAGATATCTGGAACTGCTAAAGCAGTCAATACACGAGTCTTAGGATAAAGGTATAACATGGAGCAGGCCATATTCAAGAGAACTTAGAACACACCCTAGTTCTGTACTCAGCTTAAGACATTGTAAACCAGGTTTCTTGGTTACTTGCACTGAACATGACTGAAACACCAATCCTCCTTAAAAACAATCAGACAACAAATGTGCAATATTTAAAGACATCTAGATGAAATTCCATCACTTTCACAGAGCAGGAATCATTTACCTAAAACAAACTCTTCCAGGCCTTTAGCGTAATCTTGCCTAATGGTACAGGTCACTATCATTATTTTTGACAACAGGATGGAAAGAGACTAAAATTCCATTAGAGGTAATGCTGTTTGATTTTCACAACATGGTAACTGAGCAACAAGCAAACAAAAATAAAAACCCAGGAAGTTACTGCTTTTTAAATGAATAAAATATTATTGTATTTAAATACAAAAGAAATGCCTAGTTCCTTGGACAGCAAGTACTCTTGTGAGACCTTTTGTACTGTTTTCAGCTTCCTGATATAGAGTATGGCTTAGTAGACTTGCAGTACTGTGAATTCAATAATTTGCTAGAGAAGATATAATCACATTGATGTGTTGGAGTAAATGAAAGTACCTCAAAAACTGTTTTTCACAAGTAATCTTGTAATCAAGATATTTTGCCTCCACAGACTGTGCTGATATTAAATGTTGCAATGTGGATGAGATCAAATAAGGATCTTTGCTAAAACAGTTAAAAATATAGTAAGATAATGAAAGGTAAAATTAACAATGGACAGGCTTAGACTTCCCTTAAAACTTTGACATGAAAGAAATATAATCACATGATTTTCATGTTTTATTTCTCTGCTGTGCCCCTCTGCCACATTCTGGTACTTAACATAACTTTTGTCTTTTAAATACTGATTTCAAAGCCAGCCCTGTGCTTACAAATACCGTGAAATAATATACTAAAGCGCAATAAACAAACAAACAAACAAACAAACAAACAAATAAATAAATAAATGAGAGAGAGTGAGAGAGAGAAGAAAATCAATAAAAGAATAAAAGGAGGAGGAAAAATAAAACAACAAAAAGAGCCATCAATAGAACAGAAATCTTTTGAAAAATTGTTGAAAGATATAAACCTTGCAGAAACAAACAGTTCAGAAAACTATGTTTAAAATATCTAAAAATGTTTTATGAAAATAGGAGAGACCTGGGAACTTCTAACATCAGTATATAAAATGAATACAATATATAAAATGAATACGACAAGAAGAAAGACTTACATTAATCATGATGATTAATTGGAGAACAGTATTTGAAGCATCTAGGCCAGGTAGCTTTGCCCTTTTCCACTTGTGCTGTAGAGCAAGCAGCAGTAGACTTTGCCCTTAGGCTGGACCAATGAGAGTGAAGATGAAAAGGCAGGGTCGTGTCTATGGTAACAACTGACCATAGGAAGCATGGAAAGTCTCCACACACATTTTCATGACCTGCTGATCTACCATTGACAACTGGCAGAAACACATTACTGGAAACAGTATAACTAGACCTACTAGAATCTGTAAATCAAAATTGATAACAAGTATTCCAAAACAATCACCTTGAATTAGAAAGATCAAACTCAACAAGCAGAATCTTTATTTCCCAGATGGGGGGTGGGGGGAACCACTATGGTGAAATTTCAAATCATGAAGGATAAAAAGAAAGCCCAAAATATTTTTAGAGATTAAATAAAGAAAATCAAAGTAATATTAAACTTTTTTTATTATTATTATCTGTCAACATTGAGTGCTAGAATATAATGCAGCAACATCTTCAAAATGCTAAAAAATTAAAAATCCTCAAGTAGCAACCCTATCCCCAAGTTAACATACAAAGCAGGAAAAATAAAAACATTTTAGACTGTGAATGAAGAAATTGCTTGAGACTATACACAGACATAAATTATAGTTCAAGGTAGATAAAAAGTCTAGATACAAAAACTGTTAGTGAAAAAATGAGCCCTGTAATAATTTTATACTAAATATTTTTGACAATTAATGTAAAGAAGTAATAACTGGGAAATAAAATTCCATGTGACCAAAATAATGGAAAGAAAAGTAAATGAGTGCTTTCGGTTATTTAACCCTGTGGATTTGTTGCAGTGCTCACACATTTTCAAATCAAGATCAAATGTGTGATTTCCTAGAAAAATAGAAATCAGCAAAATTGCCTAAAGAAAAGAAAGAAAATATGAATAAATACAATACACCTAGAGGAAAATGGAGGTATGGATAAAAATCCAATCCTAAAATTGGCTTCAGGCTGAATCAGTTTTATTGGTCATATCTAACAAAAGATGATTCTTTTGCTGTACAAACCACTTTAGAGAACAAAGAGTAAAAAGATGGAAAACATTTTAATATAATCTCTGAGACTTACTTTACCATGATTTAAAATGCAAACAAGAATAGCACAAACATAGACCACTGCTCTTAATTCTAAACACAAATATAAAAACTTAAAAGAAATATTAGAAATTATACCAATGAAATGCCTAAATATTTAAAATTAAAAGCTAACAAATTAACTCACATTAAAATATTAAAAGAAAAAATTACATGTCAGTAGATACAGAATATATATTTCTAGTTAAATAATCATACTACTATAGAAATAAATGAAACTTTTTTAAACTTATCTGATGAAGATTTATCAAAAACTGTGATAGCTATTAATCTTAACATAGCATATTACATAACAATTAAAAAGGAAAAGTACAAAAACATTATGATTAAAAGATGAAGAATATCAGAATATATGTTTAATACTATTACTATTTAATATTTCCACTCTAGTGTGGCAAGTAAATAAAAGGAAAAGAAAGTATAAATATTGGAAAAAAGACAAGGCTTCACTATTTTTGATGCTATTAACTTCTCTTTGGAAATGTAAGGAACAGAATATAGTTTAAGATAAAGGAGAGACTATATGGCTTGAAAAGATGAACTATTTATTATTTGTTATTTTTTTTTCTAAATGAGACACATTTTGAAAAACAATAGTAAAAAATTAGATCTCTACTTCACACCTTTTTTTTAACACCTATTAAAAATAAGTGGCAAACTTAAAAACACATTTGGAAAATATTTAACATTAGATAAAACACCAAAACCAATCTTAAAAATAGAGAAAAAGTTAGCAGAAGAAAATGGCTAGAAGATATGACTAGGTAATTCAAAGGAGGAATTTAAAAAGGCCAACAAATATGCAACAGAATGGTAAATATAAATTTGGTGTGTCAAAGTTTCCACAGAAGTTAAACTAAGACAAAATAATCTGCATAAGTATGCCTCATTCTAAATATAATTGCTAAAAAGAGATTTGCAAAGGTGCCAGCCAAAAATGTGTTCTGTCACAGTAGCCAAGCACTCATCTTCAGTCTGTATTGAAAAAGCCTTAGGGAAAATTTCTCTGGAGAACATGGATAGCATGGCCTGAGTTGCTCTCAGTGAGTTAGGAGAGGGTGCCTCGTCACCTCAGATATATACTCAGGGCTTCCAGAGTTCAATAGAAGTGGATCATGGGGAAGAGAATCAGACTGAAATTATCTTAAAAGGGAACCAATATGCTTTTAGGTAGGATAGATAAGCCTGTGGTAGATACTGAACTCATTTAAAAAAAAGAAAAAAAAAAAACACCAACAACTAGACAAGCTGTATAAAATATAAAAACCCCTGAGAAAAGAAATATAATGATCAGAAAAATATAAAAGCACTGTAAATGTGAGGGCCTGAGATTCCAGATAAAAAGGAAACTCACTGAGGTCAACCATACATCTTACTCCATTTTTTACCTGTGTCAGCAGGGAGAATAGAAAGACTAAGAGGAAGTGTAATGCCCTGGTTTGGAACTCCACGAGCCAAGAAGGAAACTGACACCGATGCAAGCGCAAAAGGGAGTTTACTGACAAACTCAAGTTTGGACCCACTCGTACACTGATGCAGCAGTGGTTGAGAGAAGCCCCGACCGAGGGGTTGGGACCTAATTTAAAGGGTAAAACGCAAGCCTTGGGAGATGCCTTGGCGTTACCTGATTGGGGGGTTAGGTTGACCTTTAAAGGGATTGGGTGGTAGGTTATTAGTCTGCGTGCAAAAGGGGGTCGTGTGCAGTTGGGGCTGTGTATAGAGGGGGCCGTGGGCAGTGGGGCTGCGTATAGAGGGGGCCGTGTGCAGAAAGGGCGAGTGCAGAAGGTGCCGGGTGCAGTAATCAGAATATGTGCAGGAGGAAATAAGGGTGGGGGTGCCTTAAGGGCTCACCGATTAGCTGGCTTGGCTGGTTTGGCCAGATGGTAAGGCATTGTTCTTGACCACTGGCCTTTGGGGAACTTTTCGTACAATTCATCTTGGGATCACTCAGAAAAATGGAATCATTCCAGTCTTTCAGAAGTGAGAGAGAGAGAGAGAGAGAGAGAGAGAGAGAGAGAGAGAGCGCGCGAGTGAGCTATCTTAAGGTAGAAAATCTTTTCAGAACTTTTAGGAATATTACAGAGCAAGTAAAACAAAAAATTGAAGTTCAGGAATATGAGTAAATCAGGACTTGTATTTCCATGATCCAGGAATGAAGACAAGTCCAGAGGAGAAATCCTAACAGTCTAATCCTCTTTATCTTCAAGGCATCACTGATTCTTAGGTATCTCAGGATGAAAGGCAGAGAAGCTGAAAAAGCAGCTGCTAAGAGGCTGAGAAGATAAGGAGATTTACGGGCAGTCTTACCCAGCGGAAGAGGCAAAAGCTAAATAAAGATCCACCAAGATGGAGATACCCTTGTGAAAATTTCAGGTTTTCAGTTGGGATCACTTAAGGATGACAACCTAAGACTAAAACCATCTAGAAATAGAAAGGGTGTAATAGACATTTAAAGCAAACTCCCAATATACTTCATCACTGTGTATAGGAATGAGATCTGATCTTGGTCTACCTACCTAGCAAAAAATAAAGAAAATATTCTCTGATGGGATAAAGCATGACTTATACCTTTTACAATTATTAAGTTATAATGCCTAACATTCGATCGAAACATAAGTATATCAAAAGACAGCATGAGACAAAATCAGAAAATAGAAAGATATCTTTAGGCGGTTCAGATACTTTAGCTATGGACTTCAATAACAATGTTTTTAAGAAAAGACATGGTAATACAGAGGATTTCTCAAAAAAAAATGAGACTATAAGAGAATCAAAGTTATATTAGCAGTGGAAAATATTTGACTGAAATTAAGACTGCAGTTGATGGTATTAATTAACAGCTGTAAAGAGATTAATGCTCTAGAAGATAAACCAATGGAAAATATCTACACTGAAATAAAAAAGAGGAAAAAATATGGAATATAGAAAAAGGTTAAAGATTTTAAAGTCATATCAGACAAGATGAAAAAATCTTGCAAACATATCATTTGAGTCTTAAATATTAAAGAGAGAAAATGGTACAGAAGTAATGCTGGAAAATATAATAGCTACAATTTGCATAATTGATGTAAGACTTCAAGCCATGGATTCAAGAAGTATCATGCACTCCAAGGAGGATACAAAGAAAATTACACTAAAGATATCATAGTTAAACTACAAAACTAAGGGAAAATAGGAGAAAAAAACATTTGCCTTAAATGACACAATTTTACAACTGAAAGCTGACTTCTTAAAAAAGAAATGATAGAGGCCAGAAAACAATAAAATGACTTCACTAAAGGCTGAATGGGAGCCAAAAGAAAAACAAAAACAAAAAACAAACAAACAAAAGAAACAACAAACCATTTTTAGATAGTAAAACAGAAATAAATATACTTGCCAGCCTATCAAACTAAAGAAAGAAAAAAGGATGAAAAAGAATTCTTCAGGCAGAAGGAATATGATGCTTGGCAGAGTATGAAAATTTAGGAAAGAATGATGTAACTGTAATAAAAATAGTGAATATGTGGGTAAGTAAAAATGCATATTAATTCCATAAAATAACAATATGAGAGATTTGAAATAGAAATAAAATATATAAAATGAAAAACACAAAAGCAGAGAGAGCTTGAATAGAATTAAAGTGTTTTAAGATATGGCATTTTCAGAATGTATAAGAGGTAATAATTTATAAAGCACTTCAAGAAGTCAAGTTTATGCCTGTCATACTCTCAAAGGTAACCAGTAAAAAAATAAAATAAAAATAGTAGTAAAAGAACATAAAACTAACAACAGAGTAGAAGAGGAAAATGGAATAACAGATATATTTGAGTAACCAAAAGGTAGAAAAGAGAGAGAAGAGATATAAAAGTGCTGAGATAATTTTAAACAAATATGATAGATTTAACTTAAGCTCAATCTATGAACAATTACATTACAATATAATATTCTGAATATTCTACTTGAAAGACAAAAATGGCAGCACTATTAAAAATATAACTATATGCTATTTTTAAAAAATACATTTTGAATTTCTAGGCACAAAAGTTTGAAAGTTAGAGAAAGATGTGGAATGCAAGTACTAACTAAAAGGAGCTGTTGTGTCTATACAAAATGAGATAAAGTAGAATCTAAGATCAGAAGCATTATTAGAGATAAATAGGCAAAGTCATTTATAAGCCAAAGCAATGATTACTTTGAGGACAGGTCATGTCTGGGAAAGGGCACAAAGTAGTCTTCTTGATCTGAGCGGTGAATACATCGATATGTTTACATTGGGGAAAGTCTTGAAGTTGCACATTTAAGTATGTACTTTCCTGTATGTCTCATAGACTTTAAAAAAATGTTACTTAAAGGGAGTTCCTCCTCCTCAAAAATGACCTGAAGATGCAAAAGGGCTCCAACAGAGGTGGGGACCACTAGAAACCCAGAACCGGGAGAAGAGGTGTCACCGGTATTCAAGAAACTGGAGCGGAGGTCCTGCAGAAGTAAATATCAAGGATAATGAAAATGGCTTCCAGAGACAAAAGAAAATACTTTTTTATACCTGTTGCCAAGAGAGCACTGATCAGAGATTATAACTCTACCGGGATCCTAGGACTGTGTCCTTTTTCCTAATACTTTTTTCTCACTAAGCCTAAACCTCAAAGGGTTAGAAAAAATTGTACAGATACATGCAAAAAAAAGAAAAAAAAAAAAAAAAGAAAGAAAGAAAGAAAAAGAAAAAAAAAAAGAAAGAAAAGAAAAAAAAGAAAAAGAAACTGGACCACTTTCTTACACCACATACAAGAATAGACTCAAAATGGATTAAAGACTTAAATGCAAGACCCGAAACCATAAAACTTCTAGAAGGAAACATAGACAGAAAACTCTCTGATATTGCTAACAGTCATTTCTTTTTGGGTATACCTCCTCAGGCAAGGGAAACAAAAGAAAAAATAAACATGCAAGACTACATCAAACTAAAAAGTTTTTGGGCAGCAAAGGAAACCAACAAAACAAAAAGACAATCTACTGAATGGGAGAAGATATTCACTTATGATACATCTGATAAGAGGTTAACATCCAAAATTTATAAAGAATTCATCCAACTTCACAATTAAAAAAAAAACAATCCAATTAAAAAATGGACAGAAGACCTGAACAAATATCTCTCCAAAGAAGAAATACAGGTGGCCAATAGACATATGAAAAGATGTTCAAGGTCACTAATCATCAGAGAAATGCAAATTAAAACCACAATGAGATATCACCTGACACTTGTCAGAAATGGTTGTCATCAATAAATCAAAGAACAAGTGTTGGCGAGGATGCGAGAAAAGGGAACCTTCATGCATTGTTGGTGGGGTGGCAAATTGATCCAGCAGCTATGGAAAACAGTATGGAGGTTTCTTAAAATATTAAAAGTGGATATACCTTTTGACCCAGCAATTTCACTTCTGAATATATGCTCAAAGAAACCAAAACATAATTCATAAAGATTTGTGCACTCCTAAGTGTACTGCAGCTCTATTCACAACAGCCAAGATATGGAAGTAACTTAAATGCCTGTCAACAGATGATTGGATAAAGAAGTTATGGTTCATATATACAATGGAATATCACTCAGCTATTAAAAAAAATGAAATCCTGCCATTAGCAACATGGATGGGCCTAGAGGTTATTATGCTGAGTGAAATAAGTCAGACAGAAAAGATAAATATCATATGATTTCACTTATGCGGAATCTAAAGAACAAAAAAACCAAACTGATCAAAAATAGACTCACAAATATAGAGGACAATGTGATGATGGTCAGAGGGGAGGAGAGTTAGGGAACTAGGAGAAAGGGATGAAGGGTTAACAAAGTACAAATTAGTAGTTGATAGATGGGGACAGGGAGCATGGCATAAAGGATGTAGTTAGTACTAATGTAATGCTAGGTGGAGAGTCAGAGGAGAGAAAGAATAATTAGGGAATCATTTCATATATAAATGTCTAACCAATGTACTGTGTACTTGAAACGAATAATAAAATAAAATTTTAAAAAGTTTAATCATGTAGTACTCAAAGTAAAATAAAATAAAATTTTCACATTAAAAGCAAAATGTTTCATTTGTACTAGTTTTGACATTCCTAACTTACTGAACTTGGACAGATCTACCAACCTGTTAATTTGCTAACATCTTCCAACATCTGTAAAGCAAATGATAAAATACAACTGAGTTTTTGTGAGAATAAACAACATGTGAATAATTTAGTCAACTGCTTGATGCATTGTACATAGTCATTAAATAACAGTGAGATATTATTTATCACTCTCATCACTTCCAATGTAACCAAATGTCTTTTTAAAATCTAAGTTTCTCAAAGGTGAACCCCACCTCAGTCTGACAAAACCAGCTATGCCATCCCTTTAAAACATCCTCTTATTCATTAGAAATATTTATTTAAAACCTGCTTTATTTATTAACCTGCTTTGAACATTACAGATATAAATGTTCTGCTTACCTTAAACCATACAAAAATATATATATTACAGGGAGATCAAGGTTAAATGTAAATATTCTAATAATAAAAAATATCTAAAAATATAAGAAATGTTACAATGAATTCGAGGTATAAATATTTTTTACAGTTAACCATAATCTAATTGATAACAAGGCAAACAATAGATTTGACTACACAAAAATGGAAAACTATTCATATTAATGTCATAAACAAAACTTAAAGCAAACATTGGGCATAAAATTTTTAAGCAAAGATTGCAAACAAAGATAAAATAAGCTAATTTTTAAAATAGTCCTATTTCTATTATAAAACATAAAAAAATGTTAAATATATACTTTCCTAAAAAAATTAATCTGATACTTAGTTTCTGTGAAAACTATAAAACTTTTAATATTAAAAAGTTATATCCTAGGATGAGAAAAAATTGGTATTGATGATAGAGACTTTATTCATCCTTCCTAGGACCACATTAAAGTTGTGACAGAAACATGGAGCAAACACCAAATAAAGTTGCCTGGGATCTAGATGAACAAAAGCATTACAACTAGGGAGAAAACTAAAAAATCAACCTGTAATGGTAGAAGGTAGGAGGGGTGGAAGATGAGAGTTGTGAGCTGCTGAGCGGAACAGAGGATGCAACAGCGGCAGACAGCAGTTTCAGACGCCTTTTAAAGGGGCCATGTCTGTGACTAGACTTTTGTGGTATCCAACCGGCTTGCTCTGAGCACCAGCACTAGGTGGGCTGCTTAGAGGGCACCAGAGACTTACAGGAGGACACAACTGTCAAAGCAAGAGCCAGAGGGGAACTCTCTCCCCAGCAGAAGTGCTGATGATACATTTGTTCCTATGTTGAGGCCACCCCTACCAGTGTGCCAACTTGGGGTTACTGTAGCTGAGACGTCAATGAACTGGATCATAGAGTTCGCTCTTCCCAGAGGATTCTCTGACATTCTGCCTCTCCCAACTTGTGGCCCCACCTAAGGCACATTCAGTTGTGTCCTCAGCGGAATCTGTGTTCTTTGCCGAACCAATTCCAAAACTTACACTGGTGGCAGCTGACCTCGGTTTCTGGCATGGCCTCTTGAGGCAGCTATACGTACAGCATGTATGGATTGCTTGCTGAATCTTAACAGGTGGCCACCAATGGGCACAGACTAGAGCTAAACTTGACTTGTAGCTGAACCTCTCTCAGGAATGTGCCACTGGGCACCTACTACACAATCATGCTAAGACGGGGAGACTTAGGAGCTTTGCTTAGTACATAAAAACAGACACAGAAAGGCGGCCAAAATGGGAAGACAAAGAAACAGAAACCACATGAGAGAACAGAACAGAGATCCAGGAATAATGGAGTCAAGCAATCTAATAGATATAGAGTTATAAAGATGCTCAGTGAACTTAGGGGAAGTGTAGATAAATTCAATGAGAACTTTAACAAAGAGATAAAAAACATAAAAATAGAAATGGAAATTACAAAAGGGAACCAGTGAAAAATGAAGGATACATTATCTGAGATGAAGAGGTTATTAGAGGCGATCAACAGAGTGGATAAAGAAGAAGATAAAACCACTGATATAGAGGATGGGAAAGCCAAGGTCATTGCATCAGAATGGCAAGAAAAAAGAAGCCAAGACTATAATAATAATTTAAGGAGCCTATGGGACACAATTAAATGTAAAAATATTCATGTCATAGGGGGATTTGAAGAGAAACGACATTGAAATGCTATTTGAAGAAATAATGATGGAAAACTTCCCTCACCTGGTGATGGAAATAGACATACAACCGCAGGAAGCTCAGAAAGTTCCAAAAACCAGCAACTCAAAGAGGCCCACACCATGACACAACATAATTAAAATGCCAATGGTTAAATATAAAGAGAGAATCTTAAAAGCAGCAAGAGAAAAGCAGTTAGTTACCTACAAAGGAGCATTCATTAGACTGGCAGTTGATTTTAAAAGAAACTAAGAAGGACAGAAGGGTTTGGCACAAAATATTTGACATGATGAAAACCTGGGATCTATAACCAAGAATTTTTTATCCAGCAAAGCTATCATTTAGTGTGGAAGGACAGATAAAGAGCTTCCCAGACAAAAATAAGCTAAAGGAGTTTATCAACACCACACCAATATTACAGGAAATGTTGGAGGGACTTCTAATTATAGGAGATAAACAAAAAGTGTAAATATATATGTGCCTTACTGTTAAAGTGTATAGCTGAAACATTGGATTTCGTTAACCAATGTCACCATACAAAAATAATAAATTTTAAAAAAATAATAAAAAAGAAGAAAAAGCATGGATCAAAAACAAGAATAAAGAATGGTAACAACTACATTCCTATCAACAAATACCTCAAATGGAAAAGAATTACTTGCTCCCACCAAAAGATAGAGTGGCTAAATGGATAAGGAAACAAGACCCCTACTTATGCCTGCAAGAGACTCACTTTAGATTAAAAGACACACAGGCTAAAAGGAAGGGGATAGAAAAAGATATTGCCTTGGTGGACCTAGAAGGCATTGCACTGAATGCAATAAGTCATATAGAGAAAGACAAAATTGCATGATTTCAAGTACACGTGGAATCTAAAGAACAAAATAAACAATTACAACAAAAATGGAAATAAACTCATAGATACAGAAAATATTTTGAGGGCTACTAGATGGGAGGGACGTTGGGGAAATGGCAAAAAAAAAAGGCAAAGAGTTAAAAACATACAAATGAATAGTTACAAAATAGACATGGAAATATAAAATATAGTATAAGGAAAATAATTAATAATGTAATAAATATGTAAGGAGGAAGAGGGGTAATAAATTTAGTGGGGTGATCACTTTATGGGTTACATAGATCTCTAATTACTATGCTGTATAACTGAAACTAATATATTATTGTATTCCAACTATAATTGAAAAAAACTAATTGAATAGTACAATGTAAATACAAGCAACTAATTGTTTATTACATTTCAATAAAGATGAAAAATTAAAACTAAAAAAAATTACATCCTATATTATCCCACTGTATTAACCAGTATATTAAAGTGAAAAATACTCAGTGTAGCCTCATTCATTGTTGTTTACAATTCTTCTGATAAAAACTTGGCAATATGTATCAAGATCATCAGAAATATGATATAACATAAAGAAAATAAAAAGCTGCAATATTGATTACATAGTATAACTCAAATATCTATTACAAATGTAAGTATCTGTTACATATGCATAATAAGAGGTTAAAAAGAAGATGGTCATAATATTTATAATGTTTATCATTGAATTAGGACAAAGACTAATTAACCAATATGAGGAGGCTGTATACCAGAGGGAGAAAGCATGGGCTTTGGAGACAGATCTATGGACTTTGGGTCTCAATTCTGGTTCTTAATCCTTCTGAATATCAATTTTATCATCATTAAAAAAAATACATAGACATGTAATATGTATTTTTTTTAGAATATTTGTGAATGAAAATATATAAAAGAATCTAGTCTAAATCCTTACACATGGAAGAATCTGAATATTAGGAGTTTTACTTTCTTCATCAATTTTTATATTTTAAATTTTCCAAATTTCCTACCAGTGAGTTTTTAATTCCTTTTAGAAATTTGAAAAAGATCTGAATGCTATTTATACTATTTCTATCTGCTGTCTTATTGTGCATAACCTAAAACAAACAAAACGTCTACGCTCCCAATTCACTAATATTTGTTACCATCTCAGTAAAGGAGGAAAAAATCATATAAGATAATTTATATTATTGCTTGAATGGCTAAATTGATTAACTCTGGAAATATATAATATAAAAGACTTTGCTTATAAATTTCTGCCTTGCAAGCCTGGAAGAAAAAACACTATTATTCTATTTTACCTCCCAGAACATAACACAGAGCCAGCACCTAGATATTCATAAATATCTATGAAATTAAATGGGTCTGCAGATATGAAATGTCAGGCATTTATAACAGATAAAGGGAAATATTTCAAGGGCAAGGGTCTTTCTGGTATGCTATATTTTAAACCAAGCAGGAAGCCACTTAGTCAACTGTATCAGTCAGGATCTAATCAGGAGACAGAAACCACACAATCATTCAATCAAGAGAATGTAAATATAAACATTAATAACTTTAAAACATGAATGACACAACAAAGGAATTCTCTATAATAAAACTCTTTAAAAATACAGAATAGGATATATAAGGAATATCTAAGGAAGGGACACACACACACACACACACACACACACACACACACCAAACACATTTAGGGCTTGATATATAGATAGCAAAGTTCATTTAGTTGTCATGTTTCAGATCTTGAAATACAAGAGAAAGTCCTCCACAGAGAAAGATTGTGCCTCAGAACTTGCTGCAAATATGTCTCGAAAGGAATACTGGAAAAGCTGCTTGCTACTGCACTGACGGTCACAGTGTGCAGAAGGACCCAGGTCCTAGAAAAAATATTTGCACTTGGAGCCTAATGCTGTTGAATCTACCCACACTTCAAGAGCCTTGAGATAGAAAAGCAGTGTACACTTCAGGAGCCTGCCAAGAGAAGCTGATCTTTCTACCCCAGTGTCCTTCCAGTGACCTCTACTGACATGCCTTCTATTGGTAGCTACCCCCACCCCCCAAAAAAGTTTACAGGACTCATCTCCATCATCATCACAGAGTAAATAATGAAGGTGATTTGGAAACTGACAGACAAATTGATAACTGGCACAGTTCAACAATTTGGCTACTATATTCACCTTTCTACACATATTTGTACTTCTTTACAATAACAAAATTGTAACTGTATTTTCACCTAACAAGATATTCTTTTTACAAGTAAAGAAGTTCTCACTACTTCCCCAAAATAAGGAGAAACATAGTTCCTACACTCATTATATTGATTACTGGCTCTAATAAACTTCTCAAATTCTATCAGTTTCAGAGATTATTCTGTTACCTAAAAATTAAATTTTAAAGTTAGCCTCCAACAACTTCTATATAAAATATAAATAAGTAGGAAGTAAGAGGAGAAAATTGGTAGCATGTACCAATAAACACATAAATAGAACAAGCAAAACTATCTATACAAAGCTACTATACTTATCTCTGTAACTGATCACAAGGTTATAAGTGATAAATATTGCTTCATTCTTTCACTCTTCATTTAATATTTCTTCTGTGCTCAGCCAAAACCTCCAATGATCAGGATTTTTTACCTGGTCGAGTAATACAAATCTTCTCTCCTAAAAGTTCTGAGTTCTCGATTATGCTGCCTTTTATTTTTCTACTATAGTTTTTCATTAACCTTTATCATTGGGCATGAAAGTACTAGAAAAACGGTAGAATCCTCTAGTTCCAGATTTAGTCCTGCTCATTCCCATCGTGTAGCAACAACCCAAATCCCTTTTGGTAATTGGAATATATCATTCTAACAAGTAGAATAACCCTATTTTCAATCTGTTGATTCAGTGGTATAAAGAGCCCAAACTGGCTAGGTAACAGGGATTAATATTGTGTCCCATAGTTAAAACACACCCAATTTAGAGACGAAGATTTCCAACTCAGCAGAATTCAAGGTTGTTATGACTGGACGCAAATGTTTTACAAGAGGATTATTGAGTAAAATAGTGAGAAATCTCACTTTCATGTCATTCCTTGATTCCTAGGTCAATGTCTTCTCACCATGGCAGAGATAATATCGTATAATGGTCTCTTCTTCTAAGTATATACTCATTCCATATATCAGAACCTCATCCTCTCAGGGCATTGTCTTCAAACTGGCACTAGAATTGAGTCTTTGGTAAGCCATTTCATATATCTATTAATCTTATAATTTCTGGTCGATGAAGTATGTGGAAATACCAATTAATTCCACAGGCAAAAGCTATGGCTGCACTCCCTTTGCTGTGAAATCAGTTCTTTGATCAGAAGCAATGCTATAGAAAATGACCTGAACGAATAAGGTGTTCTCTGGCATTGTGAATGGTATAGTGTTCTCAAAAGAACGTAGGTAGGATAGACAAATCCACAACCAGACTATGTATATTATAGTGAGAACAAATCTCTATTCTCTCTGTGATGACTTCCAATGTAATCAGACGCCACCAGATGGCTGACTGCTCCCTTGAGAAATAGTGCTGTATTGGAGACTAAGCATTTGTGTTGCCTATAGATAGATATATTACATAATAAGCAGTGCATTAGCCAGGTCATCACTGGTAAGAAACAATTCCATGCTGTTAGCCACCCATGTAGTTTGTCCCCACCACCACGATGTCTTTGTTCGTGAACACATTGGTCAAGCACTGGAGAATGGTGAAAAAATGTTACCCACAGAATCTCATTTTATTCACCTGATATTCAGTTCCTCCTCTGCCTTGGATGAACTTTGATCAGCATTTATATCTTCACAGTCTGAGAGGTCAATTACCTTCTCCCCAGACTTCCTCATTGCCAATAATCAACTCCTTTTTCTTTCAAGTTCCTGACCAGCCTGTCAAACCATTAGCAATCATTTATAAATTAATGAAAACCTTTCCCTCTAGTAATCCTTCATTATAGTGGACAACCATATGTATTGCTTAAATTTTTTGTCACTGGGAGAAATTTTCTTAAACACTGTCATTTACAGTGTGCGCCCCTGAGAGGGGCTGTAGTACTTGTAGCAGCCCATTTTTGAGTGGTACCAGCATATGAAAATTACTTATACCTTTAAGATCTGCCTGAGTTCAATCTCCTATAGACCATTTTCATTTTATGATATATCACTGCTGAGCAAATGTATGGCCAAGTGTATCAGACAACACTGAGCTTATGACAGAAAGTTTAGGCCACAGAGCCACCTGATGTTCCATGTTTAGGAATTCAATCTCTATTAAGGCCCAATAGTAATTCAGTAGCTCTTTTTCAAAATAGCATAGATTTTATCCAAAATCCTAAAGCCCTGAACTATGATTCTCCTATTAGTGCTCCACGGAGAATCCATACAGTACCTCTATTTGCCATGACATGTCAAGTATCATACATCTTTAGACCAAACGATTTGAGCAGTAGCAATGGACTTTACTACACAGCCTGAGTTGACTGCAGAGAAACTCTTTTACTCAGATTGCCAACTTGAATTTAAAGTTAAAAATTTGACCTTTTATTTATTTTCTTCATATGTACTCAAAGGCATTGCAGGAAGTGTAAGGGTATCCAATCTCCATCACATACTGTCATTTCTCCAATAATTGTATATTTGGCAGCATCACCAACAAACAACAAAAAAAGGAAGCACTCTAGTATTTTTATTTTCTCCTGATAGGTAAAATCTTTACTGTCAAACTTCAAAGCATTTTTTCAAAGTCAATCCTTGATTTAATACCAATTTTATGATTTTGATAAGGCCTAAATCCACTTAGGATAATCAGGATGCCCTTAAAGCTACCATGTCAATTAAATATGGTTATTGTAGTTCTCATATTTCAAAGGCATAGAGACCTGAAAGACATTATGTGTGTTCAGAACTTGGTAAATTACTTTCTCTCAAATTCTAAATACAAGAGAAAATTATTTATTATAATACTCCAATGTCCTAGCCCCCTGTTTTGGAGAAGTATTTTATCATTCAGTGAATGAACAGATAATTGCTCTCTATCCCCAGCCAGTAAGATGGCAGGGTGATTGGCCATATCCTAGACTAACATAGTCAACAAGAAGAATATTTATTTTCCTTACTTTACTCTTTAAATGAAAACAAAACTACTTCCATTTAACAGAGAGATATTGGGGTAGAAGATGAAGGTGAGTCATTGTTGCAAGTTTGAGGACAGATCCATTTCCACTCATCTTCTCACTGAATACCAACAGAAAGAAAATGATTATAGTTCTATCTGGGCCACTGAGGAAATGGAATCATTAGTAACAAGGCAATGTAGCAGAAGGCTCAGCTCTAAATCTGACTCCAGGGAAGCACCACAGGAAAAGGAAAAATATTGCAATTAAGAGAAGCATCTTCTCTTCATCTGCTTTTATGGTATACAGATTAAAAAAACAAAACAAAAAAAAAAAAAACAAAAACACTCAATGTACCTTTATTTTACAACAAAAAACTCTTAAACTTGATCCCCTCTAAAATAACATGTTCCTGTGCTGACAGAAGTATTCATAAAATCTCTCTTACCCTGGTAACATTTAACATTTCCTTTTTATGGTATAGATAAAAAAAATAAAATAAAATAAAATAAAAAAAAAAACTTCGTAAGTGTTTGAACTCTCCTACCTTACTACATCCAAAGCAAGAGGCAGCGAGATAATCTATGCTATCACTAACTCTAAGCCCAAAGAACTTCAAAAGCAAAAACTACCCAAGTAACAGCTCTTTACTCAATAGCTTCTAGTTAGAATAACTATGTAACTCAAAATCGCATTTGGAAGATTTAGCTTAATAATGAGAAAAGAAAGTCAGTTATGAAAATGTATCATTTTTTGGATTATGATTTAAATAACAATCATAAAACTTCATTATTTAACAAGGACTTTTGCAATTAAATTTATTTTTCTCCAAAAAAATGAAAAAAAAAATTATCCTAGCATTGTTTGTTAAATGTTACAAATGAGTTGAGTTGACCATTAACACTGTTCGGAAAAAATTAAAAGGTTAAACAACCTGACATGGAGAAATAAATATAACAAAGGTCAAGTAGAGTTTTAGTTTGTTTGCTCACATAGGCTCTAATCTAATTTAGAAGCAAAATTTATATCTGAGGAAAAAGAGACAGTGTAAAAAGTATAAGATATATATTTACTTTATAAAAAGATTAGTGGAAGAGAGAAGATATTTTGGTAGACATGGATTTACTTGAATTTGATTTTGTCAAGATAATTTTCAAAAATAGAACAAATTTTACTTTTACAATTCTGAGTTTGAATTACATGTTGGGTGTAGAAATGTGCTCTGAATTTTTCTTAATCTCTACAATGGCCCATTTTATTTCTAAAAATAACATAGAAGTATTTAGCATTCATGTTTCTGGTTCCCAGTACTAGCCACATAGACCAGGGGTCCCCAATCCCTGGACCACAGACCAGTACTGGTCAGTGACCTGTTAAGAACCAGGCCACACAGCAAGAGATGAACGGTGGGCTAGCAAGAGAAACTTTATCTGTATTTGCAGCCGCTCCCCAGAGCTAACATCACCACCTTAGTTTCACCTCAGATCATCAGACATTAGATTCTCATAAGAGCACCGGTCCCCAGTGCCAAAAAGGTTGGGGACTGCTGACATAGACTTCTTCTCTGGTATAGCATATTTTCTCATTCCAGAAGGATGACAATTTCCAAAATCATTCTTACTGGTGTATTTATCAAAATGTCCTTTATTCATTCTTCTTCTTAAGGCTTATATCTTTTTCTCTCCTTTCTTATTTAAAAGTTATCATTCAAGGGTGATGTCATTGGAAATAACAGTTTCTCTCCACTAAAGCAATGATTAAGCTGGCAAAAACAATCAGAATCAATTTTCAGGTGACACTGGCACCTAATAAAAACTTAAAAGATCCAAGGCAATGCTTAATAAAGAAACAATCCACTGAAATTATGTAAGAAAGTATCACGGCATTTAAACTTACCTACCTACCATTACTCACTCCATAGCTTGATAGAGAAAACAAAGTGGCAACCTACATTTCTTGGACAGCTTGTTGATGCTGGAGGGAACAATCAAACCTTGTTCTCAAAGAATTGTGATTATATATTTTGACCTGTCTGGTTGCTCCCTTAGGTGTCAGCTCTGAAACTTGCCTATATTTTATCCACCTCAGAGCTCACTGAGGGTTGAAAGGTACACCTGAGAGGGGTTTATTTAAGGCATTAAATGATATATATACTAGCCACCAATCCCTAGATCAAGAGATAAAAGTCAGAGCAAATAGTAAACTGAACAAAAAGTATGAGAAATAAAAGTCTGGGCAAGGGGATATAGAGGGAATAATATTTTTTAAAATGTCTTCCATATACTGGAGAATCTAGAAAGCCATACACCTACTCTGGCTTAAACATGTGCTTAAAAAAAAGAATAGACAAGACCCTAAAATTTCACCTCTGGCTGATATTTCACCCCTATGCAAGCAGGAAGTGAAAGCTAAGGCAAAATAAATAGCCTGGATAAGCAGAGCCAACCTGCAAAGACTAAGAGAGTTTACTGTTGTGGTGGCTGTTTCAGCTGCAGGCATTTAAGGAAATCTCTATACAATAATTAGATAACTGCCAAGCTCATAGAAAAGAAAATTGAGTGGTGACGAATGGCAAAGAATTCAGTCTTTACAAAAATAGTTTAGAAAAGTCACTATATAAACAAACTACAACTTCTAACAATTAGACCTAACAAGCTCTGGGGAGAGGAAACATGGAGTTCTAGAGTTACCACATTAAAATATTCAAAATGCCAGGATTGTTTTTAATAAAGCTTGTAATGAAACAAGATAATATGGTTTGTGCACACACACACATACGTAAATGCACATGCGCACGCGCGTGCACACACAGACACACACACACAAACACACACACATACTAATTAATAGAAGCTATGCTGAAGTGAATCCAGAATTGGAGATACTAGCTAACGACTTTAAATAAACTGAAAAATGCTTAAAAAGCTAAAAAAAAAAAATTTTTGAACAAAAATGAAAGGAAATAAGGAGAACAATGTCTTGCCAAATATACAATATCAATAAAAAGATAGAAATTATAAGGAGAAACTAAATAAAAATTCTGGAGCTAGAAAGTATAATAACTGATATGAAAAAAAAAAAGGTTGCTAGAGGATTTTAACAGCAATCAAAAGAAAGAATCAATGAACTGAAAAACAGGTCAATTTAAATTATACAGTTGGAGGAGCAGAAAGAAGATTAAATAATGAAAATTAATCAGTGCACAAAAAGAAATCCAGGACACTATCAAGTGTACAACATATATATAATATGAGGTTAGAAAAGAAAAGAGAGAAAAAAACAGCAAAAAAAAAAAAATATATATATATATATACATACACACACACATACACACACACACACATTTGAAGAAATAATGTCCAAACTCCCAAATTTGAAGAAATACATGATTCTGAAAATTCAAAAAGCTCAATGAATTCAAAGTAAAATCAATGCAAAGAAGTGCACACCTAAACGCATTATAACCAAACTATAAAAGCCAAAGAGAGAGACTCTTGAAAGTAGCAAGAGAGAAGTGACTCATTGAGTACAGAGAATTCTAAATAGGATTGAAAGCTGATTTCTCATCAAAACTATGGAAGCTAGAAGGCAGTTTGATGACATATTTAAAGTGTTGAAATAAAACTATCTATGTCAAAAAATAATTCAATATTCAACAAAACAATTCATCTCAAAAGAAGGTCAGCAAAGTGGTGGAAGAGACACCTTCAAGCTCTTATTCCCTCACAGAAACATTGAAAAATAAGCAAAAACTGTCGGAACTAGCTTTGTCAGACTCTGGACAAGAGTCAAAGGTTTACAACAACCAAGTGATTATTGATTAAGAAAAAAACAACTTAAAAATATACCTAGCATTTAAAAGATTGCTTGACAATCTCTGCTAAACATTGTCTAAACACAAGCTAAAGAAACAAAGATTTCACTGGCTATGCTAAAGGATATATAATAATTTTGAAAATTCACTAAATAAATGAAATATTATATCCATCAAAAATTAAAATTAAAAACAGCACAACCTGGAGAAGGGGTCAACTTAATTTTCAAAGTAATTAAGTTATGATAATCAAATGGCTAGTTTTCAGCAAAAAATAAATCACAAGGCATACAAATAAAAAAGAAAGTATGGTCCATTCAAAGGAACAAAATAAATGGACAAAAAATCATCCCTCAGGAAGTATGTATATTGTACTTACTAAAAAAGGTTTTAAAACAACTATCTTGAAAAAACTGTCTTAAGTATAGTCAAAGAACTACAGGAACACATGAACAAAACAAAAACAATATCAAGAAAAGATGTATGAACGAAACACAAATATCAACAAATATCAAAAAATGAGCATAAATTTTGGGGCTGAAAAGCACAACCATGATGGAAGTTTTACTGGAGACGATCAGTAGCAGATTTAAGTAGGCAGAAAAAATAACTGAATTTCAATGTAAGACAATTGAAACTATTGAGTGTCAGAAATAGAAAACAAATAAACAAAAATAAATGAAGAAAAGGGAACTGAGCCTAAGGGAACTGTGAGACACTATCAAGAGGACCAACAGCCATTGGGGATCCTAGAAGGAGAAGAGAAAGAGAAAGAAGAAAAAATATTTGAAGAAATAACGGCCAAAAATATTCCAAAACTGATGAAAGGTATGAATCTATTATATGAAGCCAAGAAGCTCATGAAATTCAAGTAAATGAATGCAAAAAGATCCATACCTAAATACATTATAATTGAACTGTTGAAAAACAAAAATGAAGAGAAGATCTTTGAAAGTTAAGAGAAGCCACTCATCATGTATGAGAGATTTCTCATTGGAAATCAGTGGCCAGAAGGCAATGGAACTACATGTTTAGTGTTGAAAGAAAAAACCTGTTTGCCAAGAGCTCTTCAAAAAATAAGAAATTAAGACATTCCCACCTAAACAAAAGCTGAATACAAAAAACCCAAACAACAAAAACGACAACAAACAAACAAACAAACAACAACAAAAATATCTAAAGCCCAAAGCATATGAAGATAAAGTTTAGAGAATTCGATAAGGAAATAGATTTGAACAACATTATTAATCAATTACCTAACAGAAATATATACAAGAGAATACACATTCTTCTCAAGGGTACAGGGAACATTCTCCAGTATAGACCATATGTTCATCCATTAAACAAGTTTCAATAAATTTAAAAAAGGGTGAAATAATACATATTATCTTTAATCACAATGGAATAAAGGTAGAAATCAATAATGGAAGAAAAAATTAAAAATTCACAAATATATGGACAATAAATTAAACAATATACTTTTAAACAACAAAAGGGTCAAAAAATTAACAAAATAGAAAGTATATAGAGATGAATGAAAACAAAAGCACAACATTCCATACTTACCTAATAGGGGAAATAACCATAATCACAAAGATGTTTTTCCCAGGTCTAGTCTTGTCCATTGCACTACAGATATGCTGACCCTGCGATTTCCCCAAAACGTGGAAAATTCGACGCATAATTTGTAGTGGAGGATCACATTCACAATCTCCCCTGATTAATAAATAACAACAACAACAAAAACACAACACGCCAAAGCTTATGGGATGCAGTGAAGTAGTGCTCAGAAGGAAATTTATAGCTACAATGTGTACATTCCAAAAGAAAATTTCAAATCAATAACCTAAATTTGCAATTTAATGATTTTGCATTTTCTCAACACATTGCCATATTACCTAGAAATTCCATCCTAACATATATCTCAAAAAAGTGAAAATGAATGCTAAAAAACAAAACTTGTATATGAATGCTTATAGCTCTACTATTCATAACATACAAAAGGTAAAAACAGTCTAAATGAACATCAAGTGCTGAATGGATAACTAAAAGTGTAATATATCAGTTCAATGCAAATATTCAACCGTAAAAACAAATGAACTAGTTATACATGTTACAATGTAAATAAGCATCGAAACAGTGCTAAATGAAAGAGACCAGTCACAAAAAGTCACATATTGTATGATTCAGTTTTACATAAAATATCTATGAAATTCCATGTGAAAAAAAAAAGATGAGTGGTGTTCAGGGTCTGGGGAAAGGGGGAAAACTGAGAGAGACTATTTAATGGGTGCAGGGTTTCCTTCTGAAAAGGCCATGGCAATAGTTGCACAACATTGTGATTATGGTCAATACCACTAAATTGTACACTCTAAAATAGTTAAAATAAGCAATGTCTCCATAAAATAAATATATAAATAAATTTAAATTCAAAAAATAAAAATAAAAAATAAATTAGATAAAATAAAACGGTTAAAATGGTGAATTTTCTGTTATGTGAATTTTATCACAATGAAAAATACATTTTCACATTACACAGCATCTTTTACATTTTGCAATTTAATTTTGAAGGATATATTTAATTTTGATGAATCTATCCAATTCCATAACCACTTTCTAATTCCAATAATTTTCTCTTTAGTATCATTCACCTTTTTCAGGATTTTTTCTTAAATCTACATTTTTTATCTTTAGGAGGTGCATGACTACAGCATAAAAATGTTCAATTGATCCAGAAACAATGAAACCAAGTCAATGTCATTTTCTCTAGCTGTGTTGTGATGGCTCCTATCTTTAAAATTTTTACCAAGGCTCAGTTTGAGTCCACTTCCTCCAAAAGAATTATTCCTTCTTAATGGAATACTTCTTCCAATTGAGTTCTCTATTTACAAAATGGAAGTAAATAAATTGTTTGTTTATAAGGAAATCTTTGCATATTTACAGCTAACTATGAGGAATCACTATTTTTTATGTTTTGTGACTACCACAGTATGATTTGTCTGCATTCTGCTAACTTTTACAAACTTTTGAAAGGACACGTGAAACATTTTTAATAGGATTAATTCAACTTGGAAGCTTTTGAAAGATCTTCACAAATTCCAGTTTCTCTTCATAAAACTATGCTCCAACTCTTATCTCAGAACACAGCAATTAAACAAAGCAAAAACCAAATACTATCATCACCAGAGGAAAGAAGCCAGAGGCCACTCTTAAAGTGTTTTTGCCTTTTGAGGTAGAGATATGATATTTTGTCTACGTATGACTCAACCCAGCTTCTGAGGGTGCTATCCTAATTTCCTTCACTTAACAACCATTCACCTCTTCTCAGTCCTTGAGACAGGAAGTATCAGCCTGATGTCAACCACAGGAGTGGATACATGGCAGAGGCCGAAGAACATAGCACAAAGATGTGGCTTCAACATCTCATGTGGATTCTAAAATTTTGGAGATAGAATAGAGAGGCATAGCCAACGAAGAGAGGAGGAGCCTTTGAATTTCTTAGAGGTTATAAGGAACTGTTAGATATGCTGAAAGCAATGACTCTTTTCAATGCTATGTTAAATGAATTTACATGATCTACTATGGCTTCAATATTAGATAACATATAAATAAAATTTTGCAAATACACTGACAAAGTTTATATCCAAAATAATACATAAAATGAGAGATTTTACAGTATTTTCTTGGCACCTCATTTATAATATGTAAGTCTATCTTAGAATGATTTTGTCACATTTGGCTTTCAAACTCATTCTTGGGAAAGCATTTTTATGAAAAATGAGAAGTTTCTGTTTCTCTGTTGAATTGCATATTATTCGAAAGCTGCTTTTTGTTTATATGTCACATAACTTAAAGGGGGTCATCTAAGCAGAAGAATATGTATATATACATATGTATATCTATGCATATAGTTAAATACATATATATGGAAGTATTTGTGTATATATTTTATATACGTATGTAATGTATATATACATGTGTGTGCTAGTTAAATATCAAGGATGAAAATAGATTTGATAAATTGTATGTTTCTGCTACATGGTATAGTCTAATTCCATGGATTTTAATAAGAAAATTGATGTGCTCAAAACTCTGGGATCCAAGCTCTAGAGAACACCAAAATTAATAAGATGTAGTTTTTTTCTTTAAGAAACATAGAATCAGAGGATAGCATGGAAGCTTAGGTAAGGGTGATAACATTTGAGCTGGGTATTGAAAGAAGCTAGTTTTTCCTGGTAAAACCACAATCCAGGTAAAGGAAAAAAATATAACTAAAGGCCTCAAAGCAAAAAAGTATATACTAGTGGCAAGAATTCATTCCCAGAGAGGAAAGTTAAAGTCAGCACTGTGTAAATGGGCCAGAATTCTGAGGTCTTGGGGAATTTGGTAGTGGAAAACTCAAAAGTCATTGCAAAGTAAGAGCTCTGGAAATGTGGAAACCAAAGTTTGAAATTGCTTCTGATATCTCATGTTTTGTATTTAAGCGGCAATGACTTTGGGGCATGTGTTCATTATCACCAGGAATATAAAAGTTTGGAGAGTTAAAGCAAAAGTCATTTTCTGCCTTAGGGATGTTTAGGTCTGTACTCAGATTGGTTAATTTAAGTGCTTAACTTTTACTGGTTCACTTAGTAGAAGTTGCTGTTAAAAAAAAAAAAGAAAAGAAAAAAACAGTGAATCTCAATTATTATATGACCTTTTGGAGATTTAAAAGACAGTCTTGTCACTGGATTCAAAAGCATCCCTTGCCCTTTTACGAAACTTTTTCTTCATAAGAGGAAAGGCTTCCCTCTCTTTATTCACAGTTGTGTGTTCTCTAATAAGTGTGCCTTTTCCTTTAGGGCTGACCTGCTTTCACTTCAGTGCATGTTGTTTTCAAAGAACCATTTGATGTACAAGAAACTTTTTGCTTAAAAAATAAAAAAAAAGAAACTTACAAAATAGTCATGGGGATGTAGAGTATAGCATGCGGAATATAGTCAGTAGTATTGCAATAACTATGTAGAGTGTCAGATGAGTACTGAGGTGATCGCTTTTTAAGTTATATAAATGTCTAATCACTGCATTGTTTTGTCATGTTTGTTTTTGTATTTGGAGGTGGGGGAGATATAAATATGAATGCAAATTGTGCACTCATGCTGCTATTCTTTCATTTGCACTAAAAATGGTCTAATTGCTGATTAAATTGCAAACTTTAGTTATGTATTAATTCATTCTTCTTAAATTCTGTGCCTCACTTTGACAAAATCAGGAAGACATAAACAGACAAATCCCCCCAAAAATGCTTCTTCCTTTGTAAATGAAACAAAAACAGTTAGAGATATTATTTTCTCATTGTCTATTTATAGAATTTAAACCCTTTCATATAACCTTTGACAATTTCCAGATATGTCCGCACCCTGCCAAATATAGTTCTTCTATCTTGTTGTCAATCTCAGCAACCTTGTTTCATAAGATCTCTGGTTCAGTAGAATTGATATATTTATTGTTGTATATGTATGACTCGCCTTTGGTCTTATCATGGCTATTGTATTAACCACTCTCAACTTCAAAACTATTCTCTTCAATTCTTTTTATCCATCCACCTAATTCATTTACTCAAGACCTACCTTGTCCAGGAAACCTTCCTTATTTTACTTTGTCTCTACAAACTAACTTTATTTTTCTCCCTAAAAGAATTTATGAACTCCAGATTTCATATTCTATATACTATAAAGCATATTAAGTATTTTAATTTTTATTACATATTTTTCTATTTTTTTAAATTATCTAAATTTTTTAAAAACAGAAACAATATTGTATTCCTCTCCAATTCCCCTTTTCCTAAAGCCTGTTTTTAACTTGTTATTTTATATTGGGGTCCTTCCATTCTATTAACAGGAGAGAAACTGGTTGATATACTTTTTAAAAGGCTTAATATCAACCAGAATATAATACACAGACACAAATGCACACAGACCATTGAGCCTATGCCAAGTCTCTATTTCCTATGTACTTTCAACACTCTTCACTCAGTATATGAGTTTCTACACTGTTGCTTTGAAAAATTATAATCAGGATTCACTTATATAGAAATTTATATCCCCTACTATAGATGAAAAATAAATCGCTCCTCTCGCTACTCTGCTTATTGCTGATCAATCACTGCAATTGTGTCAATAAAATTAGAGGACGCCTCAAAATTATTCTCAACATAGTAAAATAAATTACAGACAGATACTAAAAATAAACTGAAACTGACTTGAAAAAATAAAACCTATTTTTAATTTCTGCAAAACTGCAGACTTGCTGAGGGCAAACACCATGTGTATTTTATTCACTGTATCAACATGGATTTTATTTGGCTTTATATAAGAGGAACCAATAAGAGATATTTAAGCAAAAAGAAGCTTGTTTTTCTCAGTCAACAAAAAATCTGGAAATAAGTAGTCCAGACATAGCCAAATACCCAAGAAGTAATGAAGGACCAGATTCCTTCCATCGATCTGCTAAGCTATCTTTGCCTTTTATCCTTATGTTCACATTTTGGCTATTACAATTCCAGGCATCGCATGCCAGCTCTTGGCAGAAAGAATTGGTTAAAGACAAAAGCCAAAGGAATGAGCCAGCTGAATCTAACCCTTTGAATAGAAACCCGATAATTTCCCTGAAAAATCCATCCTACAGACATTCACTTTCATCCTATTGACTAAAACTGTATCACACAGACAACCCTAGGTGCTAGAAATGCTAGGAAATCATGTTTTGCTTTGCTTTTACTAAGCATGTTGGCCTAATCAAGTTCAGTTTTCTGTTAGTGGCAATTCAAAAAAGAGGAAAAAAAATTCCATGCTGGGTAGGTAACCAATAGTCTGTTCCTCAATGTTCGACTTTCAGTGATTAGCACAGTGCCTATTTCAGACTACACACTCAATGAAAATACAATAAATGAATTAGTGAATTATTGAACACTTAAAGGGATTCTGTTATATTTAACAATGGGCTTTTAAATACCTCCATCTATGGTATCTCAAAAGATCTCAAATGGCAAGTACTTACAAAATTGTTTAAGACTTCATTTTCACTGTAAATAACACAGGACAACAGATGATTAGTCATTTAACAAAAGTTTTTAAAACAATAATAATAGTGAAAAATTTTAATAAATTATTTGTTTCCTTCTGTTCAAATTTATCTAAGTAGCTCTAAATTGTATCTACAAGGAAAAGCACATTTTCTTTTTCTATCTTGTGTCATGGATTTGTTTCCAGTTAAAAGGACATGCTTTATTGTTCACAGAAGTATTTCAATCTATGTAATGATTACTTGTGTCTCAGGAAAGGGCACTCACTATCTAAAAATGAAAGTATTGTTTGCTGTTGCTTACAGAAAGCAGGTATAAATCAGTGTGCTTATATGACACATCAAGATTCTTTAGACTTGAACAGTAACATTAGTTTATGTTATCTCTTTGCAACCAGGTATTTTCCCACTGAAAGAAACTATACTCCTGCTATTAAGGACAGACTGACTCAATTTAGATCATTCTTTTTTCAAATATTTTAAGAAAGGAATTTTTTTAAATGACATTTAAAGAAGATTTTTTTAAAAAATAGAGATAATATGCACACGCGTGATTGTACAGACACATGCACACATATACACACCCTACAAAGGAAATTAGAGTCAGAAATAAAATATGAGAAAAATCCATGTTCTGGAACAGGTCCAAAAGGGGGTAAGCCAAAGTCATTTATTTTTCTAAAATAACAAAAATAGGCAATGGGTACAGAACTTACTGGGTAAATTAAAAAATAAGATAAACAATAAAATGAAATCACTTCCCATTTCTCTTCATACTGGAGTTTTACAGCCAGACCTCCAAGACACTAGAACAGGAAGATATGGAATTATTCACACACACACACACACACACACACACACACACACACACACACCACGCACACCCCAACTATATTGTTAAATGACTTCCTGTTGAAGGGTATGAAGTTGGCCATATTTAAAATTATGTTGCTAATCAGAAAAGGTACCACTGTTCTGAATTGTGCATCGAAATGTAACAGACAGTGTTTTGAGACCCATGAAACCCAGGCACCTCTACTTTCATTAGTTGATTGACATGGAGAATGATAAACTAAAGATACATTGGCAGCAGTTAGTCTGGCTAGAAAGCTCCAGCGTAGAAGAACACAGGAAGTAACTTTATGTTATCTTCAAATTAATATTCTAAAATTAAAAAATTAAGAGATTAACAGACTTTTTAATGGATCATGTGACAAGATCAAATAAAGCATAGCGTCTGGTATGCAATTATGGACAACAGTGCAGAGTCATGTAAGAAAATACCTGGAAAACAGAAGTTCCGGGGTTCTACTCTTGGCAGAGGTTGGTGTCCTCTGTCATATTGCCTAATTCCAAGCCAGGGACTGAAAACTTAAAAAGGCTGTAGTAATCAAGTGGCTACCATAAGGCCAACAGTGAAATCGGAGCTAATTGGAGACTCCATCATATCTAAAAAGAATAGTTTACACACAGCCCTAGCTGATCATTGCCATGGTCCAGTTTGTCAGATTTTCGATATTTCCAGTATAGCTAGCTAAAAATCCAGCTTTCATATGAAATCTTTTGATTTGTTAATTTTAGCAACTAATTCAACACTTTCAAAAATATTGTGAATGTCAAAACATACCCATAGGCTGGGGTTGGTCCACAAGTCACACCTTTGCTATATCTACTTCTAAAGCTGTTGTACTAGCTTTGATTAAATAGAATTGGAGGACAAAGAACCTGATGTATCATCTAGAAGTATCCAGGAGGTCTCAGGGGCTCATAGAAAGGGATGGGGAAGCTAGAAAGATATACTCCATACTCAGGACTCTTCTGATTCCAATGACACGTCTAGTGATCACACATAATTTTCATTATTAAAAAAGAGCTACACAGCTTTCAAAAGAATTAAGTAATGATTGATTTCAACACAATACTTCATTTTACCTAAAACTAAAAGACTCAAAGTTAATGTCGTACTTTGGATTATAACTCAGATATCTTGTCTTTCATTCCAGTACCATTTCTAATTAACTCCACAAATTTGGGATCATAACCACTCAATAACAAAGTTTTGTTTGAGGGATAAGAAAAGAGATATATTAAAAAATGTTTATAAAATGTTAAATGCTATGCAAATGTAACTTACTGTGATATCATGAAGACCAGGAAGAATGTGGCTTGGTAGCTGGATTTAATTAGAAAAGCTTAAACTAAAGTATGAGGAGAAAAAGTCCTCAGGGAAACCTATAAAATCAGGTTCTAACATAGCCAAAAGATGTAGCTTAAAAAGAATCACTTTGCAAAGTTGTTGCAAATATAGGTGATGACAACAATAAGAAAAAGGAAAGCACATAAATTTTAAGGTAGTAAGAACAAAGTGACATTTTTAAGAAACAGAATAATTAAAAATCACTGTATTTAGAATGCATCCATACTGAAATTGACTTACTCAGACTTAAATATGAGACAAGGGCTCTCATAGGTTCATTTAATTCTCTACTGTCTCTCCTTTCATTCCGATGACAAAACAAGACTCTGGTATTTATTGCTAAATGTCAGTTTGCAGGAGAGGAAATAAGGAAGAAATAGGGAGCTCTTTTAAACAAGGCCAGGGTTGTCAAACCACATTGCAGATGAGCTATTTTTTTTTTTTAAACACAGAATTCTAATTCAATGAAATTACAAAGTTTATTTCTATTTATCTTTTTCTTAAATAACTTCACATTTTCTAAAACACAGGTGCAGCCCAAGAAGAAAATAAGTACTTGAGTTTTATCCCTTTGGGAGAATTTCAGACATAAAAGTAAATAATTTTCTTCACAATTTATACCTAAATAATGCCCATACCTCTTTTGTTTCAAGCTGGACCATGCATCTGGATTTAATTAGAAAAGCAAGAAAAAAGCATCTGGAGAGGATCAGGCCTGCCTGCTCTTTGAAATATTAGAAACATTAAGAATGAAATTCTTTTTATGCTGATACCCCATTTCAGAAACAAGACCTTCTAAATGAAGTTATAAAATGTTCCACTCTAGCTAATATGACATTAATATCTTCCAACAATGGGTATTACAACTCATAAAATCTCAATTACGAGTTTTTTACCATTCTGTTGAAATGTTCAAAAATTTCTTCTTCAGAAATTCAAGTCTATAATCATGACGAGCCAATGTTCCTGGCCTGTGGTGAAATAAATATGTCACTCTCTCTGCCCAACTCTGATCGTGCCACTGGCTCCCAGCCCTGCTTGTCATCTCTTAGACTTCACTTCACTAATTATCTTGTTTTTTCATCTATCAGCAAACTCCCCATCTCACTTTTAAAAAACAACAAAAACAACAACAACAACAAAAACATAGTATATAATTGTTTTGAGTACTTGCCCTATAAAAAAATCTTCATCTCCCCCTCCTTCGTCTTACCATCATGTCTCTTTCATGGACAAACTTCAAGAAAGACCAGTCAACACTCTATGTCTTCATTTCCTCACTCCTGTCCTCAGCCTACTGTATCTGACTTCTGTTATCACCAAACTACACAACTTCTCCCTTAATATTATTAATGATATATGTGTTGGTTAAATTCAACATTTAGTTTTCTGACATTTAAAAAAAAAAAAAAACCTTTGTGACATTTGAGATTATTTTTCTTGATAATTGTGAAAGAGATAACACTATTCTGATTTTCTTCCCATTTTTCTTGTGATATTTTCTCCTTCACACCAGCACTTAAATATTGATATTCCTTAATGATCCATTCTTAGCCTCCTGCTCTTATTACTTTATGTATCTTCTTGAGACATGCCTATATTTTCATAGAACATTTACAGTCCATAAAGTTTTCTCTAATCCTTATCTCAACTTCAACTAGATATCTTCATTTAGAGTCATCTGAAGTATATATCCAAAAATTTCTTTCTCTTTCAAACCTGATTTTTCTTCTCCTCCCTATTCTATCTTTTTTTTTGGGGGGGGGGGGGGGGGAGGGAAGTGGTATAGTATCAAAACAAACTTTCAGAAAAGAAATGTGGTCATTATTATATATTCTCCTATTCCTCTCATTTTCTTATTTATTTATTTAATACCATTTTCTATCTATCTTGTTTCTGTATCTTCTCTAATTAATTATCTTCATAATGTCAGTCACATAAATTGAAACATATCACTTCCTACACTAATACCTTTCAATGGGTCACTTTATTTGAAAGATGAAGCCCAAACTCCTTGCCATGACCTAAAAGGCCCTTCATATTCAGACACCTGCTAACTATGCTAAGTACTTATCACTTCCCCATATGCACCTTAAAGTCAAAGCACAAGAAGCCATTTGAAGGCTCCTGACCATAGTTTAATTTTTCATATCGCCAGGTTTAAATCTTCCTTACTTGTGGACTGTTCTTATCCTGTCTTCATCTGTATATTTTTTGTCACTTTCTAATGTTAGAGCTGTCATTCTGACAGTAGTTACAAAAAGTATTTTCATGAATCACTGCTCCTGAAAGCTGGTGTAGTTTCTATATTTGTAGAGTACTGGTTCTCTACCTCTTCCTTTGATTATATGATCTACCTGGTCTCCTTGCAATCAATTTATCTTTGCTAAAGATATCTGAATAGCAAAGGTTGATAGTATGATAGCATGATTGCACTAATAATATTAGTGTGATCTTGAGCAAGTAATTCAACTCCATTAAGATTTAAATACAAGGTAATTAGCCCAGTTCCTGCCCAGCACCCAATATGAGATCTCTGTGCTTCTCCTGGCAGAGCACTTAGCACACTAATCACATTGCATTTCATCATGGGTTTAGTTATCTGCTTTCTCTCTACCCTGAGTTCCTGGTTGTTAACAGTACCCATTACATAGTATATACTGAGTAAATCTTTGATGAGAAAAACTAATGGAAAACATTCTTTTGTTATGTTTTTGGGTTTTTGACTCTGCTATATTTGTTTCCTTCTTTATCAGAAAGTCTTCCTAAATTTCTTTTAAACAATCATTTCTCCCTCACTCTCAGTCAATGTGGTTTGACATGCCAGGCCCCAAGGATGAGTCCTGATTGGATTAAGTCTATCGAGTATCTCATTTCCCTGATTGCAATGATTGATTGATTGAGCAACACAAAACTGAAATAAAAAGCAAATAAAATTTGAAGAGACATTTATCAAGGAATTCTGAGATAATTCACTTCTATAATGCTTCCCTTGGCTCTTTTGGTGTGAAATGTGAAATTTAGATTTTAAAATGCATTGTGTTAACATCAAACAGGATATCTGGAGCTGCCAGGGGCACTCAAGGCCAAAGAAAGAGAGGAAGAAAAATCAGATCATTTCTTAAAGTCATAAGATCAAGTCTCACCTTATATCAAACCTAAACTTATGACATTTTCAGTTCATGAACCAATGAATTTCTTTTATTAGTTTAAGCTACATTGAATTCTTTCCCCTTATTTGCGACATAGAGACTTAACTGATATAACATAGTTCGGTCACTTACTAGCTTTGTAATTTTGAGTAGAATTATTTTCTCCAGTAATTGTCTTCGCCCTTGGCAGGTCACTAAACCCTGGTTCTCATTTGCTACATTAATTCATTCAATGGCTATATTTGATTCATATAAACAGCACTTTAGTAAAAACTATTATATTGATATTTATGGGTACATTGCCACTCTTATATGATCTAACTCAGATGAATTTTTTTTTCCTGTTTTTAGAATGCTTTAAAAGCTGAAAGATTTCTTAAAGATTACCTTATTCAGTGACCTGATCTAATATACAAGGAAATGGAAACTCAGGAATTTAAGTATTTTTTTCAAAGCCATACAAAATACATTGGTTAAAAAAAAAAATCTATACTCACATTTATGCTAACTAATCAAATGTTTGGCTTGATTAAACTGATAATTTCTTAAAACAACTAATTTATTTTCTCTACATAAATACAAAAGTTCTGGTGACACATTTTGTATCTACAAGGCTCTTACACGCTCCTTTAAAGATAGTAAAGTAATATTTTATATTGGTAGCAACATGGATATAAAAGAACACCATAGAATTTGAAAGGGTTAAGAATCTCTTCTAACTCTTGATTCATTTATTCATTAATTCATCTAACACATCTTTATTGAGGATTATCTGTGTTCCAGGCTTTCCAGTTATTAAAAAATTCCATGGATCAGGTTAACATTTAACTGTATTTTTAAAAATAGGTTGAATTTTAATTTAAGCAAATAAGATTTAAAAACATTCTTAGGAAACTGAGCCTTTGTTAGCAAAGACTCAAGAGAGGAAGAAATCAGTAACATTCAGAGAAAAGAAAGTAATGCTATTTATCTGGAAGTCAAGTAGGGAAAATAAGTCAGATGATGAAAACCTAGAAATGAATGAGTTTAATTAGATGTTTCCAACATGTATAGAACAGGGACATTATAGATGAAGGTCTTGGGCTTTACCTTAACCATGAACAATAAGCATTAGTCTAACCACACACAAACTTAATTTCTTTAATATAGTTTTTTTTTCTCCAGTTCAAGTTGGTTTTGCCCAGATAATGACATTGTGACTCATTTGCTTTTAACACCTTATCCTTCCACTTCTGTAAACTTGTTCTTTAATCATTAAGCTTAGGATATAAGATTAGCAGTGCAGGTCTATAACTGGAGATACAGTGGGTTTCAGTTGGACTTTGGACTGAGGATAACATCTGACTTTAGGTGTCTTTCATCCCAGCCCTTGAGAAAGAACAACCTCATTGGCCATGGGACCAGATGGAATGGTGCCATGGCTGATTCCAGAACTGGACACAATGATCCATTACCTCATCTACCTGCAATCATCCAATTAGTAGCACCATGACCATGATCCCTTAGTTTTCATGACTACTAATTTTTCCCTATGTAATCTGGACTCCTGAGATGCTGAGGTGCCAGGCATTGAGCAATAGTTCACCTGTGTCTCTGGGATTTGCAACATCCATAAAATAAATCTTTACTTTCTTTGCTGCAAAACCTGTATGTATCTGACTGATTTATATGCACACAGGCAGACTGACCCTTTTGCTCTGGTAACATTAGTGAGCGTGTGTCATGTATTACTCTGCCAGCTCCTATATAAATAATCTCATAAATATTCATATCTGTGCTATGAAATAAACGTAAATTTCATATATAAAGAAATCTGGATGGAAAAGAGAAGTATCCAAGCATGTATGAACTGCGGGGTATGTTCTAAAAGCTTAAGTCTTTAACTAAACCTACATATGACAAAGGAAAAGTAGGTACTAATTAAGTCTTCTTTGTTGAAAAGTTAAGAGTAGGGAACAAAGCCTCACATCATGAGAGAGGAAGATCAGACTTTCCGAGACCTGACATTGTATTTAAATTGACAAAATTGATGGTTTGTTGCCCTTATGCACATTAGACTGAATGTGGCAGATGTTATGCCACTGAGACAAGTTTTGAACCATTCATTAGTGATGTTTATATTTTTCTGCCTGTCATTCACTCAAAGCTGGCTAATATTTTTTCAGGAAATATTAAATATTATATCAAGTGTACCATCAATTAGAGCCTTAATTATCATTATGAAAGACTCTGCTTATAACTTCAGAGACTGTTTTTACTTATTGCCTTTTAATAAAGACAGTGCTACAATGATGCCTTGCTACCTGACCTGCAGAGAACATTGGCAAAAAAGCATCACATTAAGTGGTCTTGAGAAAAGCGAAGCACAATGTGTCTAAAATTCAATGAAAACAATGAGATTTCCTATCATTTAATGTTTTAAAAAGTGTAGGGAACCTATAAACAGAAAAATATGTCTCCAGTGCTATAATATACCAAATTCACAGCACTGCAGTTGAAATCAGTTGAAAGACACGAATTGTGAGAGATCAAAAATTGTATACATGAAACTTAAAAAACATGACCAATGAATTTCATTGACCCACACAGAAATTCACACTGACCGCCTCTACAACAGTCTACACATGTGGTTCTCTCCATGCTGCTAAATTAATTGTGACTTCTCCACTCTCTCCATAATTCGTTCCTTACTTTATAATTCAGTCCCTTTTGTAATTTTAATCAAATAATATTAACTTTGGAATTCTGAAAACTGAATCTCTTTTAAATCAAGGAAAGAATCTAAAGCCTATATGAACATTTGAAAATGTTTTGTTTCTAAATTTGGACCTCAAGTACAGAACAAAAATCTTGCCTCCCAACAAATGTAGACTGAAAGAGAAATATAATAATCTTTTCTACTTGTCTACTGCATAACACAGCCTACTGAAAAAGAAGCTCTATAATTGCTTTGACAATTAAAAATACACGAACATCAAGTTGCTGAAAGAAGATTGTCTAAGTCCAGTAATCTGCTGTTCTACTTAGCAGACAGGCTGCTTAAGGGCGTATCACAAGAAGATACAATTTGTTGTGTAATGGTAGTGACATTTTCAGCCGTCATTATTACTAGCGATAAAAGTCAACCAAATGTGTTATGTCAAACACTATGGTAGTGATGATCTGAATTTTAAAAGCATATTTAAACAAGAACTAGTGAAATTATCATGAAGAAATTCAATCTTTCCCCTCATTTTAATAGCACCACATTTGAGTTAACAAGCCAAGCTTAACATTTCACAGGTACTAAACTGTGAGTTTATTTTCCATTGATGCTTAATATAAAATATTTTCATTTCACGTTTATCAAACATCCACATTATTGTACTATATGCTAAGCTTTTAGATAATACAAAAAATAATTTTTAACATATCATCGTCGGTAGTTCTCTAAGTTCATACAGGTAAAGATTTTAGAAAACTTGGTGATTTCTCCTATTATCTTTAGTGACGTCATGATCTTAGAACTGACTGCCAAATAAAGATGTGCATTAACACAATTAAATATCTTGGATATGGTTATACTTATCATATTATCTATAGGCTGCCAGAAATATAATCAATATCTCTTCATCAAAGGGTAGAACAATTAACAACTAACATCTGCTAAGACTTAGCCATAAGTCAGATACTATACCAGAACTTTGTTAATTACCTCATTTAAACTTAAACAAAACCAAATGAGATGATACTATATTATCCTTATTTTACGGATGAGTTACCTTAGACACAGAAATATTATATATCTTGTCAACAGTCACACAGGTGCTAAAAAGAGAAAGCTACTTCAGACAAAGTTAAACAAATTACATTATGTTACAGGTAACACATATTCATTCAGCCAACAAATATCGAACAACACCCGTGTTCTGCACAAAACCTTGAGTGTCACTGCACCAGGCACTGAGGAAACAGCATTTTAAATAAAATAAATAGTTTCTGCTCTTGTAATGCTCAAGATCTATGGGGAGAGAGATTGATAACTAGATGATGTCAATACAAACCACACTTTCATTCATTGTACTTGCGCCTGCATTGATTGCTATTGGGATAATTTATTTCTCTGTTAACTTTTATAGTCCTGAGCTGGTTCTATCACATGATTCATGAACAAAAGGGGCTATACAGAATTAATGTTGATTTGCTTTATTGCAAGTATGTGAAAAAGTTTGTTGCTTGGTTGGTTGATTTTATTCTAAGTATGATCAGTGTAAGTCAAAGTTCACAAATAAAAATGGTCTCCATTTTCTACAAAACATTTAAGAAGTCAGAGTTTAGAGTATTTATGACCTCTCTCCACCAAGCATGCCAGATCGCCCTGATTCTGGTTCCCTATGGGTGTGCGCTCTCCATAAGCATCAGCGCATTGAGACAAACGTTCTCTCCTCTACCTCCATTCCATCAACCACTTGTGTGTTCCATTCCCTTCAAAGCATATTCAATAGTTATCAGTTACTTCACCAGGACAACATATTGACAGTTTATCATGGACATTCAAGGCTGTAATGCCAAGAACCAGAAGCATGTGAATCCTGGCTGAGGGGATAACTTGGAAGATTATTTGAAGTATAAAAACCTGTTAGTAATTATCAAATCATATTTTTATGAATATAGGCAGTAGTATACTAGGGGCAGCTCATCCCAACTCATGAGAGCCAACCCTTAAATTTTCAGGAGCCCGTTATTAAACACAGCCATTAAAAGTAAATAATAAAAGTAAATGACCTAAACTTAGAATTGTATAATTTAAAAAATTAAAGGTAATAAATACTTAAAACCCTGACTTTCTAATGATTTACTATTATGTATATTCTTAAGGTTGTTTACATCTGTTATATCTGTATGGAGTTAATACTCTATATTGGTGTGCCACCATGTATCTCTTCCCAACATCAGCAGCTTGAAATTGACTGTAGTAGAAGGAAGTACATACACCCTAAAAATGGCAAATACTAAAAATCAAAGCTTTTTGTTTGTTCATTTCCTCAGAGTCTGTTGTTACCATCACACCACTGAAAATAGGTTTCCTTTACACAAACAGATATTTATTTGGGGGTCAAAATCAAGTACCAGAGTAACAAAACTCTATAAAATAGATGTTTTGGTACTACTTATTTTTAAACACCAGAACAATCATTTGTTTTAAGAACCAGAACAATCATTCTATCAAGCAAATACCTTTTTTGAATAACCTTTCTTTCTTTGCTCAGAACCTTACCTTAATCAACCTTCCCTTTAAAAAACAAAAAAAACAAAACAAAATCAATCCAAAGGCTTCCCTGCTCCTAATGTCTAACCGTAAGAACTTCCGAGCCCAACTCACAAGCTATATAAATTGTAAATTCCCTTGACATATGTGGGGTTAATTCAAACATAGCCCCTGCACCATACACAGGAGGCAAAGAGGACTCTTTACTCAGTAGCCCCAAGGAGGACAATGAACAAAGCATTCTCTGAGCTGTTCTTGCCCTCAAGGACACTTTCCATTCTCATAGGCACTATCTGCCCCTTTGGCCATTTCCATAGACATTATCTCCGCTCTGCTCCAGAAAGTGCTGGTGTCCAGTCTTCCCAACACTAGCTAGGCAGCATGATCAGTTTTCATCCACAGGAAAAGACCCTTGTTCCCTGGGATGAGGCAATCCCACTCCCCTCTGCTCATAACCTAGGAAGTGCTGAAGCCTCGATGTACTGTGAGTAATAAATGGCATGTCTCACTCCACTGGTCCTTCTGGTGGTTTTCTCAGACTATCCAAGACCCAGGCCCAGGTTCCTGGCCTGGAGCTCCTTTATTATAACATAACAAGATGCCATTTTAGAACTATCTGTGGTCTTCACTCTAGCTGCAGTGAGTCAATAAAATTCAACTTGCTTATATTAGCAGATTGGTTTTTTTATATGTTTTTATTTTGTTTTGTTTTCAGCCGATGGCTTCCCAATCTCCATCCTGTGAATGGGTTGTGCTATGGACATGTAATAGCCATTACTCCATGGGAACTAAAGTTATAATCAAAATGTAACCTGAAAATTCAATCCCATGTAGGAAGTTTAGCACCATACTGAATGTTGCCTTCAAAATTCCTCCTGTCAACCTTGCATACTTTCATATCTGAATGCTTCTTTCCTTTTTCTCTTTTGGCAAACCAGAATCCTTCCATTGTACACATTTAAGACTTCCATTAATATGATTGTCCCATAGAAGTTTAAATGTCTGCCCTTCCATGAGTAGCCTCTGGTTTTAACAGAGTGAGACGCAGAACATTGTCCCAAAATCAAAATCAAATACTTTTCACAAAAATGTTAATGAATGTTATAGATTCAAATGAGAAATTTTAAGCAGAGGAAAAATTATTATAATAAACAACACATAGCAAATTAATCATTAGAGATTTCAGTCTCCCCCAAAGTCTTAATTTTACTGCAAATCGTAGTCTTCATTGTTTTTTAAATTGACTCTTACTCCATTGAACTATCAGATCTTTCTGTTCCACTGCCCTTCCTTATCCATTCTTTGCTGTGAAGAAATTTAAACCAAATGACCATTTTGTAAGGAAAAAAATGTTTATATCATCTTCTAAGAAAATATTTCCTCTATAGTTAACACAATATGACCTAGATCAGAATTCCTTAGAATATGACCTGTGCTATATAATGAGGAACAAACTTATCCTATGATTAATTAAGTCTGGAAGATAGTGGGTTACATTTTTTTTTAAAAGATGATCATTGTTTTGTTTTATTTTTTACTGTATACTTTTCAGAGTCCTTACTGTGTTGATACACGTGGTAAATCTCTAAGATATAAAATAATCAAGCAAATTTGACTTTGGCAACCTGTTTTGTTTGTTTGTTTGTTTGTTTGTTTTTAAAGAGCACATTTTGTGATACTTCCATTAAATACACTTAAAAAAAAAAAGCGGTACTGAGGAGGAGGAAGGAAGATGGGAGACTAGGTAAAAGCAGGCTTTGCCTTCTCCCATGTTCGCTTTGAAATTACAACCAAATTATAAAATAATCAACATGAAGAATCGCCTGAGGTTCAGCTGATTGTAACATGTATGTCTGACAACATAAAGGAGCCACACTGAAGCCAGTAGGAAGGACAAAGTCGCCAATCGGGCTGGACCCACACCTGCCGTGGTGGAGGATCACCGAGAGGGGGAGCGAGGCTGCAGAGGCTCTCTTAAAGGAGAAGGGGGGGGGGTCTTGGCTTTATTCGGGGGCTCCTAATCCCAGCCCAGTGAAGAGGAGGTTCCAATAACTCTGACTGTAAAAACCAGAGGGATTCTGTCTGGGTGAGACGAAAGAACACTGAAACCCTAATGCCCGTTTAAGGACCTGTGTACAAGCTTTCTGACCCACAGACACTCACTCAGGACACCAGCGGTGGGTCAGAGGCTCATGCAGGATTCATACTGAGAAAGTCTGCATTACCTAGTACCAGAATGAGGTCTGTACTGGCAGCCACCATTGTGCCTTGGTCTGGCCCCTCTACCAGGCAATCTACAGACCCTGTCAGCTTGACTGTGCAAACCCCAAACCCCTCCCACAGGGCAATTCAGAAGTGGTGGCCTGAGGGAAATCAACCTGCCCACCCAACCTGCAGATTGCTCAGAGCTTTTGTTGCTGGATAGCTGCCAAGCCCTGTGCCTATTCAGGTCAAAACATTCACAGCTAGTGGCCAGCACCAGTGAGGGCACATTCCAAAATAGTTTTAGGCAGATCACTGCTGCCAACATGAACTTAGGCAAATCTCATATCCGAGAGCGAGTCTCAGGTAGCAGCTGGTCTTGCCGTGATCTGAGACTTCTGTGGGAACGCATGAACGGTTACCAAAGTTGCAGCAAGACTGAAGCTGTATCGATCTAACTGCCATTGTCTCCCTGAGACCCCATCCCATTCTCATAAATTGCCCCAGGTGGCCCATTTTCAGTGAACTGCCACAGCCTTGCCTCCCTCCCCAACTCCCGACCTCAGGATCCCAATCCACACAGGCAATAAACTTTGGCTAGCACAGGGTGGGCACCACATGGAAATCAGTGTCAGGCAGACCTCTGCTGCCTACAAGAGTTTCAATACTGTGTCTGGGGAGCACATGGGTCTATGGGATCACTCCAGATAGTAGTTAGTTTCACTATGATCTGTGATTACAGTGGGAACACCCAGGTACAAAAGTTGCAGCAAAACTGAGGCTGTATTGGCCTGATGGCCCTCATTTACCTACTATCCCACTTCACCCAAGCCACGAAGTGCCTGCAGCTCATCGACAGGCAGCCTCCCCTGCCCTGCTTGGCTCTGGGGTTGTGCAATCTACACAGGCAACAGACCGTGGTTAGCTCAGTGAATGCATTTTGAGGAAAACAGTTGTGGACAGACCACTGCTGCCTGTACCAGCTATAATATCCTTGAGTGGATCAACAGTCTGCGGGACTGCCATAGACAGCAGCTTGTCTCCATGTTATCTGTGACTTATGGGAAAGTACAGACACAGAAATTGCAGAAAACTGAGGCTATTGGTCCTACAGCCCTAGACTCCCTGAGCTCCTGCTCCATTCAATACACAGAGTGCCTACTGCACGTTGATAGGAAGCTGTCCCTGCCCTGGGGTGGTGCATTCAGGCCCAAGGTGGGCAGCAGCTGACCTTGCTATGATTGGAAACTTGTACAGGGAGCTACAGAGACAGTGCTAGCATGTAAATTGACACTGCAGTGGCAGGAGAAAATTAACTCAATAAATTGAAGAGACTCAGGGGTGCCTGCACTACTAAACATGCATATCACCCGGAGGCTTCCAATTTCAGAGACTTACGGGCAATTGACAGGCAGTGTCAGGCGTTGAGGAGCACTGGTCCCTCTGCTAAACTGCCCTAGGGACAGAGAATAACTGGTCCACTGCCTACAGTGTTGTTTCTTCCACTTGTCTATAGATATAGCACAAGCAACAACCATCTGTGGATCGCTTTGTAGTTCTTACAGGGTAGCCCTGAGCAATCAAAAGCAGTGGCTGATCTTTGGCCTATGGGGGAGCCCTTCCCGAAGAGCCACAAAACAACACATCTGGAGGCTGATACCAAATCACAACAAGAGCAAACTCCTGACTAACACCATTAGTGGTACACACAAAGTGTGGTTGCAACAAGTACACAAGCCTGCTAGGGCAAATTCTACTCAGTGGGTCAGCCCTTACACAGCAACTCTTACCCTGTGGGCACAGCCAATTCTCACAATTAGTCAGCCTGAGTGTTAATCCCACCCACTGATGTACTAACAACAATAAAGGTTTGGCGACAACAGAAGATCACACACGACCCAAACAAAGATCACATCCAGAGCCCCTGGCATAGGCGATCAGAGAGAATGCACCACTGGGCCACACAGGATACCTTTCACATTAGGCTATCTACCCAAGGCTACGAGATAAAACAAAATTCCTGAAACATAGAAATAAACACAGAGAGGCTAATAAAATGAGAAAACAAAGAAACATGCCACAAATGAAACAACAGGAGACAACTCCAGAAAATAAGCTAAATAAAATGGAGGCAAGCAACCTACCAGACACAGAGTTCAAAATAATGGTTATAAGGATACTCAACAAACTTATGAGGAGAATGGATGAACAGAATGAGAACCTCCACAAAGAGAGAGTAAGCATAAAAAAGGACATAGAAACCATAAAAAAGAACCAGACAGAAATGAAGACTACATTAGAAGAATTCAACAGTAGATGAGACAAAGCAAAAGATCAAACCAGTGAACTGGAAGACAAGATAGCAATGACAAAATGACAAAAATATAAAATAATTTATAAAATGAGAATACTCTAAAAGACTTCTGGAACAACCTGAAAGAGAAGAGAGACAACAAGGGATTGACTATCTATTTGAAAATAATGACACAAAACTTTCGTAACCTGGCAAAGGAATTAGATATACAAGTTCAGCAAGCACAAAGAGTCCAAAACAAGAGGAATTCAAACAGACCCACACAAAGACACATCATAATTAAAATGCCAAAGGTCAAAGACAAAGAGAAAATCTTAAAAGTAGCAAGAGAAAGGCAGCTAGTTACTTACAAGGGTACCTCCATAAGAATGTCTGCTAATTTTTCAATGGAAACTTTGCAGGCCAGAAGGGACTGGCAAGAAATAGTCAAAGTTATGAAAAACAAGAATCAACAACTATAAATACTCTGTCCAACAAGCCCTTCAAATAAAATAGAAGGTTAGATAAAGAGTTACTCAGACAGGAAAAAGCTTAAGGAATTTATCACCAACAAGCCAGTATTACAAGACATGTTTAAAGGACTTCTATCAAAAGAGAAAGGGTTAAAAAAGAAAATAGAAATAACAGATATGAATAATAAAATGGCAGTAACTATGTACCTATCAGTATTCACTTTAAATGTGAATGTATTAAATGCTCCAATCAAAAGGTAGCTGAATGGATAAGAAAACAAGACCCATGCATATGCTGTCTACAAGAGACCCATTTCAGATCAAATGATACTCACAGACTGAAAGTAAAGGGATGGAAAAAGATATTTCACACAAATAGAAATGGGAAAAAAAAAAAAAAGCTGGGGTAGCGATACTTAGATAAAATAGGCTTTAAAACAAAGGCTACAATAATAAATAACAAAGGACATTATATAATGATAAAGGGATCAATAAGCCAAGAGGACATAACCCTAGTAAACACAAGAGCACCTACATACATAAAGCAATTATTGCCTGGCATAAAAGGAAAGATCAATAGTCATACACTTATAGTAAGAGACTTTAACACCACATCGACACCAATGGACAGATGCGGAGAAAAGGGAACCCTCATACATTTTTAGCTGGATTGCAGGTTGGTACAGCCACTATGGAAAATAGTCTGGAGGTTTCTCAAAAAATTAAAAATGGTTATATCTTTTGACCCAGCAATTACACTTCTGGGTGTTTATCCAAAGAAAACCTAAACAATAATTCGTAAAGATCTGTGTTCTCCAATATTCATGGCACCACAATTTATAATAACCAAGATATGGAAGGAACCTAATTGCCCATTAACAGATGATTGGATAAAGAAGTTATGTTTCATATATACAATGGAATATTACTCAGCTCAGCCATTAAAAAAAAATGAAATCCTACCATTTGCAATGGCATGGATGGATCTAGAAGTTATTATGCTCAGTGAAATAAGTCAGACAGAGAAAGATAAATGCCATATGGTTTCACTTATATGTGAAATCTAAGGAACAGAAAGAACAAACTAATTAAAAACAGACTCACAAATTTAGTGGACAATTTGGTGACAGACAAAGGGGAGGGGTGTTGGGGGCAGAAAGAATGGGGCGAGGGATTAAAGTAGTACAGATTAGCAGTTGATAGATGGTCACAGGAATGGGGAGCATGGCATAGGGAATGCAGTTAGCATTAATATATTGGCTAGATGGAGCACCAGGGGAGAGAAGGAATAATTAGGGGATCATTTTATATACCATATAAATGTCTAACCAATGTATTATATACTTGAAACTAATTAAAATATTTTTATTTTTAAATATAGTGCTGAGATTTCTAGGCTGAAGAGATAACAGGAGAGCTCTGTGAACTCAAGGGCTGCCTTTGATACTAGAAATAATTTTTTCACTAACATTCCCCTTTTAACTGAATTATACATTTGACCCCTTCCATAAGAGTGAAATTCATATGAAACAATCTAACTTCCAAACAAGAGAAGAAACGATGTGACCCAAGAGAGAAAAGGGAACATGAAAATGAGAAGTGACCAGAGAGACTAGCATGTTGAGAGAGCCAAGGAACATGTGGGTAAAAGGGATAGTAAGAGAGTCTTTAGTGTAAAAATTTGTGAGACTTTCAGCATGACACACTATAAAAATGAATACAGAAAACTATAACTTTAGAGCAAATCTTTTTTTTTTTAATTATGGTAAAGAACTACATTATTCTTTACAGTTTCTGGAATACAAATTGAATTTCATTTGGACTATAATTATTACAAAGAACAAGGTTAGGACACCTGCTTTCATTTAGACTATACAAAAAACGTTGAAATGGGTACAATAGCAAACATTGAGAAGTATGCTTCACCTAGTGTATCCCATTCAATGTGAAATAAAACGTTTTATGAGGTTGATATCATTATTCCAATTTTAATTGAAGTAACTGAGAATCAGCTTCCTGGGTCACATAGCTTCAAAGCAGCAGGACCAAAATTTCACCTGGCAGCACCAGGCAAAATTCAAAAGCTCTGGTGCTCAAGAACCTGATAGCAAGAGTATACAAGACCAGCAACATTGTTTTAATGTCTAAGTCATTTTGGGGTATGTAGTTGCTATTGATTTTTCTGTTTTATATGTCCCATGTTAAAAGAATATCATCAAAAACACTAATCTGTATTTTTAAAAGCTTTAAAGTTTAAGGGCACAGTGGACACAAACATATGGTCTACATCTGGCCCCAAAAAATACACACAAAAAAATTTAAGTGTCAGAAAAATATAGTAATGTATCAAGTGAATAGTAAAAAACAAACAAACAAACAAACAAAAATATACTACAAGAAACAGAGGCCAAAATGAAGCTTGGGAGTGGAAGAGACTCGACACATTTTGAAGAATGTGTAAAAGACACAAATGCAGAAGAGAGAGGAGAATATGTGCAAAAATTAGGGGGACATAGAGTAATGTTAACTTGGTATAAACTTATGCTTAAATAAAAAATTATTTGTAGCCATGAAGCTAATGAACCATCATCTTAAAGGAATCCCAAAGAAAGGAAACAATGATAGATCTCTTTTTATTCTCTCTTTGCAATTGCCCTACCTTGTATACCCTTGAATGTAACTAGATCTAGATCAAGTAAAAAGCAAGGGTGAGGGAACTAGCAGAGGAAGAAAAATGACATAGAAAAGATGGATAATAGAAATAAATGAAGGTAGAATTGAAAGCCAAAAGTGCAGTATACTGACTGACAAATGAGGTGGAGAAAACAGAAAAAGAAAAATTTCCCATTCTGTAGCCTCTTTCCAATCCTGCTCTCTTGGCTTAGTAAAAGGATTAATAATCAAGGCAAGAATGAATTTCAAAAATCTGAGCAGGGTGCTGCCACTGAATGCCAATCTGAATGTCTATTTTTTTTTTTTCTAGTGGAAAGACCCATCATTCAATTTGAAATTGGGGTTATCAGACTTATAAGAGCCAGAAGAATTATCAGGCCAACTAAGGCTTAGGATGCCCTGGAGGAAAGGAAAAAGAAAGACTGATACATGTGACAGACAGGTTAAAGCAAGACAGTATAATTTTATGTCAAAGCCAGCCAGTGTCTCAAGCCTGTTTCACCCTCAGCTGGCCTGACAATTACTCTTGTCCCTCTAAGCAAGAACATATGTTTGACCTACAAACAGAATTCAGCTCCTCCACTCTCAGTTTAGCTTCTTTCTCTTTTATCCCCACACACTCAATTTATAATATTTCATAGACATTTTTAACCATACTACCATTTAAAATTGTCAAGAAGATTTAGTTAAAATAATCAAACCTTAAATATTTAAATTTATCTCGTTTCAAAAATCTAAAGTCAAGTTCAGACTTGCAGTATCTCAATGCAATGAAGAGTATTTTTTTTCTGATCATTAACAAACTCTATTAAACTCATTCATTTTTCTGAATGGATGTCTTCCCGCCTCAAAACCTCAAATGATTCAAGTCATTAAAATAAAAGAGAATTGGGCTAAAATGAGAGTTTAATGCTAGAAAGAAATCTGGCAAAAATGTGACAAAATTGATCCAATTCCCACAAATGAAAAAGAATGAAGGACTCTTCAACCAACTTAGAGAGGGCGAAGCCAAAGGGCACCTACAAAAAAATCTGATGTGCAAGGAAAACAGATAAAATATTAGACCCGTTTTAAAAATCATCAGTGCTATTTGTTCCAAGTAACCATTTGTGTTCAATTTTCCATGAATCTGCATAATGTGTTGATAAACCCTTAAGTCCAAGTATGAAATATCAAATCAAGTGCATTAATTAGTGTGGCTGGCTAGAGCTGAATCCAAAACCAATATGGTTAGTTCTCAATTACCTGCTTTATTGGAGAGAAACAGCACTCGGGAGAATAATCGCCTAAGCTTTCTTCTTGGCTCTGGCATGTATTATATGTTGAATTTTTTTTCGATAATTTCTTGTTTGTTTTTAACAATGTTTCTAACCAGCTATTTTTACTTAATTGTGAAAAAGTAATTCAATTTCCCAAAGCAGTCAGCTGACTGCTACCAAACACAGGGCCATGATTAGAATTGAGTAGAGAGAATATTTGATCAGAAATCCCTTTCTAGTGCTGCTTTCTCCATCTTCTGAAGCTGTATCCCTAAATTCTCTTAAGCCTGAAGGACATGCTGCTACTTCCAGAACTTTCAAAGTTTCTAGTGTGTATAAGACCTAATTGCCATTCAATCCAGTGATTCCTAACCATTATGAATTGTCAAGGCAAGCATTTTATGACTCCAGTAATAAAACTTATTTCTTAGATGTAGTTTAATTCTCCTTTAAAATGTCTCTCTTTTTGATCTTTCAATCTCTAGAGAATCCTGATAGAATATGGAAAGCCTAATATAGTCCAGATGTCCTTACAGTATGTGAATCATCTACCTTGATACTTATGCAAAGCCATCTATTCTATATTTGCTTCTGTAAAGAATTAATAACCTATTCTATGATAGTAAATAGTCCTTTCCATGTAGAATCTTGATATTTTAATACTGTAATATTAAACTCACACAGACTAAACTTTAACCAAAAGAGTGAGCAGGTGATATAATCCTATAGATATGATAAAAGATAGTTTAAGAGATAAAATAGGTATCTTAAATTAATTTTTTTGCATTTTTTCTGGTTTTATTGAAATATAATAGACAATTAGTTGTTCATATTAACCTTGCACAATTCAATGAGTTTTTCAATTATAGTTGGTAAACAATAATATATTAGTTTCAGTTGTACAACTTAGTGCCTAGAGATCTACATAACCCACAAAGAGATTACCCCCACTAAATCTAGTACCTTCTCCCCCCTTACATGTTTTTTACAACACTGCTTACTATTTTCCTTATGCTACACTTTACATTTCCATGTCTATTTGGTAACTGTCCATTTGTACATTTTAATCCCTTTGCCTTTTTTGCCATTCCTCCAACCTTCCTCCCATCTAGTAGACCTCAAAATATTCTCTGTATCTATGAGTTTATTTCTGTTTTTATTGTAGTTGTTGTTTATTTTGTTCTTTAGATTCCACATGAACGTGATATCCTGTGATATTTGTCTTTCTCTATCCGACCCATTTCATTCAGCATAATACCCTGTAGATTCATCAAGGCAATATTTTTTTCCATCCCCTTCCTTTTATCCTCTATGTATCTTTTAATCTCTTATAGGCAGAATAAATAGGGGCTTGTTTTCTTATCTATTCAACTACTCTATCTTTTGGTTGGAGCATTTATTTATTTTTTTCTATTTGAGGTACTTGTTGATAAAAATGTAGCTATCACCACTCTTTATTCCTGCTTTTGATACATGTTCTTTCTTCTTAAAGAAGTCCCCCCAACATTTCCTGTAATACTGGTTCAGTGTTGATGAACTCCCTTAGATTATTTTTGTCTGGGAAGCTCTTTATCTGTTCTTCCACTCTAAATGATAGCTTTGCTAAATAAAGTATTCATGGTTGTAGATTCTGGGTTTTCATCACGTCAATATTTGGTGCCAAGCCCTTCTCTCTGGATAGTTTCTTCTGAGAAATCAGCCAGTCTTATGGGTGGTCCCTTGTAGGTAACTAACTGCTTTTCTCTTGCTGCTTTTGAAATTCTCTTTTTGTATTTAACCTTTGGTATTTTAATTAATTCCTCTTTTTTGGAACTCTGAGCTTCTTGAGGTTGTATATTTCCTTCACCAGATAAGGGACATTTTCCATTATTATTTCTTCAAATAGCTCTTCAATTTCTTATTTTCCTTCAGGTATCCCTGTGACATGGATATTTTTACATTTAATTGTGTCCCATTGGCTCCTTAAATTATTATTACAGTCTTGGCTTCTTTTTTCTTGCTGCTCTGATTGAATGTTCTTAGCTGTCCCATCCTCTATATTGGTGGTTCGATCCTCTTCTTTATCCACTCTGTTGATTCCCTCTAATATACTCTTCATGTCAGATAACGTGTTCTTCATTTCTGACTGGTTCCCTTTTATAATTTCCATTTCCATTTTTATGGTTTTTATCTCTTTGTTAAAGTTCCCACTGAGTTCATCTACTCCTCCCTTAAGTTCACTGAGCATCGTATAACCAGTATTTTGACCTCTGCATCTGTTAGATTGCTTGACTATTCCTGGATCTTTGTTCTATTCTCCTTTATGGTTTCTGCTTCTTTGCCTTCCCATTTTGGCTGCCTTTCTATGTCTGTTTCTATGTACTAAGCAAAGCTCCTAGTTCTTCCAGTCGTATTAACATGACTTTGTGTAGTAGGTGCCCAGTCACACATTCCTGAGAGAGATTCAGCTACAAGCCAAGTTGGGCCCTAGCCTGCAGCCCCTCTGGGGCCACCTGTTAAGATTCAGCAAGCAATCCACAGATGCCATTCTTATAGTTGCCTCAAGAGGCGACAGCAGAAACCAAGGTCAGCTGCCACCAGTGTGAGTCTTATAGTTGTCTCAGCAAGCAACACTGTTTCTGCCGTGGACACAACTGAATGTGCCTTGGGTGGGGCCACGAGTTGAGGGAGGTGGAGTGTATGAAAATCCTCTGGAAAAAGCAACTTCTGTAATCCACTTCATTGAGGTCTCAGCTATGGCAGCCCTGAGTCTGCACACTGGGAGGGTTGAGGGCTCAATAGAGGAAAAAGGGTTACTGCCATTGTTCTGCCAGGGAGAAAGCCTCACCTCTGGCCTTCGATCAGACAACTCAAGGTCCCCCTGTAAGTCCCTGGTACTCCGCAAGCAGCCAGCCCCATGCTGGTGCTCAAAGCAAGAAGATCCATCACCACAAAAGTCCGATGGTAGACACAGCCACTCTAAGGAGCATCTGTAGCAGCAGCTGCTGCTACTGCTGTAACCTCTGTCTCATTCAGCCCCTGGGGACCAGGCAGCCTCTCGTCTTCACCCACTCCTACCTTCTACTATTGCAGAGTGATTTCATATTTCTCTCCCTACTCATATGGCTTCTGTTTATCTAGATCTCAGGTGACTTGGCTTGCTGTTTGCCCCGTGTTTTCATCACAGCTTTGATTCAGTCACAAGAGGGATGAACAAAGCTTCTATCATCTATGCCATTTTTCCCTTCCCTCAAGTTAATATTAACTTTTTTTACTATGTATACAGAACTCTGTGGTACTCAGAAAATTCTACATTAGCTTCCCATTTCATCCAGGTGGTGGTTCAGGTAAGGGAAGAAGGGAAAGTGGCCTGGACTGAAAGTATATATCTGCATTTCTCAACCATGGCTACAACTGGGGCCTGATGATAAACAAAGAGTATATAAAACCAGGTGATAAAATATGATGAATCTTTCTAGGGGACAGTTCTTATTTAAAGATTTTAGAAGAAAAGTTATTAGCAATTGGTGTCATTTAAAATATTATTTATATATTAAAACACACAAATATTAAAGATAATCTTTAAACGTCAAATGTAATAATGACTTTGCCCTGCTTTAAAAACTTTAATGGCTTCCTGATATTCTAAGGATAATTGCCAATGTGCTTAATATAACTTAGAATACCCTGAATGCTTTGTATGCTTTTTTAACTCTTTCTCATGCTTATTTTCAGGCCTTAACTTCTTAGGTCTTTTATGCAAGCTGTTTCTTTTGCCTGGAATGAGCCTCAGCTTGATAGTAAACTTATTCGTATCATTAAGATCTCAGATCAAATATCACTTAGCCAGTCAGATCTTTCTGTCAGAGCATTCCGTGCTCTTCATATTTATTCCAGTTACTAATAGGAATAATAATAAATTTGTAATCCCCTGAATTTTATTCTTCTGTTTGTCAATTTTGCTTTTTAAAAATATACCTAGATATTTTAGATTGAAGCAATATATGAGTAAATACATAGGTAATTTAAGGTACAAAATGATGTTATTCTCCTTAAGAAGTATTTACTTTTTTTTTCAGTGGAGGCAATTTAAAGAGGGCAGTTCACCTAATTCAATCAAAAATTAGCTGATTCAAATTTAGGCTTCAATCTTTGTGAGGTCTGGCATGATCCCAACCAATCTCCCTATGGGAAGAGTACCAAATCATATTTTAAGAGGTGTGCAGGAATAAGAAATAACGCTGTTCCCATTTTTTGAAAAATACAAACTGCCATAGATCTTTTCTGAAAATCTATGAATAGGGTAATTCTGAAAATACATCCTATTTGGAAACTAATAATGGTGTTTACTTTTTAAAGACTCCAGTAAATATCTTTAGTTACTGCTTAAGTTATTTCTGTAGAGCAAACCAATATCTACTTTTCCTATTTTATAGACATGATATTTATCTTTAACCTGTTTAAAGTTTATATATATATATATATATTTCTTTATTTTAATATTATAATTTTAGTCATACATTAGTTATATTCTTTGTCTAACCATTTTTTAAGTGACAAATTAATTTTTGATGAGAACTGTCATTGACATTGAGTGTCAGGAATATTGCTAACCTGCTTCAGTTACTTTGATTTAGATTTTTCTGAGTGTGCTCACCATGTGGACACTGTGTTTACTCTTGGAGTTTGGAATGTACACTGAAGAAACTCTCTGGAATATCTTCAAGTTCAAAAATATCTGGCTAATAGTTACTTTTTATAGTCTTGTGAGCATGCTCACTAAACACCTTCAAAAACATTCAAGAATAGGGGAATTTTCCCTAATACCTAATACCTAATAGGACTGTCACACAACTACACAGGTGAACCACATTCTTTAGGCTGTGGCATACCTTGGTTTCCTTTCACAAGATGAAGAATGCCTGACCAAAGAAGAATGTCTTTTTTTTCCTTCCATCACTATATATTTTCTAATTCTAAGACTCAGGATTGTGCTGACAAGAGGAACTGTAGTCATCTCTACATTTCTTGGTTGATGCAATGTGAAACTGGTGCTGTATGGTCTGCTGCCCTTTCTCCCACCTCTAGTGATTGCATTAGCTGCATTTTTTGAAAAGATTTCAACTCTCATAAGAAAATCAAGGTAGGAAATAAAAGCTGATCAGTGGTAGCAGAGTGTACTGAGGAAAATAGTCAAGATCTAAATTTTAAGTGAAGGCAAAATGGAGGAGAGGAGAAGATTAAAAACATAATGAAAATTGTAAATTTGAGGAGTAAATTGGGGGGAAGGGAGGAAATGCTGCCTCAGTAGACCAGGAGTACATGATAAAGACTTTAGATTGGTTGACGGCATAAGAAACATCTTTGAAAATGACATTTAACTAAATTATAGTACAAGAGAGTAGATACAAGTCTACCATTTACATAAACCTGAGCCCAAATCCTCTGTCCACTTATAAATGAAAAGTTTACCAAAAATAATTAAATAGCCTAAATAATTCATGAGGCAAAATAGAATATACATATGCAATTACAGGTTAAGAAAGTACCTATGATACAAAAACTGAATGTGGAAAATTATTACAATTGTAATTGGACAAGTTAAAATCTTTCTAAAAAATATATAATTTTAAAATAAAGAATGGATAAATGTTAAAAATTAAATCACAAATCTAGAAAACTAATTAAAGGTAAATAGGAAGAATAAAGTAACAGTAAATATTACTGCATTAGAAAAAATTAAATTGAAGATTTGGTTCACTGAAGATTTTCATAAACTAAAATTCTGTCAGGTTTAAGTAGGTAATTGAAATCTTAAATGAAATAAGTATTTTTTAAGAAAAAATAGATAATATGTATATTATTTAAATATATAGCATATAATACATGCATATTATATATAATTAAAAAGAAATTGGATAAAGGAATAAATGATAGATGAATAAATGAAAAGAAAGAACATCTTTAAAATTATCTGTCAAACTGTCAGCAATTACCTTTTCTGTGATAAGATTAGGGTTGAATTTTATTTTATTGTAAAGCAATATTAGTAAATTCATCAAAAATACAAAAGTATTGAATTAGAAAGAGAGAAGTAAATTATCTCAATTCACAGATGCTAAAATCCTACATTAGAAAATACCAAAATAAAAGAAAGATACTAGAACTAATAAATGAATTCAGCAAACTTGTTAATTCGACAAGATAAACACAAAAAAATCGATTGTTTCTGTACATGAACAATTCAAAAAGGAAATTAAAAAAGCAATTCCACATACAATATCATCTAAAATAATAAAATACTTAGGAATAATTCAACCAAGAAAGTGAGATTTGTACACCAAAAACTATAAAAAATTGCTGAAAGAAATTAAAGAATGCCTAAATGGAAAAATAGTACATGTTCATGGATTGGATAACTTAATATTGTTAAGATGTCAATACAACCCCAAATCATCTATATATTGAATGTGGTCCCTATCAAAATTTTAACAGCCTTTTTGCAGAAATGGAAAAGCCCAACTTTAAATTCATATGGAACTACAAGGTGTCTTGAATAACAATTTTGAAAACAAAAAACAAAGTTGGAGAAATCACACCTCCTGATTTCAAAACTTTCTACAAGCTACAGCAATAAAAATAGTATGATATTAGCACAAAGATATACATATAGACCAGTGGAATGAATTGAGAGTTCATAAATAACCGTATACACATCTATAACGAACTGATTTTTCAACACAGATGCAAAGTTTATTCAATAAGGAAAGAACAATTTCTCTCTACCAATGTTGCTGGACAGCAGGATTTCTACATGAAAAGAATGAAGTTGGACCCTTCCCCACACTAGATACAAAAACTAACTCAAAATGAATTGATGATCTACAAAAAAATAAAAATAATAAAAAAAAATAACCATACAACTCTTAGAAGGAAACATAAGAGTAAGTCTTCATGACCTTATATCTGGCAACGGATTCTTAGATTTAACAGCAAAAACATTAACAGCTAAAGAAAAAATAGATAAACTGAGCTTCATCAAAATTTAAAACTTTTGTGCATCAAAGGATGTTATTGAGATAGTGAAAAGACAACCTAAAGAATGAGAGAAAATATTTGCAATTCATATATCTAATAAAAATTAACTATCTGAAATATATAAATAATTCCTATAATTCAACAACAAAAATACAAACAAGATAAAAAATGAGCAAAGGATTTGCATAGACATTTCTCCAAAGAAGATATATAAATGGCCAATAAATACATTAAAAGATGCTCAATATCATTAGTTATTAGGAAAATACAAATCAAAACTACAATAAGATACTATCACAGATCTACTAGATGGCCGTGATCCAAAAAATACAAAATAACAAGTGTTAGCAAGGTTTTATAGAAGTTGGAATCCTTTACATTTCTGGTGGGAAAATAAAATGATGTAGCCACTGAGGCAATATTTAAATGTTTCCTTGAAAAATTAATCATATAATTACCATATGATCAAGCAATTCCACTCCCGGTATATACACAAAAGAATTAAAAGCAGATAAACAAATAAATACTTATAGTTATGTCCACAGCAGCATTATTCATGATAATCAAAATATAGAAAAAACACAAGCATCTGTAAAAAGATGAAGGGATAAATAAAACTATATATATATATATATATATATATATATATATATATATATATATATATATATATATATATATATTAAATGGAGTATTATTCTACTATAAAAGGAATGAAGTTCTGCTGAATGCTACAACATGGATGAATCTTTAAAACATTATGTTAAGTGAAATAAGCCAGACACAAAAGAACAAATATTGCATGAATCCACCTATATAAAATAAACAAATTCATAGAAATAGAAATAGGTTAACAATTACCAAGGACTGGGAGGGGAAGTAAATGGGAAAGTGATTGCTTAATAATTATAGAGTTTCTGTTTTGGGTTATGAAAAGTTTCAAAAATACCTAGTGGTGATGCTTACACAGTATTGTGAATGTAATTAACACCACTGAATTGTATACCTAAAAACTGTTAAAATGGCAAGCTTTATGTTATGTATTTTCATTTCTATTGCATTACATACATATTATGTGTTTGTTATATATGATATAATATATAATATACATGTTATATAATTTTATTTTATTTTAAAAATTTAAATATGTATTATAAAATAAGTTATATAATATATAATATATGCAAGATATGTGCTCTATAGAACATAATATGTTTGTTACACATGGTGTATATAATTATATACTATATATTATATAAAAAATATATTTTATATATATAATTTTTACAATAATTAAACAAAATAGTTTCTCATTTTCGATTGGTCTAGATTTGGATTTTACCTCTATTTCCTTTTGTATATTCTTGAACAAGTATTTTAATACCTCTAAGTATGAATTTCTTTAAAATATGAATTGTAATAACAGCACCCTATCTCCCTCATTAGCCTGTAGTGGTGATTGGCACAATTTTGTACAATTAGTATCCACCGCGTTTGCTCACTATGGTTATTAATAATACTGTAAATCCTCAATTTTAAGATGTATTTTTTCATTCATTCTAAAATCATTTGTGCATTATAGCTGACAGGCACAAGTAATGAATTTTTTTTTCCTGAAAGATTTTATTAAGTATTGATATGGATTTCAATTGATATTACCTTATAATTGAGACTATAGTACATTTTATGCACATCTGTATATTTTTGATATTTTTGCAATGAGCACATATTTTTTGCATAATAGAATATTAGCATAATTTTGAAAACACGTAAATAAATTAAAATATGGATACTATAAAAATAAGTAAATGGCTAAGAAATTTTAATAAACTATAATTTTAGTTTTCTAGAAACAATATAGAATTACTACTTAGTAGGTAAAAATTAGTTTTTGCAAGCACTTTCAGTGGCTAGAAAAGATTCATATAAAAAGATTAGCAATCATTATGTATAGTATTACTCATTTTAAAACCAAAATATGAACAATGATGGGTTATTTTTTCTTTTAGTTTCTCTATATTTTCTACAATTAATAGATTTTACTCTTTCACTCAAAAATATTTATTGTTTGTCTATTATATGCCAGTCACACAGATACTAAGCTAATAATTACCTTGGCAATGTTAAATGAATAAAAGTCATTTTTTTTTCTGAAAAAAAAGAGAGAGAGAGTAGCTCTGGGGAAAGTAAGGCACTTACTTCATAAAACATAACCCTAATATCTAGCAAGTTGTTTGGGAACTCCCACCTGCCCCTGCCTAGTGTCCTGGCCTTATCTTTGAAATGTCCTACCTTTGATAGATTCTTTCCTGCTTACTTGTTCTATTCCAAATTTCAAATTACCAGTTAAATTCAAATTTTTAAAATGTATTTCTTAATGACTGCAATTATCTTTTATGTGTGAAGAAAGGATCGGGCTTCTCAGTACTTCATGATTCTCAAAATGCAATACCCACATATTCTCCTTCCCCTCAAATCTGTCTCAGCTTCTTCCCATTTTGCCAATAGGAAGTCAGTGAACCTAATATCTTTTAAAACCAAGCAAATATAAGCATGTTTTCCAACCTGCATTTTAAATAATAAAATTCTGACTACACTATAAGCTAAAATCCTCTAGATTGAAATCTTTTCTAGACTTTTTCTTTGGTTTCACACAACAGATGTGGGTACTCCATTCTAGGAAATTCTGAAGTCAAAAGTCGGTGAGAAATTTCCTTATCTAGCTGACAACATATAGACATGCAAGTTTGCATCTTTTATGAATTTCAATCCATGTGCCTCTAGTATATCATGACTAAGATAATTCTCTGAAATCTGTTATACCTAAAATGTATGTTCTTACTTATGGAGAATATAATTTGAGATGGCAAAGATTTTTTGCTTCATCTCTGCATATAGTTCATTTTTTAAAGGTGTAATGGCATTTATTTCAAAGTAATTACAATAAAAAAGTTTTCAGAAATTTAGAGTTAAGTTTAAGTTAAAAGAAAGATTTTCAAGTACAGAATGTTCCCTGACCCTAAGCCTACAGTGCTTTCTGTTAATTATAACTTCTACACACCTATTCACTTATATTTTTATTTATCTGTATTTTTTCTCCTGGGATAAGTAAATAGACAAAAATTTGTATCATTTTAGCCCCAACAATGTTGGCTCACTTAATTAAGCAACTAGTTCAGTTGTTCCATTGCCTAACTGAGATTATACAGTGGTATTTTCAGAGGGACCATGTAAAATTCTTTTTTTTTTCACCTATATCGTTTTATCTCTCTAATTAGTGCCACTCAAAATATACCCATGCTTTTCCAATAATGAGAAATATACAACTGAAAGAGAATTTAAAAATTACCTAAGGACTTTCAAACTCAAATGCCTTAATACCTAAGTAGAAAATATAAATGTGTGAAGCAAAAGGTAAAAGATTAGAATAATTAGCCTGTGAAAACTTGAAGAATAGAATTTTCATAAAACATTAAAACCTTAACACTATTCTGGCCTTGTCTTCACACAAAAATCCACATTTGCTAGCTAAATTAGTTCCAAAGTTAGTAATTTTGATTTAATATAGTCTTTCATCATTTTTGAAGAAAGTAATATCTAATAATGACAAAAGCACAATGAGTTTAGTAAAATGACTATAAAACAAGAAAGATTAATTCAGTGATTTTTTTTTAAAGGCCAGCAAGACCTGTACTGACTGACCCCTTTCTCACTCTTCAGCCTCAGTTCCAGCCATGTACCCTCTTCCCTCCCTTAATCTCACTTTTACCACCCTGGCCTTCTTCCAGCCCCGTATACCATTCCTCATATTCTGCCTCAGGGCCTTTCTTAAAGCTACTTGTCTTAGGCAATATTTTTTTTTTTTAATTTCCTAAATTACTTGAGTTGTAATATGCTGTCTACAGTAACCTGATTGCATCAATAGTATAAAGTTTTCACCTCACCCAACGTCTATACCCTTGGCAACATTAATTTACAGACATTCTTAATAAAATAGCAATCTATTTCACCACTTCTTGAATTTGGATTTACATGGTGACTTTTTTCAGCCAATGAGATGTTAATAGATGTGACTCAGGCTCAGATTTGAAAAAAAGTTCCCATGTATTTCTACTTGTTCTTACTCTATGCTGGTATTATGAGAACATGCCCAGCCCAGCCTACAAAATGAAAGATAGATAGAAGACATTCAGTTTTCCCAACTGAAACTATCTTAGTTCAGCCCACAGCCAGCTGACGTGTGAACAAGTATAGCCAACTTAACAGCTCTGCCTTACAGAGGCACAGCAGGCCAAAGATACATGAGCAAGCACAGATCAGATCCCAATGAGGAGACTAGAGCAGAAGAACTCCAAAAACTCAGGAGCTAAATAATTTTATATTGTTGTATGTTACTAGGACTTTGGTTGTTTTTTACTCAGCATTATTGTGTAGATAATTGATGCACTCACTTCGTGATTTCCAAAACATCCATTGTGACTACCTTTAGTTGAATCATGTTGACAGAAGCCTTTAAACAGGTCCAGGGCCAGTGAGATACAGGTGTAGCATACACAGACAGGTAAACACTTGCTTAGGTTGTGAATAATTGTGGGGCTCAGATGGCAGGTGTAATTTGTTCAGAAATGGTTTCTAATTGATAATTATATTAGATCGGAAGGCAAGCAGACTCAAGACCAAAAGCAGGCTTGTAATGTGGTCAGACTGATGCCACCAAATGATGAGAAATCCCAGACAAGGCAGCATGATAAATAAAACAAGGGAAACATGTTATGCTTACAAGTAGTATGAGCTTTTGCTGGGAATAACTGGTTATACCTATATCAGCTAGGTATAAGCTAGCAGATGAATTCAGGATAGGATGCCAAATAGATTATAGAATGCCAAATTTAATGACTTTTAGATAAACTACATAAAACAAAAGTATGCCCCATATCTCATAAGATATACTAAAAATTACACTTAAATTTCAATTTAATTGCTCACATTATATTTTTATTAGCTAAATCTAGATGATATTCAGGTTGAGCTTACTAGATGTAATATGAACAGACTTTAAAATTCTGTTTCTTCCAAAACACTGGCAGAGACAGAGTTTTCTCTGTAACATCAGTGAATATTTTAATATATTCCAGATGAGGGAGTCAACTGGGTGTATCAATATATTATTATTGTCATAGTAATCTCATGTGTTTGTTTCCAGTTATTTCCTTCTATCCCTGTGTCCCTTTCTTCACTCAGTATCTTTAGCATTCCTTGCATTAAGAAAGTGATGACAACAGACATGATAAAGAAAAACAGATAGTCAAGGGAATAGAAAATATTTAAAGTACAAAAACTAAAGATTGAAGAGAAATAATCAGAAAGATGAAAGTTCTCTGTCACCAAGAGTAAAAAAAAAAAAAAAAAGATTCCTTTTATTGGAGATAATAGGAACAGTTGGATGGGACATTAAAAAGTAAGAAATTAAATGGTAGGTCCAGCAATGAGGGAATAAGACCTGAGTAGAGGCCCCAGAAGAGCAAATTTAGAATCTACAGACCCCTGGGGTCCCACATCTGCAGGAGGCACAGAGCTTATAGGCTGCCAGAACTCCTTCTGTGAAGTGAGTGTATCACCTGCACTTAAGATCTGTGAAAGTTTTAGGGAAAAACAACCTTTGACAACATCTCTGTTCTTCAGGCTACCAAGCTATGTATGCCCTGAGATTCTTCCTTGTTGACAATCAGCCTACTTAACTTCATGTGGAAAGTTCCCTGAAAGTCCAAGAGATGTATCAAGTTAGAGCTGGGTCTTCTAAATCTGGAGAAGAGCTGGTGATTCAGAAAGGAAAATTCAACAGCACTTGTCTTAGGAGAAAAAAAAAAGAAACAGAATTTAACAGAACTATTTGGAGGTCACACATCTGAAGCAAGGGTAATAATAAAAAATATCTAGGTTACACATAGGTACCCCTTCAGGATGCTTCAGTTCTTCCAGGACCCCAAAGCAGTTCTGGAACTACAATTCAGTTCCCAAGAATGTGGGTTCTAATGCAAGACAGTCTTGGAATTCAAATCCTCCCTCTGCCACTTACCTAGTTGTATGACAATGGGCAAGTTTATTAATCTCTCTGGAATCTTAATAGTCTCATCTATAAAATGCAGATAATAATCTTATTGAATTGTTAAACAAGATAATATATGTAACATAATTCAAAGTTCAAACAATACTCAGCATATTGTAAGTGCTCAATAAATGAGAGCTAAAAATAAAAAGGGAGAGAGAGAAGGGAAAGGGGGGGGACAGGAAGGGGGAGGGGAAGGGAGAGGGGGAGTAGAAGAGCATATGAAGATCCTAATACTACAGGCCAAGATTGCCTTTATGTAAATTTCATTATTTTGTGCCGAAATAACCCCTCATAGAGATGTCATCTGAAACAATTTTCTCCATGGTGTTTTCTTCTCTAAGAGTACCTGAGTGAAGCCTGAGATCAGCACTAGCTGTGTAACTTTGAGAAAGTCTCTTATCTTGACATTGTTTTTCTTAATTTTAATATTTAGTGAACAATCAAGAAATGTGTACTTAATGCTTTTTTTTTTAAATGTATAAGACACTTAAAAGAGACAAAATGCATAATACATTGTCATTACCTCTGAAGGGCTCACAGGCCTGTGAGGAAAACAGAAGAATCCATGGATAATAGATCCTTGGTACTATTTTTCCACTATAAACCATGGTGGATAATTGTCATTGCCATTCCCTGCAAGAATCAAATGTGTGGTGACAATACTGATGCTAAACACTTTGCAAGGCATGATATATTTCCAAATATGAAAGACTCATACATCTTAATGTCAATTTATACCAAACATTTTGAAAAATATCAGTGCTTACTTAAGACACAATAAATGGTAGCTGTTATTAATAGTTTAATAATCATAAAATTATACATAATTAAAGAGAAAGCAATCTGTGTAAGTAAAAATTTTCCCAGAAGTGACAAAAGTGGAAGAATGCAGAAGAAATGACTTATTCATTTGAAAGTACAAAGTAAATATAAAATTGCATATTGTAATTGTGAGGCAGCCATAAACAGAAATATTAAATTTACATATTAAACTCTCTGCCTTCAAGTCATTCATTATCCAGAGTTGTTGCGAGAACAATACTGATAAATGTCTTTGCATTTGTATGAATGTAAATGTAATAGGAATTCTTCTTATTTTTTTATTAATCTTCTCTATCCATCCTTTTGGAGACGTGTTTATGCATTTCAGTTCTATTTGTGAGCTAACGAAATCCTCTATTCTATATTTTTGGTCTTCCTATAACAAAAAAATTTCTTTTGGACCCTTGAGAAAAAAAAATGTAAAACAGATTCTAAAACCATTCTGATTGTCAGTTATGTACTAAGAAAGGGTAGATTAACCCCCATGGACCTCATAGTTGCCAAAGTCCTCATTTAATGTGTTTAGCCATAGTGTTAAGAGGAATTAAAAAACACCCTGGATGCCTTCATTCTGTTACGTGAAATCATTCAATACTTGACCTGAGGTATTGAAGGTAATCACATTGGGTCTCCTCATACCTTAGGAAGGAGGAAAGGGCAAAGGTGATTATCTTCCTATAATACAAACAACTATTATGTCTCCTTTCTTAAATTCATTTCAATTAAATGATGCTGTTTTTGTTTTCCTTAAGTGAGCCTTATTTCCCTTGTCTTTCCTTTTTTTTGGTTATATTATGTTTTGTTTTGTTTTGAATACGAAAAAAGCCAATTTGCAGTTCATGAACTTTATTGTGAAAAAGAAAATCATGGCAGAACATAGAACAAGAGGCAGTCTTTTACACTGTTGGTGGTAGTACCAAGTGTTAAGACTATTTAAAATATTTTAGAATTATCCAGCAAATTCCATGATATGCGTATCCACTGTTAGGGATATATAATAAAGAAATGGGCATACCTGTGCTCTAAGAAATGTACATAAGAATAAGATAATAGTATTATTCATAATAACTCCATATTGGCAAAAAATATATATGTTTGTCAAAAACAGACTAGATTAATTATAATTATATTCATAATTGGAATGCTAAATTTTAACTAAAATAACTGCGTATATATGCAGCAATGAGGATAATCTCCTAAATATATAATTTTAAGTAAAAAATGTCAGACACTAAAGAATACCTACTATCTGATTCCATTTATTCAATGTTCAAAATGATGTAAAAGTAGTTATAGTTCTGAAGCTTGCATTCTTAAGTTTTAGACTCTCAGAAGAAGGATAAAATCACCATGGAAGTCAAAATACTGGTTACTTTTTTAGAAAAGAGGGGACTGTGATTAAGAAGAAATCTGCCAGGATTTAAGGCCACTAGGGATATTTAATTTTTGGACTTGATATTCAATATATTAATATTTTGATCAATATAAATCCATTAAACTATAGAATTATGTCTTCTGCCCTTTTCTATATGTGTTCTATATTTCACAATAAAAAAAGTTAAAACATATTTTTTGTTTGTTTTTTGTTAAGCAACTGTCCCTAAACAGAGGAAAGAGGTTGGCAATTATTGAATTTATACTTTTTCCTACATAAGCATAATCTTTTCTAATTTTAATAAAAATTTGTAAGTTAGTTATCATCTTCCCTCTTGGAAGAATGGGAACGGAAGCTCAGGGAAGTCTAGAAACTTGCTCAGGGCTACATAACTAGTGCCAGCTGGTTCAATAGCTAAACTCAAAGGTTTGACCCAAAGTCTATACTTTTTATAATTTATAGTACTAACACAACCAAACTTGGCATAGCTTTATGGATAAAAATTTCAGATTTTCGAATTTGAATTCTAACTAAACACACTTTCAAAGTCTGAGAATTAATGTACAAAAATCTTCAAGTATTAAATTAATCAAAAGAAAATTATTTAAAAATATATATAGCTAATTCTGCCCTAAATCCAGACCATTCAATTGAGCAAATGTGCTAGATTATGTATTATTCTTTTCATAAACTCTAAAACAGTTTTATGAATCATTTGGCTCATTCAAAAGGGGTTCAGAAAAGAAAAAATGCAAGTTTAAAATTTTAACTTCTATTCTAAGATCTTCTTTATAGTCAAGGATCACAGAAATAAAAGACACAAAGAAGAAATGTTAATAAAATCTTGAACCCTTCACAAACTGGGAGAAAACCCAGAAGAAGACTTCATTCATTTATTCCATACATAATTATTGAGTGTTTATTATTACAAATTGTTCTAGGTCCTGGGAATACAATGATGAAAAGACACACGAGGTGCTAGAGATTATAGTCCATGTAAGAGACTGACAACAGGTAATTAAACAAATGAGGTATCTTCAAGGAGTGATAGATGTTCCAAACCAAACTAGAGTAATAGGATGGAGAAATATTGGAGTTACAATGAAGGTGGGGTAGTAATATAAGCCAAGGTCTCTTTCAAAAGATGCTCTATGAGCCAAGGCCAGAAAGAGGATCAAGAAGCAACCAAAAAATTGGGGAAAAATGTTCTACATAGAGGTTATAGAGAGTACAAATCCCTGAGTTAAAATTGTACTTGGTGTTCTCAGAAACAAAGGAGTACCTTGTGACTGAAGCTCAGTGTGAGGGTATATTAGTTAGGATTTGATTCAGCTTCAAAATAACAAAAAATCTAAAGTAACCATAGCTTAAACAGACATCATCCATCTGGAATTGAAAGGGAAGCTTCACAAAGCCATCAGGGACCATGTTTTTTCTATATTTCAGCTTCATCATCCTTCTTGTGATCAAAACTGGCCACGTGAGCTCCAGCCCTCACAACTGAATTCCAGCTATGGGCATATGAGAATGATGAAAAAGAATCTATGCTCTCCTTTTAGAGATATTTCCTGAAAGCCAATACAACACTTTTATATGCATTCCATTGACCAGAATAAAAGGCCAAATGGCTCATCTAACTGCAATCGAGGCAGGGAAATCCTAGCAGGAAGCTAAATAACTTCTTTATTTCTTACTAAGAAAGAAAAAAAATGTATATTTTATATGACAAGTAATTGTCACAGGAGAAAAGAGATAGGAATTGAATATAGAAAGGTAGGCAGACCTAACTCATTTAGGGTTTGTGTACCATAGTAATTGAAATTTTATGCTTGAGGACAAGGACCACTTAGTCCTAGGATAATGCTTTGCACCTCACCTATATATCTTGCATACAATCACTTCTTCAAGCCTGCTTCAGGGATTGCTAGGCTTTTAAGGTGGTCACCATAACTTGAAGTCATCTGACTCTTCATTTATCTCCACCATTTCCAAATTATTAACCATGTCTTGTCAATTCTATTAAGATAGTATCTCTTGTACAAAAAATGAAAAAGCTTGACACAATAGGAAAATTTTGAGTCCAACGTCACCTCTAATAACCTTCAACCATAGAGAAAAGAGACAAAAAAAAATGTTGTTTTACATTGTGGGTATAAAAAAAGTTTCTAATCCCTGGTACCTTTGATTGTGATCTTTTTTGGAAATAGAATTTTTAAAGATGTAATATAGCTATGATGAGGTCATATTGGATTTAAGTGGGACCCAAATCCAATGACTGCTGTCCTTACAAGAAAGTCAGATGAAGACACAGGGACACAGAAACACACAGGTAGAATGCTTTACTGTGATGACAGAGGCAGATTGGAGTGATGTAGCTACAAGCAAAGGAAGGCCAAAGATTGCCGGTCAATACCAAAAGCTAGAAAAAGGCAAAGAAATATTATCCCTCAAAGCCTCCAGAAGGAATCATACTTCCAACACCTTTATGTTGGAATTCTAGCTCTAGAACTGTGAGAAAATAATTTCTGTTGTTTAAGCCACCCAGCAGGTGGTATAGCTATATCCACTTATCAAAAGTTTGCTTTGCAGCACTTTGCTTTTACAAAGGACCTAAATTAATACCTGTTTTCACTAACCAGAAGAAGCCCTTAGAGGATTTCCTTTTTTATCAAAAAGGCAAAAAGCAAAAATAGCATTCAGCATTTGTTTCACTGTGAGCCTTTATAGAAGCACCATGCACTGGCAAGTACAACTATATTGTACATACATTATTTCTACTTTATAAAGGTTGTATAGTTAGCATGTTATTTCTGCTTTTACTATATATTAGTATTATTTTAGGTTTTATGTGTTATTTGGTATGATTTGGTAGGTTAATTTTTGGGTCCATGAATGATCAAAAGTTGCTTTCATAAAAATAAATGGTACATTTTCCCTTATCCGCAGCAGATACGTTTTAAGACCCTCCAGTGAATGCCTGAAACTACAGATTGTACCGAATCCTATATATACTGGGTTTTATCCTCTACATACATACATACTCATGATACAGTTTAATTTGTAAATTAGGCACAATAACTAATAATAAAATAGAACAACTATAACAATGTACTGTAATAAAGGTTCTGTGAACATGGTCTCTCTTTCTTTCCCAAACTATCCTATTGTACGTATTCACCTTTTGACTTAAAGAAAGCACTTTATGGTTCTTCTTTGGCATGCCTGAATTTCCAGCATTGCTACTCTTGTGCTTTGGGGCCATTATGAGGTAAAACAAGGGTTATTTGAACACAAGCCCTGTGATACGGGACAGTGGACCTGATAACAGGAAGGGCTGTGAAGTGACTACTGGGCAGGGTGCGTACATTGCACAGAGACACTGGACGAAGACATGAGTCACATCCTGGTGGGCATGAGAGACCACGTAAGATTCTATCATGCTATTCAGAATGGCACACATTTTAAAACTTAAGAATTATTTATTTCTGTAACTTTCGATTTAATATTTCTGGACCATGGTTGACCATGGGTAACTGAAACCTTGGAAAATGAAGCAGCAGAGAAAGGAGGAACTACGGTAACTGCTTCTTCACTTCACACCATTTTGATTTAGGACAGATTTCATAGGAATGTTCTACTTTTGGATAGTATCTTGTTATGTCAGCCTTAGCAAACTAATCTTGTTATGTCAGCCTTAGCAAACTAATACAGGCTTTGATCAAAATCTAGGCTGAGAATCAGGTTCTCTATTATACTTTATTATTTACTAAGACCTTCTAGGTTATCTTTTGGATCTAATAAAAGGGATTGGCAATTCAGGGGAATAATCTGTATGCATAAAGTTGAGGTCTCAGTGAGTTTTGAGTGGATCATTTTTTGTGTCATAAACAGAAATCCCCACCACAGTAGCCTCCAGTCAGGTTCCTCCAAGCAGTGACTTTGAAGGGAAATTATACAGTAAATTCAGTCTGAATTCTCCATTCATAGCCCTCCAGGTTTGAACACCAACACTGTAAATTACTATGAAGGAGAAATCGAGATCAACTGAAACAAATACAGTGCAAATAGGCAGATCCTCCTCGTACCTTTAAGCAGGCTAGTTTGTTGTCTCTGCATTTAAAATCTTGATGAAACTGTTGACACTCCATTCAAGTTGCTTAACCTCCATCATGGAGATCATTGAGAAGACTTAACTACAAAGAGTTTTTCCAAAATTAGCCTAACTCACTTTAATTTTAAATGCTGTGAAATGTTCATTCTTGCTTCTCATTTTAAAAGCACAGCAAAATTCACCCTAAGTTCAATTATAACCATGACTGAAATCATGCCCTCTGGGTACATACAAGATACATAGTATCTCTTGCACAGCATGAAAAGTTCATGATCACTGACAGAAGCAGAAAAAATTAATGATTAGCTGTAACTTGACATTTTTTTTGTTCTCTCACCCCCACCAGCCTTCACAGTGTATGAAGTGTGTTGTCAGGTTCAGTCATTTGTTTTTGTCATTATACCTCTCAAATCTGCTCTTTCCATTTCATCTACTAACTACTTTCATCCAAGCCCTCATCACATTGCATCTAAAATTATGATTCTGATCTAATTGGTTTTGAAAAATACTATTCTCTCAAATGGCTTTTTATTCATTTTTCTTATTGCTTTCTATTCATCATCTGAGTTTTTACAGACTCTGCCTCTCCACAACATTTCCAATAACAAAGTCAATACATCATACATTTGGAAAATGATGTCATGTTTTCCTTTCAGTTACTGACATATTTTATCTACAATGTCTCTGATGATTGGAATAAAATTGAATCAGTGCCACCTGTGGTAGCTGGGGCCAATGTTCCGAGGTCCTGCTAAGAATAAAAGTTAGTGAGGACTAACATTTATTGAGTACTTAGTCTGTGCTAGGCATTAGGCTTAGAATTTTACATACATTCACTTGTACTTTTTTATAAGAACTCTATGAGCTAAGTCCTACTTTAATTTCTATTTTACAGATCAGGAAATGAAGATACCGAGAAAATAAGTAACTTAGGCAATTCATTAAATACACTCAAACTTTAGCTCAAGATTTGAAGCTTGTTGTCTATTATAAAAGTTAAAACTCCCATAAGCAGTCAATTGAGCAAAAATTTTCTAAGGTAAATTTCTTATGTCCTTATGAATCCTCAAGACCACTTGGTTAGCTATGTAAGGAGAAATAGGGAAGAACCCTGGTCTAGAAGGGAAAAAATGAGTTCTAATTATAAATCTGTTGTGTTACTACAGCAAGTAGCCATGGGCTTCAACATCTTTATCTGAGAAAGTAGGGAATCACACCACATTACCTCTAAGGCACTTTTCAGTGATACTTATTCTCCCTTCCTCCAGTGTTTGTTTCCCCTGCTACTACTAAATCTATATTAATTCATGTGTGTGTGTGTGTGTGTGTGTGTGTGTGGTGTGTGTGTGTGTGTGAGAGAGAGAGAGAGAGAGAGAGAGCGAGAGAGAGAGAGAGAGAGAGAGAGGAGAGAGGGGGAATGTTTATTGTAACAGGAAGCAGAAAGCTGAATTAATAATACATAAGAGTCAATTTGTTCTTTTTCTTGATGGAATGGTAGTGTGATTTAGTTCCTTAAGGGGGTTGAGGACCTGAGCCAACATCTCTATAATGATCTTGGCCACCAAGTCATGATGCCAAGATGGATGTAGCAGTAAGTATAGGTAAGAGGGAAGCACTTTCTCAGGAATTCTCTGGCAAGTTTTCAGTTAACACCTTCTTGGCTACAACTAGATTATGTGCTTACTCTTAAACCTGGGGTTGGGCCTGGCTTTCTTGAAATCAAGGAATATCTGAACAATTTTGGAACAAAAGCAGTAAAGCAGTAGCTTTTGGGGTAGCCAACCAAATGTATGCCATAATCTACATACTTGCGTACATATTGTAAGAAATATTTGCTTCAATACATACATCGTAAGCCCACTTTGCATTTCAAAACCCTTCGATGGTTGTCATTAAAGTCAACTCTTAGAGAAATATTAAACATTTTTTTATAATGTAATTCCTTTTTAATCCCAATTTTATCAGACCATACTCCTTAATAGGTATCTTAGGAACCAAATAAAACATTTTCCTCAGTTTTTTAAGCATCCTATGTGAATTCTAATCTCCGTTCTTTCACTCATCCCATTTGCTTTTCCTGGAATGCTTAACATTCCTATTTATCAAACTCTTAGTTAGCATGTCGTATGTGCCTAGCACATGGTAATACTATAGAAGCTGCACATGTCAATAATAATAATAATAAAAAAAGGTGGAGTGGTTCCATAGAGTAGGCTCAGCATGTCTGCTTTACATTCAGGAGATCCTGGGCCCGGCCCCAGGTGTGCGCTGAGCGGGTGCAGAGACACCCCATCTTCAGAAATCCAGATTTTAAGGGAAGACAGCAACCAGGGGTGGAAGCGAGATTAAAATAATAATAATAATAATAATAATAATAATAAAGTTATTTTCTTCAAATTTCAACAGTCCAATTGTAGAAACAGGCATATACATAATTAATTATAATTATGTAATTATAATACATAACATTACAGTAAAAAAAACATGGTTTTCTCTAATCTTACCTTATTCTATGCATACAGCTGACTCAGCTCAAGTCGCAACTTATCTGAAAAGTCATTGATCTTCTCAGTTTAGAGTGCTCTCCTTTTCCAGCTGTACTTTGTAGTACATTTGTTCTAGAGAATTATGTTCTAAAGAATTACATACAAATATAACTTTGCACATATTAAGAATATAAGCTATAAATCTCTTTTAAATTTTAAATTTTGAAGTACAGAGATCTTATTCCACATTTCTTTATTTCTCTGGAACACATATTATTAATTATTTAATTCACTCATTCATTTATGCATTATTCACTTATTTAGTTGTTTCTATGAGTAAACATCATGCCAGGTATTAGGCAGAGGAGCAGGAAGAAAATTACAATAATAACTAAGATACTGTTCCTTGTTTTAATGACCTTACAATACAGCAGGAAAGGTGGGTCAGACAAATAACTGTGATATAAGGCAATCTTTAATAAACACAGGAATAGAAATATAGTCAAGAGGTGCCATTAAAGGTGAGCCTTGGTGGACAAGTAGGAGGTTAAAAGATCCAAAGATGGATTAGGGAAGAAACTTATTCAATTCTTTGACCAAGCCCCTTTCATACTTGAAACAGAGAGCATGTATTATTTTTCATTTAGCACAGAGCCAGAAGTCACAGAAATGGAATAGGTGTGAATATTGGATTTGATGACTGGACATCACAACATGGAGTGAGAGAATCCAAGATGAATTCCATCTCTCAGCAATAGTTATGAAATCTTCCCTGCACCAAAATATGTCCCCTGTCTATTCATCTGTTCCTAAAAATACACAATTAGCTCTTCCTTCTTTGCTTCTTGTATTCTGCTGTTAACTCTCCTGCTTTTCTGTATCCTACATTAAATGCAATTGCTCTTTTTACATAGTATTCAACTGGGGATCGTATTGCTTAATCACTCTGAGCTATGATCTGAAGTAAATCTTCTAGGAATTAACATTCACATCATACGTATTATAGCAAGGGAACATCGTGTCCCCAACAGTAATGACCAAGATGCAAAAGGAACTTTTATTCAAAACCCAGGAAAAAAATAGTTCATGAGAAGGCAAGTAATTTCAATTAAAAGATCATTAGAGGTCTGAATCTCCAGCAGATACATTGCCTTTATTCTTTGATCTTCTATGGCTCTGAAAATCTAGCCTAAACCACAGCCCTTTTAGCCACAAGACACAGGGATTTGATAGCTCTAAATTCCATTATAGCATGTCTCTGATCAATTAGGTGACCTTGAAAGAAATCCACTTTCCAGTGCTTCAGTTTTCTTGCAGACAAAATGAGAATGCTACCAAGTTTCCATAGTTGACCAGAAGCATAAGGACAAAGCCCTCTGAGGACATAAGGTGCTAAATGAGAAACAGGATGGAATGTGTAATTCAATTGATCATGCACTGACATTGGCTGTGCCCATTTATTATTACTTTTCAATTTCTAAAGTGATGGCAAAATGGAAATTCCACTAATTTTTCAAGAACCTGAATCTTATTTTTATAATCCCAGGCTTTATGTTGCTGATATATTGTAGATATAATTTTTGTGTGCTCCAAGAGGCTTTCTGCTCAGAGGGCACTGCTGTAAGTTGTGGATAATTTATTTTCCTCTGCTATTATATTGTGTAAATTACCATGTTGGCAATATTTTAGCCTTTCACACTTTGAATCAGTGCCCAGAATAATTCTAACAAGATTTTGATTCTCCGGAAGCAATCTCAAGGAAGAAAGCTCTTGAAACTGCCTGCATATTCATTTAAACTTCAGCTGAGAGAAACATCTCTTCCAGGTCAAGTATAAGGAGCAACTGAAGGGTAAGTGATACTTATCTCATCTCCCTGTTGATATCTATATCTTCCTCTGCTGCCAGAAAAAAAATCATAAGAACTTGCCAGCTAAGCACACATTCCCCAGCCTTTTCACCTTAGGATGCAAATTCTAGAATTGGAACCCAATTTAAGGCCTATCAGAAACATCAACGAATTTGATTCCAGGGGTTTAGCCACATAACCAAGCCAATGTTGTATTTTATCACTCAAAGGAGATATTTTGGTTTTCAGCCAGAAAATGCCTTATTTCTTAGCATAAAGAATAATTAAGAAAGGTCAAAAATAAAAATTAGACTGCCAGATGAGGGCAGATCAGGTGCTACAGAAACATGCCATGTGGAAGACTAAGTAAGGAGGGGATCTCCACACAACTTTTTCTTTGATGCTGAATAAAAATATAACTTTACATAATAACAGGAAAAAAGAAAGCAAAAAGCTTTTATTTGGCTTAACCTCCCCCATCCCTACCTCTAACCCAGTTTAATGGGAAAACATTTTTTAGAACTCTTTACTAGAACTCAGGGACACAACACCAACTCCACCAAAATCTCCAAGTTCAGCTGTAGGGCAGAGAAGTAATCTCTCCTGACAACATCTGCTTCAGTCCTGAGTAGCTGCATGTGCTGGATAGGTATTCTTTCTTAATAGACTTGATTATAATAATGTAGGATATTGTTAGTGCTAACTTCGTAAGGGCATTGTGAGAATTCAATGAACAAATGCCTGAGTACCTTGCCCAGCATAGGACACAATAAAAATGATCAACTGTTACATTTATAAAAAGGTGCTGATTATCACTGATATAACATTAATAATGAGGATAGTCTAATAACACAGAAAAAGAGGCTACAGCTCAATAGATATGATGTTTTTTTCCTCAAGAATCTCCTGTTCCAAGTCAGGATTGATTAAGGACACTAAGGAAGGTGAGCCTAGCTACAGAGAAATTAATAGGCTCATTTTCCCTCACATGCGCCTCAAAAATACAAATCAACTTTTATTTGTTTTAGCTAAGCTCTCCTTTTATCTATTCATGCTCCTATCTAAAAATGCAAAAGTAGTTTAAGAAAAGAAGCAAAAGGCCCTTAAAAGTACTTTTAAATTTCTTTCAGTTTTCTAAGGACCTTAATAAGCTCCCCAGATACATCTTACAAAGTAAAAAGAAAAAAAAAAAAAAAAAAAAAAAAGCCTTTGAAAATCTTAAAGTAATTTTGTTTTCTCCAGTGGTGCAATGCAATGCATTCTAGGTGACTGGTAAGATACATCATCATGAATTTTATAAGTGATCAGTTAACAGTGAAAGGAAAACCACAAGAGAAAACACTTTCTCTTTGATATCTTATAATATATTTGGATAGAGCTCTGTTGCAAAATTTTTATTGGAGCAGTTTTTGAGTTTTCATCTCAAATTCCAGTTGAATGAGATGACAATTCTGAATGTTCTTCTTCTAACTGCTTGTTAGGCCAAGCAGTTTTTGACACTGTCAGAAACTTTCCAAAATTTTTGGTCAAAAGAATAATTCACTAAATTGAAATTACTGTCACTCTTGTTGCTATCTTTACTCATTTAGTGAGTGTTTCTATGAGAAAGGCTCTGCTATAGACACAGAGATTATGAGAAACAAGTGAAATAGCTTGATTTTGCCATCAAAATCATAAATGTCTTCTGAATGGCAAAAGAAACATCAACTTCCAGGACAGAAGAAGCATAAAATCTGAACCGCAGATCCATAGTCAGGAACCATATGTTAGAGGGAGTGTGCCTTGATGGTGATCCATTTCTGTGACCATTCTTAATATTCCATTGGCTTTCTGTAGACCAGAATCCAAGAAGCCTTTGCCTAAAATCATTCATGGGTAGTAATGGCTTTGTATTCCCTGTCTACGCAGGGCATGGTTTAATTTACTAAGACAGCGTTTCTCTAATGGCAGTTCATGGCCCACTTGCAGTAGTCTCATCACGGCTGCTTGATTAAAATCCAGACTCTTAGGTTCCACTGCTAAAGCTCTTTAATCAGAATCCCTGCAATAAGTTCTAAAAATCTGAATTTTTAATAAACTATCCAGATTAATTAAAGGAAGACATATAGGTGAAATGAGAACAGACTTTATGACCCAGGAATATCAAATCTATACATATTCATTATGTACAGAATCATTTCCAAGGTGATATTGGGAGATTTCAAGAAAAAGAAGTTATGCCCAACCATCCTCAAGCAACTTAAAAGTAACTTAATATAAATATCTATGAAATAACAAAACTGCTTAACCTTGAAAAAGATGAGAGCAAAATCATGGTCTTCCTTAAGGAAGTGGCAAGTTGCCTGGTCAGAATTACATCATTGTTCCCTGCTAAAAATGTTTCCTGCTTTGCTTTTAGAGTGAAATTGAAAAGCTGTGACTCTGGCCTTCATAGACAGATGGTATATTCCCCCTTAAGTGTCCAGGAATTCATGTTGCCAGCATCCACCAAGAGCAAGTATGAAGGTTAGGCTCCTTTGGAATGTTAAAACTTTTCAACAAGGAGATGAGGCTACATACAAAGCATAAAAGCCACACATTATCTGTTCACCCATCTGCAAGACTTCCCCATGTCTCCAGGGTGTAATGCAGAGTCTCACCTTCAGCTTCAAGGTCTACTTGATCTGAGACTACAAACTAGTTGGAGTGGAGTATAGATAATATAAGTCTATCAAAATAGGTTCTCTTTCCTCTTAGCAGTCACTGTAATCGCTTTCCAGGCTGTTCTATGTTAATGAACTAAATAAACATCATCTCTTAGTGCTGTCTTCTAAGAAAAAGTTTCAGTCTTTAAACTATGACTGATTCGTAATATGAATCTTGGAGGAGGAAAAAAATATAGGAAATTGTGCACTGCTTCAAATTTAGGCTTTAAATCAGACCATAGCTCATTTCAGCTTACATTAGATGCTTCGGAAAATCTGGTTTGATTTTTTTTTTTCTTGCTTGTATTGGTGGATATGTTATGGAGACAAGAACTGCAAAGGCCATTTGGATTCCAAAAAATGTAAGAAATACTTGCCCCCAAATAGTCAATTAATAAAACAATACTCCAGGTTGGTATCTTCCAAGCACTGATCACTGAGCCAGAGAAAGGAAAACTAAGCTTTTTTTTTTTTTTTTTCCCCCCTGGAACATAAAGAAGTAGTTGTGAGTAATATTTTTGGCTTTTGGATTCTTACAGATGGTGAAAATAATATTTAAGTATGTTTCTGATTTAGCTTTCTGTAACCAACACAGCAGTTAATGTAGGTCTGTTCGCTGTGCATTGGTTTTTATATCTATAGATCAAAAAGTAGAAGCCTAAGCTGAGATCCCAGAGAGCTACGGGAGCTTCGGGGGCTGTGTGACATGCTGAGATGATCGCGGTCTGTCCCTGTCAGAGCAGTTTCACATTGAGCTAAGCCCCTGTCATCATGCATCATTATCTGTAGGAGATAAGGCAACCATTCTGTAAAAAGGGATAATTTGAACTATGCCCTGCAAAAACATAAAATATAAAGATGAATATTTTTCAAATAAACATCTCCGACATAAGCAAAAAGAGAATAATAGACTGATTCTAAAATAGATACTGAGAGAAAGAAAAAAATGAGAAAGGGCTGTACCCTATTGGGGAGCGCCTTCCTCAGGAAGAACAGGAGGGCTGGAGCATTTTCTCCTCACCTCTGAACACTGGTTTCCATGACATCCACTGTACGTAGCAGCATATACCCTACCTACAAGGAGACAATCATAAAGATGTTACCTGAAGCTACTACTAACACCGCATTTTTCAATTAACTGAAATAGTAAACAGAGAACAGCATGGTGTGGGAAGACTTAGACTCATAAGTATGCCCATAGCTCTTTACACAATGCAAGTCTTGAAATTATTTGAAGGTCCCGTTCATGCAAGCACACTTGTCTTAGCGCCTTTTCAATATCTTCTTGATATTTTATATGATGAAATGATAAGGACACAAAGGACATATGCAGCTTCCCAAAGCACACCTGTTATCTCAAGTGAAACATTGGTGTTACTGAACTGTGAGCTGTTCTGGTTGGTAATTTCATGTAAAACTATTTCAGATTGAAAGAACAAATGGTAGGCAATCATAGTTATTTGTATTTGGACATTTGGCAGTGAAGACGAATAAAGTAAGCCTTTCGCATCAGGGAAAATAATTGACAGTATGTGTTTCCAATGAGAAATTTGTCAAGTAAATATTGGAATTTTGGAAAATTTGTAACGACACTGGGCTTGATATCATACTTAGACTTTTCCTGATAAGATCTGTAGTAATATTAACTAATATGTTTTTGAATGTCGTATAATGAAATGTGTCAACATTTAGAAGAAATGAGCTATGCATGATACTATAAAATCATGTATGATGCATGATCCATTCAAACTACAAGATAGGCTAGTGGGTCATTATAAAACAAGGAATGAAAAAGTTCATTTTTAGCATTTCAGACTTCATATTTTAATTAGCTTTTAAGAAATTACCACTTATTGAGTTTCAGTATTGTATCAAAGAATAATATATGCAACTATCTAAAAAACATTAAAATATTCCTTCTTTCCAAATATATATCTGTATGAGACCAAATTTTCTTCATATACTTTGCACAATTACCAGATAGTAAGAGACTGATGCAAAAGTAGGTATGAGAATACAGTTGTCTTCTATTAAGGCAGTCATTAAAAGAATATGAGAAAATACAAAATATGTCATTCTGCTCACTACGTTTTGCTTTAGAAAACATAGTTGTATTCATAAAAAATATGGTATTTAACGTCTGATCTCGGAAGCTAAGCAGGGTCGGGCCTGATTAGTACTTGGATGGGAGACTACCTAGGAAGACGAGGTGCTGTAGGCATAAAAAATAAAAAATAAGGGATTGTAAGCTGACAAGGTCCTTGCAATCTGTGAGGTCAACTAAGGGTTGCCTCCCCCCCCCAAAAAAAAAATAAATAAATAAAATAAAATAGATAATAAAGAAATATTTTGGAATCCTTTTTAGTTTTAATTTCTAATATGGTAACTACCAATAGGTATAACTACGTTGAAAAAAAGAAATCCCTTATAGTTCTCAATAATTTTTAAGAGGTCCTAAAATCAAACAAAGGGGAAAGAGGGAGGTAAACAGGAGTAAAAAAAAATTAAATTGATTCTTGAACTAAAAAATAGATAGATAGATAGATAGATAGATAGATAGATGATAGATAGATGATAGATAGATAGATAGATAGATAGATAGATAGATAGATAGATAGATAGATGATAAATAAAATTATGTGAGAACTACTGCTCTCAGTAAAGGGAGAATCAGTGGGTCTATTTTCCATCCCAAGGAACTCAAGAAGAGGAGGAGAAGACAGTTACCAGCATAGTGAAGGGCAATGCAAAGGGCATAAGAAACACCCCTGATTTATATCCTCTAATCAGATAAATGTGAAAGAGCTAGACCACATTTTAGTGATCCAAAGCACAGCAAAAGTTTGGAGCTATAGAGGAGAAAAACTTTTTTCTTTCTCCTTTTTTGGTTCTTTTGCTGACCTAATAATCAAATTGACATAAGACGGATTAACAGGGGGGAAAAGCAAATTTAATTTCATATGTAAGGGAGCTCATAGAAGTTTGTAGATTCAGAGAAGCAATCAAAGCATGTGGCTTTTATACCATTTAGACAAAGAAACGATAAATTTGTGAAGTATTGACAAGATAGAGAGGTTTGAGCTTGGGAAGTAAATTAGTGAAGAAGAAACAAGGATTGTTTATATAGCCTTCAGTGGCTCTGAATTCTCCATCTCTGGTGATAAGGATGCCTTCTACCCATCAGGTGCAGGAAGGAGATTTATTTTCTGCTTTCTGAGGGACAAAGGAAGTCAGGATGTCTTTCTTGCAACTGTTGTTTTTTAAGTAACTTTAATTTAAAATAATCAATCTGCCAAAGTGGCGTGTTTGAGGGAAGCCTGCCCTGAATCCATCAGAGGTCAAGTCATGGGGGTGGGGAGGGGTGAGTAGGGAATACTCTACAGAACTATAGGGTGAGACCTCTTCCTCTGAGACTATAAAATCCATCACCTTTGACAGGAACTAAAGAAGAGGACAATGATTTCTGGGATAAGAAATAGAGATGATTGTCAAAGCAGGGGTGACAAAGGCCAGAAACAGTCATCCAAGCTATTGAGAAAGAAAGGCCATTTCAAAGAATGAGAAGAAAGAGGAAGAGAAGACAAAACACAAGCATTTGGTGGGGGCACTAAGTACAGAATATAAGCCCCTCTTCACATGTACCATCTTATTTAACTTAAGAGGCAAGATCAAAAGGTAGGTATTGTTATCACAGATGCAATAAATCAAACATCTTTCTTCCAGAAAATCTTCTTCATAAATTCTTCCCAAGGATTCCGAAGACATGTAAAGACACCACACTACCTAAACTTCTCTGAACTCCTAGCACAGAGCTGGGAATTAAATGGAATAATGTCTGTAAAGCATTTAAATGGTTACTCATGTTTGTTTGTTTGTTTGTTTGTTTTTAACATATAGCTATTTGTGAAAATGCTTTTATATTTTTCCTTTGATATTTTATATATGTTAAGTAGCATGATTATACTTTCAAATCATGAGTCTACTTGTTGAGGATATACACAGAGAACACTTGATTTTTAAACGCCATAGTGAACAAAACAACAAAATGTATAAAATGCAGACCAAAATGAAATATGTCACAGGAGAACAGCACAAATATGAACACCTCTTATAAAGAATCAATTCTGCAGCTTTAAACTTCTAAGCATCCACTTTTTGTAATTCATGGTTTGGTCCAAATAAGATAGATTCTTGAGTGTTCTGTATTAAGGACTTTGAGCTGTTGCATGCATAAACCAGTGACTTATAATTAATTAATTTAAATATAAATTGTCTTTCCTATCTGAAGGTCCTAATAATGTAGAGAGGAGACAAGAGAACTAAATGTTAAAACAAAATATATTTAGAAACTGCAGTATGCTGATCAGCCCCGTAGCCAGACCAGGAGGACACCTTCAGAACAAAGGAAGATTTCTGTTGTGGTTGCTAACAAACCATTTCCCCATACTGTGTAAGGAAAACAGGAAAACTGAGTCTATAAGTGGCACCCTACACAAAATAAAATCATTCATTCTCTATGGCTAACACCATGGGTAACCTATGGATCAAAGGCTGGGAATTGCCTGCAGGCCTTTCAAGCTACATATTCTCACCTTTTTCTCACCACATATTCTTATCCATCCTCTCTCATTGTCCATATGAAAGGAAAATGGGTAAACAAAGTCTTTAATCTGGAATTCACATTAACTAAAGAATAATATATAATTGAATTACCCCAAACACTCAGGTTCCTCTCAGTGTCTTTCTCTCAGTCCCATTCAGAGTCTTCACTCTGTTTCTCTCACTGCCTCCTTCTTTTTTCCATTGTCTCTGTCCCTCTGAGCTTCTTAGACTCTCTCACTCTCAGCCTCTGAGAGGAGCCCATGCTCTGTCTGTGCAGTGTTACCTCTTCTCTAACAAACTTTCTTTTTGTCTCTGACTTTGGAGGGCATTTGAATTCTTTCTTGTACCCAGCCAAGAACCCTTTTCTCTCTCGGTGCAGGGTGCAGGGTTTGAGTCCTCCCCACAACCCCGACTCAAGGAATTTTTCCTGTCCTGAATCTCTAGTAGCCCACCACCCCTACACCTGGATCTAGGATTGTTTTAGCATGGAGTTACCTGCATTCTCCTCTGTAGTGCTGATTCCCAACAGGAGAACTAAGTGAGCTGGTTGCTAATGTAAAATGGTGTGCCCTCTGGCTATGGAACTAAGTTTACCTAAATGGTCAGTTCAGGGATGAAACCTGCAAATGAGTCCTGGCTTAGTAGTGAAGTTGGTATAACTAAAATAAGCAGCCAGAATAATCAAAGAAACCTAAGGAAGGTATGTTAGTGTATTAAATTCAACATCTTTATTAAATACCTACTTGCAGAGGCCATCATGCTGTTCATTGTCAAGTAATTAAACAAGCACCAACATTAGAGGTTATTTTAGCTAATGTCAGAGGCATTCCTCTCATTAAATTCTGCCTAATCACTACATCGTGATGGCCAGAAAAGGTAAAATTAAAAATTGCTGAAGGCCTTAAAAAAAAAAAACAAACCTATTTTTATCTTGTCTAATTATCTGAGATGTGACTATATCTAATTTCACAAGCTGGGGCACAGAATCTCCATGATGATTATATGTAGCAAATTTCTCTTTATAACTGTGAAGAAAGTTTCCCAAATCTAGGGAAAAAGTGTTGTTCAACATCTGTATTTAAAGTATTGGGAATTCATGTATGCAAGGTCTGCACATAAGTCTTATTAACCTAAAAATAACAGCCAAAATGAGAGCAAACAAGTATTTATTTGAGATTGAAGAATTATAATCTTAGAAGCATAGACTCAAGCAGAACCCCAAATAGTGTCCCAATTACAGGTGCGGACAAGGGTTTTTTATGAGAAAAGGAAAAGAATAATTCCATGAATAGAAGAAAGGAATTCCTATCGGTGCTAACAAGCTGAGTTACTCTCTAGCAATACATGCACATATGGGTGATTACTAATTCTATCTTCAGGTATGGAGTCCATAATCAGTCCTTCTGAGCAAGATATTGGCTTTCCTGTTAATTTTGCAAAAAGTTGTTTGGAAGACAATGTTTGTTTGTTCTGGTATGAAAGTCTGGCCCAGTTCAAACAGTCCAAAGGTTCAAAGAGCACAACATATAAAGCAGTTCCTCTGGAAAGGCTGCTCTGGCTCCATTTGAAAATGGTTCCACTAATGTTAACTTTCATAGTGCTAAGCACATTTTACTGCTTTATTAAAACCAAAGACTGCTCAAATTTTTATCTTTCATGTCCTGTATCATTCCTCAGTTTTCTTGGTTAAAGAAATGGGTTCTGGGATATAAGTTTTCTTAAGCTCAATTTCTCTGTACACGGCAAACAGTATACATATTTCAGAAGCTTATAAATTTCTCCAGTTAGAAGATAAGTTCAGCACACTTAGTGTGCTGTCTAGTTCTACATAACTTTTTGTTATGTTAATAAACATAATAAATGTCTTATTTTAAAGTATGCATTCTACTAGTAATTTGGCAATGAACTTCATTTATTGAAAAATAAATGTTTTATCAGTCAGTCATGTATCAGGAATTTAGCAAATCCTGACTGTGCATGATGGTCCTGGGCATTATGGGAAATCCAACACCAAATCTGCCTCTATTTTTCAAGGAGCTTATTGCATATTATGAGAGGTAAAAAGTCATGTAGCAGAATATTTTTGGCACACTAAATCCTAGAAGTTTTTATTTATTTGAGTTTGTACACATATTTTCCACTTTTTATCCTCTCCCCTAACCTTACTCTCCATATTTAAATATTTATCTAAATATAAATACTTATGATTTTCACTTTATATATGAGATTATGATGGCATTAAGTAGAGGGAAAATATGTTTCTTCGTAGTCTTTTGATTTTCAAAAGACTAGAACTTGAGAGAATGCAGAAAATTCATACACAGACAAAAGACTTTACAAAAGCATTGCAACGAAGATTAAGGCTGCAATGCTCCCAGCCCTCACCCATCCACATTGGAGCAGACCCCTAAGGACAAGGACAGGGAGCGAGAGACTGAAGGGAATTGACAAGTGCTTATATATTGGTGCGCCCCAACGAAAAGGATCTGGTACACTGCATGAAAAATAACAAAATAATATGGAAGGTTTGTGGGATCAGAAAGCAAGAGACCTGATCTTACTTCTCAGATAAAGACACTGGGAGGAAGCAGAAGTCTTTCCAAATAGAGACATGGGAGAGGAATGGCCATCTGGTGCATATAGGCAAACACGGTCTTCCAAAGCCTCACTAGGATTTCTTCCCCTTTTATGGTGCAGGAGCACAGAACGATGGCCATTTATCCAAAAATGATATAGAGATAGCAGGGAAAGCAATGGACCTGTGAGGGCCATACTTACAATATACAGATACAAAGCACCCTAATTAGATGTGAAGCATAGTAGAATATGCCACCCCAAAATATGTCACTTTGGCATACTAATTTTTTTGAGCTGTAGGCACTTTAAAAACAGCAACTGCAAGGAGAGGCTCTCTGAACTCTCCTTATCTGCCTAAAGATAGATCTTCTAAAAAGAACTAAATTGTTGTAAATACCCTCCCAGGAGTTTCATTAACCAGGAAAGATTGACTCTTATCATGGAGAGAGACTAGAAGTCAACATCATACCCAGACAAACTTTGTAGCACATTATCATATCTCCCATCAATTCTTCTAAGGGCTAATTTATCTTTTTAAAAAATAATTTATTCTCCCCTAAGAGGCCTTCATACCTCCTTCTCTTTCTCTATTAAGATGGATTTAAGCCTGAATTCTAAGCTACCTTGGGGAGTTACTTATTTTTCGCTGTGTATCTCCCATGTATACATGAGGGATACATGTTAAAAAACTTCTGTTTGTATTTCTCTTATTAATCTGTCTTTTATCACACGAGTGTCAGCCAAGAACTTAGAAGCATAAAGAAAAAATTATTTTTCCTCCCCTACAATTGAATGTCCAAGCATTGATGGGGCAGTGTACTGAGTTTTGATACAGAACGTCAAGGATGTATTGAATGCCCCAACATCCACCAAAGAACTTCCCAAGGCTTTGGCATCAAGTTCTGTAGAATTTGGAAAAATGGCAGGAAAGGAGGCAGTATAAATCTTCACTGGAATTGTGTGTTGTTCACCCAGTGAATCAATAAAAAGGGAAATTCACTAATTAACAGAGATGAAGAAAGTTAGTCCTTTTTCCATATCTTAAAATTGTGTGTTGGTATTTATAGCTAGCACTTTAGCATAAAATAATTAACACATAATCAAATCCTACCTTATAGGTCATAAGAGTTGCAGGATCTTACATTATTGAAGGTCACCTATGCACAACACTCTGTTAGAGTTGAATGTAAGTCACTCTTTAAGAGAAATCTAGGAGGGTTTTACAAAAAAGAATAAACCAGAGCTGGCCTTTGGAGAAAGGTAATGTTTATCAAAGCTGGTTGTCGAGGAAATTTACCTGAGAGAAACAGAAAAAAAAAGAAGAGAAAGTAGGATCGGCAATACATGTCACAGATGAAGAGAGTGACCAGCTAGAAATACAACATGTATGATATAGGATAAAATGAATATATTTAACTCAAAATATGAAGGTCACATAAGTTTGAGCAACATTGTGTTTTGCATGACCATACCAAGATCAGCAGTGATAAACTTAGTCTATGTTAGGAATCTCTTAAATATGATGATCTCCAACATTTATAAGCAATTTTAAAGAAGGGGTTTTCTGAGACTAATTGGCATACAAGGTCGTTCTGTCATTCTCCAGTGTCTGTGTGGTTGAAGGCACAGGTAATAACTGCAGAGCAAAACAGTGCAATATGCAAAGAGAGAGACTTTGGAGAAAGGTCTTTCATCACCAGTACTTCAAGAGAATGGCATTTACATGAAATTGATTTTCAGTGGTGAAATTATGCTTGTGATGTTCCATTGTAAATATTGACAGCATTAAAAGGAATGTCTAAAAGACAGGGCACAAAATGTCACCAGAATAAAACTGACCAGTATTTATGCTAAATTTCTCAAATTGCATCCCTTTTTTACATAACTAGCGATGCCTCATGAAACAAAGCAGATCATTCTCTAGAGCTACAAAGTAAAAGAATATGAATGTGCCTACATAGTCTCTTATGTAGGAAGATACCCACTGTCTCTCATTATAATGACACAGGAGATTTCCCCCCCCCACCCTCTTTGAGAATTTTCAGATAGGAGAGCTTACATCTTTACAGCTTACATCCATATTGAGCTCAGAGGATGAATAGACAAAATAAATCTTCATAAAAATAAAAGACTCTGATAACAATAATGGATTCCTGGTATTGAGTAGAGTATTGATTGTTGATGGGACTTTGCCGTTAAACTTCAAAACATGTTTATCTATTTAACTAGGAATCAGACTGGTAGCTTGATAGTGATAGGAGGGTGAAAAAGCAAATTCTGCTGCTTCACTGTTAGTTGTGGTGAAACAGAGGCTAAAAAGCACAACCTGAGAATTTTCATTCAGCTGAATTCCTTGAAGCTTTTAAGTTCCATCCTTTATTATTTTCTACCTAGACATCTAGCAGTTTCACTGCAGACTATAGTTAGCCTCTGTGCTATCTAATTCAAGAAAATAAAGACTGCAGTTTTTTGATCTCCAATATATTTTTTAGAATTATATGCAATTATTCTGAAGGAAGAAACTGAAAATTGTTCTGGAATTCATTTGAAGAATATTATTACTCACATAGTACATTTATTAAGTAATTTAGAACAAAATATTTTATTGAATTACTAATTATATTACAGACATTTTATTATATTTTTAAGCTTGTGCTAAAATATCTTTGGAATGAATTATAATTCTAGGATTAATAGACTTGCAGGTTTTGAGAAAAAGAAAGATTTCCTTTGAAATATTGCAATTAGTGCTTTGCGTTGCTACTGAATAACACTTCCTTTCTTCAGTTATTCTGTGGAATGTAAAGTGCTTTGCGCAGAATCTTATTATAACTTTGAATTTTGACAATGACATTTTATATCGAAAGGCACATTTGTTGAGAAACACTAAATGCAGTAATTCTGAGACTGTTGCAGAGAACTAAATATCTTCTGCTATGATCAAAAACAGGCATATGCATAAAAGCACAGTTGCCATCTCATAAGAAAGTATGGATTTTAGTAAGAATCACGATCAGTCATTTATTTGCGTCAGTAAAACAGTAAAGCTACTTGTTTGAATTGAGTATTTATGCCAACAGAAAAATTAACAGAAAATTGGTCCCCTCTTCAAATGCCCTCAGAAAAACTTTTGAGCTCTGAAAAAGTTCAATGTTCATTTCCTAATTATCTATTAGACTGTGGCTTCCTAACATGACGATAGTAGGTGAATCAAATAAGACAATAAAATAAGTTGTTGGCCTCATGGAGGGAGATGACATGACTTGGCCAAGGTCACCTGGTACACAACTGAATTTTGAGCACAAGCCTCCTAACTTCAACATCAGGGCTACGCATTATGACTCTCCTCATTTTCTCAGGAAAAGAAATGGTAGTTGTTTGCTTGTTTCATTATCTATGTGTTTACATGTAGGCCATGATCTCAGGCTAGGGATGTATAAGCTGGCTACTTCTTAGGAAAAGTGTTGAGAGCACAGGTTGGAAGCTCAGGTGGCCTCATAAAAAATAGCCAAAGTTGAATGCTAAAGCCCAGGTTTAAAACCTGATTGAAGGGATGTTTCAAGGAACAATGAAAGTTATGCCAGTGTTGGGAGTAGCGAAAAGTACACTAGGAAAGGAAAAGAGGTATACAGGTTTTAGTTGCTAAATTAAATCTGAATAGCTAGATGTCTTTGGGCAAATAATTTAACCCCTATTTCTTGAACCTGTAAAAAAAGTAGCTGGACAAATTTATTATATATTACATAAGCTCTTTTACTTAGTTAAAAAATATGTATAATTTTAAATTTTTCATTTTTTTGTCAGTTAAGTGCTTCAGATGTTTTGATTTACCTTTAGTCTAGTCAAGGTATGGTGTCTCAGAAAAACTAAGCTCTCAATATACACATGTTCAATGAAATAAGTTATTTTTGAACAAATGAAACAGTGAAAAATTTCATAATATAGTATCATTTTATAATAAAAATCAATAGCAATCGAATCAATTACTTCTGCTCGTTACTGTTTTTTATGACTATATCTTATAGTTCTATCTGCATATAAATACAATATAGCTATTCTTTCCAAACTCCATTTAATCTTGCATTTCCCCTTGCCATCAATTTTGAACACCATCGTGTCCTGGGCTGCCACTTGTTTTTAGAGTTGGTAAAGTCAGTGTCTCCCAGACTTTGTCAGTTTCTGAAAGGCAGGAAATACATCTTTGTGAATACTCTTATGCAATTAGCCATGAGTGAGCTTGTTTGACAAGTAGGTAACCGGTATGATTGCTGAAGAGTTTATCTGATATGATCCTTACAACTACCAACTAATGAGATCAAAAGTTTGAGGTCCAAATATCCTGATCATTTTGGTTACTAAATCATACTTCCTAAAAATATCTCCAAGCCCATTTCTATAAGATTATTTTAAAAGTAATTGAATTGACAAGATTCTCCTTCAATGTGCAGTGAAGACAGACAAGTCTATTTTATTATGGTCAGCATGCCTCCACCTTATCTCATGCTCTGAGCTCAGCTCCCAGGCCCCATTACTTGAACTTGACAAGAGTTCAGAGGAGAGAAAAATCACTTAGATGAGAAAAATAATTTAGAATTCATTATCCTGTTTGAATTATTGGCAAAGGTCTAGAGAATCCAGGCCACCACTGGGAAAACAGAATGCTAGATACCAAGACTAGGTGCAGAAACTGTGAATCAGAGTACAGGAATCTGAAGACAGTCTTTTCCCAGCTTACATTTTTCCAAGAATAAGCTCAACTCATTAAATCTAAATATGATTTTTACCATTGAACCAGAACACTAAGGCAATGTCATGGTGAAGAGAGACAAGGTGTGTACAAAATTTGTTGCAAATTAAATAGAGTAAAGGCCAAATCGTTTATTATCTACATTAATTTGGCCTTGCTACTTTTTTAGACATAGATTTTAAGCCAATTCTACATGAGTGTTGAGATTATAAATCTAGGTTTAGATGACATTATTGATTATTGGGCACGCGTGGAAGTGCATGATAGTCTAATAATTGAGATCCCGAGAGAAAATTGAGTTTGTTTTTCCCGTAGGATATCTTTAATATGTTTGAACAACCTTGAGCCATAAATGTGAGTGTATTTATGAAAGGTACAATAAGGAAAATTTAACATTGGAGCCAGGTCAGCAAGCATTCAATGAAAGCCCCACCATTCAGCATTTTTGCTACTTATAAAGTAGCAAATGTTTGCAAATGTAATGACTTTAAGTGGCTTCATCTAAAGTGATGGTGCTTTTAGTCAATATCTAACAAATACCGATTTGGAAGAGAGGATTCTCTGCTTGATTAGGAACAAAAGAATAAGACTTTCCATTCTCAGGTGAGTTAAGATAACAAGTGGAGTAAAGCACCACCCAGGCCAGAAGGAGTAATATTGCAACCTCATGCTCTGTGTACCAGAGATGCAGGTGGCTGGAGGGGTTGTTTGGAATGGGTTGGGCCTGGGAAACATGGGCTAGAAGTCCTAGAAGGTGAGGAAGAAAAGAGAAAAAAAATAAGAATAGAGAAGAAAAAAAAAAGTGGGAAGAGACAAGCAGGAGAATAATGCAGACAGGAGGAAGCCAGTAATGCCAAGGGAGGGGGCAAAGTCATCAATTAACAACACACTCTCACAACTTACTCAGCTATTTTATGTCTCGAGTTTTTCTAATATCCCTGCACTATCTGCTAAGTGCAAATCATTTTTCAATTGTCAACTCTTTTCTTTATTATTTTAAGTACCTAATGAAATGAAAATTATGGGGGAAGAAAAGAGATTCATAAGAAAATTATTTCTAGAATGCAGACAATAGCCCCACACCTCCTTAGTGTTTATCCCGTATTCTACTACTTGCTAGCCTTTTTTTAAGTTATTTTGAAACAAAAACAGCTCAGGAATTCTATGAGCAACCTAGAATACATTTAAAAAAAAAAAAAGGGTAAGATGCAGAATACTTTAAATACCCTATAACCTCTAGTCACCATGGACTTTCTTCAAAGTCCATGCTTATCTTACTTAATTATATTTTCTCCTGAGAAGCGTGGAATGTTAAGGAGTTGGAAATGAAATCAACTAATCTATATATCCTATTTTATACTGAGTCCCAAATTCATTAAAAAAGTCGTCCTAGGTCACACACAAGTCTGATGATGAAAATAGAATAACAAGTTTGCCAGCATGCTACAATATTAAAGATGATATTTATGCACACTTACATAAGTATCTGTGAGTCGGTAAACTACCCATTTTTCTTAGTTACACAACAAAAAAAGCTTTAAAAAACAGCTGTTATTATATTTTCCTTTTCCTAATCTATGCCTCTTTCAACTCCTGAGACTGATTTAGAGAGAATAAAGAGCTTATAAACATGTCTTAGAAATGTGATTTCTTTAATAGTTATAGTCTTATAGCACACTGTGCACTAAAATGTAATTACCATTAGCCTTAAGTTAATAACACTTTGAAATTTTGCTTTTATGGTTTTCTTCTGTCTTATATAGTATATTGAATCTTAAAGAAATGTCTTAAATGAAAATGAGTACACGATGAAACTTAGGAGTTTGAAAATATGTTTAAAGTCTTAAATGGAAACCCGAAAGAGTAAATATAAGGTAAAAGGATAATATTAGTATGTCATGTTAGTACAAAGAAGAAAGTCATTAGTCCTGGGCTGAAAAAATATATAACGTCCCTTTAGTTTAGTTCTGTCATTAACAACAACAAATATGTGTGTGTGTGCGTGTGTGTGTGTGTATACACATACATATAGACATATATACATATATATGTATATATATAGTGTAATTGTCATACATATATGTATATATAGTGTAATTGTCAGAAGAATTTCCATTGATAAAATGTATATTAGGTAAAAGTTTAGTTAAGAAAAATATAAAGCATAGGAACTTACTGCCATCTTGTGGATTTTTTGTTATTCTATTCTGAAATACATTTTCTCCTTTATTTTCTGGATTGTCGATTTCCATTAATTACTATTAGTTACAAAATAACTCAAGAGTTCCCAAGTAACTAACCAGAATGAATATCTATCTACAAAACAAATGTGAGAAAATTCATGCATTTTGTATCACAATTTTTGACTTTTATCTATGAAGGTTTGTTCTTTTCCTCACCTCCCTCTGTTTTCATTCATTTACTTATCTACTTCCCCTGTTAACCGGATTTAGTATTTAATTTAGTATATTTCACTTGCCAAGAATTCAGGATGGAGGAGAGGCAATGTTAGGAAAGTGTCAAAGGAAAGAACGAAGTATACTCTCGATTCTGGGAAGTTTAGGTCAGTCTCGGCACACAGAGCAATTGGTGGAGGTAGGAACTTACTAGAGTTTGGTCCTGCAATTGGCATCACCTGAGAGCTTTAAGAAATGCAAGAACTGAGGCTCCATTCCAGACCTGAATATGAACTTGCATTTTTATGAGACCCTCAATTGTTTCATATACACAGTAAAATTTGAGAAGCATTGGCATAGTCCACCATATTTCATCCCACTTACTTATAGCAGATTATGTACACACACACACACACACACACACACACACACACACACACACACACACTTGCTTAGAGTTTTGAGAAAAGCCAAGCATCGAAACATCTTGATTTAAGTCCATGTTACTTAATTCTATGCACCTGAGTTCAAGCCCCAGTAACTTAATTTTTGTGGATTTGAGATTTTTCATCTGTAATCTAAAGGAAGGTGTTTACAATATTATTCTAATGTCCCTTCTCATTATAAAATTCTTTAATTTATTACTTATGCATCAGTTGTTCATTTGGTTAAACGTCCTTGCAGCATTATTTTTGCATCAGGAAATTGATTGTCTCAATAATTCTGATCTCAACTGAATGATTAAGTTTTAAATTCGTAGCTTATAAACTGTGTTATGTCCTAGCAGAAATGCTTTGCCTAGTAAGCAAGGCATTTCAAAAAATTGAAATTATTTACCAACATCTTTAAACATAGATAAGACTTTACTTCAAACCTGGGCATTTTCCGCTTCTCTTGAAAAATCATTTCTGAGCTCACATTTCCACATTACCTCTGGTGGGAACCGGTTTACCCCAGTCCCCACTCAGCCCTGTCCTTTTACATTAATGCCTGCCACTGTGAGCCTTGGAATCAGTGACCTCTAGCTTAAAAAGTGTTCTCAAACAATTCTTGTAACATGTCCAAAAGCTATGATAAACAGACTAAATGAAAATGTGTGCTCTTTACAAATTCTAATCTTCAGAACTGAATGGGAGTATTTCTTTGCAGTATTAATATTCTTTTTACGTGCCATAGCTCCCTTTCATAATTATTTACAGCATTGAGTTGAGAATTGGACTATCCACACAGGCACAATTTACTAATTTACCTATCTTTTAGCCAACTTTTACATGCCCACATGTATAAAAACACAGAGAATTCAATTCCCTCCATATCCAAAGGTCACCACTAAGTATATTCAAACAAGCAGATGCCAGGTCATTACCTTTTCTAGAAAGAAAAAAAAAAAAAAAAAAAACTTTGATCACAGGGTTCTTCATGCAACAAATAATTTTTTTAACAATGGATAGAGTGATAGCACAGTTTTGAACAAGACAAAACAATTCCTGTCCTCGTCCTCATAGATCTTACAGTCTTACAGGGGAGATACACCATTGAATAAGTAATTTCAATAGCATGTGATGATAGTTATGACAGAGATGCCACATGGCTGATAACAAAGGATGTGGCCATGCCTAGGAGTTGAGGATATTCAGGGGATTTTAAAAGTTGTAAACTGAGGCTAAAAGAACAAGAGTCACTATCCAGTGAAAGAGGTGGGAAGAAGGTTCCAGGGAGGGACCAGCACATGCAAAGCCCAAGGCAAAGTGTGGCAATAAAGTAAACTGAAAGACAATCAATGTGGCTGGAATGCAAAGAAAGAGAAGGAAGCCTGACCTGAAGTGAGCTTGACAGAGCAGTTTGGAGACATTGCAGGTTCAAAGAGCAGTGGGAGGCCACTGAAGGGGCTTAAGTGAATGAATATCTTTGGGCTTTTAAAGTATTGCTCTGACTTAAACAAACATTTAAGAGCTTGGATATTCACAGAAATTGCAGGCATTAAATAAATTAATAAATGCACCATTATCAGATTCACATGTTTTGCCAAATTGATTGAAAATATTAATCCATCATGCCCTAGAAGCACTGTTCCATGGCAATGGGACATATATTTCATATTTTACAACATACTTTTTCAATCCCATCATGAATCTCTGAGATAGTATGTATAACTTCATTTGGGGGTGAAGCCGAAGGTCTAAATTTAAGCTCCGTTGACTGTGAGGCAGGCCAAACCCAATGGCCTCCCAGCCTCATTAAGACTGACTGGCTATGTGGATGAACCAGTGTTATAGCCAGCAACATTTATTCCTGGGTGCACATGAGGTTGAAGGTAATATCTCTTGATCTCTGGGGCTGAAAGCCAGTCTTGTCTGGTGATCCTTCTGTTTCTAAGCAGTCCACAGCTGCACGACTCATTTAGGACAGCAAGCACTTCAGTGTTTTTAAAGTATTCTTTCTGCTCAGCCTACTTATTTTATCCCACTTAATGCAACATCTAAGCACTGCTTGGGCATATTCTGCTTCAGCATTCACTGCGCATATCAGTCTGAACAGAGTTAGAATGTGATTACAAATGACTTTAAAAAATCTGATATCCCCGAAATTAATTTGGATTTACTCATTTTTTAAAAGCTGCACAAATGTTGTCCATCTCCACCCACCCCAAAATGTCCCTTCATTATTTGATTTCACAGCCACTTTAAAGTGGAGTTGTTGCCTTCCTTTATCATGCCATTATTACCATGGACTAGTGATGTTCATGCCAATTACCTGCCATAAGTACCGTACCCTAGTCATATCTTAAAATGATGTTTCTTCAACTACAAAAATATTTTTCTGTTTTAGCTCCAGACATCTGAACCAGAAAAATCACCTTAAGTGATGAAAAGCATGGTGTGCAAATCGACTCTCTGGGTGCCTGTGGAGAGATTCACATCCCAGGTAAATAACTCTGCAGGCCCCCTAGTCAGGACTTATCAGCTGGAGTCTTTTCCAGACAGGTAAGAGTCAGATGCAGGCAAAAGCAGCTGTGTGAAGTGTAGCTTCAAAAGGCAGACAGATAACTAGACAGATCCGCCTCAAGGCAGCTCTTTGTCAAGAGAAAGCCTACCAGACAGGCAACAGTTCTTGCCTGCCTAGAAAATGAGCTGGAAGCCATAGGGGCTGGAGCTGTGAGTCAGGAAATCCCCTCAGCATGTCCTGGAAGGCAGGACGGCAGGACTTAGGCAGGGTCACTGGGCATGGAACTGGGGAAGCCAACCCTTAGGTTTCTATCAACATTCTGTCTTTCAATGTAATGATGTCTCTAGAAGAAAAATAATTTATTTTAATGAAGTACTGACTTAGACTCTGAGGACATGCTGAGCTGCCCTGCTATGAAAAAATAAAGGGGGGAGTGTAAGTATTTGTGTGTGTTTGTTATATGGGGTATAAATGCAGCTGATAATCTATGCGTGTTTTTATGAATGTTCTATTTACACACACAATTATATTATTGATATGCAACAGTTAATAATTCTTAACATCTTATCTTGAGTTCACAGCCTTTGATTTCAGGAGAATTTACCTTTAAAAAGAACACATAAATCAAGTCTGAGAAAGGAAACACAGAGCTGGCAGATTATTTTAAAACAGACACAACAGTAATGACTTATATGTTCCTGAGTTTCCATAGGTAAAATGGATCAGAGATAACAGTGATTGTAAAAGGATCTAAGTCCGTCTTGTAAACTCCACCTGGGACCACTCATTGGTTGGCTTTTTCTGTGTAGTCAATTTAGAAATTTGGAAGTCTCTAAAAACAAAGAAACAATAAACATGGACCATGAAAGAGAAATCTGATAATTGTGACTGACTTAATGCTCAATGACACAAACAAAACGAAGACTAAATTAGTGGTTTGGTATCACGTTGGTCTAAATCTCATATCTTTAAATCAAATTAGGGAATGTAAATTTGGCTGAACTACACAGTGTATTTTATAGAAGTTTTTAGCTACCCAGACTTTCCTAGACTAATAGAATCTCAGCTCCTAAACACTAGTACTATTCCAAATCTGGACCTCTCTTCACAGCCACTGTACTCAACAACCATTTCTAAGAGCGTATCTATGACTATCAATCCAGAAAGTGATAGAGAAGGAGGAAGGAAAAGGTCAGAGAAATCAAAGATGATGTATAATCTTAGATAAAGGCCCTGAGCAGAGCTATGGAAGGCCTCTCCCCTCAGATGAGTGAGCAGGACACTTGAACACCCAGAAGAAAGTGAAGTATGAGGAGCAAGAAATATAAAGAGATCAACACAGATGGAAAATTTCTTCCTAGCCTAACTAAGCTTAAGAGCAAGTTTTCCCAATGTACATAATAAAATATTATATGACTAAGCAGTGTTATCCCACAAGGAAACCAGATCATTGGATATTGAAGTACAAAATTGTGAGAACACGTTACGAAAGATCTAGACAACTGAAGACTAGATTACAGAAACAATAAGATAGAAAAAGGTGCTGATTCAAAATACATACACTAAATAGTTGCTATCACATTTTGAGCACATCATTAACTCAGCCATCCATCAAAAAAAAAAAAAAACGTTTATTGAGCATATATTAAGTGTTAGACTCTATTCTCAGGACTGGGAAATACAATGAACAGGACAAAATCCATCATCTTAAAGCGCGTACATTCTAATAAAGGGAACAGAGAAAAACATGTATGTGAATATGAATACATGATATGAGAGCAGATTGTGATAGGACTTTCGAGGTAAAATAAATCAGGATAAGGTTACACAGAGTATGAACAGGTGACTGTGATAAGTAGTAGCTCTTCTAGAGAGGGGTTCAAGAGCACCTTTCTAAATGACACAATGGAGCAAGTCCAATGAACATCTGGAGAAATATGGTCCCATGAAGCAAGAATAATGAAAACCAGCCTCAGAGAGAGTGACAAGCTTGGGATGTTCAAGGAACAGGAACACCAGAGTGAGCAAAAGGAGAGTGGTAGGGGCTAAAATGAGACAGATAGGCAGCCCGGGTGGGGCTTTGGTGGCTATGGGAAGAAGTTTGGATTTTTTCAATCACATAATTAGAAACCATTGGAGGGTGTGGAGCACAGGAGTGGGGAGTGGCATGATCTCATATTTATTTCAAAAGATTTTTCCATCTCTTGTGTGGGAAACAGAATGTATCTCAGAAGGAATGGAAGCAGAAACACCAGTGAACATGCTGAGATATCAGGGTTATGCTAAACCTGGAAGGAGATGATGATGGATCTAAATAGAATGATAGTAATGAGATTTGAATAATGACTTCAATTTCTTGGGGCCTGAGAAAGCTAACAGAATCATTATACTTTGAAAACTGTTACACAAATGATCTCAACAGACCTTTACATTCCATCAACTACTCTGCTGCTTTGAAGTAACTTTTACGCTAGGGCTGGATTCCCCCCAACTCATCTGATGACAGAAATCACTAGAGACTTGTTAAATACCCTATCTAGACCATTCTCTGGAATTTATGACTCTGTAAACTTAGTGAGGTTCAGAAATACATTTAACAAGTTTTCTAAGAGATTTTAACAATAAACATATTAAGGAGCATTGGTTTTAGTAACTGAATTTCTTCATGCTCCACATTGAGATAGGTAACTCCATCTGCCAATGAAAAACTTAGTCTTCGTGGGTAAGGGTGTGGCCAAGGCATTGCTTTCAATTCTGGATGCCATTAAGAATTTCACAGAGGCTTTGATAAAAATGCTTTTTGATCAATAGTCCAGAGGTGGACATGTGGCCTCACTTCTGATTTTTTCTATCTCCACTTGCTACTGTACTGGTTCAGCTTCTTATTGTTTATACTTATTTTCACTTATAAAATGTTATCAGGCATTCTGTTGCCAGCTCAACCCTCATAGTACCCTGGATTGAAAATACTTCTCTCCTGCTTAGAAATTACCCTAGATCACATTTTTTATAAATCCCCCAAACTTGGGTTTAATGTTTAACAAAACCTGCTACGTATCACTGAACTCCCACATAACCTTGTGGACTTCTCTGTTTCTTCTCTGAAGAGTCCACCTGTTATGGCCTTTTTTTGCCAACCATAGCAATAAGGACTTTCTATTTTCTGGTGTTTATTCATGTCATCCTTTCCTTCTTTCTAGAATTCTGCCTATCAAAACATCCCTTCCTTCAACACCAAGCATGGACCACTGTGCCCTACTATCTCTGAACACTTCATCCAGAAGTGATTTCTCTTTTACCTCAATTTATATGGAATTACTATTTGGGCCATTTGTATGGCTTATATGGCCTTATATTTTGGTAATGCACTAAATTTATATGGATGATATAAATAAGTATTTCTTTTTCTGAGAGGATCTATCATATCTAATATATATTTATTTATATCACCCAGTTTGCTCTACATAGAATGGGCATTTATGTTCTCCACGGTGTCTTCAGAAGCCAGAAGGAGCTAGCTAACGTGAAAATCTAGAATATTCCAGTAGTTTTCATCACATATTAGATATATCTGTCTTCCTTAGCCTTTTAAGGTGCAGCAGGGACTTGGATTCCACCTACCTCTCTGGTCTCATCTTTTTACTTGTCTCCCTCTACTTGATGCATCAGTATAATCAAACTGCTTTGATTAATCTTGTTATTAATTTCCTTGCGACTAAACTATAAGCTTCTTAAAGTCAAGAAATCTATTTTTTTTTTCATTTCTGATGTCTGTTAAAAATCTGGCTATCGACAAATAAATGGCACTGCATTAATATGCATTTAGTGAAACATGAATATGCAAGAATAAATATATTGACAACGTCTTCTAAGTTTCTTTATATCCTTCCCATTCCCCAGGAGATCTGATGTAAATCCAGATGAAATGCATGGCTTAGACCAAATGTAATTGACACTAAGTGAAATCAACTGAATTCCTGGGCCTGGACAACACAGACCACCAATTTAACAAAAAGCAAAAATGTCTAAACCTAGTGCTTAGTCGAAATTAAAGTTAAGGATTGAAGCAACTTTGTTAATAATCTAGAGCTGTGAAAACTTCCAAAACAAAGCTGTCTGGTTTAAATTGTCTCTACATTCTCTATAGATTGATCTAACTCACTGAAAAATTATCTCATTTTCACTTCTTTCAGCCTCAATAGGACACAGCTGCACTGATGTTCCTCTCAATTGATAGAGTGAAGGAGCCTCATCTTTATTCAGTGTGAAGCAGCTGCCAAGAGAAATGGCCTTTGAGAGAGGTAATAAGTTCATGAATATCACCTGTGTCATGCAAAACAATATTTGATTTTTTTTGAAAGTTTAAACTGATGGAAGGAACATATGAATTAAGTATCTAGCTTGTGGGTGAGAAGTTTTGCTGCAGGGTGATGGAGTGCACCATCAAGGTGATACATTTCAAACACTGCCTTCCCGTGACACAAGGGAATCACGGAGCAAATGGAAGAAAGGAAATTATGACCCATTGGGCGGAATGGATTTGTAGCACAGGAATGGCCCACAAATATCTTCTATTCTTGTCTTGAAGAATAAACTTTGGGAAAATAAAGCAAATGCCAAAATACAATTTTTCTCTGTATATGAACTTACTCTGAAAAACCAGGCCATGCTGAAAATTTGTGATGTGTTTGGGTAGCTATTCTCAAAAGGAAAAATAATATGCTTACAGACTATTAACCTAACATTTTTGTGTGTGTGGCCTTTTTTTTTTTTGCCCTTCCACAAATATATTATCTTTCTTTTTTATTTTCAAAGTATAAATGCTTCCCCTTTTGCCTATTCTATTTGATTCAAGAGCTTCTTGTTTAACTGCTAACAAAAACCTTTGTGTTGTGCTCCAGAGAAAGTTCTATCAGCTCTTGTCTGTCAAAAGATGGCATATGCTCAGTTTAACAGAATTTCTACCCAAGAAAGGCACACAGTCTTTAAGAATTACAAAGCCATTCTTCTAGACCCATCAAGGTTTAACTATTTAATAGAAGGCAGTGTTTACTTTAAGGTGATATCAAATGAGAAATTGGGAATGGAATGTTAAGTTCTTTCACCTGGAAAAAAAATGTAAAATGAAAATAACACTGATAAAATTCCCTGTACGTGCTAGGGGTTGTTATAAGTAATTCACATGTACTTTTTAAATTTATTTTTATAACACCCCTTTAAAATATCATTTTACAGATGAGGAAAATTAAATATAGAGAAGTCACAAAGCTGGATCACTCAGCTAATCAGTGAAAAGCAAGGATTTGAATCTAAGTAGTGTGGCTTTGTAGTACCAATTTAATCACTTAAATATATCCTGTTAAAAATCTATAAGAGAAATTTTATTTAGGCAATATAAGGACTCATAGATCCTTGAGAAATTTCTAGCTGAGGTGGTAATATTCCTGATATAAAGAATCTAAAGAAAATGTATATGATTGTCCTGGAATAATTATAAAATGGTACATCCTTTCATCAGGTTAATATACTAGTTATTTCTTTGTGTCCTTTCTGTTACATTATGACAAAAACTGCAATATTCTTTTGTCCTCACTTCTTGTTTTGAAACTAGTTATATTTCCAGCCTCAACTCTGGCTATGCTAAGAGATCTTAGCATAGTGCAAAAGATATTAGAATAACAGGTTGAATATATTCTCATTAAAAGTAGTTAATTAATTTATTTTGCAAAGAACCAAAAATTATTATACCAACACCAAAAATCACTCTCTAAATCTTGGGTAAATTTTCTGTAAACATATGCCTTGGTTTCCAAGCTATGAAGTATAAAAGGATTATCTCAAGTTTGTCCTTACTGGTAGTGAAAAATAACACAAAGAGCATATCTTTCATTCCAGGTCATTTAATATACTTAGCTATTCTAGAAGTGTTCTAAAATGTAAGCAAATACAACTCAGTTGACAAGAGCTTGAAAAGACCGAGCCCAAGAAAAGTGCATTGAAGGATGAGTTGGTACCAAAGAAGATTGTAGGCCAGAGGGAGAAATTAACATATACAGAAAGACTGAAATTCATCCCTCATATCAGAGGTAGAAATCCAAGCATTGGAAATAAACAATTGATCATGGTGCTATTTGTTGTCAAATTAATAAAAGGAGACTATGTTGCATAAACCATGGTCTAGAGATCAGGGATTAGCAGAAGATGGTTTTAGTAAAGGTGATTATAAGGAGCCCACTTCCCTACCTTATGAAATGGGTATGGGGGCATCCTATAAGTCAAAGCAATGAGGACTTGTGCTTTTATATAATGCAAATGGGATAAGAAAACTACATAAGTACTCACAATACATGGTTTTCCATCTTTTCTATCTCTTTATAAATTGCATATATCACTAGGGACCATATGTAAAAATTTGTTTAAGTTTATTTGTATTTTTTGTATATTCACCTCAGGAGGAATAATGGAAATGTTAATATATGGCGTCAAATAGGGATCACTTTCTACTACTCTCCCTAGCTCTGTCTCAATTGCCCCAAAAGTTAGCAATAACTGCTGTGAAATATGAGGTGTCGATCCCTTAATTTTGTCACCACCCTAGAAAATAAAGATGGACACACTCTTTAGCCCAAGGGTAAGCAACCTCTCCAGAAATTATAATTAAATCTTTTAAAGTTTAAGGCCAGTGCAAGTGTAAATAGATGATGAAACTTCTTTGCCCAATATTTCCTAGGTGCTCATGGCCTGGTTCTTCTATTTCCAAGCTGTTTAATTTCCATTTATTTCCTGCCTTCAACATATTTAATTTGGTGCATTGGCTTTGTGACCCTCTTCAGACACTTTACTGGCTCTCTAGAAGTAATGTTATTTACTACCGCAACAGCTAGTTCCTTTCCTAACCTCCTTTCTAGGGAATCATGATTAAAGTCTTTTCCTGCATCAGATAAAACTAATATCTAACCAACATTCTGTATACTTGAAACTAATAATAAAATAAAATATAAAAATACAACATATAATGTCTAAAATGTATAAAATCTAAAACAAACAAACAAAAACAAAAGCAAGGAATAAAAAAATAGAAAAGAGTTACCTCTAGGCTGTTCTGATTATTTTCTCTAAGATTTATATATTCAAAAACAAGAAACACTTCACTACAAAGATACTCTGTCTGTGTGATAAGAAGACCTTCCAGTCCCTTTCCTCCAGAGTCTATAGGCCTTCTTCATCCAGATCATATTGCCAGGAAATACAATAAATTCACAGAAATATTTTTCAAACTGAAAATCTAGCCCATCTCTCACCAGGAGTACAATAACAATAGCACACCTTATTTTCTTTCTTACATATGTGGAAACATAGACAATTTGTTTGAGAAATAAAACTCAAAGGATCCACCCAATGTCTTACATGCATGTTGAATAACTATGGGAAAATATGGCTACATAACATTAACCATCTCTCTCTCTCTCTCTCTCTCTCTCTCTCTCTCTCTCTCTCTCTCTCTGTGTGTGTGTGTGTGTGTGGTGTGTGTGTGTTGTGTGTGTGGTTTCCCAAAATACTTAATAGCTTATATTTCTTTCTTATGCCTCAATAATTGCTCCGTGGAAGTAGAGATGACCTGGGATAACATTCTCAATGCTCTACAAAAATCAGAATCAACTCCCTCATTCTCTGATTTTATTACACTATCTCTAGTTATAATACACATAATTTAAATAACTCCCATTTAATCATTTTCTCACCCCATTCCTCTGGGTTTCACACCCTGGAATTGCCAAAAAACCATTCTAGTGCCTTTTCTCTCCTTTTCTTGTAATCTCTAATAGTTCCAGTAGATCTAATAAACTGCTCCTAAGCCTTTTCATGTCAACTTTTTCTTCCCTAAAGAAAATATCCTTCTTTATCAGACACTGATTTAAGTGATGGTGTAGAGATAAATTCTATCTTTCAATTGAAATTTCAGGGATCATTTTTCTGGGACCATATAAACCTCAATATATGAACATTCTACTTTCATTTAGGATGCTGGAGGTCTCATCCTTTTCTACTCTATCTACTATTTTTAAAATCAGAAAATCTTTCAGTATTGCAATATCACAATCCATTTAAGCCTTTATTTTCTTTGTATGTAACATCCAGGTTTTAATATAAAATAAGATATGTGAAGAAGCATAAAAATGTGATCTCAACAATATTTAAAAGAAAATGTGTGAATAAAAATAGACTAGATTCTAGTATTACAAAATAAAAAAAGAACATAAAGATTACTGATAAATTGCATAGGAATCTACAGAATAATATGTATATATAGTGAACAAAGAAAGGTGAAGTTTCAGTAGAGATTTACACACTATAAAGAGAACCCAAATAGAAAGCTTGAAGCTAGCTAATAAACACACAAATAAATAATAAATTAATTAACTAAGAAATATTCACTAAATGTGTTGAAGATCATACTGAACACAACAGAAGAAGGATCAATAAACTTGAAGACAGAACATTAGAAATTACTCAGGAATATTATTCAGCCATTAAAAAAATCCTACTGTATGTGACAACATGGATGGACCTTGAAGGCACTATGCTCAGTGAAATTCGTCAGAGAGAGAAAGACAAACACTGTAAGAACTCATTTATGTGGAATCTAAATTTAAAAAACACACACACACAACAAAAAAACAAAACAAACAAAAACAAACAAACAAACAAAAACCTCATAAAAAAAGAGATCAGATTTCAGGTTACCAGAGGCAAAGAGTGAGGTGAAGGAAGATTTAAAGAAGGTGGCTAAAAGGTATAAACTTTCAGTTAAAAAATAACTAAGTACTAGGGATGTAATGCACAACATGATGACATATCTAATACTGCTGTATGATATACCAAAAGCTGTTAAAGGAGTAAATCTTAAGAGTTCTCATCTCATCACAAGAAAAATTTCTTTTATTTTTATTATATTTTTTTTTTATATTGCATCTATATGAGAAGACAGTTGTTAGCTGAACCTATGTGATAGTCATTTCACAATATATGTAAATTAAACCATCATGCTAGACACCTTAAACTTATACAAGAATGTATGTCAATTATTTTTTAGTAAAAGGAGGCAGGGGGAAATTACTCCAACTAAATCAAAGAAATAAAAATATTTAAAATAATGATTGGTGTGTAACAACATTTGGTAGTCAAATATACATTACTGGCATCACAGAAAGAAGAGAAAAATGAGACAGAAAAAATATTAGGCAAGTAATGACTGAAAATTTTCCAAAATTGATCATTAATATCAAGTCATAGATTCAGAAAGACTAGTCAATACCACACAGAATACAAACAAACAAACAAACAAAAAACCTAAAAATATCAAATGCCTTAAAACAAAAATAAAAATAGCAAAAGAAAAGGCACATTAATACTGAGAGGATAAATGATGAAAAGGAGAGATGATTTCTCATCAGAAACAAGAGAGACCAGAAGTCAATGAAACAACATCTTTAAAGCACCAAAAAGGGAAATTATCAAATCAGAATTCTAAATATAAGAAAAATACTCAAAAATGAGGACATATGACAACTTTAGATAATAACTAGGAGAATTTGTTACCAGAATATATGCAACACACACACACACACAAACACACACACACACAATGCTAGGAGATGTTCTTCATAATTAAGAAAAATTATACTAGATGGAAAATTGAATCTATAGTAAGGAAGATATAGTATCAGAAATGCTAAATATGTGAGTAAATAAAATATATACTTTTGTTTCTTAAATTTAAAAAGATCAATTGTCAGTTAAAAGCAAAAACAGTAATATTATATTGTGGAGGTCACAACTTATGTGAAATATGTAACATCAACTGAACAAAGGGAAGGAGAAGGTATAAATGAAATCATACTTATAAGGTAAAATATGATTTTAGGATAAACCATTTTGAGTAAACAATGCATATTATGATACCTGGAGAAACCACTGAAGAGTAATAAATAAGCATATATAAAAAGCTAGTAGAAAAAATTAATTAAATATCAAGAATACCCAGTTAACCCAAAAAAAGACAGAAGAGGAAGATCAAAGAACAAAGAACAGGGGGTAAACAACAAAAGCATCATGGTAGCCTTAAATCTAACCCAATCAATAATTACATTAATAAAAATGGACTAAACACTCCAAATAAAAGAGAAATTGCCAGACTAAAAAAAAATAATGATAATAAGTTAAAGTCTGACTATATACTAATCACGGGAGACACACTTTTAATATAAAAACATAGGTTGAAATAAAAGGATACACTTCTCAACTTTCCCTCTCTTCCTTTTGCTTCCCTTCTCATACTTCATTATCCTCTAAATTCATTTTCCATCTTTCCTTCACACATGCTCTTCTCATCTTTTCTCCCCTCTTCCTTTCATTCTATCTTCTCTCTCTCTCTCTCTCTCTCTCTCTCTCTCTCTCTCTCTCTCTCTCTCTCTCTCTCTCTCTTTTTCCTCCAAATGCAAATGAGTCAACACAGTGGCTGAGAATGAGGGTATTTAAGAGAGATTGAGAATCCACACACAGGCATGTGCCATTGTTGGGGAACCACACAGAAATATGGTCAGTGAGATCTTGGGGAACCATTAATAGGCAGAGACCAGTGAGTCTGGTTTCCAAGGAAATGGGAGAGGGTGAGGGTAAGCCAAGGTTGCAGGTAGAGGAAATGGCCAATGTGATTGTGAAACTGGTTTCATCAAATAAATAATTAAACAAGTATATTAAGAATAATGGGAACCAAGTAAGCTTCTCACTATTAGAGCTATTAGAGATGGCTTTAAAACATAGAAATATAAGAATGCTAGAATGGACCATAATGTATTGGATTAAAGTCGGAGATATCAGTATGAAATTATGGTTTTATAATGTATGAACAAAATAAAATAGAAACACCTATAGAATTGTATAGGTGTATACCTATGCATGTACAGATATTCATACATTTATTTCCCAGCTCTGCACTATGAGAGTGCCTAGAAGCATGGCAGTTCAGTAAAAATGCGTACACTGGGTGCCCAGATGTTGGCTTCCATCTTCTACCAAAAGGATTTAGAATGGGGAAGTGAAGTAAGAGCATAAGAAGATGAGATCCAAAGATCAACAGCTCACTGGTCAATGAAGAAATGACTAATTCCTGGGCCCGAGCGGAGAACATCCAAGATGAAGCCGAAACATCTTATTTTAGAAAGTAATAAGATAATCAATGAATAATGGAGATAAATCAAAAATATGGATTAGGCAGCCAAAATAGGAACTACTTTGGAATATCTTAAATAAAGTGCTGAAACATGGGTGTATTCATTTGTCAAAAGTCATCCAACTGTGCTCTTACAATATGTGTAGTTTATTGTATGTAAATTATACTTTGATAAAGTGATTTAAAGTTAGAGAGAGAAAGAGAGAGGTGAGAAAGAGAACTACAAGTAGATATTCTTCACATAAATAGACCCTAGGTTGATTTCCTTTTGTCTGGAGTCCTTGTTATTTTCCAATGCTTTAGAAAAGCAATTTCCCATTCTGAGAGTGAACTGGGGAAAACCACTCTAATTAATTTGATCAGCAAACCCAAACCTGCCTCTATTTAAAGTGAAACCAATTTGAACATTCTATAACTGCATGCAGATCCTGCCTTGCTTAAAGGGGTCTGCCTAGCAATGTCATAATACATAACTTTGTTTCAAATGAGATTGTGGTTACTGAGGCAGAGCACAAGCATTTGCTATGCTTATTTGCATTAACCAATAGTGAGACTGGCCTTGAGGCTCAAAGCTATTTGTGGAAAACTTTGGTCTACTGAGCTGATAGAATGACATGGTTTTTGGTATACATAGAGATAACTTTTTGATAACTATGATCACTAACTAATGTTGTTACAGAGAGATTTAGACAAGCATAGTTTCATTCTGATTAGAAGAAATTTATAATCTAACATGGCATGGCTCTATATGTAGAGAATTTAAAAAAGAATAGAAATACTAACCAATACACAAAATCATATATTTCAATCTCTGTGCATCCAAATTTCTATATGTGTATTTGAGAGTAGTGAATGTGTGAAAAGTCATGGGACATACCCCCAAAAAACTTAACTAAAAATGTTTAATTTTGTTGCTCCTTTACATATTGAGTAAAAACAAAATATAACATCAAAAATGAAATTAACATCAGAAATCCAGGAGACGTCTGACAAATTAGAACAAGCTGGTTGCAGAAATGTTTGAAGAAAATTTCACCATGAGCATCAAATCATAATTTTATAAATAACTAGCTATCACCCTTAGAGACCTGGGTTCACTCTTGGGAGGTAACGGAGGCCGCAGGCATGACTTTTGATTTCATGTTACACCATGAAAGTGGGTTAAGCAGCATGTCAAGCCCAGCTCATAGGTCACTATCACAAATGGTTACACACTCAAAATGTATTTCCACATCATTCACAAGCCCCCCTCAGACTAGTTCTCCTCATATTACCTCAACACACCATGCACTATAAGGAGTGATGAGGAGCTGTTATAAGATTTAGGGGAAGGATCCCAGCTTGGAGCTGTTGATTTTTGGATCTCATGTGTTATTACACTCCTACTTCACTTCTTTGAACCATTCTGGCCTTGGGATTTCTCAAACATTGCAAGCATGACCCTGTCTCTTGCCAAATGGAATGCTTTTTCTCCAGAAAGCTACCAGATTTGCTCTCTTATCTCCTTTGGTTTTTGTTCAAGTGACATCCACAACCGCCCTATTACAAATGTCACGACCACAAAGAATCTTCCTAGCTCCTTTTCTGCTTGACACTTGCTGTCTTCATCACTAAACGTAAACTCCATGAAAATAGGCATGTTTGTTTTGCTTATTGTTAGTACCCTAGCACCTAGAGTTGAGTCATGCTCATCATAGGCATTCTATAATTACATATAGAGCAAATATTTTCACCAGTGTGCCATGAACATCTGTGGGTTTCTATAACACAGTAGTAGTGGCGCTACATTTGCATCCCCTAAGCTTGCTGTGGCCCAGACCTGACCAAATGAATCTGCATCTGTGTTTGGGGCACATGGTTTAAAAGCCTCTCAGTTTATTATATGTGCAGCCAAGCTGGGGTATTACTGAATGGGCAGTAATATAGACTATGAAAAAAATATCCTTAAGGAAAAGAAAAATATTTCTACCCTTGAAGTCAATAATGTTTAATGTTTAACCATGTTTACCTGGGCATCCACTAGAATCGTGAAAGAACCACTTAAGGCTTTTTTATTTTTTGATGTTCAAGGCCTTACTATTATAGAAGTTAGTGTGAAGAAGCTTTGCCACTACGTGTACACTGAAAAGAACCTTGTGGATCTCTATAGAGGTCAAATGTCCAAACTCTTGACCAGGGCTGGATCAGCATGTTGTCTCAGCACTCTGCACCGACTATGGGATGAGGAAAGGTGTAAGGCAGGAAGGCCACAGAGAGAAGGTGATTCCTATTCTCAGCTTTGTGTATAATACTCTGTCTAGGAAACTAATGGCTTCTGCCTCCTTTTAAAAGAAACTGGGTAACATGGGTTGATCTATTATGATATGATATTTAATGTTAAAATTAGGTGAATTTAGTTTTATCCCACCATCCCACCCTTAGCTGTGGAAGAAAATACAGAAATGTCCATTCCTCAACCTCAACCTCCATAACACACACCTAGAAGGAGCTGATTGTTTTCATATGATAACCATTCTTTTCAGGATATTTTTTTTTTCATCCACTTTACTGGGTATCAATCTTTTTGTAATTTTTAGCTATATAGCATGTCTCATAAGAAAAAAGTAGCTGTGGAAATCAACAAAGAAAAAAACTAAATAAACAAACCATCTTATTGAGTCTGAACTTTGGGGGTCAGTAAAAGGTACTTTTTTAAAAAACAATACCCAAATTCTACACAGGAAGATTGATTGATATTTTTCAATCTAAGATGATCTCTTTAGATTTCCAACATGTTTTCAAAAATCAAGGTAGTTTTGATAACAACATGTTAGATGTTGTTATTTTAATAATAAAATTTGCATCTTTATAGTGCTTATGTTTCAGAGTATAACAATTGATCTTCATAGGTTTTACTTTTCTGGAAGTGTACTTATATGATGCATCTAATTATAATCCTTCCTTCCCCAATAACTTATACACAGATATTAAGTTTTGATTTTTTTTCAATTATTTCACTTTATTTAAATTTCTATTTATGTTCTCACTTTTTAAGCATCTATATAATTTAGTGTTTCAGCTATCCTTATTTTTTTAGTTGTCTACTCTCTCCTTCTAAATCTAAACTTCTTTTCTTTATAACTGGCTTACCCATACTCACTGTCTTTCTCAAATCTTAGATAATACCGAACTTACCACATCTATTAATTAAACAGGTATGGTCTTTCCCACTCCTAGAAATATCATTTATAGGCAATGCTAATGGTATCACATTTTGTCTTAGTTCCATTTCCTGTAGCTTATTAAAAATATTTTAATCCCTAAATTTGTCTCTTTCTAACCTGTGAGTTAAGACTTTCCAGAACATTTCATACATAATCCTTATCCACTTTCCTTTTTTAGAGTCTATGTTTTTTTAATCTCATCCCATTTTAATGTATGAGTTTATGTAAATGAATTTACTAAAAAGTAGGACAAATTCAGGAAAGAAATACAGCAGAAAGGGTAATAATATATCTTCTCTGATAATTTAAACTCAAAAGAGAAACTATGAAGAAATTACTCAATTACCAAGCCTTATTTTTTTTTCCAGAGGTCAATTTTGGGTGAATCTGTTGCTTAATTTTGTTCGGTATTTTCACAGGGTGATAAATTTTTTATTGAAACTCTGGCCAAGTTCTCTCTCCTATAAGTCAATTCAAAAGAACTATATACACAGCTGACAGTGAGCCATCTGAGACTATAGCTTAAGTAGTCACAAGAAACTAAAGATCAGTTTTGTTACTTAAACTTTGAGATCTTTGACATTCACTTTGCTCCATTCAATAAAAAGTTATGAAGTGCCTGCTATGGGTCTGAGATAAGCACTCAAAAGTCCAAGATGAATGAGACATGGACCTGTTTTCAAGGAACTGATGATACAGAGGGAGCATATGCCAACAAATGATTTTAATGTGTGCTGATTTGTCCATTGGGATACAAGAGAGAGTAGGTCAGAGCCTGAGACACAAGAGGGAAATCATAGAACACTTAAACAGTCAGAATTGAAGAGGCATGGGGGAAAAGACAGTGTAAAAAAAATCGGAATGAATAAAAGCAGAATTCTTCTTAGATTATTTCCTTTTTTAGTCTTTCTTTTTAATTATTTTTACATTGTTACTGGAAAAATTATAAGTACATATGATGAAAAACATAAAAATAAATCAATAGTACATAAGACTATATGAAGATAAGTGTTCCCCCTACCTGAAATCTCTAATCCCTAGTTTTTCTCTAACTAGAGGCTACATCCATTTTCATATATAGTTTCAGAAATTGTTTATGTATTGTAACTGTATTTGCTTTAAAGTATAACAAGCAAAAATTGTTTTTTAATTAAATACATATAAATAAAAATAAATAAATAAATTATATATAAAAAATAAACAAAATAAAATGTAATGAACAGCATTAAAAGCATGACTTCTAGAACCAGATTGCCTGAACTAGCAACTAGCATCTAGTCCTGTTGCTTCCTACTTAGATGATCTTACTCAAAGTAGAGTCTACATTTCCTCATTTGTAAAATGTAGATAAAATCACATCTACTTCATAGGGTATTGTGAGCATTAAACAAGTCAACCCATTAATTTATTGTAAGTAGTCTCCTAGAAGAATGCAAGTTTATTGCCTTGCTTTTGTCATTTATTGACATGTGTTGTAGATATTTATAGGTCAATTCATATGGAGATTATCTGGTTGGTTTGTTTGTTTAACCTGCTTATTTTTATTTTTTACGTTGTTTTTATTTTCTCTTCCAAAATGACCACCAATAGTTTGAGCTGATCTGTGAGCCTTTGTTCTTTATATTTTTAATAGCTTAATTTCTCCTACTGTACTGTTCTGTATTTTTTGTTGATACTTGCCTTGGCTTCTCTAGTTGATATTTCAAAAATTTAAGATTCAAAAATCTTTTGCTCTTCTCAGAGTGTTGTCACTGAGACAACTTGCAACCAGGTTCAGACTGCATCTCAATATTCAGTTTTTTCTCAATCTACATTTCACTTCTTTCAAATTTGATTTATATGTGCTCTTGAAACACATATAGTAAGGGGCTAAATAAGCAGCTATTGCCACTACATTTTTTTTTAACTTATACAGCCATTAAGTGTAGAATTCTGGTCATGGAATATTACTACTAATAAGTGTAGTAGATACTATATTAAAGCTTATAATAAATATAAGTAGTTTGGATCCAGACATTTTTAAATTGGAGGTGGCTGGAATAACCATGTTTAATGTTGCAAATATAAAACAGGGTTCTCGGCAGACCTGAGGCTAAGATCAAAGATCCTTTGAGAAAAAGAAATACACTATTTTTGTGTGTTTATTTTTTTAACTTCTATTTTTCAATTAGAGTTGACATTCAATATTATTTATATTAGTTTCAGGTGTACATCATAGTGATTAGACATTTACATAATTTATGAAGCGATCCCCTTGATTAGCCTAGTACCCACCCGGCACTACACATAGTTACTACAATATTATTGACTATATTCCCTATGCAGTATTTCACATCCCCATTACTGTTGTGTAACTACCAATTTGTTCTTCTTAAGCCCTTTATTTTTTTAGCCCACTCCCCGACCCCCTGCCATTTGGCAATCACCAGTTTGTTCTCTGTATCTAAGTGTCCGTATTCCCTTTATTTAGTTAGTTAGTTAGTTATTTAGTTATTTATCTTTATTTATTTATTTATTTATTTGGATTCCACATATATGTAAAATCATATAGTGTTTGTTTTTCTCTGTCTGACTTATTTTATTTAGCAGGTAATACCCTCTAGGTCCATCTGTGTTGTTGCAAGTGGTGAGATGTCGTTTGGTTTTTGTTTTTGTTTTTGTAATGGCTGATTAATATTTTATCATATATATGTACCATAACTTCTTTATCCAATCATCTATTGATGGAGACTTAGGTGACTTCTATATCTTGGCTTTTGTAAATAGTGAACGTAGAGATGCATAAACTCTCTGACATTGGTCTTAATAATATTTTTTTTCTGATATATCTTCTTGGGCAGGGTAACAAAAGAAAAAAATGAACAAATGGGATTACATTAAAGTAAAGAGTTTTTGCACAGCAAAGAAAACCATCAGCAAAATAAAAAGACAACTCATCAAATGGGAGAAGATATTTGCCAATGATACATCTGATAAGGGGTTAATATTGAAAATTTATAAAGAACTCATATAACTCAAAGCCAAAAAAAAAAAAACAATTTAATTTAAAAACGGGCATTTCTCCAGAGAGGACATACAGATGACCAATTAACATTTTAAAAGATTTTCAATGTCTACTCATTAGAGAAATGCAAATTAAAACCACGATGAGATGTCAGAATGGCTATCACCAATAAATCAACAACAAACAAGTGTTGGTGAGGATGTAGAAAAGAAGGAACCCTCAGTGCACTGTTGGTAGGTTTGCAAATTGATACATCCACTATGGAAAACAGTTTGGAGGTTCCTCAAAAAATTAAAAATAGAACTACCTTATGACCCAGCATTTCCATTTCTGGGTATTTATCTGAAAAAACCAAAACACTGATTTATGAATTTATTCTTCTTCTTCAGGTTGTAAGGAGATACTATTATGAAAAAAAAGACATGGTCTTTATAAACATAGCGCAAAAAAGGGTGAACTCAATATTGACAATTCCTACCCTTAGAAATAAAAAATGAAAGTAGACTCTTGGAAGTATTTCCATACTAACCTACTACTCAAGAAACTGGGAAGTAAAAGTAAAGGACTATAGCCATAAGTTTTGTGATATCATCATATGGCTCAGTTTCCTCATCAAAAAATAGAAGCAGACAATAATAGTACCTAATCATAGGACTGATGTGAAAATTAAATGTCAGAGTAGGTAAGCTCATGAAAAGAATTCACTAAATATTAGCTACAATCATAAATGATTTGCAACAAAACCTTTCAGTGATGAAGGCTTATCTATTAATTATCTGGGAAAGAAATAAAATGGAGTTCACAGTATAAAGTGTTTAGGTTTCACTAGGCATAAGAGGTCCCCTGAAAGGCAGGCTGGATGGTGAAGTAAGCAAGCTGAGCAATAAGTCAGCCACAATAAAAAGAAAACCAAGAAGCAGGTTTGGGCTTGAGGGGAGTCCCCATATTTAAGGATAGAATGACCTGGTAAGGGTTTCAGGATAATAATCCAATAAAATAGGTTAAACATGGGTTGTATACCTTATGAATAAGTGAATTGCTCAAATTTACATAGCAAGTCAGTGGACAAATTGGGATGAGAATAATTCAGTTCTTCTTTCTGCAGGTGGGATCCATTTATTAATCCCAATGAGATTCAGGGAATATAGAGAAGGCAATAGTCTTTATTTGAAGAATGTCAAGTTTTCAGACAGTCTCTTCCCTAATAATAAAATGAAGCTGAACTATATTGAAGTGATCCTCCTTCAGGGCTGGTCCCACATCACTTTGTTGTGCAGCTAACCATCCTCACAGGACCTGGGGAGAAGGCCACTCTTGTGGACACTTCCAGTCCTGAAGGGATGATGTGTGAGATCGTATGTGCAAAAGGGATAGTGGCAGAATACTCTACACTTTTCTCATATATCTGCAAAAACTTCTTTTAACAACTTTGTCCACTGGTCAAATAAATAAATAAATAAATAATGCATTTTTAAGAAATGATCAGTGAACATCCTTGTTTTACCTTTAAGTAACAAGCTTCTGTTCTGAATATATTAACCCTATACTACTCTTATCACACTTGATACTCACATATGTTTATATACTGTACAATATATTTACTTAAAATCATTATGATTTCTGTAAACGGAAACTATTCATGTTTGTTATGATTGTAGCTAGTCTAGGTATATAGACACCTCCATTAGGGCACAGTGTTTGCTTTATGTTCTTGGGCTTCAGTTTCCTCTCTTCTAACTGTGAGATGTTAGGCTCCTTTCAACTCCATAATTCTATGATACTGGTTAACTCTTCTTAGTGGATTTTATCATGGGAACTTAGCTAAGCCGGCACTCCATTTCCCTGAATTCCTTTGTGGCACAGCTTCTGATTAGCATGGACCATGAAAGATCTTCTAAAAAATGATTGAAGGCAAAAAGTATTGGCCCTAATGCTTTTTATACTGGGGAAAATCAGAACAGGACAAGATACTTTCTCAGCTCAGGCACATAGTCGCTTATCTACTGGCTCATTTTGATGGTGTGGCACAGACTTGGGGCCCACAGCAATTCCATCTCCTTTCAGAGGTCCACCCCCCTCCCCCCACTTCTCTAAGTCATTGGTCAAGGTGTGTTTAGCTTCATACTAAAGGGTGCCTGCTTCTCCTGCAGGACACTCCCGTTAGAGAAGAGATGGAGGTTTAGAGATGGTGAGACACCAATGCAAGTTCCAGTCCATCATGGCTTCCCCTAACTTTCACTGCTTCGGTTTGTTCTTCATTCTTTCACATCCATCTTCCCTTCTTGACTGCCTGCCCTAAGACTTCAACTTCCCATGACAGTCTAACCAGTTCCTACAGTTCTGTAAGGTCAAAGGCCTATAATAATTCCAGAAATAGGGAGAAGATAGACAGACAGACAGACAGACAGATAGGATTCCTAGTGGTTATGCTTCTCCTCTTATTAAATTCTAACTCCTTTCACATCTTTTCATTTTGTAAGTCATTCTCCATTTTACCAAATTCAACTAAGTTTCTTGTGGGCAGAAGGCTGCATATACCATTGATGAACACATACAAGCATAATACTTGGCACATGATAAATTCTGAACCAAGACTTTCTATTGTTAACTGTCTGATGCTTTTTATTGATATTTATTTATTTATATATGTCAAACTCCAATAAGGTCCTCCTAAACTTATGGAACATTTATCTTTTAAACAAGAGTAGTTGTAGTAATAATAATAATAATTAGTACTTATATAGCATTCGCCAAATGCCAGATACTTATATATATATTACCTAATTGCATCTTTACAATAACCAGGAAGGCCAGCTCTCAAGTCTGTGTTCTTAACCACTACACTATCCTGCCTTCTAATGCCATTATTATATATTATTTTTACTTTCTAAAATCACTAACCAAAATTCCCAGAAGATAAAACTTTTATTTGTAGGTTTATCTTTCTGAGAAATATGTGTGTCAGTCAGGGTCCCAATAGGAGAGAGAAGGCACACTCAAAATAGAATTATCGTGGAGAACATATTTACAAAAAGACTGTTTACAAAAAATGAAGGCGTAGAGAAACTATAAGAATGGTGCTGTAACTGGTGCCTTAGTAGAAGCTAATTAATAATCACCCCTGAATCTGTAGGGAATAAGGAAGGCCAACTTCTGGAATCAGGAGGAAGAAAGAACTATGAAGTGAGCCACTGTGAGAAGTCAAGGGTCACATCCATCTCAAGATGACCTTAAGGGAAGGAGCTGGATAGAGAAATAAGATGACTTTCTGTCCCCAACCTTTCTTGGGGCTTTCCCAAAACCCAACTGAAAGGCAGAGTAGTGGCAGGTATCCATTGATGTGGTCTGTACAGATAAGCCTGGTAAAATCAGAGAGCAGGATAGAGAAGGATAAGGATTAGAAGTATGGGAAAATATCTTGACACAAGTCCACTTTAAAATATGACCATATAAAAAATATGGGCTAGTATACATGCCTTTCACTATCTTATCTGAGATATAAAATATTTGCCTTTCAGAGAAGACAAATTAAAACCTATAAATTGGGTAACAGTACAGACTCTCTCTCTGCCAAGTAATTAAACTGACTATGTCTAATATATGTTAGCTTAATTTTAAAATTTCTCCTTCATCATAAATGAGTTTCCAGGTGATTTCCAAGTACCTACCATATGCTCATGATTCAATTCTGCTCCAAGTTCATCTTCATGACAGCTAGTTTTTCTAAGGTTTAACTGTGTCTTTAAAAGTAAATCTCCAGGTAATCATGTCACACAGCAGCCCTTTGCTTTCTAATATTGGACACATGCCATGCACTTTGCATTAGCTCTGTGGCAAATGTCTAGTGCTACAATCCAAGAACCAGTGCTCATTAGCCTTTTCAGCTTGGAAACGGAGAGTTGGAAAGGTAAAACTTGGAGAAATATTCTCTGTGAGCAAGTAGCAATTTGCCAAGCAGACAAAAAAAAAAAAACAAAAAAAACAAAACAAAAAAAAACAGAAATAGGGACAAAAAAACCCAGAGGAAGTTGTCTGAGTTAATGAACCAAAGTCTGAGCCCATGACAGCAAAGAGGGAGAAAAAAGCAATGAAATCCTGCCATGGAACTTGCTGCAAAGAATAAAAAGGGATACAATGGGTAGGGCTCTGTGAGCTGTTTCCTATAAAGTCATTGATGCTTAGCCCTATTTTGATAGAGAAAGGGCCAAGTGGTTGGGGAGTGAGTCAGGGCCATCTTGACAGATGGAGAGGAGGACAGATCATCAGGTGGCCATGCTATGTGTCAAGAGAGCCAGGCACCCAGCCCAGGTGCTAAAGTCTCCAACTATCCTGGGTAGTAATGCCTCCAATTAAAAGGATATGGCACAGTTAATGCAGGTCTCTGTTGAAAGAACATCTCATATCTGCTCTATCCCCACCCTCACTCAATACTCAAACATATAATCATGAATGCCCTTGGGCATACACACTTGATTCTCTGTGACTTTACTTACCCCTTCCATGCTTGCACAAGCATAAAAAGTTATATATTAGCCCGAGCTAAATATTATAGAATATTGTGTGGATAATCAAACAATCAAGCCTGCTGAGGTTCTTTGTCTTCATCTGGGATGATAGAACCAAAGAAATATTTAAGGACAGTCTTGCCAGTGATACCCTACAATTTTGTTCACCAAATTCCAATGTGTGGGTGTTTTTCCCCCCAAAAAAACACCAAGCAATTCTCAGGGACCAGCTGTATGTCCTACATTTTAATAAATTCCAACACTATCTACCTATAGAGAGCATCAGATCCCAAAGATTAAAGGCTTGGTTTTGCAAGACTACCTCCTCCCACATCAGATCAGTTGAAAGTCCAGGTTGTCACCTATGCTCCTGACCAACTGACCATAGATTGGGAGGTTCCAATGACCCCTACCTTGGATTTGATTAATTTGCTAGAACAACACACACAACTCAGAAAAACATTTTACTTAGTAGATTACCAGTTCATCACAAAAGGATATAACTCAGGAACAGCCAGATGGAAGAGATATGAGTAAGGCAATTGAGCACATCACTCTCCCCAAATCTTCACATGTTTCCCAACTTGGAAGCTCTCCAAACCCCTCCTTTTTGGATTTTTTATGGGGACTTCATTATCTAGGGATGACTGATAATATCATTAGCCATTGGTGATTGAACTCAATCTTCAGCTCCTCTTCTCATCCTTAGCTGCTTCACTGCAGTCACCTCATTAACATAACAAAAGACATATTTCAAGGGTTTTAAGAACTCTGTGCCAGAAATTGAGACAAAGGCTAGGTAGATAGATAGATAGATAGATAGATAATAGATAGATAGAGAGAGAGAGAGAGAGAGAGAGAGAGAGAGAGAGAGAGAGAGGTGTTTCAAATCACAATATCACATCCTCAAAAGCAAGAAATGGAATTTTAATCATAGATGGCTGTAGACACTAATAACTTTTCTTTATTATTGGAGGTTTTCCTATTAAAAGAATGTACAATTCAAAGTTTATCCAATCTGTTTAAGGTTGATGTAACAGTAAACGGAATGATCTGTCAGTATGAAGAGCCCTTATAGGAATTCTTTAAAAGTGTCATCCCATGATGGAGCTGGTACTTTATGGCTCTTTAGTGAGAAGCTTCATTAAGAAGCTAGGTGTTTCCTTCCCTTCCTTCTCTCAGGGATAGGGAAATGAATTGGCAGAATCCCCTAGTTCTTTGGTTAAGAGAATTTACCAAGCTACTGCTATTCTCTCCCCTTCCTTCCCTCTTATTGGATAGCATGTAGAATGAGGTCAAGGTTTAACATACCAACATTTTGCCAGTCCCAAAGAACATAGGAAAGTACTTGTTTTCATCATTTTGTTCTTTATGTTCATCATTTTCCCTGTTGATACCTTTCATCAGGAGCCTCTATGGCATTATCCTACCCATGCCTTACCTAGGATCATACCACATTCCCATCATTTCCACAAATTATCAAAACTTTCTTGACCCACGCATCATTCCTAAGAGCCTTGCTTTCTGATAAACAAATTTTGTAAAATGAAGTTGAAATATATATATTTCAAATCACATTTGCTAAATATCTAATTTTTTTAACACTAACTTTATCTTATTCTGGAATGATCATTATTAATTTTGGTGACTTCATACTGTGTCACTTTAATTAAGTAGGCATTGGGTTTACTGATAGATTCTTGCCTGTGTGGTCCTGGATTGTAGGTGGTCACAAGAAAAATATTCCTGAGAGCCAGAAGATAGAGGTGACACAGCAGCAAGTTTTACACTTAAGACATCAGTTACGATGCCCTCACTGGTGCTGTCATTGATCTGCAGCTCACCTTTTTGGTTGAAGACAAGCCAGGCCTCAGTCTTTGTCTCCTGCCATGTACGCCCCTCTGACTTCTCCAAACTGGAGGCTGCACATGTGAGCACTTTTCACTGTGAAGGTACCACAATCTGCAGATCCTCCTGCAGATCACTCACATTGTGAAGATGAAAGGCAGTCCATCTTTAGAGAAGGGTTCTCTTGGTCCTCGTGGGTTCTAGTTGGTCCTCACTCTTCCCAATTTCATATTCTGATCGCCTTCTCCATCACCAACCCAGGTGATTCATAGTTACTTCAGGCCCAACACCTGGCATGAAGGTAACAGCCTTGCTTAAACTAGTCCCACAATTGCATAAGACCTGATTGAACTCTGACTGATACACTGAGACATACTTAGATCTGGCAATTAAAAGTATCCTAATTCCTTCCAGTTTAAAAATAGACTCTAGGTGAATACTCAATTGAAAGGTCAAGGTTGTTTTGTTGTTTTTTGACTGTCAAAGTATTTTTGCCCCTTAAACTAAATCCTGAATGCAGGAATCAGGAAATGTAACCTATATTGGCATCTTATTGGCACAAACTACAGGCCTCTTATAGTATATTATCACATCTCTCAGCATCAACAAATCCACCCACCCTATAGCGCATGAGATGTTTGGATAAGTACACGGAGACCACAGAGAATTGGGCACAGGGCCAAATTAGCTTTCTATTCCTGTGCCCTGTTGGCCTCAGCAGCTTGCCAGAAAAGAGATCTCTGAGGAACACTAGCCCTGATGTTCTCAGATTGTCCTAACTTATCTGGATTTCTGTCTTATCCCTACTTTAGGGCTTTGGAATAATGAAGTAGCTGGAACACTCAAGTCTACATTCACTCTCTTCTCTCCCATCTTTACAGATTCTTCTTCCAGCACAGGAAGCTTATGGCCTTCCTTTTATTACTGGAGAAAAGAGTACTTCCATTTTATTATACTCTTCTCCTCCTTCCATATTCTATGACTTCTCTAAAAACTCTATTATCTGAGTCAGCCAGGCTTGGTTCATGTTAGAAGAGGGATGCTCTTGGAATTTAAAAAACACTCTTTTCTCTTAATACAAGCTTGCTCTGAAGACACTGTCTCATTGGGACCCATAAAATGCCAATTTGAAGTTGGAGTTGAACAATGGCCACTTTGTTCTAGGCGTCCCTGAAGCGAATAAATAACTACCCCTAAATTCATGTCATTTAGATACTAGAGACGTTTAGGATAAAAATATATCAATGTAATTTCTCAATATTATTCTTACATTATGTCTTCCAATATTTTAATTGTTATACATAATGGATTATAACGATAAATGGAAGTTAATAAATTCTTATGTCTATGAATGCTTAGAATTGAAAAAGACCACAAGGTTGGGTAGTTGATGACACATGTTTCTAACAAGAGTTGCATCTGGCTGTTTGTGAGAGAGAATGGAAATTCAAAATTCTGTAAAAAGATGGAAGTCTATTTTTTCTTTCAGGTTGCAAACAAAATGATGTAGGTGGTCTAGGCCGATAGGGCCGTCGGGGAATAAGGCTGCTTCTGTCTTTTTGCTTCACATAACAAACAAGTCTCTTTCATTTTCAAGGTCATGTCATCATCCAAATACAGCTAGAGCTACAGCCAATGCATCTGCATTCCAGGCAGGAAGCCAGGCAGGAGAGGGGAACAGCAAAATCACTTTGCCAAAATTTCCATCCAATGATTGTTCCTTATACCCCACCAATCACACTTTTATGCAAGGGAAGCAGGGTAATGTAATTTTTCATCTGAAACAATAATCCCAGATTCTATTAGTAATAAAGAAGAGGAGAATGAACGCTGGTTAAACCTTGAGCTGCCATTGCTATATCATATTCCTACCAAATTGTCATCTGGCTTCTGACTGATCATCTCCAGTGACAGAAAAATCTGCCACAACCAAAAGCAGATCAGTTTAATAGCTCACTGACTTTTTCCTATGTCTACCTGAAATTTGCCTTCATGATGCTTCTACTTAATCACCAGCTCTGCTCTATGGCATTTATGAAAACAAATAGCATTCTTCTTCTATGTTTGTCCTTCAAATACCTGAAGACACATTTTCCTAAAACAACCCTTTGTTGTTCCTGTTATTTTGTTGTTGTTTTTGTATTTGTTCTACCATATTTCATCTGAAATAGTCTGGATTAATTCTGTTCTGGTTTCACCTCCATTTGCAAATGTTCCTCTTAAGTCAGAGATCTCAAGATTGAACTCAATACTCCAGGTATTGTACCAGTTCTAAGGAAGTGATTGAAACGACCACATTTCTTAGTTATTAGCATATGGAGTGATAATTAACTCGTCTTTTAAAAACAATGGTATTAATTCAGGAGAGTTTCTATAAATCTGGGATGCATTGACTCTATCTTTACATAAACTATGTAAAGATACATAAACTATTTTACATGATCATTTAGTCTACCAAAATGCAGGGCTAGTTATAAATATACAGACATGTACAAATGAACAACATTCCACAGCTACAGCATAGTTGCATTACCAGTAACATGATTCTATGGCTTAGAATAAGAATAATATGAATCGTAAGGCCAGAAAAATATTCTCAGAGTATTTTTACCTTCCACTCTGTACCTCCCACTCTAGCTTAGTCCTCCCTTTCATAATCCTGTACCAAACCCCCAGTCTGGTCGTACGCTGCCTGGAGTTGCAGATATATGCTTATTTCTGCCTAACATGGGAACTGCAGTCAAGAGGAACTAAGTGTCTATGACTTAAATGACTAAATGAGAATTTGAAAGGCAAGGATCCCCAGATGCAGATAGAAGAGGCACACACATGCAGCAATGCTGTAATTGCTGGAAGGATGGGTTGCTGAGGAATAGAGATGCTGACAATACAGTCCCACATAAAACAGGAGCATTGAACCTACCAATCTTTAGGTCTCTGTGAGGAGGAAAAGTTGGGTAATATTCTATACCATATGGCTGCCATTGAGTTCCATTTTTTCAGAGAAATGTGGTCAATTCCATAAATTCAAGTCACCAGAGAGAACAGTAATTTCATCCATCTCAGTTCACCTGTGGTGCCCTGGGCACCTGAAGGAGGGGTTGGTATTATTTGTTCACAATACAAAGAAGGCGATGTGTTCATCAAACCACTCAGAAACAATGAAGGAGACCTTGGCTATCAGGAAACTAAGCCACAAATTTATGTATTCAAGATGTCTATACATTTAGCATGTCCCAGATGCTCAGAAGACATTTGAGTATGCCTGTATAGGGAATCTACCTATTAAGGCTATGATGCCTAATAGGAATTGTCATTGATTTCTTTGATGAATTTGTCAACATCATACCTGAGTTATTTATTTCTTGTATTGAACCCAGACTATTCAGTTCAGTGCAAGTGCAACTTTTATGTGTTAGAGTCTACACTAACCATTTGAAGTATAGAAATAAAACATGGTCCCTATCCTCAGAGAATTCACAATCTAGTGGCTGTGACAAGACCAGGAAATAAAATTCAATTATGAGGATGTTATTTCAATTTCAAGCCAGCACACTAGTTTAAGCCAAATAAAATAAATTGTGTGTTGGGAGAAGGGCAAAAGTTATTGGCAACAAAGGTAGATGCAACCAGTTTCTGCCACGGATGTCATCAGAATCTAGCAATGTTTTGGATCCCTTTTCTTCTGTTTCACTTTTATTCTTGGTTGATGTCAGTAATGGTCTCTTCACAGTTCCAGGTAATATGGGTCTTAGTATCCTCAGGCTTTCAGGGAGAAAACGCTTCTTTACAGGTAGCTCCAACAAATGTCCCAGGAAAGAGTTGTCATTAACCAGCTTAGTTCACATGCCCTAACCATCTTCTGCAAGAGGGAAGAGGTTTGGGCGAGATTACTTCACTTCCATTGCAAGGTCTAAAAGTGGGGAGTAGTCCCTCAAGAAGAGCTATTCTAACCAGAAGAAGAAATAACAGCTCAACAGACCAAGGCGAGAAAGGATCTTCACACATGCAATCACTTGGAGTAAGAGTTACACAAGATAGAAACACAATATTATGAGGAAAAACTGGAATACGGAGTACATGAGCTTCAACATCAGTGAGGCTGAATTCATACCACCAGTACTGTGACCTGAAGAATGTTATTCCAACTTTAATCTTCAGTTTTCTCTGCTGTAAAATGAATACAATAATTCTATCTGAATTATAGGATGGGTTGACATTTAAATTAGCTTATCTAGATAAAATGCTTATCTCACAGCCTACACAGAATAAGTACTCAATAAGTTTCTATCATCAGTATTATCATCATCACCATCATTATCATTATCATTATCATCACCATCATCATTGCGATTATGGTTTTTATTTTGAGAGAAAGAGACTAAGGTCAGGTGAGGGGGAATCAAAAAAATGGTTACGCATTTAGGATAGGCTTGACATTTCGTGTTGATTAAGATTGGTATTAAGAGTTAATGGATTGAGGCTGAGATTAGCCTTGGTATTAGAATTAGAGGATACGGTAACTCTCTGCATGTGTTGTACTTTGATAATATAGAGAACAACAAGATGATTCCAGTACAGGAAGATGCAGTAGAAAAGGCTCCTGGACTTTGCCATGGAGCCAAAAGGCAGGGGCCTGTGCCAAGTGGCTACTAGTACTAGATGGTACCTTGGCCCAATTGTCCACATCCCATTCCATAATCTGTACACCTTGGCTCACCAGTGAGGAGCTGGGTTCTACATGTCATAATAAACTAATTACTTGCCACTCGCTTCTACCTACCATCATCAGCATTAAAATTAGTGGTCACTGTTGGATATCCTTTAATTATTCCATGCGCCCCTCACCAGTTTTGATAACTTTGTCCTTTAGTGCCAGCACCTCTGGTTCTTTGGTAGCCCACCCTTGGGCTACTAAACCTACAAAGATCAGAAATCTTCCTGGGCAGCCTTTAGACAATGACTAATGATGACTCTAAAACACTCCAGAATCTCCTGTGGGGCTGAGCTAAAGCCACTCTTCTCAGGACTGCATCTGAAATCACACCTTGCTTGACTTCTGTGCCTTCTCCATTCTGCTTCTCCTACTTTCCTGTCAGATTCTCCTGAGTTTGCTGCCTTAATGAATCAGGGTCTACTAGAAGGAAGTCTACCTAAAATAACCACTGACCATCCTACCCCTGGGTGATGTTTAGCAATTTGGATAACTTTTTTTTTTCGACCTCTATTACAGACGTTTCTAAGCAACCATAACCAAGAATTCACAAGAAGCTATGGAGTTTACCCAAGGGGAAAAAAAAGTACATATACGAAATATTCCACATAATTTCACAGGGTTCTTGAGCTTCTTGAAACTTACTTATGGACCTCAGCTCCAAAACCATTGACTTTAACACACAATTTTAGATGAGGAACAAAATGTAAAACACCAAAATACCAGAAAGGAAGATTAAGAAAACACATAGTATTTTTTACTTTTCTCAAGGCCTCATTATTTTTTTAATTTTATCTTCTATTTTGCTTTTCTTTTTAAAATTTCATCAAGTTGGCAATTGTGCTGGATGTGTTTAATTTAGCCCTTAGATCACCTTCTCACTTTCCCTGTGCTCCAATGACTGACTATGTGGTTGTATCAACAGGCCACCTTGCCCTCCAGTGTTCTGTTTGGCCAAAGAGAATAACCACCAACTCCCTCGTACAGGTTTACCAGAAAAACAATGTCCATAGTTCCTGTCATATGGGCCTCTTCATAGAACCCTCCCTCTCCAGACTACTTCCTCTCCTGCCTCTCAGACTTAGAGTTGGTAAAAGCTCACTCATTTTAAATTCCTGGGGTACCACACTATCCTGTGTGGTCTCTCTACTGCCAATACAACTTCGTAAATAGGTTTTTTGCTAAATTCACCTTAATTTACTAGATTTGAGTGCCAGCTATTTCCTGATAACATCTTAATCGATGCAAAGTAATTCATCAAAATGCACTGACTACTTTTCATTTGTGAGACTGAAGTAGGGTAATGACTAGACTAGAGTTAAGGTTAAGATTTGAGCTAGAAATTTAAAATTCAGACACCCAGACAGCTAGAATAATTTTGTCTTCTCCCATTCTCTAATCAGCTCTCTCCAATAAGGTAGCAACTAGCCCCATGTGACTATTGAGCACTTAGCATGTGGCTAGTGATTTGCTGAAACAAAAAATACACACCAGATGTTGACAACCAAATATGAAAAAAAGTGTAAACTATGTCAATAATTTTTCTATTGATTTCATATTGAAAGAATACATTTTGGAGATATTAAAATAAATAAATTAACTATTAAAATTAATTTTACTTATTTATTTTTACTGTTTTTAATGTAACTACTTGAAAATTTGGAATGATGTGTGGCTCACATGTATTTATATAGGACAATATTATGCTGTTATCACCTAGTTATGTTTGTCTCTCTTTAGAATTGCATAAACTTTAGTCCTTCACATTTGGTTTCTCTTTATAATGCCCTTCCTTTTTACCTGTTCATCATTCTGTGGATTCTCCTCTTAGAAAGTTCTTCAGTTTCTTGGTTTCATCTATTTTCATTTAACTTCACTGCTTTAATGCACAGGTCATTGAAAACACAGAAAGCCAAAAGTGTAATGACACCTAGCATATAATCACTGCTGTCACTAACACATACTCTGCTTCTAATTTACATTTTTCATATGCTCTTGTAGCACTGAGAAGGTGAGAAATGTTAATTCATTTAAAGTGCATGTAGCCATTCAAAGTGAGAAAAATTTGAACAGGCATTGTACTGAAGGGTAAACAGCTTTAGGCAAGACTGCTACACTCACAAATTATGTTCATGTAAAAATACTGCATATTTTAGCTAGGAAACAACCTACTGATTTCAGATTTTTTTTAAGTGTAAAAAATTTACTAATGGTATCTTGAAAATAAAACTGAGTATCAAGCAATTGTTACATCTGGTGTGTCAGTCATCATGGTGCTAGAAAAATTCAACCTAAATGCATCCTCACTAAAACTGCCATATGACAAAATTTGAACTTCCATGCAAAGAGTCTGTCTTATCCACTGCAGTGCTGGGTAAGATAAATCTGTTATTTTTACTATGGTAGGAAAAATACATAATACACATACAATAAGTTATTTTTATGAAAACTATAAGATTTTCTTTTGACTCTGTTGAATTCTTGGTGGTAAATAACAAATTTACCACCCAAATCAAGCAGGCCTTGGCTAAAAAGGGAGGTTTATTGCTTATAATGAAAATGTGTTCTAAGTAAGTAATGGAAAATCTGTTTCTTGAGAGCTTTCAGTTCTTTCTTTGTTAACAAAGATGGTGAAAAACCACTTAAGGCATACAGTCTACCACCTCCACAACCCTATCAGAAAGGAATAGCCTTCTTCCCAAAGAAGTCCCAGGCCAGACTGTTACTGGGCAAAGAGCCCATATTCTTACCATAACCAATCAATGGGACTGTGGTTGGCCAAGCTGTAGTCGTGACCCTGTTCTGGAATAAAGGGAAAAGCAAATTAGTCTTGAGAATGTGGAAGGAGCATCTCCCTAAATAACATTGGAGACTTTATTAGCAGAGTGAGGAAATAAGCAAAACAAGCTAAAGTGAAAAATAAAAAAATAAAGCCCTCTTTCTTCTAACCAAAGTTACTTATGATATATCACAAGCTGAAATCCTGCAATTCTTTTAGCCACTGTTGAGAGAGAGACAGACAGACAGACAGAGAGACAGAGAGAGACAGAGAAACAGAGAGAAAGAGAGAGAAAGGAGAGATTTTTTATCTGTGGAAGTTGAATAAAGGTTGTTCTTTTTTCTACCACTAAGTCTAGATTTAATTCTGAATAAGGAATGAAAGAAAGGTGGTGGGGGAGAGGTGCTTGTTTTAACCTAAACGCATCCTGGCAAATCATGATGAGTAGGAGAAGAGATATTTAAAATTGTCAAATCCAAAATTTTTGATTAAACCCAGTTGTCATTCAGCTCGATTTCTATTTGATATGTTGCTAAATTGATGATTTTCATCTTGTAGTACATAAGCAGTCACAGATTAGAAATGCTGATTAGGTTTTGATTGCTGTCAATCAACAAATAGGTCCTTAATGTTTACTGTGGGGCAGGCACTATGCTAAATGCTCTGCGAGATGTTAAAAATGTCTTAGACATGATATTTTAGCTGTAAGGACCTCACTATTAAACTGCAGAAATAAAATTAACATGCCTGAAATAAAACTGTACAATATCTGATTGCTGAAGATAAGAACTCTCAGAGGTGCTTGCAAATATATAATAGTTTTAATAAACTTATTCTGTAATTTCTTTTCATTCTTATGAAACACTTTCAAATGTATTTATTCTTTTTTTTTACAATTTAACCAGAAATGTGACTCCTCGCATTTTAAATTGTAAATTTTGGGGGAACTTTTTAAAAGTCCTTTATTATATCAATTATGAGTAAGGGTTGCTCAAGGTTAAAATAATTTTATCCTGAATGAAATGAGAACTGTGCATTGTTTAATATAAACCCTGGCATTATGCAGTATAACAGCTTGCATTTATTTCTATTTAAAGCAACAGTAAGAGACTAGTAATATCATATGATTTATATTTTCCTATGTATAATAGAAAACCTACAATTTCTATACTTAAGGCTTAAGTATGGGTTACAAACTACAAACGTTTTCCATCGAAAATCATATCATATTAATAAAATAAATATTTCTCTTATGCTTAGTTTAAAGATGCACATTAGTTTTTAATCCAATCTCTTGCAAACAGAATTGATGTAATTTTGTTTTTATTTAATAAGCAGCTTCTTTAAGAAATCCTGCTCTACTATTTTCTGATAAACAGATATTAGGGCTTCAAGTCTTATTGAGCTTAGTCTGCTGCCTTCTCTTTTCTTCTATTCGTGGCTCGCCCACAAAAATCCATAAAGAAATGTTTCTGTTGGTGTTACAAATGCTAGCCTTCAACATTCATGTTAAATAATAAATTTGACTCTCTGCAGAATGCTAGTAGCTATAACTTGCCTTTGTATACTACCAGTTCTCAAACATTTTTGAATATAGCGGATTAAACTGGGAAAAATCAACTGGTCTGATACCAAACTTGTTTTGAGAGGACAATGTACAAATTAGTTATCATTTACTCTTTAAAACAGGGGTCAGAAAACTATGGCCATTAGCCTAAATTGGCTCACCAATTTTTTTGTAAGGAAAGTTTTTATTTTAACACAGACACATCTGTTTGTTTATATATTGTCTGTGGTGCTTTAGAGCAACATCAGAGTTGAATGGTGATGATAGACACCACATGGCCTGAAAAGCCTAAAACATTCACTGTCAAGTCCTTTACTAGAAAAAATTTGCCTATCCCTGGTTTAAAACAAGTATAGTAGGATATACACTGATTTTATATGAATAACAATGCTCTATGAACTTTAAACTAGCTAATCAAATTTATAAGATTCACCTTGATAGAATGTTGCAAGGTAATTTACAGCCAGTCCACTGACAATGAACTCTCATAGTATAAGAGCGTTGAGAATGTGTCAGCTTTAGAAATTTAGATATGGGTGAAGCATTAACTACATATGAACTAAGTGGTGATGATATAATGGTAATTTATAATTCCAAAACAAAATAGCCCTTGAAAACCATCACTGAGGCAAGACAATACTGATGATGTCCTATTAATATCTTAGAGGCCATCCTGTTTTGTGCACATGTCTGTGCCCAGAAGATTTGCAACAAAGCTCTGAGCAGAGTCCTGAATTCCCGGACTCAGTAAATACTAGCAATGCAGTAGCTTTAAATTAAGAAGAAATGTTGGTAGCCCTTACTTACATTCTGGGTTAGTTACTGGTAGGTGACTATTAGTTATCTATGAAAACAGAAGTTTTTAGAATTAGGAATTAATTGCCTCTAAAATTCCAAAAAAGACTTGTCCAAGGTCCGTCATTGTTAAGTGGTGTGCTAGTATCTGAATCAAGGCAGTTTGACTTACCAGCCCTGAGCAGATATTGACTAAGCTCAACACCATATTTGAGGAAGGACTTCATTAGATCACCTATAGGCTGGTGAAGGAGAGGGACTACTCTAGACTCCTCCACAGTGATTCCTAGTCAGTTTCTGTCCAATAAATCAAGGCTTAAACAGAGAAAACAGTCAAGACCAGGAATTAAGCAAAACAACAATTCCAGCACATTTTTTTAAAATCGTGTTTCTTTGTAATGTGAACTCAGAGAAGGTAGAATTTCCATAAGCCCAGAATGCAAAGGCTGTAAGGTTGTTTGACCTTGCCCTGGTATTTTCCAGATGAGGCATCCACCATGAGAGAAATAGTATTCTCCTCAACCACAGGTCTCCTGACTCAAGGCCCACTGCTCTTTCTGCTACCAGTGGCACAGCCTTCCAAATGGCTTAGAATGTTCATTATACAAGGAGCCATACCAGCTCTGAATTTCAGCCTGGGACTCCTTGCCATTCACTCTTCTATCCACCATTACTTTCTTTTCCGCATCTCGTTAGAATCAAATTACTCTCAAATAAGCCATAATCTTTAAGAGACTTTCAGAAACGCAGCTACATTCTTCTTTATATTGAGACATTGTGGGCGGGCTTTACATTTTATCTGTCCACTAAAATTATACTATTCTTAGATTCATTTTCTTTCAGCTCTCTTTCTAGAAGAGAATTTCTAAACTGCCATGCTTGTTTGTTTGGTTATTTGGTTTCAGCTCTTCTATGAAATGGATTCTTGTTCTTAAAATCTTTGGTTGATGCTCTCATGGCAAAGGAGTCTTGTCTTGCACAGTCTCTAATGAAGGTTGTCTGGAAGGAGCTGTATGCAGCCACTGCCTTCAAATGAAGTGCTGCAAATGAAAGGAGAGAAGCTGGGTCACACTGTGTATTTCATTAGTATTTTGTAAAAAGATTATGGTTCAGTGGGTTGAGAATATCACATACATCTATTTTCCTAAATGGTGAATGCATTTAAAGCCTGTGCTTAAACTAACTGCAATTTCGAAGATATGATTTGAAAGCCGTTAATGTATACATGGCTGCATGTACTTGTACTGCTCTGGATTGAATACAAAGAGCTGTAACTCATTGGTGAAAGGCAGCACAGGGTAGGGAACACAACATTGGCCTTATAAGTAGGATATCAGAATTCTAAACCATGCCTGCCACCAACTGGCTTAGGGATTCTCAGCAAGTCACCTGTCTCACCTTGGACTCAGGCTCCTTGTCTTCAAGATGAGAGAGCATTGAGCAAAGATGATGACGATGAACTCTTTTCAGTACTAATGTTATATTCACCTGCAAATTATCCAAAGTCTGAAAGAAATTTGACTGGACCAAGACAAAACCAGGCAGTACCTGTTGCTAATACTCCCAGAATTGCTGAAATATACTGGAGAGTCTGAGAAAGTAATGAAATTTGTTTCAGACTAGTGAAAATCAACTTAAGCCTATTGAGTAGGTTAGTATACTGAGCAATCGTCTTGAGAGCACAAGTAGCTAATTCCATATCGAAGTCATTTAAGTGAATAGGAAAATCACTTTTGTTTAAAGCTTCTATTTCAGAATTCAGAAAATTATTTTAGTGACATGGTCACCTGACTTCCTACTATAATCTTAAGAATCTTGATACATTCTTAAGGTCTGTCTCTATTCTCTCAGTTCCCCATTTATTATAGGGGAATGAAGCACAGCTGGCACAGATGTAGTGATTGGTCAAACCATTAAATAGCGAGCTCTCCATGAATATCTGTTAATGGATGACTGATACCATCACTTTAGAATTTTGGTTACGATTTTTAAAACTTTGACCTGCATACTTCAGTTTTCATTCTTATTCTTTATGAGATGCCCATAAGCTCTAGTGCTGCTTTCCATTGGTAAAGTATCAGGTTATGGGAATTTTTTTCATTCACTCATTCGTCTGTTCAAAAAAATATTATTGAAGAGTGCCAGCCTATGTGTCTGATGAGACAAGTGGGAAAGTCTCTATTTTCCAGCAGGGGACAAGTCATTAAATGACAGCAATGTTATCAGTGTTATAATAAAGATTTATAAGATGCTGAGAAATCATTGAGGAGGATGCATTTGGTTCTTCTTGGTGTGGGCAAGGTAGCCGTCACACTTGAATTGAGTGTTAATGGAGGCCGAGTATTCCACATAGAGGGAACAGCATTTAAAAAGGCAAAGCTGGAACTACAGTACATAGGGCATCTACAGAGCTGTGCTGCATTTAGCATCGATGGAGTACTGACACTGTGATGGTAGCCAGGAGAGATTAAACTGGGCAAAAAGAGTCTCATTCAGGAAGAGGCTTAGAGCCTGTGCTAAAGAATTTAGCACACCAGAAGGGGAAAGATTATATAATCCCATATGCAGTTTAGAAAAACTATTGAAGGAAGATATAGAAAAATGTAAGAGAAAAGGAACGAAAGTATTACAGTCAGCCCTCCATATCCATAGATTATGGAGGATTTAACCAAGCATGAATTTAACTAACCATGGCTGAAAAATATTTGAAAAATATGTTACATTTTTGCTGATGTGCCTATGTAGTTAAACCTACTATGGATGCATCTGTATATAGACACATCATGAAATGACTGAACATATACAGATCTTTTTTTCTTGTCATTATTCCCTAGATGGTGCAGTATAACAGTTTATATAGTATTTACATTGTATTAGGTATTAAAAGTAATCTAGAGATATTTAAAATATACAGGAGAATGTGCATAGGTTGCATGCAAAAACTATGCCACTTTATATACGGGACTTGAACACCTGTAGATTTTGGTATTCTCAAAGGTCCTGGAACCAATTCCCCATGGCCATTGTTAGACAACTGTCCTTTATTTTATGTATATTTATAAAACCTAAAGAAAATGATCTTTTTTCCTATTTCCAAATGACTGGTGGAAGGAAAATCTCTTTTACTCAGTTCTGACTGAATAAAAAAATCAAAACAAGATTGGTTGAAGCACACATGTTAATATTGATTTTACTCCTGTAAGAATCCTTTCCAGGCTCTTCAGTGCAAAAAATAAAATGTCCTGGGGGGTTCACAACTTCTGCAATCTGCGAAGTAGGAGACAAGGGGACATGCTGTATTTTGCCTTTTGGAACTGGGATTCAGAAATAAAGGGCATAAACAAGAATCAACCAATTGAGAAAGGAGTAAACGGTAAGTATCTCTCCTTCATGAACAATTGACTGCAGCTGCAGCTGTAGCTCTTTCCTCCTCCAGAGCAAGCTCATTAGAAGAAAGGTGATCTTAACTCCTCCCGCTGGCCACTGAATAGTGGACGCAGGGCTTGACCCTAAGAGCCAAATGACATTGGATATAAACTATTTAATATTTTCTGTCTCCATTATAGTGGATTATAGTCTCCATTATATTCTTGCATATGATTATAAAAGTTACTTTTCCTGAATATATAGATTTATCTTTTCATGTCTGTAATATGAAGTTTTTTACATAGAAGTAGGTTCTCTTTATAATATCATATACTTTTTATTATAAAATATATATATAACGACATTTAAACTATTTTTTAGACTATAGGTCAATGGCGTTAAATACACTCACATTATTGTGCAACCTGTTTTTTTTCCAAAGTTTCATAGTTCCAGCTCTTACACATAGTCTTTCATACATTTTCAGTTAATTTTTTTTATATAGTGTAAGGTGAGAGTACAATTCTTTTGCATGTGAATATCCAGTTTTCCTCATATCATTTGTTGTAAAGGCTCTCCTTTTCTGGTTGAATGATCTTGGCCCTTTTTTTCATAAATTTATGATAGCATTTATTTGTAAATGACTCCTAACTTGAGGAAAATATTACTGAAACAACAATATTGCTTTTGCTTACCTTATGTCTAACAGTAAGAAAGTAAATATGTCTCTGTTAGCTGTAGCCACTCCCACAGGAATGCAAAATGCTAGGATAAAAGGGAAGATGGAATTATGGGAGAAATGTTATTTTTCAAAAGATGTAATGGGTTACAATAGAAAGAAGAGTAAAACTCATATCAGAACAATATTGTTCCCACATAACCCGATCTTATTCTCTTATCAGTTTGTCCTCAGCCCATGATTATAGCCTTGGATCTCATTCTTCTGATCTGTAAAAAGGGGTTAAGTTTATCATCCCATAGGATCAAGCAGAGGTAAGTGTTACTAGATAGTCTGAAAAAAATAAAAACCTCCCCAATTGATATTATTGTTGATTCATTGGAGGTTTATATGAATTCTGCTATCTCTCTCATTATGCTTCTATTTCCTTATTTATAATTCAGAAACAATAATACTACTCTCAATAATATGTGCAATATAACTGCCTCTTAGAAAAATACTAAAATGTCTCTTTCATATGTGTCTTGAAATATGGGCCGCATCTACTGTCACTCAATTTCAATTGCACTAATATTTATTGAGAATCTACTTTTTGCCAAATACAGTATTAATTGGAAGAAATTCAAAGTTAAAAAAGACAAAATACTACTTGCAATATAATTTAATCTCTAAGAGAAAATATATTGGCTCTTTTACTGTAAAAATATCTTCAAATTTCGTAAAGAAAATAATTATGTACATTTATAGATTTATGCAAATATGTATTTATAATAAATTATAATTTGTTCAAACTTAATTCTATACAGTTGTATCAATTCAGGTATTTTTTATGTTTTACTTTAAAAAAGCATGTCTGTGTATCAAAACTAGTGCTTATTTTTTCTCTTCTATTAATAAAACACAGTTTATTAATTTCTCTATTTTTATATTCGATACATGTGAATATATTCTGTACACTTACATAATTTTTTAAGTCTGAATTAACTACAGTGAAAGCTTATTTTCACTCATACAAAAAATTTTTTTCTTAAAATAGACTGCAGAGGGAAAGATTCCTTTCCTGGGGTTTACTTTAAAATCAGTCAACAGGAATACAAAAGTAAATACTTTACACAGAGAACAATATGACTGCCAGCTAAATCATATTTTTCCAAAGACTTTCACAAATAATATAGACTTGGTGGTATCTGTCTCTTGCAACTTGGGAAATCTGTCTTGAACCTGGGAATTTTCTATAAATACCCATGACTAGCAACCATTGTTCCAGCCTCCTAGGCAAGGAAGTAAACATGTGGCATTTTATGTTCCTTATAATATCTTTCACCCATCTGACTTTCTTCTCCAGTCCATATTCTGTTTTTGAGAAGTCTTCCTTGACCTATAGTAAGAGCCTTTGCCCAAAGATCAAGTATTTAATCTTTCTTACACTTCATTGACATTTATGTGTTCTTATACCTTTACTTTCATTTTTTTAATGTCTTTTCAACCTATTAGACGAGAATCTTTTATTTATTTTTTTGTAGCCCCTGGCACACAGTAGGCATTTGATTTTCCTCCTAACGCTCCTTTTATTCAAGTGGACAACTGAGATAGAAGAGAGAAAGATAATGCAAAAAGTAGCTAACAGAGTATATAGATATAAGCATAAGTTCATTTATTCATTCAAGTGACATAGATTGAACATGATTTTTTGTGTGCCATACATTGTTCAAGTCATTTTAAATATGTCATGGAACAAAACAACAAAGTCTCAGCTCTTGAGAATTTACAATTTAGTGGTACAAGGCATACTACATAATATACATATATTTAAGTACACACACATAAAACCTGATAAGTGCTAGAAAGAGATCTAAGTAGGGTAAAATACTGTCGATAGCCACTTTTCATATAGGGCACATGGAGTTTAGATTGAAGGGGGCAAGAGGAGAAGCAGGAAGACAACTTAAGAGACATTGCCTCAGGAAGCTATCATCCAATGTGATGGAGTAGACTGGAGATGGTGAGAAGGGGTCATATTCTGCATGTATTTTAAAGATAAACCCAACAGAATTTGCTTATTAGATGTAGGATATGAAAAGGAAAGTCAGGGTTGATCTTAGAAATTTTGACCTTTGCAACTAAAAGGATGGAATTCCATTTACTAAGATGGTAAAGCTAAGGAAAGGAGCCAGTTTGGGGAAGAAAAATTAAGAATTCTGGTTTTGTAGACTAAATTGTATCTTCTCAGATTCATATATTAAAACCTTAACCACATCATATCTTAGAATGTAACTGTATTTGGAGAGAGGAACCTTTAAGAGACAATTAAATTTTAATGGAGCCATAAGAATGAGGCCCTAATCCAATCTGACTGGTGTCCTTATTAGAAGAGGAAGAGACACCAGAGATAAACACAGAGTAAAGGCCATGTGAAGACACAGCAAGAAAGTAGTCATCTACAAGCCAAGGAGAGAGGGCTGGGGAAAAACAAAACCTGCCAGTACCTTGATCTGGAGCTTCCAGCCTTCAAAACTGTTAGAAAATAAATTTTTATTGCTTAAGCTACCCAGTCCATGGATTTTGTTTCGACAGCCTAAGAAGACTACTGCATCTAGATATATTGACTCTAATAACTATTTACAGTCATTTAGAGGCTAAATAAATTATGTTCCTATATTTTTTCACTCATTCACTACTTGTTGACATGTGCTTGCTGACTGCCTGGGAGAGACTCCCATCTATGACATACTGAGAAGAGGGAACACAGATACAAAAGCTTCATCTTGTCACTTTGCCTTTCTCATTGGAAAGCTCCTCTTTCCTCTTTTCCTTTTGAATTAATTAGCTTTGACTTCTTGAGCCTCAAGTTAGTAGTCATTTGACTTTATCTTCACAGGGTATAGTTTTACAAGAACATCATATATTTTCCCATTGCATTCTTTCAGATAGTCTGAAAGACTATTTCAGATAGTCTTAATTCTGGGCATCAGTAAAAATAGTTGGCAAACTCTTAAATCCCTGATTAAATGCTAAAGCTATTGCTTGCCTACTGCATTCTTCAGTTATCTCCTGGTACACACACACACACACACACACACACACACACACACACACACATTGCTTCAATTCCCTTATGTCTCCCTCATGTCACAATTTGAACTCACATTATCTCCAATATTTCTGGTTCTTTAGAGGAGTGTAAATTTTATCAGAAGTTGAATGATAAAGATAGACATAGGAGGCAGGAGAGGGAGGACAGCACTAATTTTCTACTGAAATCATTCCATTCTCCCCTCACTTAACTAGTACAGACCTGCCTTAAAGAGCAGGCCTGGTTTTTAGCAACCCGGTCAAGGCTATTCCTAGAAATTGGAGCATTTGCTAACCAAGAAGTAATAGTTTCATCCCATGTGCCTCTTTTCAATGTTGCATTTCAGAAAGTGCATAATTGCTTTGGTGAAATATTGCAAAATGATTTCAAACTGCGATTAAAATATTTTTACAACTGTCATCAAGGGAACAGTGGAAATAGATTTTTTAGTGTGATCAACTAGATAACCCTGAAGCTTAATGATGTGTCCCTGGCTTAGAGCAGGTTAGCATGAAATTTAATTTGCGGTAATCTGCCTCAGACCAATGGAGGACAAACTCACCTCTAGCTAAAATTTACCCAGCTTCCAGCATACAATAATTCAAGTGCGTCATCTCTAGAATGATGCCTCCCTTGACAAAGAGGCAAAAAAGGTTATGTCTCCCTGCAAAAAAATCACTCACCAAATCCTGTAGATTCTTCTTTTGTTATAACTCTCCCATTCACAACTTTCCTTTCTTACAGATATCACCCTACTTGAGGCCTTTGTCACTTTAATTCAAGTTGAGGAAATAGCTTAGATATTAGCTTTCCCACCTATCTCCACAGTTCCACCTATACTAACACATGAATCTCCCTAAAGTATATATTTTATCATGCAATTTCCTACTGAAAAATATTCAGTGGCATATTTAACCAGGCATTGGAAAACAACTGTGTTTCTATACTTAGCCTCAATGAGTCATGTTTTTAACTATTCTACTCTACCCTAAGTGTCATCTTCACAGTCTACTCAAAACACAAGGATTTTAACTCCTTCTATGGTCTTTCTTCCTGTCTCACACTGACCTCCAGTGCCCTTTTCTTGCCTTTCTTCTTACTCATCCTTCAGGATGGTTTAAATTGTGCCTTAAAGCCTTTCTAATTCCAGCCTTGGCCAGAAGTAAATTCATCCTGGCCCTGACTATGTAAATCCATTTTGTAAGTATTCAGACCACAACGAAGAATTTCTTCTACTATCTTCAACTTTAGAAAACATATATATTTTAAGAGATTTATCTTTGTAACTCTAGCAGAATACCAGATGTTTGTTATTTGGCGTGGGTGAAGTAGATAATAAATATCAAGGATGCTGTGTTGAAGCCAGAGATTTACTGTTGTTTAGAACACTCTTGTAAGAAACACTAGGGGCCTGCCTTTGCCTTCCACATAGGCAACTGAAGAATTATCTTTGGAAAATCTGACCAGCCCACAGGAAAAAAATCCAGAGATTCTGATTCAAAGATTCTCCATGGAAAGATGCTGGTTGCATCAATCTACAGCAAAGACCACACTCAAAGCACCATTTGTTTCTTTGCAGTGTGAACTCAGAGAAGGTAAAATCTCCACAAGCCTAGAATACAAAGGCTGTAAGGTTGTTTAATACTACCCCCGTATTTTCCAGATGAGACATCCAATATGGGAGAAAAAGTGCTCTCCTCAACCACAAGTCTCCTGACTCAAGGTCCACTGCTTTTCTGCTAAAAGTGGCACAGCCTTCCAAATGGCTTAGATTGTTCAATTTCCAGGAACTGAAAGACTCATGTTTAGAGAAAGGAAGAGATCAATATAAGATGCACATATACGATGCACACAGTATTAGAAATAAAAATAGACATACACAATGATGTGTCATAAAATTTCAGAACCTACAGATCTCAGACCTTCCAGAGAGAAACATACATATTTTATACAAAGAACTGAGCAATATTAGACACTAAAATACAATGAAGAAACAATGTCTCAGAATTCTGAGAAAAAAAAATGTCTAATTCAGAATTGTACATTCAGCAAAATTATTAATTAAATGCGAGGATGATTAAAAATGATGTTTTTGGATGTGCATAGTCTCAAAATTTACCTGACAGGCATGCTTTTTCACGATACTACAGAAATCCAAGAAACAAAAACAGGTGGGACTCAAGCAACAGGAAATTCAATAAAGAGAGAGGAGATCTCCAGGATGAGGATGAAGGGAAATCACAACACTCAGCACTATAAAAGGTGGGAGAAGAAACAGGCCAGATTGGAGTAGGTAGGAAGGCTCAGAAAACAGACATTTCAAAATGAAAATGACATATTCACGGTGATTGACTATAGTGAGTTGCTCTTTCACATTTGGGAGAGCATTTGAGAGTAAATTAGTTGACATAAATAAAAAAAACTAAATGAAAAGTAACATAAGAAGACTATTACTCTAGAGAAACAGAATTGATCATCAGGACAGGATAAGTCATCACAGTCAAGTATTGTTATTTACATCGTCATATTGTAAATCCTACATATTAGTGTAATTGTAATTACAGTGGGAATTTCTTTATTGAGGGTTCCTATTTTATTTTATTAATCTTTTAAAATTTATTTTAGTTTCAGATATATGGTATATTGGTTTTGACATTTATAAAGTTTATGAATTGATCCCCCCAATTACCTTAGCACCTATCTGGATCTACATATAGCCATATAATACTATTGACTATAATTCCCTATGTTGTACCTTATGTCTCTGTGACTATTTTATAACTACTAGTTTGTACTTCTTAATCCCTTTACCTTTTCACCCAGTATCCCAACCCTTCTTCCCTCTGGCAAACATCAGATTATCCTCTGTATCCGTGAGTCTGTTTTCATTTAGTTTGTTTCTTTAGTTCCTTAGATTCCACATATAAGTGAAATCATATTTATCTTTCTCTGTCTGGCTTACTTCATTTCATATAATACCTTCTAGGTCCATCCATGTCATTGCAAATGGTAGAATTTCATTTTTTATGGCTGAATAATATTCATTGTATATATGTGCCATAACTTCTTTATCTAATCATCTATCAATAGGCACTGAGGTTGCTTCTATATCTTGGTTCTTGAGAATAGCACTGCCATGAACATGGGATGCACATGAACTAGTGTTTTGGTTTTCTTTGGATAAATACCCAGAAGTGAAATTGCTGGATTAAAAGATAGCTCTATTTTTAATTTTTTGGGACTTCTTCAAGCTGTTTTCCATAGTGACTGTACCATTTTCCAATTCCAGCAAAAAAAAAAAAAATATACAAGGATTCCCTTTCCTCCACATGCTAATCAGCACTTTGTTGTTTGTTGATTTATTGGTAACAGTTATTCTGAAAGACATGAGACGATATCTCATTGTGGTTTTAATTTGCATTTCTCTGTTGATTAGTGACATTGAGCATCTTTTCATGTGTCTATTGGCCATCCACATTTCCTCTAGAGAAATGCCTTTTCAGGTTTTCTGCCCACAATGGAAATTTATTGAAGGTAATAGAAGACAGGGTGTGTGTGTGTGTGTGTGTGTGTGTGTGTGTGTGTGAATGTGTGTTGTTGTGTCAGAGGTTGTGGGAAAATGTGCTAAATCCTCTTCTTTAATAGAAGGAAGTCAATAGGCAATGCCTAAAACAGAAAAAATTAAAAATTGATTATTTAGAAACACAAGTACAACTACCACATGCTAGGAGACTTTCTGGAAATAGCAAGAAGAAACTTATTTTGTATGCACCTAAAAGGTACGAAAGACCGCTGATGGTTTAAAGTATACCACTGCATAATTATTTATAATGGCAACATTTTGGAATAACTTAAATGCCCAACAATAGAAATATGGATGATAACCTTGATACACCAACCTAATGGATTTTATGTAATCATATAAAATAAATGTTTATAAATAATTTCTAATATGGAAATATTTTTGCTTCAATGATAAATAAAAAAACAGGATACAAATCATATTAAGAAAGTATAATTATAAGTATGTAATAAAAATGAAAAAATATGCCAGGGAAAAAAAGACTAGAAACAAAACCACCGAAAGATCAACAATGTTTAAATAACTAGATGATTGAACTAAGTAATTCATTTTCTTTTTCTGACTTTTTTTATTTTCAAATTTTTTAAATGACAAATGTAATTTATATTCTTTAAAAAATGAGTGTAAGGAAATATAGTTGATACTATTGTAATATCTGCATAACTGCATATGATATTAGATGGGTACTAGATATGTCAGGGTGATCACTTTGTAAGTTTTATAAATGTCTAATCACTATGTTGTACACCTGAAACTAATATAATGTATGCCAAGTGTAATTGAAAAATTTTTAAATTATTTAATATTATATATATATATATATATATATATAATCAGCAAAAAGAAAAAAAAAAGAAGAAGGAGTGCAACCTTTCTCACCTTGATAATTATATAGTCGAGCAGTCTCCAGAAAGATATCACCTTGGCAAATGAAAACAGATCATTTTCTCTAATCACTTCACCAGGAAAAAAAAAAAATCCAAATAAAGATGTTGGAGCATTTAACCCAATGGGAAGTAGAGTATCTCCCTCTAAATTGGGCCTAAACTCAAAAGTGTCCTTTTAATACTGAAGTATGAAGTCGTTGAACAGAAACTCCAGGCATTTGTTAAAAGTTCAAAGACCCTGAGGAGTAGGAAACAGATGGGCTTTAAATCATCAAAACACTATTTCATAGGTTGATAGCAAGTCATAAATAATTTTGCAGTCTGAAAATTTTGCTGCTTTATAGACCTTGAATGTAATTTGAGCAGAACTTAGATGAGTTTCTCCTGAAAGTTCAGACTATAAAGTGTCTATGAACATGTTCCAATTCAATTCAAGAAGCATTTACTAGAAAGTGTGAAAACATTTTATAAACTTGACCTGCTAGAGAGAAGTGAAGAATATATTATAAACTCTGCACTATGGGCACAGCTCTGCCCAAGTAACCAAGGTAGGCAAGGGTTGTCCAGAGAGACAGGAATGTCTCTGATAGCACTGTGTCCCCATGACCCAGTGCAACCAAGAGATGACAATGGGGTGTTTTCACTGTCTGATAAAAAGGAGTACAAATAGTATAAGCTTAACACATTGTGTCTTTCATAGTGAAAAGCAATGTATTTGGCCATATCCCAAAAGAATATTGTATTTTCTGCTTAAAGGAAAAAAGCAGAGTTTTAGTCCCATGTTTCGACAACAAGGATTAAAGATTTACTTGTTTTCTTTAGCATCTTAAAATGAAGTAAAACTAGACTTTCTGCAGCTTACCATCTCATTTTTCTTATGAAAAATTATAGGCTAAATTATCACACATAGCCTCTTGGCAGGAGATGTTCCAGGTCTTAAGGTAGGCATTTAATTACTATACCTATCAATGTTTGACTGTGTGTTGTGGGGTGACCGGAGAGACAGTCTCATTCATTGCCACAGAGCAGAGTTGACACTATATATATTGTACCCAAGACTCTATATAATTTGTTGGGTTCAATCCAAAATGAAACTTGGTACCCTTCCCTTGTTTAAAAAAGTATTAAGAATTTTAAGATAGTGAGAAGATCATTAATACAAGTATGGAGCCCTTCTGAGCATGGATCCCTTCCCAGCACGAGGCCTTTCTGAGTTAGGGGCAGTGCAGACTGCCCATGAAGTTGGCCCTGATATATCCATCCCTGCAGGCTTGCATCCATATTCTTTCTTTGAAGCCTCTAATAAGATTCTCATTTTAGAACCATACCCAGGGCTGGTCCTCAGCGTATTCATAACTGGTGACTTCTGTTTCCAGCTCTCTTCTTCTCCCCCTTGCACTCTTTCCTGAGACTCCCAGAAGCTGGTTATTCTCTGCTATTAACTGACTGCTGTGAATCTTCTCATGATATCCCACACAGCATGACATCCAGACTCTCCAAAGAAGAGCACTACTTAGACAGTATAACTTTTTTTCTTTAGAACTAAGATTGTACTCCATTTTTTCACATTAGAAAAAAATTAAACTGATAATTCCAATGAAGCTATCTCCCAGAATAATTGCATCTACCCAAGATCACAGGATGTACAAAATTTCATGTGAGGAGAGTGAGATGGCAGAATAGCTGGTTCTCCCAAAGGTCAAATGAGAGGATTTGTTGGAATAACAGGCTTGATTACACCAAATTGCACCCCCTGTCTATAACCATGAATAACCACATCTAACCATGCCACTAGAGTCTTTTCTCTTAAATGGTCTCCTGCTATAAGCACAAACAGGGAGATCAGAAAGGGACTATTTAATTGTCACCCAGCAACAAAATGAGTGATTTTGTTATAAAAAAAGATTTATTCCAAATGAACTAAATTGTCAACAGATGTTCACTGAGCACTTATTTTTCACACTACTCATCATTTAAAAAAATATATACACAGGGTTATATTCAGCCCACATGTTATGTAGACATGGCTCACCAAACCAGTTGTCTTAAGTCAGGTTCCTTGAGAAGCAGATTCCGAGGTAGTGTTGAACAAACAGGTCACTCACTGGGAAAGACCCTTGAGATCACACCTATAGAATAAAAAGGAAGAAGGTGGGATTGGGCAGAGGGAGAAATAAAGGGGACTGCAATTCAATACCATGGGGTCTGTGGAACTAGAGTGGTCACCCAGAGTGATCCCAAGTAGTAATGAAAAGGCTAGAAATTTAAACGTCAGCATCCATCAGTCATGGAGAATAGAGTTCTCCAGAAAAGCATGGTCCTTTCAACTGATACAAACCCTGAAGAGGCTAAAAGTGCATCCACTACACTAGTTGTTAAAATATTGAAATGCTCTTACTATGTCTAGTATAACCAGCCACTGCCCTGTTGCCTGGGCCACCCCAGCAATTTGGGGCCTCCAAAAACTATATAATTTTATGACTAGATTCTGATTGATCAGTGCCCATGCTATACCAATTATCAAACATTTTTAATACCACCTCTGGACCACTAAGAATATCAGCCAAGATGGAAAGTTAGGGTGATGCTAATGGAAGCTAAGGTCCATATATAGGGCCAGTTGAGACAGTCTTAAGAGAGCTCAGATTTGGTCTGATTGCCTGTAAGGAGATGAAAAAAATCCTTTGTAAGAATGCTATTAACTAAAGGTAAAGTTTTTTAGAAATTGATATTCTGGATAAATTACAGAAGAAAAATTTGAAAGACAAATGAGAAATATAAAATAAGGAGGAAGGTGAGTAGCTCTGGAAATAAGACCTGAATCCAAATAGGTTAAAATCAAATTGTGGGAAATCCAAGTTTATCGGTTCAGTTTTAAATGATGAACTACAAACTTAATTATCCTTTTTCAGTTCCAACTTATTGATTACATGAAGCACTCTTCATTTATTTTTGTCTTAATTAGAAAGGATGCTTAATTTAATCTGAGCCTGCTGACCAAAAGCTTCCTGGTGGATATTTAAACTCACAATGCACAGTGACAACCAGGTTACAGAGGTTTTCTCTAGAGTATTACAGGATGAATTCATTAAAGAGCATTCAAAACATTTCATTAAATGAGAATTTCTGAATCACAACTAACTTTAAAATTTACATAAAATATTTCAGAATATTTACAAGCTCAAATTTACATTTATAATTAACTTTAGAGCTGAGGTAGAAACTAGATATTTCTATGAGGTTGTTGTATTCCTGTGAAAGAAACATTTAGGAAGATGAGCAGGCCTGAGACAAACACAGGCAAAAAGCCTTAAACACTTTACTGTCTCACAGGCTGACTTTGTCACCTCTTGCTGAACTATTCACTCATTCTCATATTCCATAGAGTCCCTTCATAAATAATGGAGAAATGTGGAACCTAGAACGCTTCCTCATGGTGCTCTAGTGAGCTTTAGGAATTATGTGAGATGCTCAGGGTAGTTACAGTGGAGCAAGAGGTACAGAACGGAGAGGGCTTCAGGCCCCTAGCCTCTAATTCAAGTAAACCTTTATTTTTATGTAGAATCCTTTTACAAACTACTTACATAAAATAAAATAAAACAATCCCATGATTTGTTTTTTTAAATGCAGACTACTACCATAGTGGCCCAAATCATGACTGCAAAAACAATTACATGTGTCATTTTAAAACTCAAATATAGGAAAGAACTAAATATAGGTAAGTTTGATGAATTGAGAACTCATAAATTGATAATTTATGGTAATTTAGACCTAAATCATGATCACATTGACCTTTTCATTATGTATGTGGAAAAAATAGATCAGCAAGGAAAAAGACTGAGTAGTCAAGTGTGCAGGTTTTCAAGATTTTTCATACAGTTTTGATATTTGTAAGTGATTCTGATTAAAGCAAGTGAAATGAGTTAATTACTATTAGTAAGGAGTCATATTTGTATAGTTGGTTTATATAAACTTAAACAATGTGTCAATAGTCTAATACAGAATTTTTTTTTAATTACTGAGAGTAATTTTCTTTCAATTTAGACTCAACTCTACCTAAGTATTGGCTAAATTGGATAAGAGAAAAAATATAGCTAACTATAATACAGTCACACACGCAAAATCAGACTTATGTGATGTTAGTGGCCATAATGTGTTAAGAAGCCTTAAATTGAGAGATGAAAAAAAGAATATTTGATCATAACAATGCTTAATTTATGTGGAAAATATCTGTTGAATACAACAAATAGTATTAATCAATCCAAATTTAACTTAAATTGTATAGACCGAAAATTTCAAACTGTTTGAGAATTGAGGTGGTTACTCCTTCCTTTAAAGTATTTTTCTTTGACATTGCGTTAAGAAGGAGTTATCTGCAAAGAACATTTTACATAGAAAAACATTCTTATGGAATGGTTAAATTCATTCTTATAGAATGATTTCAATTCCTTAAAACCAAAAATCATTGAATTTGAGCCTAAATCTGATGAAGCCTTCAGTTCTAACAATCAGTTTACAGGATAAACAAGCCACAGTAAAAAATGTGCAGTGATACCACGTTGATTCAGGAGATACAGGCAGCAAAATGCAGAATATGGAAAATGCTGTTGAATCTGGATTTTTCCAAAAATAAACTGTAAGAAAAAAATAAGAGGTAGAAGGCGTCCTTGTAGATTAAAAGAGATTTAAGAAACATAGCTATCAATTAAAATGTACATTTTTATTTGGATCCTTATTTGAAAACCCGGAACAAAATTTAGATTGATAAAATCTAATGACAGACTGGATTAAAAGCCTTAAATTTTAGAGGAACATACTAAAATATTTATGAAAATGATAAGGTTTTATATATTTGCTTCAAAATATCTTGAGAAAAGATTGAATATTGCTATACATGAAACAAGATTCACCTTGAGTTAACAATTGTTGATAACTGAATGATGGGCACATAGGGGTTTATTATGCTAACTCTTTACTTTTGTGTTTATATGAAAATTTCCATGAGATTTTAAAAGTTAAAAATAAAAAAATGGGCAAGTTTTATTTGCCTATGTAAAAAATAAAATTATTGAAATTTGTATGTAGAAAAGATTTTACATGTCTTATAAACAGCAGAACCAGTCTTACTCTGTCCCGATTTCCACTGGTCGGCTGGGCATCTGCTTCAAATCCTGAGTTCCTTGACTAAAGCTGAAAAGTAAGTGGGACATGGGAAATTGCTATCAGATGTGGATCATCCTATCAATGAAATAAGCAGTCGAAGGTATGATACAGATAGACATGCAATGTTCCCTGAGAATTCTCTAGATTAGTCTGCCAAGGGACCCCATTACCTACATTGGTATTCCTAAATTCATTTTATGATTTGGCTCATTTTCTTCTTGTGCCAGCTCTGCTGCCTCCCAGTCATTACAATGCCTGTGGACAGCCATCTAGCCCAACCAACATTAAGTTTGTGATTGGGAAGATATGCCCAAATGACATCATAAAAATAGATTTAAAAACTACAATATCAGGTATGGTGAAAATGCCTCCCCAATATTCATTTTTTCTTTTTTTTTTCCAGGAGAACTTCAATATGCTTAATTAAAAATTCTTATCTTTCCAGACTCTCTCACAAGAGGGATGTCCATATGACATAGTCCCGGCCAATATTTAAGTGAAAGATTTTGAAAGGGGATTCCAGGAATACTGTTGCAAAAAGGACCAACTCTTTTGACCTTTCCTTTCTTCTTTCCCTGTATGAATTACAGCATATCTGGTGCTACAACTGCCATATTGCATCCATGGTACCAAAAGCCACATGCTGAAGATGATCGAACAGGAGAAGAAAAGGAGCCTTGTTCCTTAAACAGCTGACCAGCCATGAACTGCCTACCCCCAGTCCTTATAGCACGAGAAAAACTGATCCCTATTTTATTAAGCCATTGCAGTGACATTTCTGCTATATAGAGCTAAATGTAATTCCTGGTATATCAGCCTATTAAATACCCAAAATGTAAAAAACTATGACCGTTATTATCAAATTCCCAAGGGAAAAAATCCAAGTCCAAAAATTAAAACTACATTGTTTTGTAATTATAAATCAAAGATAGTAAAGTAAAAATGTAAAAATTTCTTACTTTGTGTGAGAAATTTCGTGTGAGAAATAAGAAGGTCCTCAATCAGATATCTGGGCATTACGGATGTCTCTTCTACCATTTATATTCTATGAGCATGTTAGTCAATGTAACAACCTTTTCTTGAGAACACACAACTTCCCCACCCTTTATTTGTGCTGGAAGAAAGAATCGATGTGTAACATAAGCTTCCAATATGAGAAGCTCACACATTCATTGGAAATGAAAATACATGTAAATGTTATTGATTGAAAATCAGCAGTGTGTTGTAGGATCCCATTACCCTCAGTATAAGTACTATAAAAACAACAGAATAAGGCAGCCCATACTCTGCCTTTGTGCAAATTAGAAAATTGTACCTCTTACACAAAACATTTACTGTTATTTTCCACTGAACATTTACTGCTATTTATAGCAGTATTAATTACTGCTATTAATGCATATATTTATATATTTATATGCATTAATAGCAGTATTAATTAAAAACATAAAAAATATACAAAAACATAAATATATAAGTATTATATACAAAAACATATGATATAACGAGCACATCTAGAGGTATGCAGTGTACAATCTGCAAAGGGTTCTGCCAGTGTGGAATAAGGAGAAATTACTGTAGGCTGCAGAAGCCAGAGATGTCACATATGGGAACAGTTTTGAGCTGATGCTTCAATATATTACTTAGACAACATAGAGAAAGACCCAAATTTTGTGCTTTAAGGATTTTAGCTTAGGTTTTCACCATGTTAAGCAAGAGTATCTATCCCCTGAAAACAGCAAACCATGTCTTCAATATTGATCACTGTATCCTGCTAAGTTGCAAAGGTAAAGAGCTTTTTAGTTTTGCTATTAGAAATCCATGGATACCTACTCACGCTCAGAGTGGCAGTAAACCAAACTTCTGAAGAGCTTTTTATGGTCTCGAGAATAACACATTTGCAGGGGAATGAACATATGCAGGGAAGCAGAGTGGTGATTATGCCTTCTGTGATACTCTATGTGCAACTGTGAATATCTGCATTGCCACCAATGAGTCTGCAGCTCTCTTCGCTGAGACATCCAACCAGGGATTGGTTCTATTTGCAAAACAAAAACAAAAACAAAACAAACAAACAAACAAAAACACAAACAAGCAAACAAACAAGAATAGAATTATAGCTTTTAACCCCTCCTGAACAAGATTATAACAAAGTAGAGTGATTTAATTTAATGACTTTTCAGTAAAATACTCACTTGGGTGTTCTTGTTAGATAGCTAGTCAGAAATGAACAACAGGGGAACAAAAGAATGAGGCCCAGCCTAGAGACAGCCCAAAGAATACCCTATTGGTAGTTAGAGAATCCCTCCTGCATCCCGAGAGACAAAGGACTAGGGAGCCATAATCTATAGCTAGTTTACCCTGCCCTCAACCTCAGATTCATTATACTATCAATATAATACCATGTTTATACCTGAAAGTTAATGAATCTAATTATAACTGACTGAATTCTAGTGCATACACACTAGGCAGTGGTATACAGCAGTCAAGTGTCAATCAAAATGACCTCATGCGCCAATCACCTAGGAACACCTTTGTAACCACCCATCACAGCCCATAATTTAGACCTTCCCACTTCTAGGTTGTTATTGCTCTCTTTGCTGAAACCATGTTCCTCCTTGGAGCATGCTCTGTCTTTCTAAAATATATTTTAATAAATCTTTTCTAAGTCTCACTGACCTGCAATTCTACACTGGGTCAGTGAGAAAGACTGAAGAAAAAAAATGCTAATTACTCTTCTGAACCCGATATTCCCCCATGCCACTGGGATGACACCAAAGTTCAAATCTCCCCCAAATGGTAACACTCTGAAAAATACCCTCTGACTATCTCAATGGTTCCTTTTAGATTAAAAATAGGTATGATTTTATCCTTGAGTAGGATCAGGTGGAAATTTTTGTTTAGGCATTCAAAGTCAAGAGTACTCAGCTTGATAGAGCATCCAATCATCTGAGCAGTCTTCAAAGAAAAGAATTCTCAGCCCACCTCGGACTTTTTATCCTTGTATATGTGGTATAAAGAGTCCATAAGTTTTCATAAGTTACCCACATGATTCAGACATTCACCATTGTGGCATTGGGCTGATAGATTGACCTCTTTAAAAAGTAAACCATGTCAGTATCCCAGTTCACATTTATTTTTTTGTAGGATGGTGTTTCCCAATCATTCCTTGGGCAATGTCACCCATTGAAAATAATCACATTTATAAGGCACACTGGGTAATTGAATGAGGTTGTTCATAGTCAAAGGCAAAAGTTCTGGGTTCTTGTCACTGTCATTGTTGACCAGCCCTCCAAGGACAAAGGATATCAGGACCCTGGTTCACCTACAACTCATTCAAAGAAGGGGAAGGAATCTCACAGCAGGTATTTGTAATTTATGAGAAGAAAGAGGAAAGGAACCAGGACGCTGAGGCTGAATAAGTTTTCTCTTCCAACTCAGTCCCAGAAATGCCTTTAGTCCTTCTTAAATAATAAGGGGGGAAAAATGTGTACCTAATATTGTTCTTGCCTACACTACGACGTCTAGAAAATATTTAAGTCCCATTCCCTGTGGCTTGGTTTTTAGTATATAAACCCCAGCTCCCAACATCAAAATCAAAAACATTAACTTTAGACTATAATCTAGTTAAAGACTTTAAAACTTTAAAAACTCTCTTTTGAAACTCAAAGACTCAGAGACTGTTTTGTTCTGGGTAGAATCTACCTTTCACTCCCTGGGACAATAACATTTCAGCTCCAAAGGATATGACTTAACAAAGAAAGGATACTGTAGGGAAATTTGTTATCTATTTTATTATTTATTCATATATTATGTGAAGAGATGATATTTCAATGGGATAGAAATATGTAAACACAATGAACCTTGATACATATACTTGAGGAGAAGAATATGCGAAGAGTTCTAGAAGGTCTTTTATTATTAAAGTGATTGTTCTAACAGAAAAGGCAAGAAATATTTTGGGAGATGTTAACCTAGTTACTTGAAAGTGTTCCTTGTAAATACATTATTTTTTATTTCAGCAACTGTTTCTGTACACACAAGATATAGTAACATTTTTATATAATATATGATAAAAATAAAGAGCACGAATATCAAAAATTTTTAAACAATCTTGTTTCGTGTATGTAAAAGTGCAAGAGAGAGAAACAATTTTTTCCTAAAGGTTTGTTGGTTGTGTCAATTCCATTTAATGATAAACTCAATCTTTCTCCACTGAGTTGAAAAGTCGTTTATCATATACTTATTTTCTCCACATATTTTGCAATACAGTTCCATATATTATATATAGTTTATATATTGTATATACATACATTTGTATATATATGCATATGTATACATATTTAGTTTATATGTATATATATTTAACTTGCATTTATATATATAACCTTTTTCTGAACTAGAATGCAATTTAAGATTATATAAAGATTGAATTATTTGTAGAAAATGGATATTTACATTACTTATTCCTTACATCCAAAAATATATTGTATGATGCTAAGTAGTTCTCATGTATAGTTCTCATAAATATATTAATTATATTAATATATATGTTATATATTTTCTAACTTGTTATTTTAGATGTATAGGAAAGCTCTCAATTTTAGGAGAATTCACTTGCAAGAGTACACTTTGCTAGTCTTATTCATAATGGGTTTCAGCATAGTCTCCTGCTTTTCTAAGCCAAGGATCATACAATCCAAATTAATAATTTGCCTTCAATTTTATAACAATTTTGCTTCATGAATTTTTCTTATTATTGAAATTACTCAACTGTGAACCAGTTCTATTAAGATTAGATACAAGTTAATTTTAGGATGGAAGGATGACTCTATGTTTTCCATTTGTCCCATTTTTTGAGGATCACATTGATGAAAAAATGAGGATACGTGTGGGGTTTTGTGTTAAATTTCATAACTTCTAATCTGATTTTTATTTTTTTCTAATTCTCTTTTTTGTTATATCCAGTCTGCTGTCAAACAGCTTTTAATTTCAACTATTGTATATTTCACTTACAGAAGTTCTGTTTTGTTTTTAAATTTTTAAAGTATCCTTGAAAATATGTTAAAGCTCATTGATTTTTCTTTAGCTATGGTTCAAGAATTTGTATATAATAATTCCAACATTAGGATTGTGCATCAGGCATTTTCTAAAACCTATAGTTTCTGCTGTTTTTTTTCCTTCTTCTAGCTTTATTAAGATATAATTGACATACAATATTGTGTAGGTTTAAGTTGTAAAATGTGATGATTTAAACACATATATACTGAGAAATGTTTACCACAATAAAGTTAGTTAATACATCCTTCCCTTCACATGATTACCATTTTGTTCTTGTTGTTATGGTGAGAACATTAAAGCTCCACTGTCTTAGCAACTTTCAAGCATACAATATGATACATTAGCTATAGTCACAATCATGTGCATCAGGTCCTGGGAGCTTATTGATCTTATAACTGAAAGTTTGTTTCCTTTGACCAAGTACTCCTCATTTCCCTCACCTCTCAGCCCCTGACAACCACCATTCTACTCTCTATTTCTATGAGTTTGATGTTTTTAGATTGTACACATATGTAAGATCATTCAGTACTTGTCTTGTTCGTACTTATCCTGATGTTTCCCCCTTGGACAGTCCTCAGGCCCTAGCATTTCTCCCTCCTCCCTCACAGGCAGCATGTTCAGCCTAAGTATGCAGCACAGACAAATGCCTCAATACAAATGGCTTTGGTGCTGGATATTCCGCTTATCTATCTCATCCAGGTTATCTTCCCAAACTGCTCTGGCAGCTAGCCACTGGCTTTTTAACTTACAGATTTTTTAAAGAAATGAGTTTTGTTTTTGTTGGTGGAGGTGGCAGCTTTAACCCGGAATGTGTTTGTTGTTTATACAGGAGATTTGACCAGAATAACCTTGTCTGAATTGCCCAGGAAATTGTAGGGACCATTTTTAGTCACTGGGGACTGAAAAGTGTGTCTCCTAAACAATGTTCAGTGTAAGTGCTTATTAAGTGTTTGAAAACGGAGCAGCTCTACAATAGGGTTATCTTTATCTGGCAGATATTTTTTCATACTTTGAGCACTCATAAATTGAATGTGTAAAACTGGAGATTTAATCCCAGCTGGTATTAATTATTCCTTCCTCAGGATTGTCAAAGCAATTTGTAACTCTAATAAGGCACTAAACCTTCCCCGGGATTGTAAATTTGTGTATGTACATCTACACTTGCCTTTTGATGGTATGATCTTGTGTTCTCACATTCAGAGTCCAAACTGCCCTTGGAATGCTGATGGCTGATATACTTTCAGCACTCAAAACATGAGTTAAATTATAGCGAATGAAAGGAAACCAGTAGAGATTTTATCCAAAACTAAAAGTAACATACTTTCTAACATTTGAAAAAAAAAATACAAATGGGCAAAATCAGGTTGAAAACCATCATGTGTGCCTGCCAAATAAAGCCCTTTGAGTGTGTTGAGCATTGAGCCCAAGGGCTCAATCATTTATACAGTATATGACGATATGATGGCTATTCAGTGCGCCTATCATTAACATTAAGTTTTTTAAACTAAAACCTTAAGCCTCTGGCAACATAAATTCCCTGCACCTATCTATGCCTTCAGGAGAAAGCTTTATGTGTCAAGTCTCCAAATATAATGCAATGTGTCTTATATATGAAGAAACCTGAGTAGATTAGCACATTCTGTGGTATCTATCAGTGTAAAGAGATAGCATCTCCTTTTTATTTGCCAAATATAAATGAATGTAATTATTTTAGAGAGCTTTCTTTTAGTATGTATGTGTGTATATGTATGTATGTGTGTGTATGTACACACACACACACACACACACACATATATAAAGGTCAACAGAGTGGTTACATGATATTAACACCTCATTTTGAATCAATATATCAGTGGCCCAGGTGAAGCAGTACCTTGAAGGAATGACACAGAACAGAGATATATGTTAATGACAGAGTAAGAAGTAATGTCTGGAGCCTGGGGACCATGTGACCTGTTAAGGTGTCACAGTGTGGGACCCTAGGAGGTCATGGACTACAAAAGATAGATGAATTAGGAAGCAGGATGTAACAACATACATGGATATATAGAATTGGAAATAGGAACTTGAGAGAAAAATTGTTTCCACTTTCAGTTGCACCTAGATTGTGTCACTATAAAAGCCAACTGATTTTATAACACTGGCTGAGTAAGGATAGGTGAAGAAGTAATGATAAGGATGGGGGTCCCAGGAAGCTAGATCCAAACCTCCCTCAGCTTATCTCCTCATTATAAGGAATTTGGATCCTGGGAAGCTATTTGATAAGTCATCTGTAAATCCTTCTGTACTAACAGCAGTTTATCTCCCCATCCAATTCTGCTTTGATCAGGAGAATCTGAATGTAAGCTCCTGCTTTAAGGTATCAGAGACTTATAGGACAACAAAATGAAAGAAAGGATTAGTGTCATTAAAGGACGTTACAGGCAGTGCCCAGAGCAGAGCAAATAATAATATTACGGTTTATCATCTTGTACACGGCAGGGAAGGCAAGATGGACACCACAGGAGCCCAGAGGGAAGAGATTGGGTCATATTGGCCAAAGGGTTTCCCTTTGGGAAATGTATGAACACACAGTTTTGTGTACATTGTATATTAGGACAGTGTTTTGATGGTTAACTTTATATGTAAACTTGGGGGGCCACAGGGTACCAAGATGTTTGTTCAAATATTGTTCAGGGTGTTTCTGTGAGGGCATTTTTGGATGAGATGAATATTTAAATCAGTGGACTTTGAGGAAAGCTGATTGCCTGCAATGATGTGGGTAGCCTCACCCTATCAGTTGAAAGTTTTACTACAACAAATAGATCACCCTCCCTGGAGCAAGAGAGAATTCTCCAAAAGAGCCTTCCGACTTCATCTAGATCATCAGCCCTTCCTGTTTCTATAGCCGACTGCCTTTGGACTCAAGCTGAAACATTGGCTTTCCTGGGTCTCCAGGCTTCTAGTCCACCTTGCAGCTTGTGGACTTGTCAGCTTCCATAATTGAACATAAAGAATTAACCAACAACCTATTGGTCTTGTTTTTCTGGAGAACCCTAATAGAAAAGGGATGCTTACAGAGAGTAGGGAGATATCTCATCAGCAAACAGAATAAAGCTGGCCCCACCTGCACCCAAAAGAATGGCCACGCGTGTAATTTTTTAAGCAATTCTCATGCCCAATTTCTCCATTTCCTTCTAACTGTTACTCCTAATGTAAAGGGTGGAAAATTTTCAATGGCCAACATCTGATTCTGTAATCCGCTTACTTGTTTGATGTTAACCAGGGTGTGGTAATCTGCTTACTTGTTTAATGATAACCAGGATGTGGTTCGAGGTTTTACAAGCTGCCTCTCTTGGGAGCTGAGGACTGATTTCTTCTAACCCTGCATGGTAGAGAATCAGTCACTGGCTGGCTAATAAAGGCTCACAATTCATCTCAATTAGCTCCATGGGTCTTAGGTTTGAGTGAACCACAATGTTTGGAGGACCCAGCAAGATTTCTCCAAAGGGGGAGATCTCCTAAGACCCACAACCCCAGCCACCTTGGGCGAGGACCTGCCCCATCCAGGGGATGGCTACTGAGAGACGTTCCTCAGCCCCAGACACTAGGAAGACTTGCCCAGGAGGGCAGGTGGACAAAAGGTTCAATTATGTAACAACTGGGCATGAGCCATCTGGAGCAGCTTCACCAGTGAGTCAGACTGCACTACAGGTATCCAAGTTTTTGGGTATCTGTACGTTGGTGGGCCCTAAGGGGAACTAGTGGAAGGCTGGATGGAGCAATACTTCCCTAGTTTGATCAAGGTCTGAGACGTCAGACTTAATGACAGGTTTTTGGGTATGATAGCATTTTGTGTTCTGTATTGTATCTCTCTGGACTGGTTTTTGTATTCTGTATTGTGTCTGTCTGTCGGACTGGTTTTTGTCTGTCTGTATTGTGTCTGTCCTTCTGGACTGGTGGAATGTACTGTTTTCCTTAGGTCTGGCCTTCGTGGCCCGTCTGACTAGACTCTGGGTTAGCAACTGATCCTATCCCTGGCTTATTTGGCTTTTGTGGGAATTTTCTCTTTTCTTGCCTGTTTTTACTGACATGAGTCAGGCTTCTTCCTCGAATCATCCTACCCCCCTTCAGTGCCTCCTTAACCATTTTAAGAATTTCAGGAGACGAGCCTAAGCCTATGGAACTAGTGTCACTCCCTTCGACCTTCAGAGGTTCTGCCAGTTAGATTGGCCCACATTTGGAACCGGGTGGCCATCAGAGGGGTCACTCGATCTGCAAACAGCCTTTCAGATGAGGAAATTGAGGTACAGGAAGTTTTAGATTAGAGCAGGGAAGAGCAGTAGGAAAATGGTTATGTAGATAGGGATTAAAAGCGAAGATGTCATTGAAAGCTAGTGAAGGGATGAATGTACATTTGTACTGGAGATTTGGGTCTAAAGAGTGACTAAACATAAACTTGATTAAAGGTTCACAAAGTATCTGTAAGGCAGAATTCTAAAATAATAAAGTCTTCTTTCTAACCAGTTCTTCAGTTTAGGGTAAAATTTATTCTTACAGGAAAATAAATTTGTAAAAGAGCTCTGCTTTAATTGATTTAGAAAGAAATAAGCACTTATAGATAAATTAAGTCTTCCTAAAACTGTCAGAAAAATAGAAACTAATCCAAATGTTTTGTTTTGTTTTATCAAGTCTACATGATATGCTATTTCTACTAGTTAAGATTTACCATATTTTTAAAAATTGTACTATGTGAAGGTTTTTTATATAGTCATATTTACCTTTGAAATCTTTTATTATCACTTTGGTTAAATATATAACTAAGTATTGTTTCCAGTGACCTGTGATCCTATTTAATCAGGTGATCAAACCTTGTGACATTATGACAAATTTAGAAATTAAGGCTACTAAGAGCTATGAATCCTAGTATATGTAAATGAATTACTAGGAATAATACAAGTGAAGGAAAATAAGAATGTTTTGAGATATGAAGGATGTGTTTTTAAGGAAAAGTAGAAGTAATTTTATCATAAAATAGTTTCAGGTTATTTAAAGGTCGTTTTGAGGCACAAAAGTGGAAGATAAAGGACAAAAACATAGGTGAATATATGAAGTTGTAAAGGAAAAGAGAAAGAGAAAAATCTTGTTTTATATGGTCAAGTTGGCTAAAATTAAATGTATTTATCATAAGGTTTTAAAATGAACTTTAATATCAACAGTGTACTGACACAAAACTGGAGTTTAGCTTATTTGTCTGTTCCTAATAAGAGATTGTAAAAGATTTTTCTTTACCTGTAAGCAAGACACTTAGGAAACAAAGAACAAAAGAAAAACATTAAGCTAATTCAGTCTACTTGATATATTAAATTATATGGGAAGCATTATCAAGTAATAAATGATGCTTAACCTTCTTTAGGTTAGATTTTTATGAATATATATTACTAATACAAGTGTTTCAGAAATTGTATAAAGTTCCTAGAAATTTGTCAATATCTTTGCTATTCATATGTCCTTGTATAATGGTATCAGTCATAATTTCAGTTATTATAAATTGTTGTATGTCATGAATATCAAGAATGGACCTGACTATTCAGAAACAAAGGGCTTATAGAGAAACGAAGGGCATGGCTCTGATTTGGGCCATGACAGTAAAACTATTACAATAATTAGATTGAGTGAATACATGGTCTTGGTATTGAAATTGGAATTTTGGATAACAGGAAAGATCTGTATAATTGGAAACATCAAAACCTGTCTTTCTGAGAGAAACCACAGAGACTAATCTCTCCTTTAGAGACTATCTTCTTTACTCATCAACCAGCCTGGGATGACTGCCAGCAGCTCCTCAAGGTCCTTTTTACCTCGGAGGAGCAAGAGCGGATCCTCTGAGAAGCTGCCAAAGTGTGTTAGATCCGAATGGGCAGCCCACCGCTGATCCTACCCACGTCCATCATGTCCTTCCGAATACTCATCTACCCTGGGACCCCAACACTGAACAAAGTAAGGAGGCTCTCAAATGGTATTGCCAGCTTCTGCTCCAGGGCCTCCGGTCTGCCACCCGATGACCCACTAACTTATCTAAAGTAAGCAAGGTCATCCAAACTAAGGATGAATCACCGGTGGCATTCCTGGAACAACTCTTAGAGTCATAATGATTGTGTACTCCTATTGACCCGGAGGACCCTAATAATAGAAGGGCTGTGAATTTAGCCTTTGTCAGTCAGTCGGCCCAGATATTAGAAAGAAACTGTAGAGGATGGAAGGATTTGAAGGACAGAAACTGTCTGAGCTGGTTGAGATAGCCCAGAGTATTCAACAATAGAGATGGGGTAGATATAGCACAGACTAAGAAGATGATCAAGATCCTGCTTGTGACTATGCAAGGAGCCCAGCCAAAGGGACCGCCAGGAAAAGGCAGAGGCTGAGAACAGGCTAAGAACAGGCCGAGAACAGGGTGAACAATGGACCCAGGGGAGTCAGGTTAGAGAAGGACCAATGAAGAATAAGGAAGAAATACTAGCCCTTCTTGAGACAATTTGGGTGCCAAAGAAAGTGGCAGTCATCCATTGCCCAGGGCAGAACTCGGGCTCTGAGGTAGCATAAGGCAGCTCCTTCGCTGATCAAACAGCAAAGGAGGCTGCCCAAAAACCAGGCTGCCAATTGACATTCTGCCGGCCCTACCGCCCAGGGTGCTAATGGACACCCCTGCCTACACCTCAGGAGAAGTTGAACTAAGCAACAAGCTGGGAGGCAAAGAGGAATCTACTGGGTAGGTTAGGCTCCCAGACGGCCGCATTGTAGTACCTGAGGCCTTGAGCCGAGACCTTTTAATCCAGGTTCACCAGAGCACTCACTTGGTAGGAACCAAGTTAACCAAACTGTTGAAAAAGAGACTATTACATTCTGGGGCTGCAATGAATAGCCAAACAGGTATCAGTCTGGTGCCACATCTGGGTGGACAGGCACCAGGGGAACATCAGGAGTTGGATTTCACTGAGGTCAGCCCGGGAACCTTCGGATTCAAGTATTTGCTTGTGTTCATTGTTCAGGATGGACTGAAGCCTTCCCCACCAAGCAAGAGACCCCTCAGGAAGTAGCAAAGAAATTAGTCTCAGAAATAATGCCTCTATTTGGCCTGCCCATAACACTGGGGTCCGAGAACGGTCCAGCGTTCATCGCCCAGACCACCCAATCTCTAGCAAAGGTGTTAGGGATCAATTGGAAATTGCATTGCATTTATAGGCCTCAGAGTTCAGGGCAAGTAGAAAGAATGAATAGAACCTTGAGAGAAACCTTTACTAAATTCAAACTGGAAACTGGCGAAACCGGGCAAGCTTCCTTCCCTTCGCCCTATTAAGGGCACGGTGCACCACCTACTGTAAGGAAATCACACTCTATTGTAAGGGCATCACGCCTTATGAAATAATGTTTTGAAGACCCCCATCTCTCCTCCCCAAGTTAGGAGAAGAAAAGCTAACAGAAGTTAAGTTTTTGTAGGCCCTCCATCTCACATGGCAAAAGACCCACCAACTGGTCTCTGCCAACAGAACAACCGCTCAGCATCCAGTCCAGCCACACAACTACACTCCAGGTGATTGGACCTGGGTGAAAAAAGTACAGCCTGCTTCTCTCGAACTCCATTGGGATGGACCTTTCCCTGTCATCCTCACAACACCCACCGCGGTCAAGGTAGCTGGACGCCACCACAGACATCAGAACAATGGAGCCTGCATTGTGCTGAGGACCCACTAAAGATAAGATTATCAAGGGTCCAGTCTGGACCATCTTCTGTCCTCTTCTAACCTTCTAACTGTAACCCCAGCAATCCCCACCAGCCTGTGTTATATGATTGGGAGCTTACCAGGACAGAAACTGGCATTCCTATTTCTACTTAGTAGCTCCAAAGGGGACTTGGTTTGCTTGCAACACTGGACTCACCCCTTGTTTCAACTCAAATGACTGGCCTCAGGGTACTGAAGGTTTTTGTGTATTAGTCCATATTGTTCCCCAAGTATATTTCTACTCTGGGGAAGGGAGTCATGAACATTTCTAGTATATAGATCACCGAGCTAAGAGAGCTCCCATCCTAGTCCCCTTCCTAGTAGGTATAGGTATTGCAGGTCTCGCTGCAGTAGGGACCACAGCTCTAGTGCCTTGTATAATTAATTGGTTAACTACGTATGTCAAAAAAAAAAAAAAAAGAAAAAGGGTGCAGGCAGTGAAATTCATGGTTCTCATGGTTCTCAGAACTCACTACCTGATGCACCAGGTTGATGAATCAATGATTTGAATTCCGCTAGAAAACCAGTGGAGAATGTTAAGAGTGGAAAATTTTTCAGTAAGCCAGCATTAAAGATTTACTCTGCTTCTGTAATCTGCTCAAAGATGTGCTTAACCAGGGTGTGGTAATCTGTTCAAAAATATGCTAAGGGTCAACTTCTGATTCTGTAATCTGCTTACTTGTTTGATGTTAACCGGGGTGTGGTAATCTGCTTACTTGTTTAATGTTAACCAAGGTGTGGTTCTAGGCTTTATAAACTGTCTCTTTTGGGAGCTTGGAGCTGATCTCTTCTAACCCTGTGTGGTAGAGAGTCAGTCACTGGCCAACTAATAAAGGCTCACAGTTCATCTCAACTGGCTCCGTGGGTCTTAGATTTGAGCTAACCACAACACTAAGTCCTGTCATAATGTCTATTTTTAAAAGAGACTATTGCTAAGCATAATATTTGTGAGTTTATTAGACAAATAACATTCATTTCAAGAGAATCCAGTCTCTTGTTAAAACTGACTCCAAGATTTTCACAATAAACATCACCATCCAGAAACATTGTTAAGTTTTACCACTAAAGGAGGCAAACAGTTCTAAAAATATGTTGCCTTTTGACTACACACTCTATGTGACCTATGGTATTAAAAAATACATATTTTCAGAAATTTTGCTCAGGTGTGATGGTTGGTCCCCCACCCTCCTTCCTGGTCATATCTGTGAAAAATATAAAAAACAGAATTAATGGAGGAACATGAGAATGGAAAGAGAGGTGCTAGCTCATCATTTAATAAGCCTCACATAGAGTCCTTGCAGTTCAGTCCCAACCTAAAAAGTCCCTAATTTTAAACGTTTCATATATTAGAGACAGGAATACAGTCTTTCTTCACTTATCTTACATATACCCAAGTTTTTAGATGGCTTTACCTCAACTAAAAATCTGTAGAGAAATTAACCACCTGAACATAGAAAGAACAAAAGATTGTCATGACAAAGATACCAGTATAAGCAAAGGAATTGCCTAAAAGGGGCCACAGGAAATGACAGGGGAAGGGAGCTACCCCTGGAAGTATTATTTCATGTCTAGTTCTATGGATATATATATATATATATGTATGTATATGTATGTATGTATATATATGTATGTATATATATGTATGTATGCATGTATATGTATATATATGGGTACACACACACACACACACACACACACACACACACATCTTAACATTATAATTCCACTAATTTATTTCACTACTTTGGGGGAAAATGATCATCTTGAGTCTGGATGAGTTGGGAACTATAGGACCTATTTGTTCGGCATGCACAGTGGGCCACTATAGCATTTAGGAGGACAGGCTCTGGGTATTGGACCACTGGGTTCAAATCCTGGATCCATCACTTGCTGCATGTCTATAGGTAAATTACTTATCCTCTCTAAGCCTCAGTTTCCTGTTTTGAGAAGAAGAAATGATAAAGTACATATTTTATAGGATTGTTGTAAAGATGAAACAAAATAAGATGTCCAGGGTGTTTATGACTTAATAAATGCTCAATAAATGCTATTCATTATTAGAATTATTATTTGCAAAAAGTTCGTGTAAATCAATAGTCCTTGAGCAAAACTTTGGATAGACAATAAGCTACAGAAGAGCCCTGAATGAAGTGGCTGTGAAATGAAGAAAGACTTGGATAGCATTCCCTGCCAAAAAAAAAAAAAAAAAAAATCACCATCATAAATTATTTTGTGCTTGTTATTATAAGGAGCCTGGTCCATCTGTGGACAACCACAGGCCTTGCTTCAAAATATGGAGAAACATCAGGGGTCCTTCAAACCCTGGGAACTGCTGGCTTCAACTTTAAGTAAGTCAGATAAATAAATTTCTGATCAAATAAGAGCCAGCTTTGGCTAGGAATATTCTATAAATTAATTTATCAAAGTTGGTTTGAGTCATTGTTTCATAGTTTTTTTATTGAGTTGTTTAAAACTATAGAAACCTTTTCTTATTGAGATAATTTATATATAAATATATTACTATTTTAGTTAGTGCAAAATATTTCTTATTTTTCTCAAATTTAAACTGATGGTACACATGTATCATTGCATATACCTGAACTAATGCAAATAACAAAAAACAAAAATGGTATAAAATGGGCTTGATTTTTATCATATCTGAAAGAACTGAGTTATCGCGCGTGTCAGCACTGAGCTGATTGAGAAGGGAAGGTTTTGATGGTGAGGCTCCCAGTTGAAAGAATGCGCGAGGGGCCAACATGAGGATGAAATGGCAGGCACCAACTTTTACTGAGAGGAGCGTGTTTCTATCGCAGAGAGTGCAGTTCTATTGTAGCGAGCACGCTTCTTCTGCTTCTGCTCTTCTGTTCCCCTTCTGCTCTTCTTCTGCCCCCCTTTCTTCTCCGCAGGGCACCGCGTGGGCTTCACATATATCAGAATACAATAGTGGCATTCAGACACATATCCATGATACAATAACCTGAATTATGTTTACATATTTCACGCATTGGCACCATACTACACTAATGTAACATTCTGAATCCAGGGTCCTATTCCTGGATGTAAGCCTGTATCACAGCCAGACCTGGGACCAGCCGGACCTGGGACCCACATCACAGTTCTTCAAAGGCCTCCTCACTGCGAAAACAAAGTTCCAGGAGGAGATAACAGACTGAATTTGGTTTGTCTTTTTGGATTTCCAGAACACTATTCTGTTCTCTATCCCCATTCTTCACTGACAGAAAAAGAATTAATCTGATAATATGTCTTTCTTATTCAGATCATGTCTTTCGCCTGCTAGCATTCCAGCATAAGAATAAATAAGTTTAAATTTCCCTATGTATAGAAAAAAAGATCTTGAAAAAAGATATTATTTGAGAGTTGTTCGTGGCACATTGAAAGTGAACTAATTCTTTCTTATTTTACATTTATTTTATATTTTTTATCTTAAAGCATTTTTAAAAAATATGAAACATCTATTGTGTGAGTATTTTATTACATATGTATGTATTTTCATTGAAAATATTACTTTAATTCATGATCATGCAAAAAGAAACATAAGAGGTACCCTTTCAAATTGGAAATAGAAATTTCTCAAAGTGCATTTGAGAAAAACCTGTACTTAACATCATGTATAGTGGTGAAAGACTGAATGCTTGCCCTATAATGTCAGTAATAAAAAAAGTGCTTGCTCTCACTCCTATTCAACATTGAACTTGAGTTTCTAGATAATGCATTACAAGCAATTTTTTTAAGTTATATTTTTAATTTTTGAGGAACCTCCATACTGTTTTCCATAGTGGTTGCACCGATTTTCAATCTCACGAACAGTGCACAAGGGTTCCCTTTTCTTTGATATTAATTTGTTGATTTATTGATAATAGCCATTCTGACAGGTGTGAGGTGATATCTCATTGTGATTTTAATTTTCATTTCTCTAATTAGTAGTGATGTTGAGCATTAAATATATAAAAATGTATGAGTTCTTTATATATTTTAAATATTAACCTCTCATTGAATGTCTCATTGGCAATATCTTCTCCCATTCAGTGGCTTGGCTTTTCATTTTGTTGATGGTTTTCTTTGCTGTGAAAAAACTTTTTAGTTTGATGTAGTCTCATTTGTTTTTTGTTTGTTTGTTTGTTTGTTTTCATTTCCTTTGCCCAAGGAGACATGTTCAAAATATATTATTAAGAGCAATGTCAGAATTTATTGCCTATGTTTATGGTTTTGGGTCTTACATTTAAGTCTTTAACTCATTTTTATTTTATTCTTGTATATGGTGGTCCAATTTCATTTTTTTGCATGTATCTGTTCAGTTTTACCAACATCATTTGTTGAAAAGGCTGTCTTTATTCCATTGTATATCTTTGCTTCCTTTGTATTAGATCAATTGACCATATAGGTGTGTAGGTGTGGATGTACTTCTGGGCTCTCTATTCTATTTCATTGACCTATGTGTCTGTTTTTATGCTAATGCCATGCTGTTTTGATTACTATAGCCTTGTAGTATAGTTTAACATCAGGCATAGTGTGATAACTCAAATTTTGTTCTTTTTCAGGATTGCTTTGGATATTCGGAGTCTTTTATGGTTCCACATAAATTTTAGCATTATTCATTCTAGTTCTGCGAAAAATGTCATTGGTAATTTGATAGGGATAACATGAATCTGTAGATTTCTTTGGGTAGTATGGACCTTTATCAACGTTAATTTTTCTTATCCATGAGCATGGTAGATATTTCCATTTATTTGTATCTTCTTTCATTTATTTGTTTAATGTCTTATAGTTTTCCAAGTATTGCTTTTTTACCTCCTTGGTTAAATTTATTCATATAAATAAATATGTGTGTGTGTGTGTGTGTGTGTGTGTGTGTGTGTGTGTGTATTATGTCAATGAGATTATTTTCTTAACTTCTCTATCTATTATGACCCAGTAGTCCCACTTCTGAGTATTTACTCTAAAAGATCTAAAGCACTAATTCAAAAAGATATGCATCGCTATGTTCATTGCAGCATTACTTACAATAGCCAAGATATGGAAGCAACCTAAGTGTCTATCGACAGATGAATCAATAAAGAAGATGTGGTACATATATGCAATGGATTATTAACCAGCCATAAAAAATAATAATAAAATCTTGCCATTTGTGACAACATAAATGGACCTAGAAGGTCTTATAAGTGAAATAAGTCAGAGAGAAAAAGACAAATACTACATTATTTCACTTATCTGTGGAATCTAAAAAACAAAATAAACAAACAAACAGAAACAAACTCATAGATACAGAGAACAAATCGATGGTTGCCAGATGGGAAGGGAGTTGGAGGGGTTAAAAAGGTGCGGAGATTAAGTACAAATTGGCTGTTGCAAAATAGTCACAGAGATGTAAAGTACAGCATAGGGAATGCAGTCAATAATATTGTAATAACTATATATGGTGTCAGGTGGGTACTGGTCTTATTATGGGGACCACCTCATAAGTTATGTAAATGTCCAATCACTGTGCTGTATACTTAAAACTAATATTGAATGTCAACTGTAATTAAAAAATAAAAAGAAATCTAAAAACCTTAAAAAAAGAGAAAAAGTTATAAAGATTGAAACAGAAGTAAAACTATATTTATTTTCAGATAACATAATAGTGTATGAAGAACCTTCTAAGAAAATTATAAAAGCTACTACAACTAATAAGTGAGTTTAAAGGTGCAGGAAGAAATGTCAATAAACAAAGATCAATTGCATTTGTATATACTAGAATATATAAAACTCTTGAAATTAAAATTAAATTAATAATTCCATTTACAATGGCATCCAAAAACATGTAACACTTAAGGATAATTTTTAAAATATGTGAAAACTTACTGAAACCACAAACCATGGTGAAAAAAACTTTAAAGATCAAAATAAATGGAGATGTACACCATTTTTATAAATTGGAAGAGCTCATATTGCTAAGATATCGACGAAGTCCCAATTAAAATTTTATCACATATTTTTGTACATATTGACAAGTGAATTCCAAAATTTACTTGTAAATGCAAACAACTTGAAATAGTCAAAACAATTTTTTAAAAGAAAATACAAAGACGAAGAACTTGTACTTTATACAAATCTTACTTTAAAGCTACAGTAATCAAGACAGTGTTGTACTGATATAATAATAGACATAGAACAGAATCAAGAATCCATAAATAGACCTACACATTATTTTTTCACAAACCACTAAGGGAAAAAGGAATGTTTATTCCGTTAATGATGTTGGAACAACTGAAAAAACCTCAATCCTTACCGCACTCAACATACAACGTTAATTAAAATGTATCATAGATCTACATATAATAGTTAAAATGATAAAATTTCTAGATGGAAATATTGTGATCTTGAGGTAGGCAAGGAGTTCTTAGGCACAGAAAAGCACAAAGCATATTAGAAAAATTATACATTTAATTTGATCGAAATTAGAAGCATTTTCTCTTCACACCAGTAAAAAAAGAAGACAAACCATACACTGATCAAATATTCATAATACATACATGACAAAGAACTTGTATCTAAAATGTATGAAAAAGTCTACAGCTGTGCTACCGCAAACAGCCCAATCCTGTCTGATCATGGAAGCTAAGCAGGGGCAGGCCTGGTTAGTACTTGGATGGGAGACCACCTAGGAAGACCAGGTGCTGTTGTTGTAAAAAATTTAAAAAAAATAAGGAATTGTAAGCCAACAAAGTCATTGTAATCTGTGAGGTCAATCAAGGGTTGTCTCGCCTAAATTTTTTATTAAAATAATAAAAAATAAAAAATAATGTATATGAAGAAATCTTTCATCTCCATTAGCAGATAGCATTTTTGAAAACACAAAAAGATTCCAAAGGACACATCACAAAGTAAGAAATTTGAGTAGCCAATAAGGATATGAAAAGGTGCTCACTCCAATCATTCATCAGAAAAATGCAAAATTTAGCTACAGTAACCTCCCAGTTTATACCTATAATAGCTAAAATCAGAAAGACTGACCATACTAAATATTGGCAAGGATGTGAAGCAACTGGAACTATTAAGCTATCCTGGGGGGAATGTGAAATGGTCTAACCACTGTGAAAAACAGCTTCACAGTTTCTTTAACAGTTGCACATATACCTCCCATATGATCTAACCATTCCACTTCTAAGTATTTACCTAAGAGAAACAAAACTGTTTGTTCACACAGAGACTTGCAGACAAATGTTTATAGAAGCTTTATTCATATCTCCAAACTGAATACAACCCAAATGTCTATCAGAAGGTAAATGGATATACAAATTGTGGCATATCTATATAAGGACATACTATTCGACATAAATAATTTTTTAAATTACTATGTAAAGTGAAAGAAACAGGGATCAAAAGACTATATACTGTTGCATTTACTTGAAACCCTATAGAAGACAAATATAATCTATAATGACAGAAGGCAGGCCAATGGTTGCTCAAAGGCTAAGGTGTGAAGAGAATTGACTGGAAAGGGGCAAAGGAATCTTGTATGGTGATCAAAACCTTCTGCTTTTTTACTGTAGTGGTGGTGAGATAGTATATAGCTTTATCAAACCTCATTAGACAACAGTTGACCCTTGAATAACACAGGTTTGAACTGTGAGGGTCCACTTATATGTGGGATTTTTTTTCCAATAAATACAGTAAATGTATTTTCTATTACTTAGAATTTTCTTAACATTTTCGTTAGCTTACTTTATTGTACAAATATAGTATATGAACATATAACATATAAAATATGTGTTGACTGACTTTATGTTAACAGTCAGGCTTCTAGTCAACAGTAGGCTGTTAACACAGTTGACCCTCTACATCCATTGATTCCCAATCACAGATCAAAATACTATTTTCAATCTGCAGTTGGTTCAAACTTCAGATGCAAAACTCATAGATATAAAGGGGGCTGACTGTTGTTAAGTTTGGGAGGAGTTAAAAGTTATACACAAGTTTTTCAATTGTGGGTGTGTCAGTGCCCCTGACCCCTGTGTTGAGCAAGAATCAACTGTATGCACTTTAAATGAGTGCATTGCATTGTATGTAAATTATGCCTTAATAGTCAATAGTAATAAACTTCACTGAAACATAAACATCAAAACTTAGCCTTCAAAATATCTTTTTACCATCTTATTTCATTGCCATTTTCCCTTCTCCCAGGCATCCTGTCCATAACACTTATAGAATGTGCTGGTATCTTGCTGTTAGAGTAAATGAGGCATACATACAGAAAACTAAACATCTCCGTGAAGAGTGCAAAAATAGTCTATCGTGAAAATAATTTAAAATTTTGGATGCCTAGAGTTGATCACCATAAACAGTATTTGAACATTTATTTAATTTAACTGTTTTCTTTCTTTTTATTCAGTTATAGAAATACACCTTCAGAGCTTCTCCATATGCAAAAAATATTCCAATCAACCAAAAAATAAAATAAACAGTAACTATTTCATTTTTTTAAAATCAATTTTCTGAGTGCTTTCAAAGATAGCCTTATTTCATAAATGCTGTACTGGCCAGCCTGTTGGACTAACATCAGCTTTGTCATATGATTCTTTCTTATGCCTCTTAAGAATGCAGGCAATACAAACAGGAAAACTGAAATCTCCCTATCACCCTTCCCTCCTTTATGCATGACTTACGTACCAAGCGTGGTCCTTAGCACTTTCTCATGCTTTCAAGCCAGCATGGGCAAGAGCTGAGGGTAATCATCTACTGTAAAGCTAAACCTTAGTCAAAAAGAAAAAAAAAAATCTGAACAAATTCTGCTGCTATTTCTTCCCCTGGGGCTCAGATTTTATATAAAGATACGGATGTTGGGAAAAAGGTCAGTAGAAATGTTTGCTAGGACAGAATCTAAGAAACACTGTTTAGGTTCCCACTTTCTGAGAAATAAAACTTTATGCCAGATTAAATGGGAGAAACATCAAATATGAAAAAAAAAATAACTTAAAAATACTATTTATTTCCTCTTTCTCTTTTCAGAAGTATGTTTAATCTAGAAAAGTAATGTTCAACTAGCTTACACACCCTAGTCCTCATTTGCAAAAATGCTGTTACTAAAGTGGCTAAGATTCACAAAAATAAAAAAACTGAAAACCAAGAAAGATTTCCAACAGTGGCTGCAAATAAAAAGCAAATATATGTAGTGCTAACATGACCAGGTTTTCAAAAATGAGCCCATCAACTCCTCTTTGGCCAGCAATTCATAATTGCCCTGTCCTTTCTCCTTTAACCAGTGTCGTAAGCCTGTTCACATACTATCCCTCATGCGTGCACACACACACACGGCAATTTCTTGTCTTTATTCTCTCTCTAACCTAAAGAACAAAAGCAGTAATCTGCAGGAGTACATTCAGAAATTTGTGTCTGCCATCATGTAGATTTCTATAGAAAATTAACCTCCAAAATGAATCACTAATAGTCATTAAATTAACATATTTTAAGGATCTGTTAGATTCTTTACTGATCTTGTTTCCTAATATTTTTTCAGTACCTCAAGAATGCTTTTATTCCTCGGTTATATAAGGTCCAAGGATGTTTGAAATTATTGGATTAATTTCAGTGAACATAAAATTTACCCTAAGGGAACAAAAAAGATAGAAGAAGGAGGAAGGAAAAACAAAACACATCACAAGGCAGGCACTGTCCACTGCGCAAGTTCAGTCCTTGGGTAACACTTAGGTGAGGAGCTCATTCTGAAACATTTCCCTGGGGAATATCATCAACTCCAGACCATAAAATGACTTTGGTGTGAGTGACTTTGTATAAATGATCTTTCTCTCCTTCCTTCCTGCCTGCCTTCCTACCTGTTTCTTTCCTCTTACTTCTTCACTCTTCTCTTTATCTCTTTCTTCATCTTTTGAAAATTCAAATCACACATAAGTGTGAATTTATTTATACTTGTAAAATACTTCAATTTATTTTGAACTTATTTATATCATCCTTTGTAACATTTTTCTATCATTTTGCTTGCCATATGGTTTTTCTCTCTCAGTCTTTTATAATACTTGGAAGACAGAGTTGACAAATTCTTCTTATGAATCTCTTCTTTTTTCCATCCGCTTCACAATCCAATTAACAAATATATGTAGAATCTTGCAAGAGTCTGCTCAGGATTGGTTCTCAGGAAATTCTTATTCTTTAAGTGAGGGGTATTAAAAAAATAAATGAAATTATATTTATCATATGAAATTATGTAAACGTATTAAAATAATTGCATTAAAAAACAATCATGTTTCAAATGACATTAAATTGTCTAAACATTGATTTACATTTTATCATATTTTCTGAGGTTTATAAGGAGAGTCTTTTCTAATCCTGTAAAATAATTATTCACAGAATAAATTTAGGAGATTCAGTGTATTGCATTAACAGCGAAATGATATTCACTTGATATTACACATCACTCATTGATCATATTAAAATCTTGAGACTAAATTTGAATTACCTGTAATTTTGAGAACTTCAGAGATATTTCTGTATTTTATACTTGCAGCTTTCAAGTCTTGAGAAGATCAAAGAAATTTGTTCAACTATGAAAACCTTCTTAAGAGCTTCTAAGATTCTACACATCATACACATTTCACATATAAGACAAGATTTAGAAGAATTTAGGCCACAATGGTATAAATGTCAGATGATTTGCTTATATTATAAATAATCCAAATATTCTTCTATAGCAGCCATGATCAAATTCTGCTTTTCGAGTAATATAGAAGCAGATGGCCCATTCAGGGTGATTGAAGCTAAGTAAAGTATTTTAATATTACTAATTCAGAGAAAGAAAGAAGGAGGGAAGGTAAAAAGTTGAAAGGTAGGATAAAGATTGGTAGGTAGAAATGTTCTATTTAAATAATTTATAATTAGAGTAACTGATGATGAGTTGTCCCAATCAAATTTACTTTCTGGTAGGGAAACTAAGGCCCAGAATTTAGAAGTGGCTTGCCACTTTGCTTATATTTCTGTTTGTTATTAGGACGTTGCGTGCCCCATTAAATGTATTTTACAATATCCTAAGAAACAATCGACCTATCAGCTACCAGATTTGAAGAAAGAGAAAACTTTCTTCATCTTACTAAAATCCCAAGTTAAAGTATTTTCATCCTCACTTTAATAAATTGGGCATACAACAAATAATAATAATGAGCCTAGAATCAACCTCTAGATCTCTAACATAAAAGTGGAAAAGTGGTATATTTACTCGAATAGATTAAATGGAAACCAAGGGTACAGACTGAATGCTTCCTTAGGCAGGAGTTCAAGGAGCCAAGGTAAAATAATGGAAAATAAATCTTTGAAATTAAAAAAAAACTACTAATAATAACTGAATTTCAATCCCCCATCATCTATTCCTAATGGTTATGTGTTATGGAGCAAGCAACATGACTAACTTGACCTCGGTTTCTCTCATCCTCAAAATGAGTTTAATGATGTTATAATGGTATCATGCAACTGTGGTGCCGACTGTAGGAGATAACACATTTAAACAGACTGTACACAGTCTGCACATGAAAGTCCTCAAACTATTTTACTTATTGTTATTACTTTCATTATTATTATCTTTTTGGCATCACTGTTAAACACAATATTATTGGTTCCCCTTCAGATTATCACCCAGTCTGTAGCTTGATCCTCATCTTTGCAGAAAATTAAAGCTTGTTTCATGTTACCCAAACTAATAAGTGATTGGTTTAAATATTAGAGTATTAACCTTTTAATTTAAAATAGAAATTGGCTACAAAGAGATGCTACCTCTATACTTAAGGGACTAAGTTATACACCAAGACATGTTTGATGGTCATTACAAAATGTCAAAAAATAGTAATAACAGCAAATATCAATTGGATGTTTACCTCATACAGAGCCGTTTTCACATCTCATTTGATACAATATAAACCTGTAAATTAGGCACTATCTTTTTTTAATTAAGTTTATTGGGGTAACACCGGTTAATACAGTTATATGATTTTCAGGTGTACATTATCATTTGACATCTGTATATTCTATTGTGTATTGTGTATCAAAATCCAGTTTCCTTCAGCCATCATATATGCGATCCCCTTTACCCACTTCACTCTCCCCTAAACCTTATATTTGACCCCCTTTACCCATCTACCTCCCCTCTCCTCTTCCATCCCACTAGTAACTACTCCTCTATAGTCCTCTGGTAACCAGTAGCCTATAGTCCATGTCCATGAGTCTCTGTTTGTTTGTCCTGCTCATTTGTTGTTTTTAGGTTTATATCCCACATATAAGTGATATCATGTGATTTTCAACTTTTTCTGTCTGGCTTATTTCCTCTTACTAATGATTATCCTCGAGGTCCCATCCATGTTGTGCAAATGGCAATATTTAAAGCTCTTCTTATGGCTGAGTATATTCCATTGTATATATGTATCACAGCTTCTTTACCCAATCATCTATTATAGGACACTTCAGTTGCTTCCATGTCACATCAGTGTGTAAATATCTTTTTGGATATGGGTTTTCAAGTCTTTGGAATAAACACCCAGTAGAGGGATTGCTAGAAAATTAGGCACTATCTCATCTCCATTTCACAGATAAGATAAATTGAGGCATAAAGAGATTTAGTATCTTGCTCAAGTTTACACATCAAGAAAGTTATGGAGGTGGAATTGAATATGTCTTTCCATCACCATTACCTTTATACACCTCTAACTTTCTGGCCCTAGTATCTATTTTCAGTAAGATAAGATACCCTGATAAAATATTCTTTATATGTATTAATTTGGATATGTACTATGACAGAGAGCAGAGAGACTCAAAATCAGGGTGGTTCTTCAAAATTATTTTATTTCTCAGTCATATAAAAGTCCAGGTAAGTGATCTAGGGCTTATATGGCTGCCCCATAATCATCAGGAATGCAGGCCCCTTCTCTTTTGTCTCTATAAACACCTTTTGTATAAAAGTACATACATCTTTCTCTACATATACCTTTCAAGTAATAATACAATATGGCTGTTCCAACTTCTACCATCATGCCTAACTTTCCACTGGTAGGAAGAGGGGAAAAGGATAAGAGTTAAGAGGGCACCTTGCTTTTTAAATGTTTGGCCCAGAATGTTCCCACACTTCTGTTCCTGTTTCATTGACCAAAACTTGGTCACATAGCACAATTAGCTATAAGAGATGTTTTTTAAAATGTATACTTGGTTGCAGATGGCATATCTAATCATATTAATATGAAAGAAGGTAAAAATTACTAGTCTATTCCACAGCATCTTATTTCTGTCTATTCTAGGACTCAAGATTCAGAGTATACTCTCCCTTGGACATTGTTATAAATACACTGACACATTCTATACTCTGCACCTACATAGCTCACTGGCCAGTGATCTGTTACAATATCTGTGATTATAGCTTATTTTTCTTGATCATAATTTAAAGGGGTCTTTCCTTTACCTAATGTGGGATATGCTCTTATGTCAAGGAAGTTATCCTTTCTAGGCCCAAGTGTCTCACATCTAACTTCCCTTAATCTAAGATGATCTCCCTGTCTTCTTAACCAGAAATTTGCTAGTCTTAGGCAGATCAGATTTGAATAAAAACAGCAATTACCAGGACGAAAGTTTCTAAGAACAAAGAACTTCAAAAAAATGATTATAAAAATCTCATTGTTATATACAGATAGGTGATCTGGTTCTCTTTTGATAGCTATCTTTGGTTCTCTACTGAAGAACAACGACTTGTCTAGGTAGTTGTATCTCTAGATAGATAAATTATAGATAGGTAGATAGATAGATAGATAGATAGATAGATAGATAGATAGATAGATAGATGGATAGACAGATATAAGAATGGGCTCTTGTGACTATGGAGACTGACAGTCCTTTGCCCATAAGCTGGAGGCCCAGGAGAGCCAATGTGTATTTCTAGTCTGAATCCATAGGCCCAGAATCAGTATGGTATAAGTTCTAGTCTGAGTGCAGAAGAAGACCAATGTCCCAGCTCAAAAATAGAGAAAGCAAATTCTTCCTTACTCTGCCTTTTGTTCCATTCAGGCTTCCAAGGGATTGGTTGAGGCCACCCACAACAGAGAGGACCATCTGCTTTACTCAGTCTACCAATTCAAATGTTAATCTCATCCTGTAACATTACAGACACACCAGAATAATGTTCAACCAAATATCTAGGGAACCCCACACCCCAGTCAAGTTAACACATAAAATTAAGCATAGCCGAACTAAATATAGCACAAGAGAAATATAGAGTCCTGATGATTGAACTGTCAGCTTCTGCTGAGCTGTTGGAGAGAGGACAGCAATATAAGACCAAACCCCCATCATCTAAACTGTACTGGAGATGTAACAAATTAGTGAATTGGGACTACTAGACAACCACCTTGTAATATTTATGACAAATGGGATTGTTTCCTAAACAAATAAATAAACAAACAAACAAAACACTATGAAACACTATTCTGCTCTGCATGTATTATTTTTATTTTCTTCTTCTCTTAGTCAATATTGTCACCACAAATTCATAAAATTATAGCCCAACCCCCCTTAACTTTAAACTTTAAAGTGTTGAAGCCATCTGGTGTCCTTTAAGGTCTGGAAACTCAGATAAGAGCACCACATCAACAGAATCAAGTATGTTACTTCAAGGGGACTTTGAGGGTCAAAATATGATGGTTCTTCAAATAGTAAATTTATTTAGAGAGTAACTCCATTGCATTTTTGCAATTACTAGAGTCAGAAAACAACCCAGCTAATTTATTTCAATAAACACCTAAAAATCAAATGGAAAATCAGATAAATATTAGAATGCGCTTTTGAACAAGGTTGAAAAGTTTTTGGGCTTCACTGTATACAAGATTTCAAATGTCCTCCTTACGATAGTCAGAAGCAAAAGTAGACTTTGCTTTGCAACAATTGATGTCCTTTCAATTCTCCAACGGCAGTGCACTCAGAGGCTGAATGAGAAGTGACACAGTCCCAACTTGATCAGCAACCTTAAAATAGACATCTGGGCATGTCCCAGGTGGAGGGTTCTGCTACCTTGAGCAGCAAGACACAAATCTTTCCAGAGGAAGGATAAAGCTTTGGGCAGTTTATCACCCTGACACTGATAAACACATTTAATTGTACTGGTTTAACACATGGAATTGTATCATTTTGGTACACTGTAGATTTCCAGAGGGTCTCTAAATGCTGCTTCAAATACATCTCTTCCCCAAATAATAAAGATTCTCCATGACAGATGATGGACCCAGGGGAGAAAGGCACCAAAGACAAATGAAGATACAAGTTTTGCTGGAAGCTGAAAGTAACCTGACACTGACTTGTCAACCGAGGCTGATATATTGTTTAACTGAGCCTGGGGGAGAGTATCTGCTTAACAATCTTGAAAACCAAATTGCCCAGAGAATGAGATGCTTTGCTTTGTTGGACTTTTGGTTATCTGAAAGCCCTTGATATTTTAATAATTCTTATTGGAATTCTTGAACTTGGAAGAGTCAGCTTCCCATCTTAGTATATGTTTTAGGAATACACTGAAGATAACTGAAGTAGTGGATGGGGATTTGGCACAGACACTTGAATTGTTATTAGATACAGATGAGGAACTTATGAGTAATACTGAACCCGGAACATATACCAAAGGCCATTTATTTACTAAGCAAATAATTATTGAATATCTATTCTCTGCCAGGTATGGATAACAAATATGCCTGAGGGGAGGGGAAAAAATTGACAATATATCACCAAATAAATATTTAATTACAGACAGCTGCCTTCAATACTTATAAGTGGTGAGCAAATGACAAATTATGACAAGGGGCCTGTCCTTATTTTTTGCTGGCAATTAGGGAAAGCTTATTTGGGAAGATGATAGTTAACTTAAAACCAAGCAGAATAAATATCACTTATAGTTACTTTTTAAACAAAATTACCATTTCATCTTTTAACATAAGTTACGAAAAATACAATATACAGAATAACAGAATATCTTTATCTATAGTCAAATGTTATAACTAAGTAGCAAAAAATCTGCGAATATTACAGGTTGTTTTAATTTGCATTTCTGATTATTTGTGAGGCTGTGTTTTTTTTTAAATATTGGTCATTTGGATTTTCCTTTCTGGGCATACCTATTCATATTCTTCATTCATTATTCTGGACTTTGTCTTTTTCTTGCGGATTTGAAGTAATTCTCCTGTTACAGAGATGAGCATTTTTTCTATATGCTGCAAGTGTCTCTGTTTCTGGTGTTACCTTTTCGATTATGGTCTTTTATCTTGTGCAGAGATTGTAATATTAACATGGGCAAAATTAACAATTTTCTTTAATCTCATGTATGTTTTAGGCCTATTTACGATAGCATTGTTTGCTATAAGGTTGTAAAGTTATTCTATGTAGTTTTAAATAAAATTTAGGGGATTATTGTTCACATTTACTCCACATTTAATTTGTTGTTGGATATGAATAAGGTAGATTATTATTATTATTATTATTATTTGGCCATATAGGTAATAGACACAGCATCATTTTCTGAAAATGTAATTCTTTCTTATTTACTCAAAATATTTCTTTGTCACTTATCAAGTTTCAATAGATTACTTCTGGGGTCTCTACTCTGTCCCTGCTTCCCTTATTTCCATTTGCTTATCTTATGACCAACGCATGTTATCTTAACACAATAGTTTTATAAACAAGCCATGTTATCTAGAAGGGCTGTTCTCCAGCTTTGTTTTCAGAAAAATTTTAGCTATTTTGTTCTTCCATATACATTGTAGGGTTACCTTATTAGGATTTTGATTGGAATTGAACTGAACTTGGAGACAGAATAGCTATCTATACAATATTGAGACTTCAGTTCATGGATCTGGTATATATAATCATTTTCTCATTTTTAACTTTTTTATGATTTGGTTTCACTTCTTTAAAAAATATATTACAAAATTAAAATTATGGTTACCTTGGTTGTCAGTTATTTCAGGTGTTAGCCTCAAAACATAAGGGCTCCCAAAGTCCTTGTCATTCTTGGTGTCTTAGACTTGAGAAAGAGTTAAGTTCCTTGTTCTAAAGTGTCTGCAGATTCATAACAAGTACAATGTTTTTTGAGCCATTCTTGCTGATTACAAACACCATTTTATCTAAGGAATTTTCTTGCTGAAACTTGGGCTAATATTTCTCTACTACTTTTCTTGCTTCTAAATTGGTTTTAGACAAGAAGAAAATTGCACATCTGCAGGAGATGATGCTCAACCTCAGTCTAATTCAATACTATAGCAGCTATTTGATTTCAGTCCAAAACTTTTAACAGCAAGTGTAGCAAATGTTGAAATAAAATTAACATATAGTGTAACTTCATTATTTTTATTTACAGTCATTGGTTTTGAAATAATCTTCTCAGGCTTCTCTAGCTTCACACCTCTCTTATTTTTTTTTTCTTCTGTTCTTCTAGCTCTCTTAAATAATTCTGTTTTTACAGCATTTTCTAATAGATACACACCAAAAAAAGCATCTTCTCTAGGATTTCAGTAGATGGCAGCATAGAGCCACTGTTTAGGCGAGGATGTGCCTTTGGTTCTGCTGAGCAGAGTCAAGACGGATCAACAACAGTATTGAGTCCCTGATACAGAATCTGAGCTGGGTGTGTAAGCCAAGTCCAACCCCATTGACAAATATAACATCTCCAAATGTCCTGTGTATCAGTCAATGGACATTCTGAGTGAAAACTATAATTGCAAATAGCAAATAAAAAGAAAACTATACTTATATACCGGCTGGTTCACTGAAATCATTTGGAAAGCAGTAAAAAGAACATTCATGAATCTGAATATTCTTTATTGATCACTTATGGAAAGAAACTAGAAACCTAAGTGCTTCTTTGTCATCAGGCCTGATATTAAAGATAGTTGTTGGTAGAACACAGGGCTCCCAGCCATCAAAAAGTTGCCTGACCCCTGAGCAGAGGATACAGAGACTGGCCCCCTTATTATGCTTGAGGAAAGAATCTCAGCCCTCTTTCTCAAAATAACAAGAGCCCTGGAGTTTGGTTTCCAGGAAACCAAGGGGTGACTTCTTACTCGTTTACTGACAGCCTCTTTTCTGCTCCTAATTACTTCACTTGTAAAATTGAGAGAATAGATCCTTCTCTGCTTCTTTTATAGGGCTGTGTGGTGGAGTCTGGAGGAAGCTAAGAGCACAGTACCAGGTGTCAGGAGATAGATGGAGGCAGCATAATCTGGTAATACAAGGGTGGGCTATACAGCCACCAACAAGGGCTTGAACTCAGCTCTACATCATTAATCATCCAAATTGGACAAATTACTCAAGCTTTCTAAGCATCAATGATCTCCACTGCAATGGTCTAGCTTATAAACTAGAATATAGCTAGTCTGTTTTTATGCTTAATACATTCTAGTGAATATAATTAGAAACATGAATTTTGCCCTGGCTTTGTCATTAATCTTTGTATGGACTTGAGTATATCATACAGCCTCTGAAAGTCTCAAGCTTTCTCATCCCTAAATAAAATTATATTTTAATCATGTTTGATTCATATATATTATGTATTTGTAAATTTAAAAGCACCAAATAAATGAGAAGCATCCTTACTAAATGGAAATATGGAGGAACTAGATGAACTTGGATGACAAATGTTTTCATGGAAGTGGCCAGGTTTGGGGACTGAGTCAATCAGTGAGTTGTTCCTATGGTCTATAAATACATTTCCAGGTAATCAGAGTATAATCATACATGAAATGGGTGTTAAACAGGCGACAGAGGACAGAGGTAACACAACTGAGGCTGATGAAATGCACTATGAAGAGCCTAGGAGATATGGAGGAAGCAGATACCTGGCAGATATGGAGACAGATCACCCAGGTCAGAAAAGAAAAGGATAAATTCACAGACTTTAGTTAAGGCGCCGAAGTTTAGTCTCTCCGTATCAATTGCCCAAGAACTCAATGATGATATAAAGAGAAGACATGACATCCTGATAAAATTGATCATAGTGATTAAAACTCAGCCAAGGGCAAATTGTATTTTAATACATCCCAGGAAAACCAAGGTAAAACTAGAAGTCTTCTTGATGAGTGTAGTAAATTGGAGCTAGAAAGCAGTGTGGAGATGGTCCAGGCCAAGGATGCTGGGGATGGCAACATCTTGGCCAGGGTATGCAGATGCTCTAGGCCCCAAGCCCTTTACCTCTGTAGGGCCCTCCCATGCAAGCACAGAAGGATGCAGGAGACAAGCCTTTCCCCCTTGCTTTCCTGCCATGCCAGAAGTAGCTTGGAGGTGCTTCACTAATGAATAGCTTTTTGATGCTGCCCACCCTTTTCTCTGATGCTATCAAACACAGTTTTCTGCATGTGGTCTCTAATAAATGGTAGCAATAATTTTGGAGCACTTATGAAACCCTTTACATGTATTAACTTAATCTTCGCAACAACCCTATGAAGGTTATAAACCCCATGTTATTCACAAGGAAAATGAGACACATAATTTAAATACCTAATACATGATATTTAGTAAACAGTATACAAAGGTATGAACCCAGAGAGACTGATTCCAGAACTCATGTTTTTAACTACAACAAGAAGCAGTAAACAGCAAAACTACCCTTATAAATAAAGAGTGGAAATTGAAGTGAAATGTACTTTAAAACGTCTTCCGTCCCATTAATAATCTTCTGTATGTTATCCCCTGAAACAGCAATGTTATCAAACTAATATGGATTAAATAATGATCAAGATTATTCATCATATTAAAAACTTTAAATATTGATATGCATGGTGTCCAGTCAAAATGAACAAATAGTTTAATATAGTCAATACTGTATTCTAACCTTCATTTAATTATACTGCAGAATGGCCAAAAGAGTATTATAGCGATTCTTATATTAATCACTTTATATGCACACTTTTAAAGAAAAATGTATATCATCTTTAAAATTTTCTTTCTTTTTTCTTATGTGCTACTTCTAATTATATTTATTAAATTAATTTTTCCTGTTAGATCTAATAATAAAGAATTGGGACTTGTATTTTGTACGGTTTATTTATTTCACTATTCTGATAATTAATTTTTAGTTTATTTTACAAAAATGTCCACCCTGGATGCATTAGAAGTGGGGAAGCTAGTACTTCACCAGAGATAATTAGAAAAACACTACGGTTAAAACTACAAAGGTGTTTAAACCAAGAATTTCCCTGCAACAGAGTCTAACGGATCTAACAACCAAGGTAAATTCATTAGGTTAAAACCAAAATAATTATGTTTTAACCAAAACAGATCTCAAAGTCATTTTATGGTCCAAAATGGCTACTGTAATTCAGCTATTGATTGCATTCCAGGCAGTACAGATAAAGGAGTGACGAAAGAATGACTTGCCTCCCAGCTTTTATGAAGATTCCCGGATGTCTCACACAATGTTTCTGTGGATGTGTCTTTGGACAGAATTTAGTCAAATGATCAGTTACAGCAAAAGAGGGGTTTTTCTTGTCCTTAGGTGGAAGCACTACTTCCTGAATAATGTGGGGTTCTATTACTAAGAAGGAAAGGGGAGCGGGATAGATGTTGGGATAAGAAACTAGTAAACTCTGCCAGTTTAAGTGAGATACGAATTGTATGTTAGCAAATAAAAGTAACACAATCTGAGCCATAAAGAAGTACAAATAAAATGCTAAGGGAGTGTGAATGAAAAGAGATTCTACAGAAAGTAACCTCACAGGGTGCTGTGATCATAAATTCCTAACTGGGCAGGTCAAGGTTGGTAGTCACACCCCTCCCTGGCATACAACCTCTCTACTAAAAGCTTGCTTTTGCCTTAAATAAACCCTGCCATTGTTTTTCAAGCATCTAGGTTAATACACTTCGAAATAACCCCTTTCAGATCCATCTTTCTAATACCTGACCACCTTTTGAGACCCTTCAGAAGTGCACAGAATCTTAACTACCATGTAATCCAATCTCCACACAATCATCTGCAAGGGAATGCTCAATCTTAACTATACTGTAATCCAGTAGCTGAATCACCTCCCACTTTCATGTAATCTTTACATTCCCTCCTTGATCTCAAATGCAAAAAAAAGAAACTGCAAACTGTTATTCTCCAAAGTATTTATCTTAGTCTGTTGAGATCTTGTTTCTAGATGTATTCTCTGTTAGGTTCAAATAAATTTTTATACAAAATTCTCTACATGTTTGGCATTCTTATGCCAATGCAAAGAATTCTATAATGTAATACATATATGCACCAAGCGTTTGTCTCAATATGTGTACAAGTAAACAGATACATTAATTTTCAATATAAGGTCAAAGAGCAGTTAGAAGTCTTTATTCTTTCTTGCATAAACTACCTCATAATGCATTGTCTGTAACTTCCAGATTTTTCATAGATATTAATAACATTGTGAAGCAAACTGATTACAGAATCTTTGTAAATTTGTACAGTTCTCCAAAAACTTAGTTAATACTTGATACCAGGTTTTCACAACTTGGCTTTATTGATTCCAAAGCATTAAAGTGATTTTTCATAGAAACAATTATCTTTCACACTTATATTTCATCAATTACTTAGTGTCTGATTAAGTTATGTCAATACAAATACAAGTACAGGTGGCATCAACAGGTTTGGGAACCATCACAAGTGACCCCGGTTGTAATGGCTGGAAAATGACTGCTAGAAATTTATTACTTGCAGGAAAATTACTGCTTGGCTATGCCCATGGACACATGGCTATGTCCATGGGAACACAGACTGTTACCCATAGGAACATAACATTCTAAACAAGCTTTCTGCTTCTGTAACCCCGCTTACGCACCTGACCTGTAAGTTGACAGGTAGTGAATAGAAGAAATAGACCTTTGTGTTTAGACAGAATGAAGAATGGGATTTTGGCTTAAAAACCCTGTACCTCTACATTTGGGGGCTGCTTAATTTGGGGTTTGCGTACCCCTGGCAGACCCAGCTGGCTGAATAAAGAGTGTTTCCTACAAATCACTGAGTTCCGGCGGTCCGTGTGTCTTTTGGGGGCTGGTGGCTACAACATTTGGAGGCCCCAGCGAGATCTCAGGGAGGGGCCCTGAGATATAAGACTGGACCGGCCTCCAAAGCAGTTGCTGTCCTGTTACAGATTCAAAGAGGTGGCCAATCTGAGACGTTCCAGGGCCCTTGAATGCCATGACAGGGTTAATGCTATCACCAAGGACGCAACTTTCAGGACTCTCTTTGTTCCTGGTCCCAACGGGAATCTGGACTCTCCCAGGCCTCGGCATCTGGATAAAATGCATCTTCCTGGTTCTGTTGACCGGTCATTGGGGGTCCGTGAAGAGACTGGACGCAGTCACATCTCCCAGACCATGGCCAGGCCATGGGACGCTGCCTCCTGTGCCCTGTTGTCAGGTTTTGTTTATTGTCTCTGGTCCTGTCTAGGTTGTAGGTGACAGATTTCTCTGGGTCCACCTGCACCTCAGTAATTGTTCTTGTCTGAGTGTCTGTTTTGTGTTTTCTGTTTTGTGTTTTCTGCTCAAGCAATGGGGAGAAGCCCAAGTTCGCAGAAGACACTCTTGGAGTATCACCTGAGACATTTCAAAGATGGGTTTGTAAAGGGAGCTGACTATGGCATAAAGTTTTCTCCAGGTAGACTAAGGACATTGTGTGAAGTTGAGTGGCTGTCTTTTGATGTAAACTGGCCTCTGGAGGGCTCTTTTGACAAGGGTTTGGTGAGGAATGTTTGGAAGGTTGTCACAGGAGACCCAGGACATCCTGATCAGTTTCCCTACATTGATCAATGGTTAAACTTTGTTCAGAACCACCCCCTCCTTGTCTCCCGGTGTGCCCTTTCTCTGGGGGAGCAGGTTTTAGTTGTGGGCACCCCGAAACATGCAGCAACTAAATCTCCAAGACAGCCCAGTCCCTCAGTCCTCCAATCTCCACTGGAGGACAGTGACCTTCCCCACCTTATAATCCAGGACAACAGAGGCCAAATAGCACCACTTCACCTTCTTGGATGGCCAGCAGGTAACCCCTATGGGCTCCTGCTCCTGCTCTGGGTGGGGCATCAGCTGATACCACCACCCCGGCCATCCTCCCCTGTGAGAAGCATCACCCCAGGGGCATCACACAGGCCCTTTATAGTTTACGTGCCTTTCTCGACTGTACAACTGGAAGGCACAGAATCTGCCTTTCTCTGAGAAACTCCAGGCATTAATGGGACTCTTAGAAAGTGTCTTTCAGACTCACTGCCCCACCTGGAACAATAGCCAACAGCTTTTAATTACCCCTTGACCTCAGAAGAATGCAGACACATTCAGACTTAAACACAAAAGAAAGCTGCTGCAGGGAGGAGAGTCAGGGAAGCAGGGGAACAGATTGAGGAGGAATTTCCCTCCACCTGCCCAGTCTAGAGACACAATTCTCAGGCAGGGAGAACAGCATTAGATTGGTACCACCAGATTCTAATTGGGGGAATTAGGATGGCTGCTCATCAGCCAACTAACCTTTCTAAGGTAACTGAAGTTATACAGGGAGGGACCTCAGGAATCCCTGGAGCCTTTCTTGAATGAGGCTTACTGGGTATATATCCCAAATGATCCTGAGGCCCCTGAGAACAAGCAGGAAATTAATATAGCCTTTGCTACTCAGGCAGCCCCTGATATCCAGTGTAAATTGCAAAAATTAGAAGGTTTTGCAGGGTGAACTTTCCCAACTTGTTGAGATAGCCCAGAAGGTGTTCAACAACAGAGAGGCACCGGATGACCACAAATGTATGGCTCAAATCCAAAGCTACTGTCATCAACCCAGCCAATCTGTTGCCAGACTTAGACCCTGAGACCCTCCATTCATGACTGCACAGATTTCACTGCTGTGTGTTCCTCGCAGCCAGACCTCTAAGACTCCCATCTGCCTGAGGCCGATGAAGTTTTGTTCACGGATGGAAGCAACTTCATGCAGGAAGGAAGGAGAACTGCCTCTGTCTCCGACCTATAGGGCAGAAGAGAACATATATTTTCAAGATAAGGGAGCCACTAGGAACCAACAGGAGTGGTGGACGACCCCAGATTTAAAAAAAAAAAAAATCGGGCTCTCACAGGCCCTTAGAAGGACTCTCCTCCACCAACTACACCACCAGACCACACCTAGGGCGAACTAAGATGCTCCAGAAGGGAGAAGAACCGCAGAGGAGATTACTCACGATGCCCGGCTTGTGCCAAGTTAATCCAAAGAAGGGAAAGATAGAAGAACCTAGGCATAGGGAAAGAGGAAGTTATCTGGGGATCACTGGGAAGTTGATTTCACTGAGGTAACTCCGACTGTGGGGGCTACAAATATTTACTTGTTTTTACAGACACCTTTTCAGGATGGGTAGAAGCCTTCCCTACAGGAAAGAGACTGCCTCAGTAGTTACTAAGAAACTACTACAAGAAAGTCTTCCTTGATTTGGTCTCCCCAGAACTTTAGGGTCAGATAACGGGCCAGCCTTCATAGCAAAGGTATCACAGCAATTGGCTAGCTACCTAAATTTGCAATGGAAACTCCACTGTGCCTACCGGCCCCAAGTCAAGTAGAGCAAATTAATTGGACCCTAAAAGAGACATTAGTCAAGTTAGAATTAGAAACTGGTGGGACCTGGGCGTACTATGTATATTAATGGATTCACCCCATTTGAAATTTTCTTTGGAAAATTCCCACCTTTAGTACCTAGAATAAAAGATGAGAAAAGGCAGAATTGTGTAACCTTGTCTTACTGAAGTCTTTACAGGCTCTTCAAAGTGTACAGAAAGAGATTTGGTCCCAGGTTCGTGCTGCCCAGTCAGCCCCGGGGGGATGGATTTCCCCATCAGTTTCAGCCTGGGAACTCTGTGTGGATTCGGAAGTCACTTCCAAGGGACTAGAACCCAAATGGAAATACCCTTCACTGTCTACCTGACGAGCCCACTGCAGTTAAAGTAAATGGCATCCCATCGTGGATTTATCACTCCCACGTGAAGGCAGCACAAGATCAGCACAGGAAGATGGGCCCTTAAGTCTAAGACTCAAGTGTACATAAGTATAACCCTCTGTTTCTTCCTTTTTTCCTCTTTAGCCCAGTCATTCGACCAGCCACAACCAGAACCAGAAGGAGCACTAATAACTTTGCTAATGACAATACACAAGGTCTTAAATAAGACCACGCCAGATGTAGGACAAGATTGCTTGGTGTGACTAAACCCAAAACCCCCTTATTATGTCAAGGTAGGAACTCCCCTAAACTTAACTGAGCTTAGCAGGCTAGAACTTCAAGTTGATTCACTAGCAGAAGTAGTCCTTCAGAATAAAAGAGGGTTAAATTTATTATTCTTAGAACAAGATGGATTATGTATGGCTCTAGGTGAAACCTGTTGCTTCTATGCCAATAACTCTGGAGTAATTAGAAAAATCTTACTACTAGTACAGAGAAATTTAGATGCCTGAGAAAGACAGAGACTAGAATGAAATAACTAGTTTCATAGGATGTTCAATTGGTAACCATGGCTAATAACCCTTTATCTGCTGTAGCTAGACCTGTAATCATCCTCCTCCTCTTGTTAACTTTTGGCCCATGTTTCCTTAATTTCTTGTTTACATATATAAGGAAGAGAATTCATTCTATTAGACTTTTAGTATTACAGAATAGAGGTATGAACAAATTCCACATGAAGAATCAAAGTTTCGATTGTCTGCTAAGGCCAATAGGGAATGTAATGGCTGAAAAATTACTGCTAGAAATTTATTACTCGCAGAAAAATTACTGCTTGGCTATGCCCATGGACACATGGCTATGTCCATGGGAACAGACTGTTACCCATAGGAACATAACATTCTAAACAAGCTTTCTGCTTCTGTAACCCGCTTACGCACCTGACCTGTAAGTTGACAGGTAGTGAATAGAAGAAAGATAGACCTTTGTGTTTAGACAGAATGAAGAATGGGATTTGTGGCTTAAAAACCCTGTACCTCTACATTTGGGGGCTGCTTAATTTGGGGTTTGCGTACCCCTGGCAGACCCAGCTGGCTGAATAAAGAGTGTTTCCTACAAATCACTGAGTTCCGGCGGTCCGTGTGTCTTTTGGGGGCTGGCGGCTACAATATAGTAAGTATATGAATCAACTGATTGGTGTGTAACTTCCTGGGCACCTGATTAGCCATAAGATAAGTAAGGAGTGTACTTGTGGGCCTCAGTCAATATAATAAGTTTAAAAGAAAAAAAAAATGTAGCTTGTCAGTTAATTAAGTGAATTGGCTAAGTAGAAGACAGGTAAGAGACTATATATTGTATTAGATAAGAGGTATCTCTATTTCTTCTTTTCCTACATTTTCCCTCAACATTTTCCTTAATTTTTTCCCCATTTTCCTCCATTAGTATCTATGCAAAGTTATATTATTCCTTTTCACCAAAACAATCCATGGATTGCTTCTGCACTTACTCCAAAATGATTTGTTTCATTCTCTTCCTATATCATGACAAATTGTTTACATTTTCAACTCCATTCATAGAGTGGTTGAGTTAGAACTTTGGAGATCATTAAGTGTGTACATTCTGGATTAATGCAGTCTCATTGAAATATAATGCAAATTTTTCTATTAGTTACATAAAAAGTTAAAAAGGAATACATGAAATTAATTTTTAAATATACATATTATTTTATTCAATATAGCCAAAATGTTATCATTCAACATGTAAGCAGTATGAAAACAATTATCAATACAATACTTATATTTTTTGCACTAAGTCTTTGAATCCCAAAGTGTATTTTATATTTACAACACATCTTAGTTCAGACTAACCACATTGCAAGTGTTCACTGGCAAAATGTGACTAACGTCTACTACATAGACAGGCAGCTCTGGGTGATTTGAGACAATGAATCTCCAGTTCAGGAAATTTAAATGACTTGGCCCAGGTCATCTAACCATAATTAGTTCTAGCTTAGTAACGATTCCCCACCCACAACATCATAAGTAAGGAATAATTATAATGTAGATTGCAAACCTAACAGAAGTTTTATAAATCTAACGACTTACCTAAAATTGCATTTTTCTGATTATAAAATATAATCTTATTGTAGGAAATGTACAAAGAATCTAGAAATATATGTAGAAGAAAATAAAAATCACTCCTGAGAATGATCACAAATATTTAAAAACTATAAACAATATCATTCACATTAAAATAACTGAATATTCTAAATATTGTTTTGAGGTTTATTTCCTTTCTTATCTAGCTTTGGCATTTGTTTCTGTGTTCTTAAAGCTTTCTTTATGTTTGTTGTTGTTGTTGTTGTTGTTATAAATTATTCACTCTCTCTCTCTGTATTTAAAATCTGTCATATTTTATTCCTACTATCAAAAGAATAGCAGCTGTCCAAAATATCAGTTTATTAGCACAGGTGGTGGAGAAACACAGCTAGGATCTGGCATCATGGAATATTTAAATACTTCTAATGATTCAAAGTAAGTTTGCCAGAGTCTTCCAGGTGTTAAAAGGGTAGATGCCAGGTTTATGAACTCACCTACTTATCAACTTATTCTTAGAGTAAAATAATTTTTCACTAAAACAAAATACCCTTCTTTAGGACACACTCTGAAATGTGTCACTGGGACTGTAGCATCTTGTATTTTAAACATATTATGTTCCTTATATTTAGTTTTACGTGACAACCCAACCGAGGTCTAGATATAATAGAAAGTCAGAATATTCTTCATAAGAATCAGATTCTGCAATTCTCACAAAAAGAGCTATTCTATGTACACGAATAAAGTTATGGTTTGAAAATGAGGAAAAAAACAAGGATATAGTATGAAAAGAATTTGGAAGCACATGGTATCTAGGACAAAACTCAGGACATCAAATCACATAAAAAAAAAAAAAGAAAATTGAGAAAGTGAATTCTTGTAAAGGGATAATTGAGTTATTTCTAGCTAATATCACAGAAATTGGAATTTCACCTAACTGTGACCAATACAGACAATATTAAATGCTTATGTTAATTGGTCCCTTGCTGCAGCTGGGGAATACTGAGGCATACGGGAAAACATAGTGGCCATATTTGTAGGAGGGGATGGATTCTGCTTTTAAATGCACCCAACAATCAACAGGCAAACCACTCACTGAACCATGTGTGGTTTAGCACACAGAGCCAATTTCTCTCACAGCCAATTACTTGCCATGGTTTTTGATATTTGGCTTCACATTCCTCAGTCTGTTCTGGAACATTTTTGACCTGGCTTTGATTGTGCATTTAAAAGAGATCTGTTCTGATTAGGGCTCCCCAGCTGGGCAGGAAGATTTCTTGGAATAAGCTCATGCAAAATACGTAGCATCTTCCATGTCTGCTTATGGACCTTCAGCAATGGTTTTATAATGTAAATGCAGGCAGGAGAACACTTAGAGGGAGATTTCTCCTGCATGTGTAGTGCCTTCTAGGAATTTGCAAGGGTTATTGTTTGAGAGCAGTTTCACAGAGTAATTTTTGTTACTCAGTGCACTTAGCTGGAAGAATGTACTTGGCACTCCAGGCTATTTGAAATTTACCCAAAATATCCACCAATCTTAATTCTCCATAAAAAAAAAAACAATATAAACTTCTTCTGTTCAAATTGGTTTATTTAATATCACCTCAATAAATTATGCTATTCTAACTTTTGCACCCTTGCTCATGCCTGAAATTCTCCTCCACTTCCCACTCTGGCACTTAAATTCCACCTCTACTTCTATGAAGTCTCCCTGGTTTTCCCTAACCTATTTGCCTGTCTACATTCCCAAGGCACTGACTGAGAGGAGGTAACATATAACTAGTGCTTTACGAATTCTCACCTGTATTATTGTCCAAATTTATTAACTGAACATCTACCATGCTCTAGAGATATACAATGGTGAGCAAACCAGAGCAGGACTCCATCCTCCTGGGCTTACAGACTAGAGCGAGAGATATGGAAAGACCCAATCAAACAGTAGCTTTCTCTACCCTCTGAAATCTTACTTATATCTCTTATTTTACACTTACTATAGATTATATTTTTATTTTTTGCACATCCGTCTACTATGCCCAACTAGATTTAAAATCTTTATTAAAAAAAAAATAAGATACTTCCACTGACCATTACTGTGTTCCAGATATTGCAATATACTACTTTCACAACAATCCTCTCATTCTGGCATTATTCACCTCCTTTGTACATGAGGAATCTGAGCCCCAAAAGAACAAGTAGCCTGTGGTTCCAGCCAGAACATGGACTCCTTAAGTATTTACTAAATAAATTATTGAGAGTGGTTGAAAACCAGACACAGTGATGTTATGGCAACTCACAAGTATATCATCATACCATGGAAATTAAAAAATACATATTGATTTTAAAAATCTTTAAAAGTAACTGTACAAGCAAACAACAATCAGAGCAAATTCTTGTTTCTTTTTCCCCCCTGATAACTTTAGAAGCTGAATTTTCTCTTCTTTATTTCACTAAATCCTCCATTTTTAAACATACAAATACACACTTTTGTTCTTTCTCAGTGTATTTTTCCAAGGTGATTTTAAAAAGTCCACTAATTGCATGCAGTAACTTGGAAACATATGACATATTTTGAAAGGGCCCTTGGATCCGTGAGCATGCAATTGACGGAGATAGCCGTGACATGCCCTTCAAAAGATGCTCAGCATGCCATCCATAGTGCAAAGTTGCATAAAGGGATCTACTCTTATATCTTCAAATTAGAGCATAAGGAACACTCAAGAATTAACAGAAACCCTATCTTAAAGTCTGGCATCTTTTTTCCCCTTATGTTGAAATTTGATCTGGTATTAACCACCTACAATGTTAAAAGGAAGAATTCTGAAGACTTCTGGGGACTTTGGGAATAAAAAATTCAGAAAAAAAAATCAACTCTTTACAATATAAAGTAGAGATATCTATTTTTATTTGTTTGGATGTTTTCTTGTTTTATTTGTTTGTTTAGGATTTTCAGACCTGAAAAGTCATCAATAACTAGATGGTTTTAATAATAAGTCCTCTCCTGGAACAGTGTGGCAAGACAGAACTTCACCAGATTCAAGTCAAAGTAAGAGATATAAATAGTTTGAGAGGCAGGAAACAGGATGGAGAATATAGTATTAGTATTCTATTTTCTCTCTTTTCCTCTAAGTGGAAAAACAATAATTTAAGTCAGAAATGATGGCAAAGGCAGAAGAAGAGGAGTGAAAATTTACTAAAGTAAAGGAAATTGGAGGAAAAGGCTCTTTTTCCCTATCTATAAAATGAGGGTAATACTCACCTCAGAAACTACCACATTGCAAAACTTCAAAGGATACCCACCATTCACATCAGGACCAGCCACAACATTGTGACCCCAAGCTAACCTCATAGAGTGAAGTGTACAGAACAGTGCCTGGCACAGAGTAAACATGCAAAAACTGCTGGTTATTTTATCTCCCTAGCTATTTTTTTCTTCTCTACAACATGGTTGCATGGTGACCAATTTCCCTTTTGATCCATCAGTTTTCTCAACAATTCTAGTTGTTACTGAAGCCATAATTCTCCATAATCTCTTCCCTAAAGCCTAGATTATGGAAAACTTCTCAGATAAAAGTCTAATTCCTACCTCAGATTATCTTTTCTACTGGAGCTTTGACAATTGCTCATCAATGGATTTAAAGAAATCGTCCACCTAGACCTACACTATCCAATATGGAAGCCACTAGTGACCTTTGGACTATTGAACACTTGAAATGGGGTGAGTTGATATTAAAATGTGTTATCAGTGTTAAAATATGCACTGAGTTTAAGAGACTTAGCATGAAAGACAAAAGTAAAATATCTCATTAATAATTTTTCAATATAGATTAACTTTGAAAGTGATAATATTTGTGATATGCTGGGTTAAATAAAATATTAAATCTAATTCTGCCTGTGCCTTCTTGCTCTTTAAATGTACCTACTGAAAAAAATTTAAAGTTGCGTATGTGCCTCACATCAGGTTTCCTTTGAACAGCATTGCCCTAGATCCTTTTTTTTTTTTTTTTTTTGAGGCATACTAAATCAATGCTCGTTTGAGTCATTTATTAAAGGTTTTTATATTTTTCTCTACATTTCCACCACGAACTGAGCTCTCCATGTTTATCCTCATTTTCCTTAATATATTATTTAATCTGCTGTGCTCAGCTCAACCTTCACCCAACTCTCAGGGCCTGCTCTGGTCAGGCTCATGCTGCTGCCCATGGCCTTCCAATCCTGATGACCCAGCAGAATCACTTATGTGTGGTGTGGAGCTTTTCAGAAAATCCAGGCACCTGAGCCCAGGCACCTGAAGTTTTCAAACCCTCCCCAGAAGATTCTGAGGTGCAGCCAGTTACAAATTACTGTTCCAAGGTCCCCAAAGGTTGATGTTTGAGTGAAATACAACTATGACACTGTGGAAAAAATATTATGGTCAGTTAGCTATTTCTGTATTACTCTTTCCCAAATAACAGAAGAGTGTGTTTACCAGTGAGGAACCCTTGCCCCATGAGTGGCAAAACAATAAAAACAACAACACAAACTAAAATTACTCCCTCATGTCCTCACGCCAAATTTATTGAAAGCATAATCATCTTGTTATTTTAGTTTTTTAAGGGAAGGCAGTAATTTAAACATTAAGAATGCGATAAACTGAAGAATATAAATACCTAATAACATCGCAAGTGGTTGGTTTTCTTTCCCACTAAATACTGAAAATTTTAATTATTTGTTTTCTCTTCAATTTACATCTTTTCACCTATTACATACCCCAGTGAGATGTACATTGATTTTTCACTGGTGACTACAGAGGATGATTTGGAACAAGTCCTGTTATAGCTTGGAATAAGCCAAAAACTGTTGATTTAAGATATCTGTTTGATTTTCTAAGCCAGACCTAGCTGACAATTTATAATAGCACCTGCTGGTAGAATGCCTATCACAAGCTTGCAAGACCGGGGAGACTGAAAAGCCATTGTCTCCCAGTATCACAGCTAAAAGAACTCTTGGCATTTAAGACTCTCCCCCAAGCAGAAAAAGTAAAGATAAGCTCACACGCAAAATCCAAAGTAAGAAAATTAAGAATTTCTCACTCTAAAATTCTCTGTTGATCACCAATGATTGTCTGACACCTAGCACAGAATCTGGAACACAGTGCATGCTTACATAATATCTATTGAATTAATTTGTAAATAAGTTAATTACTCCTTAGAAAATGCTGGCTACACTATTATATAACCTTGGAACTTGACTATCAACAAAACCAAAAGAAAATAATTTGGATGAGTTTTATATTCATCACTATATAATTACTATTTATATGTGCAAAAGACAGCTTAGGTTAATGAAATGTAGTATAGCAGAGTAGTTAATAGCTTGCATGTGAGTGGAATACTGGATCTACACTAGTTTAACGGATGAATTTAGGCCAATAACGTAACATCACTGAACTTCATGCTTCACAATAAATTTACATTAATTTCATAATTATAAAAACATTAATACATTTTAAAAGTAAAATCCCATCTTTATGTAAAGGGCTAGGTACCTACTTATATCTAAAAGATAAGGTACTAGACTTACAAAATGTATAATTACTTGAAAAATAAGGTATTGACCAGAAATGAAGGAAAGCTTCCCCGGCCCCAAAGAAACACAAAAGAAAAAACTGTAAAGAAAGAAATGTGAAAACACATTTCTAGAATTACAAATGATATTCCTAGTAATTCTGAAGACATCGTATATGGACATTACCTAAGTAATATTTTGCCTAAGATGAGATGAGATTCTTTGTTCTTCTATGTGCCCTGGCAGATTTCATTTGCTGTTCTAGGGAGCTCCAGACTTGAAATTGCAGGGAGACTTTATAGATCACAGAATACTTAGAAATATGGAAAAAGAAGCCTGCTACCTCTAGATCAGTATAGACCCAGGAACCTTGAAGGTGAAAATAATAACCCAGTGCTTTGTTAGAGTTCAGAAATGGACAGAGTTAGAAGAAATCACATCTGAGGGAGAAACTGCGGGGTTCCTTAAATAGTCAGATGAGTGAAGGGGTCTAGCAGAATAAAACAGACTAAGGCGACTAGTCTAGGTTTTCGAGGGAACAGGAGGTCCAGTTTCAGCTGAGACGAGGGTGTGAGACAGGAAAAAATAAAAACAAATTCTAGTCAAAAATGGCAAACAGAAAACATCCAGTTGAGTTCTGCTGCCTCCTAAACCCCTATTAAAATAACCATTAATAGACTTTTTAGTAATTTTATTAAAAATTTCAAATGCTAAATTCATAGGGTCAAAAATAATGGGAAAACAGAGGCTTAAAAACACAAATTCAGAAAAGTAAAATGACTTGTAAAAATTGTAGCAGATTGAGAAAGCTGAATCCTAAACCAATACTATTAAAGCTGAGAGAGAAAGAGGAAAAAAAAAAGATCTCCTGCTCCCAGAAAAGATTTAGAAATAGATGGCTTCAGACACTTCTGGGAAAAGTAATCAAAAACAGGGAGGTCAGTTAAAAATATGTTTAAGAAACAGATATTCCCTTAGTCCTCTCCCCAACTCCATATTGATGGATAAATTGCCCTTCTTTTCCCTGAATATTACGAAACAGAGTCTCTGGACTGAAAACTATCAGACACCTTGGAAGATTGGAGATAGATAATCAACACAGAGAGATTAAAGTGAAAATTCAGATCCTGAAATTTGAAGCAATTTCCTGCAGGTTCCTATCACCAGTTGACTACTAGAACTACAAAAGGAAAGCTTATGTCTTCATGAAGAAGATTGGAAGATTCTTCTCTGAGCATTCTGACCAGGCCAAGAGAAAAATGCTAATGGTATCGACTTTGGGGTTTTTCAAGAAAATGGTCAGGCAAATTAATTTTCAGTGAAGCTCAGAGTTGACATACTGGTACATACAGTATTTTAATCAGCTTTTTGGTGATTCATTCCTCAATATGAGCAGGTATCCAAAGACTACTCTGCCTCTGCGAAAGCCGTTAACACGAATGAGACCGCAGTAATTTGAAAAAAATTCAAAGGTGCTACAGGGAGAAGAAAATTTCAAAACTAAAACCATATTCTTAGAGAGAAAGCTTTCATCCATAAACAAGAACAGGATGTAAGCTCTTGTAATACAGCAGCATAACATACACTGAAAATTCAATAGAAGGCTCGGAAGATGGAATTAAGAAAATCCTTCAAGGAGAAAAGAGAAAAAGACAAGGAGATGGAATTGAAATGAAAATATGAAAAAAATAAGAGCCTAATAAGACCAACATCTGAATAATAGGCCTTTTAGAGAGGGGTGGGGAGAATGAAATAGAAAAAGAAGGGAGAAAATAATAAAATAAAGATTCAAGAAGAGTTTCCAGCTCTGAAGGGTGTGTTTTCAGGATGAGAGAGCCTTCTGAGCCCTAAGCATAATGGACAATGTAAACCCCAAGAGGGGCATGATCATGAAATTCTGGAGACAAATAGAAAAATTGAAAGCACCCAGAAAATGCAAACCAAAATAAGTCTGACAGGAAGAAGATTCCAGTATGTCCTCTGTACCACAGGAGAAGATGAAATAATTAGAGCAGATTGGAGCAGGTCAAATTACTGGAGAGACTCCCGCAAAACCTATTTAGTAAATCATCACTGTACAGAGAGAAATTAAACAATTGGGTGAAAGTTTGTGGTTGGATCACCATAAGTACGTAGAAATTTAAATAAATAAAAATATAATTATTAATTCTATGAAAACAAAATGCATAGGAAATAAAAAGTAATTGCAGTCTTCCATGTAGCTTATCCATGAATATCATTTATCATAGTTGTAATAGTGTAAAAATGGAATATGTAACCAAAGTTTTGATGTAACTGTAGTAAAGGGGTGAGAACTAACAAAAGAAAGCTATACAGTCATGTATCATTTAATGACAGGGATACATTCTAAGAAAATGTATTGTTAGGTGATTGCATCCTGTGTGAACATCGTAGAGTGCACTGATGCCAACCTAGATAGTATAGCCTACAACACTCCTAGGCTCTATGGTAGGGCCTATAGCTCCTACGCTACAGGCTGTACAGAAGGTTACCATACTGAATACTAATGGCAATTGTAAAATGCTGATAAGTATTTGTGTATCTAAACCTAAATATGGTACAGTAAAAATATAGCATAAAAGATCAAAAGTGGTACACTTTACAGAGCACTTACCCTGAATGGAGTTACAGGATTGGAGTTTGTGGCAAGTGAATGTAAAGGCCTAGGACATGACTACTGTAAACTTTATAAACACTGTATGCAAATTTATTTTTGAAATTTCTTTATTTAATAATAAATAAAACAGCTTACTATCACTTTTTACTTTATAAACTTTTTAACTCTTTTTAACTTTGCAATAACTCTTGGCCTAAAACACAAATCGCAGCTGTATAAAAAATATTTCTTGCTTTACATTCTTATTCTACATTAACAATTGTGAGTGATGCTCCTGCATTATGATGCTACCGACCACTAAGATGATGTCAAGGCTACAACAGCACCACAGTTGCAACATCAACAATGCTACGACGTCACCATGCCTACCTACCATGTTACCATGGCTACAATGGCACTATGACTCCAATGTCAGTAAGCAATAGAAATTTGTCAGCTTGGTTATAATCTTGTGAAACTACTGACTATGTGTGGCTCCTTGTTGACCTGAACGTCATTATGTAGCACATGACTGAATGGCTTTATCGTCATAGTAGAAAGTCAATGAAAATGAGTACCACAAAATGTACCTTAAGGAATGGCAATATGATAATTTATTTTGATAAAATAGTATGGGAAAAACTAGAAATAGAGAAAAGTAGTAAAATAGAAAGTAAAATAAATAGAAATAAATACTAAATGAACCAGATAAAATAGATTGAAGTGATTGATTGTAGGATCTAGGTATTAACTGGGCAGCAGGCAAGCATGAGAATACTGTTTTTCATTAAAAAATCATATATAACAAGTGAGCTTTTAATTTTTTATTATTGTTTTAATTTTTAATTAAGATTATTGGGGTAACATTGGTTAATACAATTATATAATTTTCAGGTATACATTATCATTTGACATTTGTATATTCTATGTGTTTACCACCCAAAGTCCAGTTCAGTTACCATATATTTGATCCCCTTTACCCACTTCATCTTCCCCCTAAACCCTATATTTCACCCTCCTTTACCTTATCTACCTCCTCCTTTCTCCCCTACCTCCTACTCTCTGGTAACCACTAGTCTATAGTCCATGTCCATGAGTTTCTCTGTTTGTTTGTCCTTTTCATGTATTGCTTTTAGGTTTATATCCCACATATAAGTGATATCATGTGATTTTAAACTTTTTCTGCCTGGCTTATTTCATTTAGTATGATTATTTCAAGGTCCATTCATGTTGTCACAAATGGCAGTATTTCATCTCTTTTCCTGGCTGAGTAATATTCCACTGTATATATGTACCACCGCTCCTTTAGCCAATCATCTATTGTAGGACACTTCAGTTGCTTCCATGTCCTGGCCACTGTGAATAATGCTGCTATGAACATCGGTGTGCAAATATCTTTGTGGATATGGGTTTTCAAGTCTACGAGTAAGTTTTTTAAATTGTGCACATCTGATAAAAATAAAACTAAATTTAAATGGAAGTAGAAGAGTGTGGGGACAAAAGAGAAGGAGAGAACCATGTCAATTAGGATCCCTTGCTGCACTTCTCTGAAAATCTTGGAGGCAAGTTGGTTACAAGAGGCGAAAGTCCTTTCTCTGAGGGCCAGAGGAGGAGCCAGTCACTAGAGGCTGACCCCCTCAGAGAAGGCTCGCAGCTCAGCAGTTGCAAGGGACTGTGGGATGCACAGCCACACTAGTCACTCAAAGGAACAGAATCCAGAAAAAAAAAAAAGTTGCAAAAGTGCAAGCAGCAGCTCTGATTGTGAATAGTGAAGTCCTTTTGTACAACCTCCAAATCCATCAAAACTAGAAGAGGGATCTTGCTAACCAAGCTGGGCTATATTGAAAGTGTCAATATAAATAACACCAGGGACAGTGTTATAAGAGTCTTCACATGCTTCTTGATTAGCTGGCTCAAAGATGTTACAATAGAAAAAGTCTAACCGAGTGCTATGACTATAGAAACATATTTTGCCCAACTAGAATATATTTAATAAAATTATAAGTGCATGGTACAGGTAACAGTTTTGGGGGTATGATATGAAGGACACATAAAAAATCCATGCAATTAAAATATGTGTCCCACAAGTTTGTTAGATATTGAATGTTCCCCCTTCTTGACCTCACACAAAATTTCTGAGGAGATATGGTACATGTAACTAGCAAGACATGGTATAGTAATGTTTAAAAAAGAAACAACAGACCAAAATGAAGTCACTTTTGCTAAGCCATGTCACCAAATCAAAACTTAATAACTAACCTAACTGCAGTTTTGGCCTCTCCCAGGAGTGGAATTTTAAACCAATGTCTGGAATTTCAAGATCAGTACCAGTGAGGTAATCTGCATGATAAAATCCCTGCCATTCCCTTCCCCACAAAAGATGACCTGGTTTAAAAATAATTATTTCTTTCATTTTACTAATAACTCCCCTACACACCCCTCTGCCTATAAAAACCTTCTAATTTGTACAACTTCTCACAGGGCCCTTCCAGTTGCTAGATGAGAACTGCCCGGTTCATGAATTGCTTAATAAAGCCAATTAGATCTTCAAATGTACTCTGTTGACTTTTGCTCTTTAACAGTATCTAAGAGTTCAGGTCTTAGAAGTAATCAGATTAAGGTTCAGTGTCAACTTCACTACTTCCCTATATTATGACCTTACGAAATATTCTTTATGCTGTCTTTGTTTTTGTAACAAAAACAAAAACAAAAACAAAAACCTGATATAATAATAACAAAAAGTTATACGTCTTTAAGGATTATGAGAAATCACTTAGCACTGTGTCTGGCATACAGAAAATGTTAAATAATAATAACTATTACAGTATTCTCAGGGAAGAATTACAGGAAAACAAGGGCAAGTAAACTAATATGTGTTGTGCTCCTCATGTTCTAGAAAGACTAAAATACCTTTATTTAAACTTCACAATTCTGCCAAATTAACAAAGATGGTAACTGGTAGAGTTTGGACTATCTGACTTCAAAGGCCATGCACTTTCCACAAAATTCCTAACCTAAATTCTGTTAGTGTATCATCAAAGATTAATCTATCAGATCAAAATCCCGTCTCTCTTTCTGATCTCCACATGCCACTTAGAAAGAAAAAGCCCTTTGAGGACATGGTACAGCTGAGAGAAAATGTTTGATCAAAAGAATGAAATAAGCAAAGCCCCAGAAAATCTGGCCCTACATAGAGGATTGAATGCAAGGGACCCCAAGTACCAGGCGAGCTCACCCAGATGCCAAGGTATTGGGGGAGATGAAGAGGAATAAGAAGAAGATAGGAAACAATTTAGAACTGTGGATATGAGCTACAAAAGCAGCCTGACTGGAATCCACATATCTCTCAGGCCAAATATTTAAATTTGGAGTTATATTAGAAGTCTTACTATTTACTTATTAGTATATCAAACATTAAAAAGTTAGTTTGTTCTAATTAATACTTAGGGATATCAGTAATGCACACTGCATACTCTCAAGTTCTGTAGAAATAGAAAAGAACATTAATACAGTCTTTATCTTCAGTTAGTTTACCAGGTGGTGCTCTGATAAGACATTCTCAGATAAAAATGACACTAACAATATACTAAATGTTTGAGAAGCTTCTAATGAGTGGTACTCACAATACCTATGGAAGGAACTCAGAAAACCAAGACATGACTGTCCGTTGAATAAACCAGGGAAAGTTTTACTTGAGGTAAACCTTACAAATAGATTTGAAATAAAGGGAGAAGCAAGATTTTGCAGGAGGCGAAGAAGTGAATCAATGGGCATGAAGATACCACTGTATGTTGGAAGAGCAATGATTTGCTTTGGATAGAAACAAGAATCTAGGTTAAGAAGCTATAAAATATAAGGCTGGAAAAAGATTGTTGCTGAACGATGGAGAACTTTAATGTCAGCCAGGTCATGGTGTTTGAACTTTACTTTCTACTAGGAAAAGAGCCATTAAGGTTTGGGTTTGTTTGCTGTCTTAGTCAAGAAATGATGATCAAAACTCCGTTCTTCATCTGTTTTCCATCGTTTGATCTATAGATTCAATGTGCAATCCAATGAAATTCCAGAAGGTTTTTTTTTTTTTTTTTATAGACATTGGCATGCTGATTCTAGAATTTATATGGAAAGGAAAAGGAACGGAATAGCCAATTCTGAAATTCGAAAAAGAACAAAGTCAGAAGCCTTACATGACTTGCGAGATTTACTCCAAAGCTACAGTAATCAAGGCAACATTGTATTGTGAAAAGGACAGACGCGTAGATCAATCAAACAGAATAGAGAGCCCAGAAATAGATGACAGAAATATAGTCAACTGATTTTGACACTAGTTCAAAGGCAATTCAATGGAGAAAGCCTTTTTAACAAATGGTGGAAGAATAATTGGACATCCTGCAGGAAAAAAAGAAGAACTTTAATCCATACCTCACACTACATTTTTTAAAAAATAATTTAAAATAGTAATAGACCTAAAGTTACATGTAAAAGTATAAAAAACTTCTAGGAGAAATTTGCTGTACATTGGGTTTGTCAAAGGGTTTTTAGATATAACATCAAAAGCACAATCCATAAAAGAAAATGTCGATTAATTGGACTTAAAATTTTTAAACTTTTGCTCTGTGAAAGACAGTGTTAAGAGGATGGAAAGGTAACCCATAGAATAGAAGAATATATTTGTAAATCATGGATCCAATAAAAGGCATATACAAATAATACATAAACACTCCCCAAACTCAATAATTAAAACAAAACACCACAATAGAAAATTAAAAAAAAACATTTGAACAGACACTTGACCTAAGAAGACTTATAGATACAAATAAACACATGAAAGTATACTGAACATCAAAAGTTTTCAGAGAAATGCAAATTAAAAACACAATGAGATGTTACTATATACCTATTAAAATGGTTTAAAATTTTTAAATCTGACAATATCAAATGCAGATGAGAATGTGAACAACTCACACACTGCTTGTGAAAATTCAAAATGGTACAGACATTTTGAAAACAGCTTGTTTGTTTCTTTTAAAGGTAAACGTACACTTAAGTGACCCAGCAATTCACTACTATGTATTTACCAAAGTGAATTGAAGAACAAAATGTTCACACAGCTTTATTGATAATTGCCAAAAACTAGAAAAAATTTAGATGTTCTTCAATAGGAGAATAGATAAATAAATTCCAAAGAATCTATACAATATAACACAGAAACTACCTACTTATTCATTCAACAACATGGGTAAAACATAAAGACATTTTGCTAATTGAAAGAAGCCAAATCCCAAAGGCCACATATTTTTTGATATCCAGAAAAAGGAAAGACTATTTGGATCAAAAATAAATCAATGGTTGCCAGAATTAGTGTTTGTGGGATAGGTTGACTAAAAAGGGAAAACATAAGACAATTGTGAGGGAATTGAAACTGTAAGCATTTGCCAAAACCAATGAAATGATACACAAAAAAAGGGAATTTTACTGTACATAAAAATAAAACACCGAATTCCACTAATATTTACTTTCTCAAAGCAAAAATATGCCAACTATAATTAGGAGATAAAACCAAATATTACAAATGTTAGTCTGTCTCTTACCAGGTCAAATACATCAGTCTAACTCATAACCCTTGCTCTCACTTTTTCCTTTCCCATGATCAATGCAAAGACAAACATCCAGCACATTTGACTTTGGCCATGATCCCACTGAATCTCTCCTGTGTGCAGGAAGACATGGCTACTATGTGTTTCTCTTTGAGTCCCCCAAAGTATATTTTCAACAAAAGTAGTCCCAAAAAAGGAGGTTGGAAAGTTACAAGAAAAAAATTAAGGACTTTGAATAGTCTTTGAACAAATTAATTGTTTAAATTTGTTTCACCTAGTGTTTCCCAAGCTTGGTTGAACTCAGAATTTTTTCTTCATGGAAATATCTATTAACTTTCATTGGTGGTGTTTTAGTAAAATATACTTTGAGAAACACTTACAAATGTTGGAATATATGGTCCAGTCCCAGGGAGGTGGTACAATGTAAGGAATGCAATTTCTGCAACTGATATTAATTCCAAAATAACTCAAGCTCTTAACTTAAATATTTGAATACCATGAAAGGGCCACATAGTCCCTGCAATATTTTTTAGAATCCCCTTTTTTCCTTTCCACTGCATTTATACCTCATGTCTCCTTTGGTTCTGCTTCAGTCCACATTTGCTCCTGAATCGCCGCCACTGAGATCCAAGAAGTCTGTCACGGTAAGACTTTCCATAGAGAGGAAAAGGCGGGGTGGGGGAGCAATTAGCAGGCAGAGGCATAGTCTTCTCTGGCAGGTAGAAGAAGGAAAAGTCAGGAAACACTCAGCAATAATCTTTATTTCATTATATACTAGGAGGGGGCACAGCCCTGCCTGAGGAACACATTTTAGCTACAAATGACCAGGCAATTAACATTAGTGGAACTGAGGGCCTCTGTGCTCTCTGTGCTAATTGACCAATTATGACCATTGTGGCTAATTTCAGCTAGGTAAATAAAAAAAGAGGATAAAGCTTAGAGATGCTGTCAGTCGAGGTTTAGTCAAGATATTCTGAGAAGTCAGGTGGGGTCCTGAAGGGGAATCCATAGGGTGATCTAAGGGAAGATACCTGTGGGACCGCTCCTGTGGATCCACTCCAAGCATCTAGTGGGGAGCCTGTGGCGGCTGTTGGCCAGAGGGACAGCCCTTGGGAAGAAGAGCAAGATGTAGATGGAGGAGAGAAGGACAGGCTGGAACTGCTGGTCCAATCTGTGTCTACCTGTTAAAAGCTGAAGATGGTTAGAGAGGAGTTGCCGCCATGGAGCTTTGGCCTTCTAGATCTCATGCAGACCCAGCTCTCTTTGGCCGGTTCTAACATAGAACTAAACAGGGAAAAGGAAAGTGGGAAATATGGTTCCCAGCTTGGTCACCAGAGCAATCCATCACAGGGGTTATTAGTGAAATGAAAACAGTAAAACTATCTCTTTTCTGGTTGGAAACAGTATTCATATCATTCAGGTTTAACAAGCTTTGCAGGGATTCCCACTCAGTGTCAGACATTGTGCCGGATATTTATTCTCTCTCTCTCTCTCTCTCTCTCTCTCTCTCTCTCTCTCTCTCTCTCTCTCTCTCTCTCTCTCTCTCTCTCTCTCTCTCTCACACACACACACACCTTCTTTAGCAGTATCACACTATATGCTACTTTTCCCCATTTCTATTGGTCACAATAAGAGAAAGATGAAGAGGAGTTTGGACAGATCTGGAACTTTACTAACAAGATGTAAACAGCAATATGATTGAAGACCACGTTGTATGATGGTTAGGAGAGAAAGCTCCAGAGTTTCTGAGCCAAAATCCTGGGTCTATTACATGAGAGCTAAGTGATCTTGGGCAAAATATTTATTCCTGTATTCCTCAGCTTGTCATTGCAAATTTCAGATAATACCCACCTTACAGGGTTATTGTAAAGATTACATGTAATAACATATGTACAACACACAGGGTTAAAAATAAATAGCACAATTTAGGAATGATTGAAAATAAGTATTAGTGAGATTCTTGCTTATGCTTATAAATACAATTTTTCAAATATTATTCTATAGCTGAAAGAATGTTTTTAAATTATAGTCATGTATTTTATGTTCTCTCCTTTTTCATTATCAATCAAAATGTTTATATGGATCATTATTTAATAACATATAAATAAATATGTTACATACATTATATAGTCCCAGAATTCAAGATATTCAATTTTTTCAACTATAACTTGAAATAGAATATATAAGTATGAGCTGACATAAGTAACTCTAAATTACTGAATACACAATTAAAAAGAGTTAAAACTAGCATTAGTTGCATTTTAATAACTTCAAAATTGAGACAGGGCATTCTATCTCCCTGTATATTGTCAAATCTCTATGTTGACATCAAGTTCCTGTTAACTACAGCTTCATAATCGGGATCTTTGCCTAAATTAATGTCAACACATTAGAACTGCTAATGAATAGCGATTTCCTGTCTTTGGTCCTTCCTTTATAACTATTTGTCCTAAATGGGACCATTATTCGTTCTGCTACAATAAGTAAGATCCCACAGCTCTCTGACCCTATCTCTCAAATCACTTGGCATTGACTCTCAATCATCCATTGGTTTGCACTCCCTCTTTGATTTGCTCTTTTCTGCAATCCTAATAAAGCATAATGTACTTTTTTGGATAGTTTATAAAATGCTTAAAAAGGAAAGACCCTGGACATAAAATATAAGTTGGTTAGCATAAATTTGATGAATTTTAAAAAAATATTTTGATCATTTTTCAATTATAGTTGACATACTATTATATTAGTTTCAGGTGTACAGCATAGTGATTAGACATTTATATAACTTACTAAGTGATCACTCCAAAAATTCAGTACCCATCTGACACCATATGTAGTTTGATAACTATATTCCCCATATTATACTCTACATCCCCATGATATGTTGCAACTTCCTATTTGTACTTCTTAATCCCCTTCCTCTCCTTCACCCATTCCTTCAACCACCCATCTGGCAACCATCAAAATGCTCAGTATCTATGAGCCAATTTCTGTTTTGTTTGTTCATTTATCTTATTCTCTAGATTCCATATATAAGTGAAATTTGTCTTTTTCTGTCTGACTTAACTCCACTGAGTACAATTCCCTCTAGGTCCATCCACGTTGTTACAGTTGGCAAGATTTCATTCCTTTTTATAGCTGATAATATTCCATTGTATATAAGTACCATCTCTTCTTTATCTATTCATCCATTGATGGACACCCAGGTTGCCTCCATATCTTGGCTGTTGTAAATTACACTGCAATGAACATATGGATTCACGTGCTCCTTTGAAGCAGTGTTTCGGGTTTCTTCGGATAAATGGCCAGAAGTGGGATTACTGGGTCCTTCTTTATCTCTTGTTATAGACATTGTTTTAAAGTCTATTTTGTCTGGCATAAGTGTCACTACCAGCTTCTTTTTTTTCCTTTCCACTTTCATAAAATATCTTTTCCATCCCTTCACTTTCAGTCTGTGTCTTTCGATCTGAAGTGACTGTCTTGTAGGCAGTTTTGTTTTCTTAATAAATAGATGAATTTTAACTCGTACTAAATATTGGCTATCTGTTACCTTTCAAGTATTCTGGTCAATACTATTTGTATTGGCATGTGCTTTTTATCTAGTGTCGAGTGCAAATTAATGGAAAGGATTTTTTTAACTTCTTGTTCTTTCTTTTTTATACACATGAAGATTATAAACTGATTCTCATAACACATTTTAATTAAGAACTTATTTTTTATCTATTCACATTAGTCAGCAAACTGGGAGTCAGATTTAAGCTATTCATAGTCATCCATTTCAAGGAAGGACAAGCAGGCACCTGCCCACCTATCACATTTCACTAATATTACAACTTGTATGACTCCTAATTGAGGGGTCTTTTGATCTGGAATCAATGAGTGATAGCCAGCAGTGACAACATTCAAGAACACAGATCTTCAGTCAGTCTGTTAAAACATGTGGCTTAAATTCAGCCCCTAGACAAAGTTATCCTTAAAAGAGCCATGACAATTTATTTGAAGTCATGCTTTATGAGGCAATGCCACCTTTAGCCAGTAGATAGCACTCAAGATATTCCAAAACATAGAGAGAAGGAATCTTGATGCCATTGTTACTCTGCCAGGGAAATATTAGACAAGTTCATTTTAGATCAACGGAGGTGGGAATTAGGTGCCCCAAATGCTTAGAAATTGGGTTTTTTGTACCAAACCCCAGTACTCTCTTAATGTAAATCTACTTTAGCAAGGAAAGAAAATTAATCCTCTTGTTTCCTAACACAATTTTTGTTTGAAGGCAAGGGAAGTATCACTCATTTGACACAGTTGAAATAAAACATGAAAGCTGCGTTTGAATGGTAATTCTGAGGTCCAGAGAAACCACAACATAGAACATGCCAGCTGCATTTCACAAAAAAGACTCAAAGTGAAACACCCTGTAATACTTATCCACCCTGCTAAAAAGCACGACGGCCAGATTGGTTTCAGAATGGAAGGTAATATTTAAATGAGAACCTTGGTGTAAACAAAAAATGAATCATTATTGCTTGAATCTGGTGGACAGTGCCTTGGAGTGGTTGAACCTACTATTATGTGTAGCTGCTTCTACATTTTGATAAATGATGGCTTCTATGGTGCATACAGAACAATTCATGTTCCTTTAGATGTAGAAAGTGGTGAAGCGAGCTGCTCCCATGATTTTGAACCATCTTCTACATGTTGCAGCCTCAGTTTATCTGATACAGAAAGTTTGGATCTGCGTTAAACAAGTTGATGGGTACTAAGGTGCTGTCCAAGCAGATACAGGAAGCTGGAGTGGGAGAAGTTAGGAGATGAGAGTCACTCAAATATCTATCAAAGAAAGACTGGAGGTAACTGAATGAGAAAAGACCATGTCAAGGGAAAAAGTCACCTGAAAAAGAATCAGTAAAAAACAAACAAACAAACAAACAAAAAAAAACAAAAACTAAAGAAATAACTTCAAATTCCTTCCTCAGAAATTTGATGGTCAAGCTCTTTAAAAAGTTAACTCCTGGGTGGATAGGTTTTCACTCCCTGGGTTTACCCACCAGGATTTAAGCTCAAGCTTTCTACAGCTGTTGCCCCTAGCTCACTTCAATGGACTTACATACTCAGGATGGCTGATCCAGTATACTGCTCAAAAATTTCTTCATTTAGCCTCAAATTGCCTGAAACTACTTACAGCCTTTGAATTTCCTCTTCATGTGAGCCATTACATGCCTTTCTGTTTTAGTTGTTTGACTTGTTTAAATTGCGTTTGGGCACTTGTAACTAAAATTGCCCTATAATATGCAGGGGAGGTGGAGGCTCATTCCAACCTCTTTTCACCCCAGATTTCGTGCTTCTCTCTTCTAGAAACCATAAGAGTGCTTAGATTGGAAAATTGCCGTTTGATTAGCTAAGACAGTATTCTGTAAATGTGTTTTCCCTCCACTGTCCCTTTCTTAATCATTGTGGACTGGGCAGGAGCGCTCCACAGCAGCTCCCTACCCTGAAGTAAGCCCAATAGTCAAAAGAGCCACTGGCCCTCAAGTCTAGTCTTCTTCTGCCATGGTGTGGCTGTGAGCCTTGGTAACATCACTTCCTCACTCTGGGCCTCAGTTTCTTCATATATAAACTGAGGTGTTGAACAAGATGTTCCATTTCCAACCTTCCACGGTTCATTATCCTGCATTCTCTCCATATATGAAGCACATCAAAGCAGGTTAAATGATTTCCTAATAAAGACATCCATTGAATTTGATATACAAGTAGAAAAGGTGATTATTCGGTCAAATAATCGTGCATATATGGACAATGCATGGGAACACACATGGAAAGACAATGACAGGTTTATAAAAATTTGTCTGATATGGTTGGTAGAGATGTAACATGAGCATGCAGGGAGACTGTCTCTCTAGCCTTGTCAGTCTTGTTCACCCAGTGGTAGGCTGCCACTCTTCCCCTCCCTCTAGCCTTCCCTTTTGGCTACTGACAGTAGCATCAACCACTAGCACACTCCTGGAGCACCTTCTAACCTACAAGTGAAGAGATGGTGAAGAGATAGTGTTGTGGCCACCAAAGGCTGAGAAAAAAAAACAATTTCTTTACAGAGGAATGCTTGGATTTGTATGTGAACTTGGACAACTGATAAGTTTATGTGATAAAATCTGTAAATCCCCCAATCATATCTACAAAGAAAATGTTCAGTTCTCTCCTGAAAAGTCCTATAGATTTAAGAATGTAAATAGATTCTAATGATATGCTGTTCTAACCTGAGTGCATTCATTGTGGGGGCTACAAATCTGTAGGGGAAGGAACGAAGGAAGTGGAAGGGAGGAAGAAAGAGGGGAGGGAAGAAGAAAGGGAAACCAAACAAACAAAACAAGTTTCTGGCAGAGCTGCAGTTCTCAATCATGGGTGTATAGTGAAATCTCCTGGGTATAAGTATCAGTGCTCAAGCCCACTTTTAGTGATGTTAAAATCTCCAGTGATTCTACATGCAATCAGGTTTGAGAGTCAGTATTAGATAGCATCATATTTTATTGAATAGCGACTCAAAAATATTCAATTACTCAATAAGAGTGGCCACTAGGAAGGATTTTAGTAGTTAAGAATTGCTACAAAAAAAGCCCACCATCTTCTTATTACTGAGGTCTAGAGATCCAAAGACTCTCTGAGAATTCCCTTTATCTTTGGGGTAAGTACTTCCATGTCCTTGAGTCCCAAATCCCACTTCTCTGAGGGCTGCACAGTAGCCCTGTGCCATGTAATTCTTCTTATCTCTCACCCTTCTAAGATTATTACCAGATCAATGCTTCAGGCTCGGTACTGTCATACCTCTTTTCCTGATAATAAGATAGACTCTAGGGGCTTTTAGCATCCATAGATCATTCCCACAACTCTTATTAGTTAAAGGTTCATTCATTCACTATATCAAAACTTTTATAACTGCTGGCCAGTTGAAATATACCTGGGGCAGAGTGATGAATTGGAAAGAGGACTGCACCGAGAACCCGAAAGGCCTTGAATCAAGTTTCAAATTTACTCATGCCTGTCCAGATAACCTGAAGCAAGTCACACACAACCTTTCGAGCTTCCATTTCCTTAAATGAGAAAGTTGATTAATGAATAATACTCACTGCAATTCTCAAATATTATAGTGCATATTATGTTCTTATCTACTTTCTGGTAATAATGTAATCAACAGTTAAGGTTGGGAAAGTAAGTACAGAGAAGCACAAGAAAAAGCTAATGGTCCAGATGAGCCATTGACAAAAAGTGACAAATTGTTCTCAAAGCATTGACAGTATCTTTATAAGTTGCCTTCTTAAAAGACTACAGTGAAATCATATGGTAGTGAAATTTCGTAGGCTCCACTTTCACTCCCTTCACACTTCAAAAACTACCCTTGCAAAACGAAAAGGCAATGATCTGATTTTCTAGTTGTTAATTGCCTCTAAGAGAGAAAGCGACGTTTTGTTTTTCTTTTGTTTGTTTGTTTGTTTGTTTTTTAAATCCTCTAATATGCCAGGAATATTTTAAAATATTCCAACCCCAAGTTCAGTTCACCGTTCCTTTATAATAGCTCTCACACCCATGTCTCTCCATTCTTTTTTTTTTCCCAACTACTATGACTATCTCCTCCTCAAGATCATCCTTCATGTTAGCTCTGCATATATCTTTATGCTCCTTGAAGTATGACTTTTCTACTCCAAAAAAGTTTTACAAATTCTTATTCCCTGCAGACCAACTAAACTGTTCAACTTGTCATCCTCAGATCTCCACAGTCCAGCCCGTAACTTACCTTTTCTCTCACTTTTTCCTCAACACGTTTCCTCCAGCCAGTGTGGCCTATTTATTGTCCATCCTTCAGTTATGTCATAGGAAGTCCCTCTCTGTGTCTTTGCTCATGTTGTTCCTCCCACATGGAGTGCCTTTTCCCATGTTTCTCTTCCCACGTTGTTGCATGTTTCCTGGTTAGACTATGTGTTCTCAACACAGGCTCAATGTATTAAATGCTTCCATCTATCCTTCTGCCTATCTTTCCTCCTTTCTTCCTCCTCCCCTCCCTCCCTCCATCCTTTCCTTTCAATTTCCCATAGTATGTACAACAATATTGGGGGAATACAGTGAATTATCGTAGTCACTTTATAAATTCAGTAATACCAGACTTTAGTCAATGGAGTCCTTGGCGCTTCTCTCTCATACAGCCTGCCCAGTGGGACACACAAAGTTCTCTTGTGTAGCTTATCTTTTAGCTGGGATTCAACACCCTTCAAGCGTGTTCCTTTGTGAGAATACTTGGTATTACTAGGACACACTTCCAAATTTAGGTTTCACATTAAAATTTTATGTGTAAGTGTCCCAAAAGTACAGAAATGGTCTAAGAAATATGAAAAAAAATTAAAAAATTATTCTAGTCATTAAATCACTTAGTTATTTCAATAGTGTGTTAAGTCATGCACTCCTCATTTGAGAGTTAGTAGTAACAGAATTGGAAGCTACTAAGTCAAGGAGAGACTGCACCTTCTGGTTTCAGTTGAGTCAGCAGAGGCTCAGGCAGGCAGGGGACTGAGTCTAAATGAGGCACTGCCTCTTACAAAGCTGTGTGCCCTCCTTCCTCTCCTAGCAGCATCTCTCCAAAAAGGGGATCCTCTCTGTCTGCCAAACCTTTTCCCATTAAGTCCTCTCGTTTCCCAAAGATCGTCTGTAAATAAAACGCAGCCTTATCCAGGAACTTAAAGTTGGACAAGAAGATCAACCTATAGAGATCTCTTCCAATTTTTGAAATTCTTATTTATTCTTCTAGGATAGAATAACTTTCTAGAAGTGGATTCTAAGCATTGGTAAAGAGATTTTTGTGGAGGTGAGGGGTGGTCATATGAGGTGAGTTATAGATTTAGATATGGAAATAGTGATTTTTTTTTAAGTCTGTTACAAGGAATAGGAAGAATCTGAGGACAAGCAGAAGTGGGAGAGAGCTGGTGCGTCCTTTGCCATAGGGCCATAGAATCTCCCAGTCAGGCTTGGCAAGGGGTTAGGAAAGATACATGGCCTGGCTTGCCTCTCTCCATACAGAGAATGAAATTGTATTAGAGTGATACTCCACCTGCATCCTCAGGAACAACACCTCTCAGAGTCAGGCTGGGGCCCAGAACACTCTGAAAAACGTCCCTCCCTAAATCCACAATCTTGACACCATGAAAGGAAGGTGGAACCTTGCCCTATTACTCAATCCTCTTGCTCTTGAGATCTAGGACCAAGATGCTCTGCTTCAAACGTGGTCCTGGACCACTTAAAAGCTCTACCTTCATGTCTATTTTGGGCTGGGGGTAGAGGAGGAGGAAACAAACAAACAAACAAACACGTGTTTTTTTCTCCTGAAATTACAAACCAAACTTTATTTTTGGTTGTGTTTTATTTTTTAAAGGCTGAAAATCAATCGCAATTTTACTCCCTTGCCTCAAATTGTTTTTCTTCTGTAAATGAGAGTTTTGCAGTTCTGGATGTAGAAAATAGCTTTGCCTTGTGTATTCTATTGAAACAGCTGGCTAGAGACTCACCCTGGAGAAGTGACTTTTACTCTCTGGACCTTAGCTTTCTTATTTGTTCAATAAAGGGGTTGATGAATGATGTCTAAATTCTCATCCACAGTAAACGTTGTGGGAGTCTGCAAGCCCCATTGCCCTTTGACTTTCCCTTTCGAGCGTCCAGCACAGAGACAAAAGTTAAGGGTTTTTTCGAAGGAGAATTGTTATCACCGGGGTAAGGATAACCGGCAGCAGGTTTGCAATCTGACAGGGCCTCGAAGATACCCATCTTCAAGATTTCCCGAGTGGGAGGTTGCCACGGGGTCTCTTCCTTTTATTCCTCTCCTCCTGCACCAGGGCACGAGGTCCCCACAGCGCAGCTCTCTGTGTCTTCGGGACACCCAACTGTCTATACATTCCCCAACCTGCAGTAAGCCAGGACGCTCTACCTAGGCTCGGTTTCTCACAGCCCAGACTCTACTCCTCCGCGAGGTCCCTCCGCAGGTCCCTCTCTATTCCACTATTTCTCACTTCGGAAATCCTTCCAGCCGCGCCAGCCGCACTTTGCACCCCTTGCTTGGGGCTCTTCCAGCTAGGACTGCCCAGGAACAAGGCGCTCTCCCGGGGTGGCCCAGTTCCAGCCCCTACCTCGTGCCCTAGCCCTTCCTATTCGCAGCCCCCCACGCCCCGCCCAAGGACCCTGCCGTCGCCTCCCCCCGCCCCCAACTCCCTGGGTGCTCTCCCGGCGCACTCCTTCCCGCATCCACGCAGGGAGACCTCCTCTTTCCCACCTCCCCAGCAAAACAGAGCGGGTCAGCAGGCAGGGCGCCTGGTCCAGCGGAGCCTCCCGGGCCGGCCCTCTGCTGGGCGGGGGCGGACGAGGCACCCGGCCTCAAGGCATTCCGGGACGCGCTCAGCTGTGACCCGCAGCCTCACGGCGGGGCCGGATCGCAAAGCAGCCTTGTGCGGGGAACACGGTACCAAAGCACCGGATCCACCGCCTCCAGCCGCCTGGCGCCTGGGCGCTCACCCAGACCCCCGGACGCTGGAGAACTCGGCGGAGCTCGAGCCCAGCGTAGCGTGCGGGAGCTGGAACGGCCCCACAAGCTCCTTTCCAGCCCCCTCTAAGGAGGGGCGCGCTGGGGCCCAAGAGGCACCGCCCGCCCTGCCTCTTATCTGCTCACACGCCCGGCGCCGCGCTGCTAGGTACGGCGCGGCTCTGCGCTCGGATTCTGGGAGTGAAGAGCCGTGCTGTGTCCCTGGCGTCCTCAGTCCTGTCCCCGAAGTGGAGATGCACGAGAGACAGGCGAGGTCGCGCAGCTCGTGAGACGCCGCGCCAGCCGGCACCATGCGCCTGCGACCGCTGCCCCTCGTCGTGGTCCCGGGCTTGCTGCAGCTGGTGAGTGCTTGTTCCGCTGCGCGCCCCGCGCGCTGGGGACGCCTTTCGGCGGGAAAACCGCGCTGGTGGCAGATTCGGAAGCGGAGCCTGGGGGCTGCTTGGGACGTGGGTATGAGGGCGCGCGGAGTGTAGAGAGTTCCAGGTAGCCCTATGGATAGAAGGGGAAGATTAGGGCAATAGAATAGAGGGGGCCTGGAGGCAAATGAGGGGCTTAGCGAGGCTTGGGACTTGAGGATTGGGATAAAGTAGTCAGAAAGTGGCCGAGAAGAAGGTTCAAGAGAAGGAAGAGGTTTATTGAGAAGCGTCCAGGAGCGGTGAGACTACAGAATATGATGAGGATGAGCTGAAAGACCTGCCTCCAGCCCAGAGTTTGAGAGGCTTGGTGATTTTTCACGTGTTTTGCCCGGATGCCCGCAGACACACTTCTTCCAAACCACCGCATCGTGCATCTTTGTTCGCAGGGCCAGTTAGTGCGCCTTCCTGGGGGGTAAAACTCACGTAAAAGACCGATCGGAGGTGGGGGGCCGTCAGAATTTCTCTTCCTTTTCTATATGGCTCTGGGGACTGAGCTGGGGTTTTCCGCCGGCGGGGACGCAGGAGGTAACTTTCCACTCAACTCCACGCAGGAGCCCCCTTTTGGGCATCTCTAAGCAGTATGTTCTGGAAGACCTCTGCATCCTGGTCTGGGCAGCTCAGGGGGCGTTGAGGAATAGGAAAGGTGTTAGAAGGTGATCCAGGGTTCTCCAGCGAAGCTCTAGGCGACTCTTGGCATTGTGACTCTCATTTTTCCTCGCGTGTCCCGCGTGGCGCCCTGCTCTCCTTAGGAAAATATACCTATATACTTACTGTATGTATTGCTGGTTAATTACATTTTAGGAAGAGTCCCAAGTAAGATCTTCAAGAACACAACTTTTAAAATTGTAGAAGGGGACAATTTGGCTCAATCTGCTTCTGTGATGGATTTCTCCTGCTCTCCTGGCACTCATCTTGATAGGGTGCTGTTAAGGGGGCTTTCTCCAGGTGCCCTGGTTTCCTTGGCCCTCATACTGAAGATCACCAGTTAGCTCTGGTCTGTTAAAACAAGATTAAGGAACTTGGGAATGATGATCTCTCCCTTTTTTTTCCTTCCTTCCTTCTTTTTTTCTATTATTTTCCTTTAGAGGGAAAGATTAAGTAACTTATGAAACTTTTTCTATGATATGTGTACTATTGTAAAGGCAGAGATACTTGCAAGTTTTGAAGATGGAAGGCATTCTGAAAGGTCTTAGAAAAAGGAAGAGGTCCTGCAAGGAAGGGCCTTCTTGTTCATTCTTGTTACAATAGAGATTAGCTTCACCTGCTCAGCATTTACTAAGGAATTCTTCAGAGGCATCAAGAAGGAAATGCAGTGATGTTCCCAAGTGCCCTTGAATGAGTGAGCACATACTGGCTATATGTAACACTGCATGTTAAAATAAAATTTACATCTGAGTAAGGCTTTATGCAAGCAACATATATGCCACATTAATCTTTAGAATCACTTGCTTTTTGAAATGTTTAATTTGGATTCCAATAAGATGTGATCTAAAAAAGTATTTGTATGGTGTGTGTAAATAAAACTCTAAAAATCTGGGGAAATCAGGTGCTTAGGTAGAATCTCCAGAATATATTTATGAATATCTTAGTTCATTAATTTAATTTTACATTCAATGATCATGAACCTTGCATCTGTTCCACTACGTTAAACTCTTAAAGATTAGATATATTTCCTGGCATAGGTTTGAGAAAAAGTTCTCCTATCAGATACTATATTGCAAATGTTAGAGATTTTTTTTCCACACCACCATAGTCAGTAGGGAATAGGAAATACATCATGAAGCTATTACATACCCTCCTTAGGAGCTAGATTCTAATATTACAGCACAAATTGATTGATTAGTTTTTAAGAACGCTTATGTCAAATTCTAATCCGTTTTTGGATTGTGCTTGGGTTGTAATGTTGTTTTTTTCTTTCTTTTTTTTTTTTCTTCCTGGAGCACTTTATCATGGTAAGTGAGGTGGGGAGCTGCAGCTGTGTGATAAGCACACATTCTTTACACTGCCATCCTTTTGGACAATAAAAGGCTGTTTACATTCTCCACATTCTTAGAGCTGTTGCCAGCCTTATAGCACAAGGGGTTAGGATCTGAAAGGAAAAAAGAGTGGCCAGGCAGAGGAGATCTAAATTAAAACATACCCCAAATCTGACCACATGTCTCACCCCAGCAGGTATCAAAAAGGACAGATTATAATTTGGCCCTTCGGATAGTTTATAGTTTTATTCTACCTTTTTCAGCTCATATTGAGCCTCTTTGTTAAATCCCAACAGCAAGTGGATAAAATGTTTTCTAGATTTGAAAACTAGTTTTTTAATTTTCTAGGAACCATATCTACTTATAGCTCTGTCCTGGAGGGGCGGAGGAGAGATGAAATAGGGTTATTGTTGGAACTGGATTTTACTTTTCCATCTGCACTGCCCCCAGCCTGAAGAATATACTTTTAAAAATGTTAAGTATTTTTAATGAGTAGTAGATTCATTGGGGATATTGAAAATTTAATTCTAAAAAAATTGCCTGTTTTATTTGAAAGCAGTCACAAGGAGTTGAGCCCAAATAAGTCAGTAACCCCATAATACTTGTACAATAACTATAATGTTTTTACTTATCATTGTGATATTTAAAAATTTTAAGAAAACAATAAACTGAATTGATAAATATTGAAGGTAACCAAAAGTATGTGTGTATTGTTACCTGTTCTTGCCCAATTTTCCTGGCCTATGTCCAGTCTTTTAATAGATAGGTTGCTATACCTAATTAATAGGATTACTAGGTACTTGCAAAATTTAAATATCAACCCTAAATGTATTATTTTCATTGCAATTTTTATTGAGCAACATATTCTTTATAAAAATATTAACAGCACATTATTCCTTTTCTGCCACTTAATGAAGAGAAAATTAGCATTTGAAATTAATATTATAATAAATTGAGTGTTATTTCATGATATGATCCAAGGTAAAGACATCATCAGTTGACAACTTCTTACAGATTTGCATGATAATTTATAACTTATGATAAGTGCGATTTTTGCCTTTAAGTAAAATGCAGATTATAAAAAGATTAATTTTGAATTTAAACGAGTGATTATCTTGAGTTTAAGATAAAATTTAGCTATGACTTTTTAAATAAGTTATACATTTCAACTTGTTTTTCTGTGATATAATGATGAGTTTATAAAGTAAAATATAAATTAAAAGTAATGTAAGTAAATTTTTAGAATCCTATAAAATCAGAATACTTGTGATGTAAGGTGTTACAGTTTTAAGTTCATTCTCATAATATAGCATTGTCTTTCATGAACTTATTAAGATTTTTGTTTATCTTAACAAATTAATTTTAATATTTGTTTAGTATAATATTTATAACTTTTATTACCAGTTCTGCTTTTACTCACGACTGTCTTTCATTCAAAAATCGCAATTTCCCTCACACAATTTTGATCAATAAACATCAAATCAGTATTTCCCAGTGTTGGATCAATAACAGTCTATTGGCGAGATGACAATGCAGAGAAGAAAAACACCATATCGTGGTTACAATGTAGAGTTGGCTGGGCTTTAAAATGAACTCCTCCTTAAAAGCATCATTCTGTTAGACATTTTTAAATGAGAATTGCGATTAGGAAATTAAATTCTCTTTTCTAGCCACTCACCTCCCACTAGAAATTGTGTTCCCCTTACCTAGTCTGAGATTTTGTTATTTGGTGTAGTTTTAAATGCCTTCCACATAGGAAATTGACTCCTTTGGGGAACTTATTTTATAACTTAACTAGATTTCTGAAATCTAGTTATTCCAGAAAATAAAAGCTTTCTTAATCTTTTTCTGTATTTTCTTTTAATTTCTTTTTTTAAAAAATTGTTTCTGATTAGAGTTCAAAATGCTAAATAAGTCAAAGGCCTTTTATGAAAAACCTTTTAGAGGTTTTACATTGTCAGCTTAAAATGCGTAGCTCTTGAAAGTAGAATGAATTAAGAAATGTTGATTTTTATAATACATTGCCCACCTTTCATCTATTAAAGAGGTAATCGACACATTTTCAATGATTTAGTCATTTAGTAGTAGCGATCAGTGATAAATATAAGTGTGTCGCAGGTTTGTGATTTTGTAAAAGCTCTAGGACTGTCCCCTTATGGTTTACATATTCTGCGGACTTCTTTACTTGAAGGTTTGCTGGGTAAGATTTGAAAAAAGAATTATAGCCGCACACTCAAGTGCTTACAGTTAGGGCTGTGTCAGCGTTTCCGTAAAGAATCTCATTTCTCTCTTAGCCATAAGCATTATTACTGGTCAGAAGTTGGCATTTAATATCTTGATTTGGGAGTCAGTTATTTTAAAGCTGCTTTAAAAAAATTGATCCAAATGATTTTGAGCTCTCATCTATGTGAGGCTACTCTCTAGGTATCATTATAGCATGCAAGATGATGATTTAACAAACTAATTTCTATGTTATTTTTGCACAGTGGTTATAATTTAAATTGTAATATGTTTAAATTATTTTAAATACTCCTTTCTCGATTAATCTTTTTGTTACACGTATAATTTTACAACACTGTTGTATCATGAATGTTTCTAATTGTGCCAAATTCAGATGCCCTAGTCAGTGTTTTTGAGTCTTTATAATTAACAATCTATTTGAACGTTTTTATTACTTGTGATATGACTGATGGTGTTGATGACCACTCCATTCTTTAGTTCATCACCTTGCTCAAAAAAAAAAAAAAAAAAAAAAAAGATCTCAAACAATTTATAGTATAAGTTTTCATTTTATAGAAAGAATTCTAATATATGATTGATTGAAAACTCCCATTTTATATTATTTTTAGTTTATGTAAATCTAGATAAAAACCTTGAAATAACTGGTTATGCTTTAAGATTAATATATAATAAGGAATTCTGTTTCTTTAACTGCTATTGAAAATAGCAGTTTGAAGTTTTGTTCTTCAAACCCAAAATCTATGAGAAATATTTTCCTATTTCCTAGCCAGATTATTCAAGAAATTAAAATAGTTGTCTTTAAAATTACCATTATTCTTGTACATTTTGCCTTTCTTAGATTTATGGACCTATGGTAAGAGAAGTGGAAAAGTTCTATAAACCTAAACTATAATAATAACAATGCTCTCTTAGATATGTATATAATTACCTGTTTTTAAGTTATTTCACATAGTTTATCACATTCTGTTCTTCCAATAAAACAACAAGATAGAGAAGGCCATTTTTATTGTTTCCATTTGTGTATTGGAAAGAACAATTCATTTGGTGTCAATAGACTGGGGTTCTATTTCTAAATAAATTACAAATTCAACCAGTAGTTACTGACTAACCATTTGGACCTAGATTTCATGCTGAGACGATAGCAGACATTGAGGACATCAAAGTAAACAAAATAGAACTGGTCTGAGAGTGTCTGTGTGTATGCATGCCTGTGTGCCTTGGGCTGGTTTTTTTAATAGCCACATTTGTAAAATGAAGTCATTAATGACAAAGTGGGTGAAAAATCAACTTTCTAGCATCTCTTTCCATTTTTTAAAATATATATAACAGTGGTTCTGAATTTTTTTATGAATTACATCTTAAGTTACTATATAATTTAAAGTATGTCTTGCATACAAACGTAAGTTTTAAATATAAGTTTTACATGAAGTTTATGCTGTTAACTACATCACAAATAGTACATATATTTAGAAGTAGACTTAAAACACTGCCAAGCAGCTTAATGTTAACTCTGTTTATTGAAAAGGAAAATTTAGTGAAACCAGGCAAAGGGAATTGATGAACACTTATTAACATATATAATTAATAAAATCAATAATATTTCACTAAAATGGTACATTCATGGTTTACTCCTTATATTATTTTAAATTATAAACTACTAACATCTAGTCACTGCTTTAATTTATATAAAAAATAGATTGACTCTTAGTTAAATTCTAACCATTAAAATAAGCAACATTACAGTTTAATACTGTACTTCAACCCGAACACTAGTATGTGACTTTTGTACACCTCAGTAGAATCCAGCATATTTAAATCAGAAATATGTTAAACTAACATATTTAAAGGTGTCAGGAGTTCAGCTGTAAATGGTACAAAATGTTTAAAGAAAAATCAATGAAGAACTAGTATGTGAGACCCATCAAAGAAGGAGAAAATTGTTAATAGTCTTAATATCAGGAAATAAGCCAACTGAAACAGTCTTACTAGTCCTGGAACTCAATCCAGCTATGCTTTAAATAATATAAATGACTTTAAAAATGAACTTTGACTTTGTGACATTGCTGTTTTTGGCCAAATAAAGTGATTATAAGGTCATAAAAACACTTGTGTAAATCTCTTCATGTGAGAATGTGCAAAATAATATCAAGCACTGTTGTTTATACTAACAATTTTTAAATCTCAGTGGTTTCATCTTAAGTTATATAGCATATATTTATTCATTCAAAAAAGAAATAGTCAAGATTATTCGAGAGACTGCATGTTTAATTTACATGGTTGTTAAAAGTCCATATGATTTCTATTCCAGAATTCCATCCCGAATTTGTGTGTGTAGACTTCACCAGTAAACGTCTTTGATTGAGTACAACAATCTGTACAATATTTTGAAGGGATAATAAATGCACTAAGAAAATAAGGACTCTAAAGAACCATTAAACATTTTGTCATAATGATTACAATAATTTTTATGAATAAAGTTTTGCATTTTGATAATCCAAACAGACAAGAGCTGTGATCGGTATAAGGAATATGGCCACAGAAATGAAAAGAGAGATGCAATTATCAAGGGCATGCTTTCCACAATCATGAATTCCCCTCTTGCTCCCATGTTGATGGTTTCCAAATTTATGCCTCAGTTCCTACCCTGTGGTTCCATAGCTTACTGTTGATTTTTACTCGGATGTTTTACTACCAACCCACGCTCATCTTTCCTGAACAAGTGCCTTCTAACATTCATGGATTCAGATCTTAAAGTCACCACCTCCCCCTTTTTAATCTGGTATGTTTGTGTTCGGACAAGTGACTTAGCATAAAGTACTGCAGAGTTTACACATGCTTTCACATATGTTATCTCACGGTTCATTTTCTCATCAGCTCCGAAAGATAAACGGAGCAATAGTTATTGCATCCATTTAACAGATGAAGAAACAAAAGCATTGAAGGTTTCAGAGATGAACTAGACCACACAAAAGGTGAAACCTGAATTGCCTGCTCAGTCCAGCCCTTAGCTCATGACAGCATCCATTTGTAGCAGAAGGTTGTGAGATCCATCATTGACACCCGGAATGATGGGCTTGAGGAACATTTCTAAGAAACATCCTGTTCTGCTCAGTGACCATGCTGAGGTAGAAACCTCAACTCATTTATTTAAAAAATCTTTTAAACAAGTTTGTCATAAAGTCAAACAAGTTAAACAGGACAGATGAATTGCTGGATCATGTCCCTTAAGAGGGCATTCTGTTTAACATTTAGCCTCTCAGAATTTAGTTGCCAAGTGCTCCAGCTTTTACGTAGCATTAGGTTTAAGTTGGTGGCTGATTCCGGTTAGAATCAGCGGAGGATTTGAGAGTTTCTTTAATTTCTTAATATATCAAGCTGTACCACTTCAGACTGAAATGATGAACAAGAAAAGGGAGAGGCTGTAATTTCTATTAATGGCCACTTAATCTTGGTTTTCTAATCGACAGGTTGGAATACGAGAAAGCCGGTATGTGGAGAGGCTATTTAGTACTGTGGGTGCTCACACTAGTGCAAAACTTGCAAGCATTCATATTTAATTTTGCTTTACTGGTAGCATACTTGCTCTTGCTATCTCTTCCTTTCTTTTTATGAAAATGTGTATTTTATTATAAAGGTAGTATATTTACACAGATGTTATTATTAGCTCTCTACCCAGATCCCTTAGGATTTCTTTTAGCCCCTTTTTTGTTTTATTTTAACACTAGGTTCCTGTAACTTTCCTTCGTAGGATTTCCTCAGGTGTTGGATGCACCTTGCCAGAAAGCACTCAGAGCCAATCTGCTGTGCCCTTCCTCAGCGCAGCTCTTGACAAATGACTGACTGATTGATAGGGGCCAGGGTGTGAAAAGCTTTGCTCCTTCGCTCTGAGGTTTAACTAATACTCTGGAGTGCCCCTGTGGAAGGAGGCTGAAGCTACCTTCAAGGAGAAGTTGCCTGAGTTCAGTCACACACTTCCGTTCTACCTCCTGCTGCCTCACTCCCTTACCAGACTTCTCCAGAAGCGTTTGATTATAAAGCACTTGCACTCAAACACTTGTCTCGGCATCTGCTTCTGGACAACCCAATATAAGATTTCTGTTTATTTTTTTTTTTCATATTCAGGAATTTTTTTAAGTGGCCATTCTCATCCCTCCCTGCTTTCTGCCATCTCACACTAAAAATCACTGTTAATATTTTAATGTGTATCTCTCTAGAAATTATGGATATATATGCTTTTATCATAAATATATCAACACAGCATGATGTTCTATAACATGTATTTTTAATGCAGTAATGTAGCCATTTTTATGCAATATAGAAATTATTTGTATTTTTGAGGATTCATTATATTTCATGGCATCAAGGTGCCATACTGTATTTAATCAGTCCCTTATTAATTTTTTGATTGTTTTGAATTTTTTATACATTCATGAATTCAAAGAATTGAAATAAATTCCTAGAATGAATAAAATGAAATTTTATTTTCTAGAATTGAAAATAACGATTCAAATCTGAGAATATATAGTATCAATTTGCGTAAACAGAAATCTCTCCTAAATGACTACTCCAACATACAATACCACTCGTGGTGCATATGCCTGCCTATGTCTCTATCTGAATTGTGTATTTTTTAAAAAACTTTCCCAATCTATTAGAGGGGAAACACCTCATTGTTTTTAAAATGTGCTTGTACTACTTATCAGAAAGGTGATGTGTGTTTTTATATCCAATAGCAATTTGTATTTCTTATTTTGTGATTTTCTTTTTTAAATAAATCCCTGTTTTTCAATTTTTTTTTTAGCCTTTAAACTTTAGTTTCATTTTCATATTGCTCTTGCATAATCGTTTATTTTATTATTCTTGGATATTTTATATATTATGGTTTTGTTGTGGATACTATTTGCATTCTTGACATTTAAAAATTATTTTTTGCTGGAGTATAAAGAAAGCTATTTATTTTAGTATATTTATGTTTGTATCGGTTCTATTTCTGAACTGGATTATTAGTTTTAATAATGTTTAATTGGATTCTTCTGGGTTTTATGTATAGACAATCATATTATTTGTAAATAATTTTGTATTTGCTCTTTCTATTGAAATTTTATGACTCTTAAATTAAGATTTATTCTCCTAAAGTACCTGGTAGAAATTTCAGAATATTGTTGAATAACACTGTGAAAGATTTTTTCATAATTCAACTTTAAACTTTACTAAATATGATGCTTGCTTTTAGTTTCTAATAAACTATCAAGTTAAGAATACACTTTTCCATATTAGAATAAATTTACATCAATCACAGAGGTTGGTTTCAGATACAGTTTTATCATCCCTCAAAGTGATCGTATATTTTAAGTTTTTTAACCTGTTTATATTTCTTATTTGTGAATTGGTTTCCTAGAATTAAGCTGTTTAAACAAAGTTAAATTATCTGTATTTTAATATACTGGAGTACATATATATTTATTTTATGTTATTAGTATTTTATTTAGGAACACTAATTCTGTATTCATAAATAAAACATGGAAAGTCAAACATGTCAGCTTTTGCATCAGGATCATTCTAGAATCATAATTAGAAAAATTTCTATTTCTCGCCCTTCAATCTGGGAGAAGTTAAAATAATGCAAAATTGTTTTTCTCTTGGAAGTTTGTTGGGAATCATTTTAATTCATTTGAGCCTTTTTGTTTTATTTAGGAGAGGAGATCTTTTATAAATATTTCACTTATGACTACTTATCCATTCAGGACTTCATCTTCAACCCTATTGAATCCCTTTTATTAATTTTAAAATGGAGTTAAGCATTTTTGTGTATTTAGCATAAAATTTATTTAGCATAAAATTATATATACTATTACTTTAATTTAAAAAATTACTCCATTCCTGTGAATTTATGCCATATTTCCCCCTTAAGTCTGTATTAATTGTTTTGGAACAAAACACTTTTTGTAACACTTATATCCCTATTTTCATTCATTTCTTCATTTAGCAGTTTAAGTGTATGTTCTAGTCATGACGCTAAGCTAAGCTTTTCCTTAGATCCTATTCCTAGGGGTCTGCCCTCCATCTTTCTCTAGGTCTACCAGTGTAAATAGAAGCTATCTGTGGCAGAGTCCATAGTTAATTCACTGTGTGGTCCAACCTAAATGAAGCCCTGTGTTAAGGGGTGAGCCTCAGCCCTCTTCTGCTCAGTAGAGGACTGCAACCTCTGATAGCAGCACTAGTTAGTGCCTGCTTGCATCCCCAGCTTCTCCTGTGCTAAGCTTAGCAGTGGGAAGGTGGTACTCTGTGGAGAGTAAACCCTAGTTTCCTGCTTCTGTGCTTTTCTCCTTTGCCTTTGTTTGGTTATAGGCTGCTCAGCACACTTGGCTTTTTCATCATCTGATTCATGCTTCTTTATATCTTCTAGAGATGCTCAAGTTTTGTTGACTCTTGGCATCCTTTTCTCTTTCTAGCACCACTATGCTTTCATTCTGGTTTTTGCACTCCTAGTTCATTTCATTGGAAATGTGGGGAAGAGACAAGGTAAATGCCTTCACTCAGCTTTCCTCCTTGAAACTGGAAATCTTCTAGTCATATTTGGCTCATCTTTCTTTATCCCCTACAATATTCATTCAGTCACAAAATCCTATGAAATTTCCTTCCAAATCCCTCTGTAAACTGTCTCTTCCTCTCCACCCGCTGCCATTTCAACGCTACAGCAGCTTCTTAGCTGGTCTACTAAACATGAGACTTCTAAATTCATTCCACAAGTCATGAAATAATCTTTCTTAAATTCTCTTTTAATTTACTATCCACTATTAAGAATAGATTGTGATTTCTTTTTTTCTTAACTCATTGAGTCTTTCTGATTTTCCAGCTTTGAATACCTCATCCACTACTCAGCACATACTCTTATCTGTAGCCAGGCATGTATCCTTAATACTCCCTGAATACTTTAGAGTACAGAGAAAGCATAGGTTTTGGTATCATACTCTCAGTGCTTTATCTCTAGTATCTTGGTCAAGCCAATAAAGCTACTCTATTTCAGTTACTTCCCTCATTAAATAATGGTAATTACAGCTATCCCATGTGATTATGATGATTATATACAAAAATATAAAATGCCTAGTGCCTTGCATTAGCTTAACAAAGGTCAGTTTTTATTTCTACCTGCAACAGCTTAGGTTCTCTGTTTGCAAGCAACAGAAACTCACTGACAAACCTAGGCAGAGAAGAAATTCACAAAAACAGGGAAGCTTACAGGAAAGCTTGAGAACTAGGCACATCTAGACCAGAATCAAGGGTCTGGGTATCAGGAAAGTATCAATTAGCTAAGATGATGAATAAATGCCAACCTTTTTCCTCCAGTCCTTGTTTCACTTCATTTAAGATACCACGTTCTGGTTGAGAGATCCTGATTGACTTGCGTCATATGTCTTAGCTTGAGAAGGGATGGGGGTGGGTACTTGGATGCAGTTTGTTACATAGTAGGAAAGCAACACTACACATATATCATTACGGAATTTGTGATCAAAATTCCCACTAAGGGAAGTCCTCTGTTAAAGAAAGACCCAAACACCCACAAAGAAGACCTATTCCAGGTCTTTATATTAATTATCATGGTCTTTCACTCATAAGTAGACATAGACAACCAAAGATCATCAGACATTTAAGAGAACTCAGAGGGAAAAAAAAAAAAAAACAGGACAGATATTCCTAATTAGTATTCCCAGAGAATCAAGAGGGCACCATGTCGTGAAAAAAAGAATAGGCTGCTGTGAAGAAAGTCCAACTGGATAACAAGAAAGAATTCTTGAAAATGAAATATATAACCGATAAAATTTAAAAAGTCAGGAAGAAGACTGAAAGAACAGGGTTAATGCCTGTGCTGATGAACCATAAGGTGAAGTCAGGGAAATCTGCCATAAGAGAACCAAATGACCAAAACAGAACACGTGTGAGAGAACAGTGATGAGACGCAAAGGATCAATCCAGAAAATCCATCAAGGAGGCCCAGAAACAATTAACAGTTTATGAGGGAGGGAACGTAGTAAAAGAAACAGTGTTTAATTAGCTGATTAAAAAAGCAAAAAAATCCTGGTGAAATTTCTGAACTCAAAGGGAAAAAAATAGAAAATTCTAAGAGCTTTCGGAGAAACAAGACAGATTGGTGACAAACAAACACACATTTCATTAACCACACTGGATCTTAGAAGCAATGGAATAGTGGCCTTCAGAGTTCTGAGGGGAAAGGGATATTGAACCTACAGCCAAATTATTAATCAAGTATGAAGGGAAAGGGGAGGAAGAAGAGGAAGAGAAAATTAAAAAGTGACAATTGGGGCATGCAAGGATCTCAGAGGAGTTACCAGTTACTCCATACAGAAACGTCCTCAGAGAGGTATTTAAGCAAAGAAAGAAAGAATATAGAATAAGGGGATGATGAGGGATACAGTAGTATCTGAGCATGACTCAGAACAAGTGAAGGAAGCCAGAGAAGAATTTGTTAGCCTCACCCTGGAAGGTGAAGGGTTCCATTTCCTTCTCTGTGATTCAGTCCCACCATGTCTCTGCAGGGAATTCCATTTTAAATCATTTCACTTTTATAAACGCTATTATTAGTTTGCTGCATTTGAAATGTACTTCTACACAAAGCATCGATGATTTAAATACAACAAGAACAGAATGTAACTATTATAAATATTAATGAACTAATATGATATAATAAAAATTTGGAGTAAAAGTAATACAAGAGGTGATGATAGGCAAGTATTCCTATTTTCTTATCTTTCATAGTAAGCAGAGAAGCTGTCTAATGTTAACAAACTAAGAAATAGATGTAAAGGCTTAAAACTACCAAATAATAGAATTAAAAATAACACAGCCAACAAAAACTCAGTATGCAAATTTATTTGCTCTGTGCTTTCGTTTCTTATCATTTAGATTGTAAAAATAAATTTAAGATTGACATCCGGAAAAGTCATTTTGACCTTATAATGTGATTTCATATTTGTGCGCTTCTTTTTATGTAGTGCTTTTGACAAATATTATTTCTATGTGAATTTCAAAATAAAGGAGTCATTAGTGCTGGGGAGAGTTGCCCAGCTGTGGTGAAGACATGCTCACAAGGCCATGAGTTTGCCTTCACTAGGAGGTAATGAATGTGTTTACGACATAGATTGTGGTGATGGTTACATAGGTGTATACTTATCTTCAAACTCGTCAAGTTAAGTACATTAAATATTTCCAGCTTTGTGTATGGCAGTCATGCCTCAATAAACTGGTTTAAAAAATGGGTAAGCAGAGGTAATCTGTTGGGTCATGATGTGTAGGGCAGAGTTTCTCTGCTTATGCATTTGGGGCTGAATAATTACTTATTGTGTTGGAAGAGGGATTTGGAGGGAGCAGTGCCCTGCGAATTATAGGATGTTTAGTAGCATCCCTCCCTGGACTCTATCCACTAGATGCCAGTAGCACATTATCCCAATTGTGGCAACCAAAATGTCTTCACACATTGACACATGTACCCTGGGTAATAAATATACCCAGCTGAGAACCACCACTGTAGAGGATTCCTGGCTGTGAGAAGCTGAATCAATGATGACCTCTTTGGCCTCTCTCAATGAAGTGCTTTGTCTTTGAACTGTTGGGGAAGGGTCAGAATTTTGCATAGACCTAGTTTCTTTCTTAACACTTCTTTTCACCTCAGGTAAGTTTTCTCCAGTTCAGTTGAATTCAACCAATATATTTGAGTGCTAACTCTGTCAGGCACTGTGCCCAGTGCACACATCTCTGTTTGACAGATTTTCCTTTTTAAGAGAAATAAATAATGAGTGATCCTCCTGATATTCCTTGGTGGTCGAGATTTTCCTCTCTAATAGAAATTTATACATTTTATTTTACAAGTACAAATCTTACCAGTTAGGGCTGGCTTAGAGAGTTTTAGTAAAGCTTTCAAATTTCTATATTTTAAAATTCAGTAATTATAACATACTTTATAGAAGATAGCAAACAAAACAGAAAATGACAATTGCAAATAATATGTTTGATAAAAATATGAACTAAATCATACTTGATGTGCATAGTTGTACAATTAAATTATAGTGGGATAAACTTCAAAGAGTTTGTAATGAACTCAGATTATATTATAGATATCAAGCTGGAGAGCAGCACTTTTGAGTGGAAAATTTGATCCTATGTTTTTAAAATTTTAAAAAGTATCTTAAAACTCTTAAAAGTTCAGTTTTTAGGAGTAAGAACACATTTCCTTTTTATTAAAAAATTGGGATGGTCAAGTTTACTGAAATGTAAACTAAGAGTTACCCTATTTTTATAAATGGTATGGAATCACTTTCTTCTCTGTTGGAATGCATCTTAAATTAAGTTTCTCCTTTAAGGCAATTCTCATTAAAAAATATCTGTGAAAGTATACTGTAAGAGTTGCATCTTCTCTCCAGAGATAAACATGCTAATAAAAAAATAAGCAGAATCCCTCCTGGTGTTGAAATTTGAAATATAATGTTTTTTCATGAAATTACAACTATGCATAAATTATATGACCTGACTTGTGGGATGAAGTAAGAGCCGTGGTGGACTGCAGCTGGGCTGCCACTCTATCTACCCCTTTATGTTATGGAAGATGAGCCTCTGCCCAGGCTCCTGTGTGTGTTGACACCCTGGGCAGGCCAGCACATTCTTTCTCCTGCCTTTAGACATGTACCATGTGCACACAGATCAGACTCTCCTAGTGAACTTTTCCTACCACATCAAAAATGTTATCTTTTCATTGGCAGGAAGATTTCTTACCTCTACCTTGAAAGTTATAGATCTATATTATACTGCTGCCATTTTCTGTACAAATGCTTAAGCAAGCCAGTTTTTACAGATATATTCTTAGCTTCCATCAAAGATTAATGTAGGAAATGGCCATAGAGAAACCTTTTTTAAAAGAAATTAATTTATTTTTATGGTGAAATTGGTTAACGAAATCCATAAGCAGAGATGAAATACTGCCATTTGCAACAATATGAAAAACCTTTTTTGATAACATTTATATTCATATTTTCATTCATTTCTTCATTCAGCAGTTTAAATGTGTGCTGTAGGCATGACACCAAACTAAGCTTTCCTTAGAATGTGTACCTAGGGACAAAAATCTCTTTTCCTGCTAAATCAAATATCCTTATTTAAAGAATGAGTGTTCCAACTCATTGTTTCCCTTTTTACTTTTCCTACCAGAAAAAGCAGAGATCATAAATAGCTCAGTTGCAGCAACTATCTATACTATCCCAATTTTCTTGGTGTTTTCTCTCCCGCTGTATAGCTCTAGACCACACATGTATTCTTTCACAGTTGGTTCTATTATACATGGCTTGTATCATGTGCCTTGGAAATACTTTTAGAGAGTATGAGAGCTTACATTTTTTTGCCAGATGTTTCACCATTGCTGTCCTGAAATTTGATGGAATCATTTCAGTTCTGTGGGTATGCATTTCCTCTAAAATGTTCTTTCTGAAAATTGACGTGTTTGGATTCACTGATTTCCAAAATGCTGGTCCATGGGCTACAACCATAGTAAGTATTTTCAGAGCCTTCAGGCATGTTATATCAGTGTGTCTAGGCTGGGGCCAAGCACCAGGTGATGCTCGGGCCCAGCCAGATTTAGGAAAGCCTAGACCAGATGGTCTCTTAGATGTCCTTTGGCTTTATGAATTTATGATGCTGTCGAAAGCATGGCCTCTGGTGGGTGGAATATAAGCCAGTCCCTAGGGTAAGAGCTATACTGATCACACCGTCAGTGACACAGGAAAAAGAATGCGATAAAAAAGAATTTATCTTATAATTGCAGGTGCACTTCTTTGTATATTCCACTTAACTCAGGCAAAGTCTGTGAAACAAAGTGTGGATGTTAATGTTGTAACACCACAACCAACCACATAGTGGACATCCAATAAATGCTAGAGAGAGAGGAAAGGAAGGAAGGAAGGAAGGAAGGAAGGAAGGAAGGAAGGGAAGGAAGGAAGGAAGGAAGGAAGGAAGGAAGGAAGGAGGAAGGAAGGAAGGAAGGAAGGAAGGAAGGAAGGAAGGAAGGAAGGAAGGAAGGAAGGAAGGAAGGAAGGAAGGAAGGAAAAGAAAGAGAGCAAACGCACTGTTGAAAGAAATCACTCAGTAACCTCCATCTCCTCCTTCTCCACCCCCAGCACCACCCCCATATGCTATGCTTCAAAGCCAGTATAAAACTGTGACCTTACAGGGAGGATGTTAGGGGGTATATTTAGTAGTCTAAGCCCTTAGTCTGCTAATTCAGTATCACAAACCTCTTCAAAGTGTGCCTGAAGCCAAGCCCCTTTGCTTTCAAACTCTGGATTATATAGGCAAAAGCCCTTAACTTCTCTTATTCTTAACGCTACCATTATAAGGATCCTTTGTGACAAGAGTTCTACACCTAAGTTAAAGCACCATACGAAAATAGACTGTCTGATTCTCTCAAGACTAAGTCTGTCTTCTTCTATTACAATAAGGAAAGGATATTCACCGGAGCCGTGGAACTGGTTGTTTACCCTTTTTGAATAAATACAAATAGCCACAAATAAAATTTCATGTTCATTCACTTTATAATGCTTTATAATCTCTTCCTATCATTTCTATTGACTCATGTGTTTCTAGTACAGCATGCCATGCTATTGACCTTTCTGATACATTAATATTTATATAGTTAGAGAAATAAATAATTAATTATATAGGAAAAAAGCGTATTTTTAAAGTTTAGAGTCAATTGAGAGAAAAATAACATGAAAATAAAAATTTAGACATTTAATAATTTTAAATTTATGATCAAGATTTATGATCTGGTTTTTAATCCCAGTTTCTAGCGTTTTCTACATTAGTCATATTTCATTTATTTATTTATTTTTGGTGAGGTAATCAGTTTAATTGCTGTTATTTATATACTAAGGGCACTTCTTTAGTATAGTTTCATTTACTGTCTTTTCAAATTATAATCACCATGTATCAAATTTTTATTTAGTGTTAATTAGGTGATTATTTCATGATTGAGCTTTTTTAAAACTTCAGAGACCCGATATGGTTTTACCAGTCATCCTCAATAAGCACTGTAACTTTTTGTAACAGTGAGATACCGCCAAATTCTTCCACCTTATATATAGGTAAGTGTAATGTAATGTAATGGTGCACATAAGTAGGTATAGCCTGACCCAAGATGCCAAACAGGGCTCTGTAGGAAAAGGTTACTTTTCTCATTATAGTAAACAAGCATATTTCCAGCAGATAAGGGGGCATGTCTACTTTCATTTGAAGAGTAGCATCTGCAGACAGTTATGGTTTAAGTGGAACACAGTCCACATGCTCCCATGTGATAAAGGCATCCACTCTTTATCCACAGCATCCCTATGTGGGCCATCAGGGAACGTACTTGCATTTTCACCTAGGAACAACTCTTCTTCTGTGTTCTGAACAGTGGAAATATTAGGGTGTAATAAGGTCCTTCTATATGTTTCACAGCATGTAAGTTAGACCAAAATTGACAAGGTTAAGGCCCATGACCAAGTTATTATGTAAATTTCTTTTATAACATTTGGGTTTGATTTGTTTTTCTTTGGATTTATATTAGAGAGTTGTAGAACTAAGGCAACTGTATCTAAGTTGTTATTAATTAAAATGCCTGCAATGTAAGAAGAGCATTTTATTAATGCCTATGGTGGGCAAAAGCTGTCATCTTTGAGTGTTATTAATGAGACACTTGAAGACTTATCAAGAATTCTGGGATGCTAGGGGTTTCTGGGTAAAGTGTGAATTGTAGAGAGATATGCTGGTATTGGTGTAAAATCTGGTTCCTTTGGTTATGTAACAAGTGTAATAGCTTATGGAGTCCTATTATCTCCAATGGACCTTATTGATAACATAATAGAGTGTTGTTCAAGGTTCTCATTTCCAGATATTTCATGGAAAGACTGGAGTGTATGCTATAAAAGAAGTAGAAGTCATGATTTTTGTCCTCACATCTAATCCCTTCTCCCTCCTCACATACATTTAGCTCTGAATCTGCTTAATATGCTTTCCAACAGGAACTCCTGCTAAGTATTTTCTCTGGGGACCTAAGCTGTCCTGGCTACTTCCCAGTTCTCTCTATGCCATATTTATTTATCCAGGAAGGAATCTCTATGTTTTAGATGTGCTTGACCCTTATACTACTCCAGATTTTAACAAGCCTAATCTCATCTTTCCACCTTTGTCTCCCTATACACTGAAATGTGATGATTTTTTTATGTTTAGCTCTACTCCCATGCCACCCTCTTTGAACACCTACAAGTACTTTAAATGATTAGCTTCAGATGCTTGGCTTTTAATTTTCACAGTCTCAGAGTTGCTAGGTTTCTCTTTAGCTGAATCTGCCAACCTGCTTTTTTATCTTCAGATAATACATACATTTGAATGCCTACCATGAAATGCATTTTGCTTTAGATATGTACTTCAATCAGAATCTTTGAATATTAGATATTCTTATATCTCCAAGCAGCCAGAAAAACATTTTCCTAACTTTACTTTAGTGATTTTTGGAGGCGGAGGAAAATGTACTTGGGTACTAAAGTCCAAGCCAGGATCCTTCTTTCTCCGCTTCAAGTGGCACAGGAAACCCCTTTAGATTTTCAACATTTTCTCTCAGAATAGCACATATTTCTGTGCCACAGAACATGCTTTAGCTTCTTGCTGACAACCAACAGGAGGCACAGCAGATGTATTAGTAAATCACAGAAATTTCAAAACCACAAAAAAATACAGCTAAAAACCATTAAAAGTCTCGGATGCATAAATGTGACTGGAGTATGCCATGACCCCTGACTGTTGAGGACCTGGCCAAGAAACTGGGTGTTGCCCCTTTGCTATAGCAATTGACAGCCACGGTGATTGGTGAGATCAGGTCATTTAGATCAGAAGAAATGTCTGCTGTAAGCCATGAGCAGCTGGAGAGTGTTTTAGAGACTGCTCTGGTGAAAGAATTAGTTGAGGTTAGATAGAATACAGGCTGAGAAGACTGGAAAGGCTTCAATAGGCTCAAACAGAGCTGAGGGTCGGGGCAAATGGCAGCAGTAGGTCAGACATGGTGACAGAAGCTTTGGACCTTTATGGATCTCTGAGCTTCTGGTAGAGTTAACTTCAGCATCATAAATCCTCCTGGTAAGGATGCTAACCTGGCAGCGGTATTAATCATCTAGAGGCTTGTATGCGCAGAGCCTGGTTTAGTCAGTTGGCTGCTCTTGTCCCAGATATTTTCTTGGCAAAAGAAGCTTAGGCCTTTGTCCTGAGCTATGTTCCTGTAAATAATTGAAGTTATTCTTCTCCCACAAGCATTTGACTTTCAAAAGATGGTCCTCATCTGGTCTGACTGAGAACTCTGCCAGACTGCCCACTAGGGCATGAGTCTGGTGTATAAATCTAAGAAAGTAATTCTCAACTTGTAGTGTTCAACAACCTGGAAAGACTACTAAAAATGCACATTCTTGGGCTGTTTCCACGTGCTTGAGATGGGTCCCAGCAGCCTGGATTTTAAGCAGCATCTAAAGGGCTTCTAAAGCAGATTTTAGAGACACTTTAAGAAACACTAGCCTAAACGGAGCTGGTTCTACTTTGTTTTATAAAATATTCCTCTAAGGACATCATGGGTTTTAATGACTGACTGTTACCTAAGGTTCAAGATGGCATTTCTCCTTCAAAGCCAGATCCTTTGTGCAGTGGGTAAGATATGGCTTCTATACTCTACATGTAACTTGTCAGGGTTTTATCATTTGGTCACCATGCTTCTAACAGACAGTTCTTTCTGTTTCAGAGGATCAGGCTGAGTGATCTTAAAACTCTAGCAAATGTCAAATATGTGGACAGATTCAGAATATGCATCAGGGAAAAATGGAGAATGATTTGTGGATGAGTTTATTATTGCCCGCTAGTAGTTGAGAGTGGGTAGCACATTTATCTTACCACTGTGTCATCTAGAAATATGGGTATTTGTCAGATGTAAAGTCAGGCTTCTTAATTTTCCCAGTTATCTCTGAGAATGAACAAATTATAAATGAGGTTTAACTTTTGATTTGGAAAAAAGAAGTTGGAATAGATTATAAAATTGAAGATTTTTTCAGAATGATGGTTAATTTAAACACTTTATATAAGAATAGTGCATTGGAGTCTTCTGTGTCAGACACTGTTGGCTAGCTGTCACTATCACCATCTACAATGTCTTTGTTCTTTGTAAACTCTAGCACAGGTTGGCTTATAAGACATAGGTATGGCCAGTGGCATACAAGTAGAAATTTGCTGAGGGCGACTTTGCTTTTTTTGATTAAGATAAGGATAAATTTGGCTGGAGTGCCTTTAGCCCTTTGGCGCTTTGCCCCTTTCCACCTTTCTGTCTGGATTATAGACTTGTAGCTAAGGGATACAGCAGCCATCCTGTAATATGAGGCAGCAAGCATGGCAGAGAGCTATATCCTGAGGATGATGGAGAGGAATGATGGCAAAGCCTCTGTGCCAGCCCTAGACTGCCTGCCTCAGGGCTTCTTTTCTCGAGTCTCTGCGTATTTAAGCCACTGGGGTAATTAAACTTTTGTTGCTTCAAATCACATACTATCCACAAATTAATATGGAATGCTGAAATATTTTGCACAGTGTACCATCTTAATAAAAACACCCACTATCAAAGATAGCCGTGAATCATGAATGGGGCACATTGGCTTAAGAAAGAAAGAAGAAAGGAAGAAGAAAGAAAAATGTCCTTAAAACCATGCCTCCAAGGCTTATGGGGTTCAGAAGGAATTATAAGGGATATCAAATGACAGTCTATCCCTCCCCCAGCACACATGGCCACAAATTGCTTTATAACTTGAAGTGGTGGTCATACAATGTCTCAGGGCCTGAGATGGTGAGTTTTGTATCTGTCAAGGTAGCCAGAGAAAACACTTTAATGACATAAGTGTATAGTGTTATAAGATTTAAACTAGCTCTCATTCTTTCAGAATAGGAGACAGAGAATGAAATATTTTAGAAATTTTGAGCGAAATTTTGAGGATGTTCTTAGTGAAATGCAGTTGGTTGTAAGTAGTCTGATGACTTCAGAATTCTTTAGACACAGTAAAACAGTCAGGGAAGTAGGTCTCTATGAGTCTTTCAATTTTGAGATCTGAAATTTGCAAATGTAAGTATATGACTTAACAAACAGGATGTTTGACAGTGAGCCAGAAGGCTTATATGAGGAATTCATGGGGCTTGATCAGGCAAAGAGGTGTCAGGCACAGGAACAGTATTGTGTAGTGAACTGTGGATTGGGGACAGGAAATTGAACTTGAAAATTGAACTATTCTGATTAACTAATCATGTGACTCTGAGCAAGTCACAATGTCACTAAACTTCAGTGTTCTTCCCTATAAATAACTCTCATTGTTCTTTGCTTAAATATTATATGCACTTTAAAGTTATGCTGAGATTTAAAATTCTATGATTCTATAGTAATTTCACAGGGATAGTAGAATATGGTCATTTGAGTCAAAGCAGATTTCAAGCAGAGGCCCCCTAGGACCCTGCATAGCCCCTCAATAATGTTATTTAATATTATTAAAGCTAGAACCCAGGGGATAGTATTTAAAATCAGGTTTTTCAAGAGACGTGTAGTCTTAATTATGATTTTTTCATTTTTTCTGGAGTTCTCTGTTTAAGATTATAAAAATTTTAGTCTGTGAATTTTAGGAAACAATAGAAATTTCCCGAAAACCTTGAGTCTGTCTGGGAATCTGACAGAATCGTCATTGGTTTGTCCGTGTGGCTCTCCTCATCTCACAGCTTATTGAAAGCCACATTGTAACAATGGTATTCCTTGGACCACCATTCCTGCCACTCAGATGTGACCCTAGGAGACAGTTCATTGGTATATGTATCAGTCAGGGTTCAACTAGACAAGCAGGACCACTGGGAGATAGATAGACAGGTATATATAGATACATGCATACACATATACATATACATATACATGATACATATGTATAGTAATTTGTCACTCAATGTCATCGTTAGGTCCCTGGAACTGTGGTGAAACAATGTATAATAAAACCAGTTTTACCATAGGTTAATTGATATAAACGAGAGTTCAGTTCCTATGGCATCTCATCAACATTATGTAAAATACTCAGCATAATTCTTTTAAACTGCTAGTTCTCTTTCTTAGATAGCTTTTTTATTGTGGTGGATTTAAACTCATGTTCAGTCTTTTCTATTAAAGTCATACTGCTTATGGAAAGTCACACTCCATAAAATAAAATTTAAAAAAGATTAGTATAATCACTTTACTTAGTGTGAGGGTTTGGTTATTAAAATGAATGGGTCACATACCCACTGAATGTTGCCTTATTTATTCATTGATCTAAAATTAAGGTTGTAATTTAATAATACAATAAATTACATTTTAACCTATTTAACTGGTTTGCCAGCCTAGTGTCTTTGATTCTCTGTCAAACGTATTGACTGATCCTGTGGAATATTGAGAATTTGAGGCCATTAGATACCTTTTGGAGTACTTTATGAGTGCGATAGGGTTGCTCTTATTAACTTTTGTACCCAACTTGTTCATGTCACCTTTAATTGTTATTTTGTTTCTTTAGTTAATAATTATTGCGAATTGACAAAAATTGATTTGGGGGAAAAAAGCATTTTTATTTATAAAAATTCAGTTAAATGTCTTTGGTAGATTAAATAAAGGCTAATTATTTTTCTTAGATTGCTGAAAAATTAGGTATGGTCAAGGCAACTGGAAAAAAAGGCAAAAAAAAAAATCCTAAAACTCTAGGCAGATTCTGCACTCAGGTTACTTTGCAAGTATGTTCATTTGGGGGTGCTTAAAGGAATTGGCACTGGAAATCCTAGAGAAATTGTGGTTTCTATAAGAAATGTGACATATAACTTCCATCAATGGACACATTCTCAGAGAAAGTTTTTGCCTTTACAATAAAAAATTGGCATACTTACATGTTTTGATCAAAATAAAAAGTTAGTATTAGAAATCCTAGCTAGTGCATTAAAATAAAGAAAAAGAATAAATGGCATAAAAGGAATACATTTATATTGAAAAGGAATGAATAAACTGTTCACAGATGATATGATTGTATAACTATAAAATCCCTAAAAATCAACAATAGTAAAAATGTCTGGAACTAGTAGATGAATATAGCTAAGTCTCAGGATATAAAGTTAATATTCAAAAGTCAATTAGAACTTGAAATTAAAAAGAAAAACATTTACACAGCATCAAAAATAATGGAATACTTAAGTACTATAAATCTAACAAAATATGTCAGGCTCTGTGTGTAAAAAACTACAAAGAACTCATATGACTCAATAACAACAAAAAAAACACAAATGATCCAATCAAAAAATGAGCAGAGGACCTGTACAGACACTTCTTCCTAGAGGATATACAAATGGCCAACAAATATATGAAAAGATGCTCAACATCGCTAGCTATTAGGGAAATGCAAATCGAAATCACAATGAGATATCGTCTCACACCTGTTAGAATGGCTATAATCAACAGGACAAGTAATAACAAATGTTGTCGAGGATGTGGAGAAATAGGAACCCTCATACACTGATGGTGGGACCGCAAATTGGTACAGCCACTATGGAAAACAGTATGAAGTTTCCTCAAAAAACTAAGGATTGATCTACCATATGATCCAGTAATCCCTCTACTGAGTATTTACCCCAAAGACTTGAAAACTCACATCTGAAAAGATATTTGCACACCGATGTTTATAGCAGCATTATTCACAGTGTCCAGGACATGGAAGCACTGAAGTGTCCTACAATAGATGATTGGCTAAAGAAGCTGTGGTACACATATACAATGGAATGTTACTCAGCCATAAGAAGAGATGAAATACTGCCATTTGCAACAACATGGATAGACCTTGAAATAATCATACTAAGCAAAATAAGCCAGACAGAAATGGTTGAAAATCACATGATATCACTTATATGTGAGATATAAACCTAATAGCAACAAATGAACACAGCAAACAAACAGAGACTCATGGACATGGACGATGGACTAGTGGTTACCAGAGAAGAAGGGGGAAAGAAGAAGGGGGGAAATAAAAATAAAAATGAAGTACATTTTTAGTAAAAAAAAAATAAAAATAAAAATAAACAAATAAATAAATGAATAAATAAATAAAGCTGCAAGACATTAATGAAAGTAAACAAAGAAGATCTTAATAAATAGAGATGCTATGTGCATGGATTGGAAGACTCAATATTATTAAGTTGTCATTTCTTCCTAACCTGATAGGTAGTTTCAATGCAATACCAATTATAAACCCCAGCAAATTATTGTTTAGATATTGACAAACTGGTTCTAAAGTTTACATGGAAAGGCAAAGACCTAGAATAACCTACATAGCACTGAAGAAGAGCAAATTTGGAAGACTTACATTATTCAATTTTAAAACTTCCTATTAGTATATCTGAACAGTGTGGAATTGGTAAAAGAATACACATATAGGTCAATGGAACAGAGTAAAGAGCACCAAAATTGGCCCACACAAATATAATCAGTTATCTTTGACGAGGTAGCAAAAGCAATTCGATGGAGAAAAGACAGTCTTTTCGACAACAAGGCGCTAGAACAATTGGACATTCATATGCAAAATATGTACTTAGATACAGACCTTATATCTTTCATGAAAACTAACTCAAAATGGATCATAAACCAAAATGTAAAATGCTAAATTAGGAGAAACTTCTAGACGAACACATAAGAGAAAATCTAAGTGACCTTGAATTTATTGATAAGTTTTTAAATACAAAACAAAAAGCACAGTTCATGAAAAAAAATGATAGTTTGGCTTTTATTAAAATTAAAAATGTCTCACTGAAAGAACAAGAGAATGGAAAGACAAGCCGTAGACTAAAAGGAAGTACTTGCTGAATACACATCTGATAACAGACCTGTATCCAAAATATGTATATCATGCGCCACACAACAACGTTGCAGTCAACAACAGACCACATATAGGATAGTAGTACTATACTTTTAATCATTATTTTATAATGTACTCTTTTTACTTATAAAAGGTTAGCTGTAAAACAATACTATGTTATGCCAGCAAAAGCTCATACAGCTCATGTTTACCGCTTTTCTTGATCATATCATTTTCTCTTGTCCTTCATTTAGTCTCATGCTGTTTTATAACCTGAGTGTAGCCTAAGTGTATGGTGTTTATAAGTCTATAGTAGTGTGCAACAATGTCCTAGGCCTTCACATTCACTCACCACTCACTAACTGATTCACCAGGAGCAACTTCTGTTCCTGCAAGCTCCATTCATGGTAAGTGCTCTATACAGGTGTACCTTTTTTTTTTTTTTTTTATCTTTTATACCATATTTTTACTGTACATTTTTCACGTTTAGATATTTTTAGATACACAAACTCTTATCATTGTGCTATAGTTGCTTGTAATATTCAGTACAGTAACATGCTGTACAGGTTTGTAGCCTAGGAGCAATAGTCCATACCACATAGCCTAGGTGTGTAGCAGGCTATACCATCCCGGTTTGTGTAAGTGCACTCTACAAAGTTCACACAACAAAATCACTTAATGATGCATTTCTCAGAATGTATTCCTGTCATTAAGCATACACAACTATACACAAAGAATTATTAAAACTTAACAATAAAAAATAATTTTAAATGGGCAAGCGATCTAAATCTTATCGTAGAAGACATATAGATGGCAAATAATCATATGAAAAGATGCTCAAATCATTTATTAGGGAATTGCAAATTAAAACAATTACGAGATATCACTGCACACCTTTAGAATCTCTAAAATCCAAATAACTTGCAATGCCAATTGCTGATGAAGTTGTGGAGCAACAAGAACTCTTTCTTATTGCTCATGGGAATGTAAAATGGTACAGACCCTTAGGAAGACAGTTTGGCAGTTTCTTACAAAGCTAAACATGGTTTTATCGTATAATTCAACAATTGAGCTCCTAGGTTTTACCCAGGAGATGTGAAACTTATTTGCACATAAAAACTTGCATCAAATGTTTATAGCATCTTTCTTCATAATCACCAAAAAGTGGAAGCATGCAAGATGTCCTTCTGCAAGTGAATGGATAAACAAACTAATAATAGAATATTATTCAATGATAAAAAGTTTGAGTTATATCAGGCTATGAAAATATGGGCATAAATCTCAAATGCATATTGCTAAGTGAAAAAAGCCAAGCTAAATGGCCACATATTTATGATTCCAATTATGTGACAGTCAGGAAAAGGCAAAACTATAGAGACAGGTAAAAGATCGGTGATTGTAAAGATTCAATGGGTAAGGGAGGATTTAAATTGTAAAGCACAGGAGACATTTTAGAGCAGTGAACTCTTCTATATGACACTGTAATGAATATGCGACCCTAAGCATTTGTTAAAGCCTGTACAGTTTTGCAGCAAAAAGAGTGAGTTTCCATGTATGTAAATTTTAAAAAGTTATTTGGAAGGTTGAGGAATTCCAGGATGGAATGCCAAATATAACAAAACAATCTAATGCTATTATACATGTGAAACAATTCACTGAGGAGGGTAGGGAGGAGGGAAAGTTGCTGACCTAGTAACTTTATAGATGAGTGGGGTCTGTAAAACTAAAGGCAAGAAACTGTACATAAGCACTCTACTCTAATTGTGCCCCATGGAGTGCACATTAAGTTCCTATAACACATGTATATATGTATACTGGAATGGGTCAATTAATGCACAGAGCTGGGTTTCTCACTTTGGAGTTAAAACTTATGGTAAAGAAGGGGAGGAAGCTAAAATGATCCATATAGCAATGGATTAGAGTTAGAGACACCAGTATGACTCATGTCTAGTTTCATATAGATATAGCTGCTTATACAGAGAAATATCTGTAGATATGTTTATATACTCAAGTTGTTAAACACACAGATTTCCTTACTCTGCCAACTGAGAGGGCCTAGAAGCAACAACACCCTAGTAGCAATGTGCACAGGTGCAACCAGATCTTGGTTTCTAATCCCATGTTTTAATTAAAGGAACCAGAGATCCTTGGAGAAATGTCTGATTCTAAAACTGGGGCAGGGAATATATAACATGACCCTGGTGCATTTTGTAGTACCAGAGAATTAGGAAGTGCTAAAAAAAGAAAACCCTCAATGATTGGGTATGTCAAAACAACACAAGAGCCAACTGAAAGAGCTTCCAGTGGCCAAAACGTATAATGTGAGCAATAAAATAAATTAGTATTCTAGCCCAAGGTTTAAAATAAATATGATTTCTCACAGATATAATTTACTGAATAAATGAATGGGGGGACAATAAACAGATTTCCCATGCAGGAGAATTCCAACTGATTTATACAAATGTTCCACCTTCATGGAGGTGGCAAGCATAACTCTACCCCTTAAATTCAGCCTGTGTGTAGTGACTTTCTTCCAAAGAGAACTGTATGGAAACAGTAAAAAGTTAATTTGTAGTAATTAATTTGACAAGCACTATCTAAAGCAGATGATCAAAGTTAAAATGAACAGTGATACATATTGATAATATATTTCCTTAATATAGCAGGATGAAAATGGCATTTAGCTCTATAGTCTTCCTCCTTAAAACAGTCTAAGCATGAGAAAAGCATCAGACTAATCCCAATGGAGGGATTGTCCACAAAATCTCTGACCAGTACTCCTCAAAACTGCTAAAGTCATTAAAAACAAAGTCTGAGAAACTATCACAGCCTGGGTGAGCCTAAGGAGACCTAACTAAATGGACTGTGTATCTTGGATGAAATTCTGAAACAGAAAAAGGACATTAGGAAAAACTAAGGGAATCTGAACAAAGTAAAGCTTTAGTTAACAACAATGTCTCAATATTGCTTTATTAATTACAATAAATATACCATACTATATAAGAGGCTACTAATAGGAACAATCACATATGTAAATGGGGACTCCGTCATCTTCACAATTTTCTATAAATTTAAAAGTGTTCAAAAATAAAGTGTGCATGTGTGTGTGTGTGTGTGTGTGTGTGTGTGTGTGTAAAATAAACGTTTAAGGTGTGCGTGATGTATAATGCACACACCTCAGATACTGATGTCTCTTTTGAAGTGGCCAAGCACCAGGCCTAATCTCATCAGGTAAAAGGCTTTCTCCTGAACTTCTGCCATTGATTCAGAACCAGGAATTCCACTAGATGTCTTACTTTCCTTATATCATCCAGTCTCCACCACAAACCCACTATTTTTTTTCAAACCTGAATAAGAAGTCTGATGCCAAGAGAAAATGGAGAGGATAAGGGTGATGTCAGTATTCATATCTAATAAAAGGATTTGAGTGAAAAAGAAATCACATGAACTTTTTCTCATAGCACTTCCTTTTCATATTGTTAGTCCTTTAAAACTGTGTCATTCGCTAGAATTAAGTCATTCTTTAGCACTCTAGTCTCAAAATGCATTTTTTAATCCCATCAGGCCCCCATTTCATAATTTAGTGTATCTTCAAAGTAATTTAAGCATCTCAGATATTATTAAAGTTATCTCCCCATAAACTCGATGATGTCTTTTACTCAACTGAGTATTGGGTACTTAGTATTAAGAATTAATTTAATATTTAGTATTACAATTTAAATTCAGTATTCCTCACAGCCTTTCAAATAAGAGTTGAAGATACCCTAGGAAAGAATATAGTAAAATTAATTTAAAAAATCTAAACAGAATTATGGGAGGATAAACAAATACTTTAACCATAGAAGTTAGTACAGTTGTTTAAAATTCACCATAAAAGCTGTTGGTGGCCAAGAAAATCAGGAAGTGTGAATAAATTATATGTCTCCTTTAAAGAGGAAACATACCAATTTCTCAGAGAGGCAAAACTTTCCCTTGTTCCCTATTCTGGGAGAATTTATTATTTAGAGTATTTCAAGGTGGTAAAATAAAAGAATTGTTTACAATAGTTTCACAGCCAATATGGAAATAAAATTTATACGGCCGTTGCTCATAAAACCTGACTAAAAGAATAAAGCCACAATAATAAAAGGCAATTCAATGGACATAGTTATTTGAGATGATATTGTAATGTAGTCATATATATTACAGTATATTCCAAAATCTAATTTACTTTGAGAATATGCTAGACAACCAAGAGCAGTATATAAATAGTTTATTCCTAAAATTATCTTCTCTAAATATTATCTTTCTCATCTGGGTTTCTGTGAATAGCTGGGTCTCAGAGATAGCATGGTATAGTCTATAATGTGTGATATATACTACTCATAAATTCCTTATACAAATATTTCTTTTCAAGTACCTTCTGTGTCCCAAGATATTGTGGTTCACTGACAAAGAGATACCTGCTCTCATGAGCATGTTTTATGGGAGGCAGATGACAACAAGTAAATAAACCATCAAGAGACGTTCAGAGAGTAAAAGGTGCTATGCAGGAAAAAATCGAGGGGTATAAAGAAAGAAATAAGTTGGGCTGAGGGAGTGTGAGTTGAACCATGTTTTATAGAGAGTGGCAAGAAAAGGCCTACCTGATGTGACATCTGAGCTGAGACCAGAGTGAAATGAAGAAGCCACACATGGAAAGACATGAGGAAAATTATCTGTGCTCAGGAAGGGAGAGTAAAAGATGCAAGGATGCCTATTTATTTCCTATTTTAGATGTTAATATATTGAATAACAACAACTTTGAAATAATAAGATCAATTTTAAGAAGGGATGCAAAGGCCCATCTGGTATTACCCTGTTTAACATTATCTGATTTAGGAAGAAGGCTTTTTGCCTCCCTGATGATCGTGGTGTTATCACAATGTAGCTTTTGAAAAGTAGTTTACTAAAACAGGAGACTGTCCTTGAAAGATGTAAATAGGCTTACATTTTTTTCTTGCATTTTTTAAATAAGATGAGAAAGATCATAATGGGAACAGGCTTGCTGCTTCAAAAAAATATGTGTATATGTATATATGTATATATATATGTATGTGTGTGTATATATATATACACACATATTTATGATTGAGAGACATAAATTTGCTATTTATTAAAAATAAAAAATGTAAAGCTAGGAATAATATAGAAATGCAGTAGTGAAAGAACCTAGTAAAATAATGGACCTACCATTGTGAGACCTAGAATGTATGGTAATTTTAATTATATTTTTAATTTATCTACCAGGAATCATTTCTAAGCTAAAGAGTAAAATCATCTGTAGATGGCCAATGGCAGGGTTTATATGTTAGCAGAAAGAAGTTTTTAAGGAGATCTTCTTGTCTTATCTAGTAAGAGCTTAGTAGGACCAGGTATTTTGAAGCATGTTTTCTAGAATTAGAAAGTTTTCTGTTATTATTCTGAGGTTATGTCACACACTATTCACCAAGTAAATATATTCTCAAACTTACCACAGTTCTGAGAATTAAAATTAGTATCTCAGATAAGGGTTTATCTTGTACTTTTTGATGTACAAAGCACTTGTTAGAAAATATTTAATAAAATAAACCCTTTGTTTAACTTAATTTAGTGCAATCAACAAACTCTTGGTTAGTTTCCTCTGTACGCTTCTTAAACAACCTAATTTTTTTTCTTTCCATTATTATTATTATGTTCAGGGGTTGCATTTTTCTGGCCACAAAATGTTCTCACTCAGATTTGCCAGATCCTTTAGCTGAAAGATCTGTCTGGTGCCACACTATGTGAAAAGCCACAAAATAGTCTATGGCAATAGAACCACCACTGTTATTTATACTTTGCAGTGAGGGCCTCTACACTTCTGCTCAACTATAACCTGAGATGTTTAGATTTTTAAAACTTGTCTGAAGTTGTCGGGACAGTGCATACATCTCCTTTTCCTTTTAATTTAATTTTTGAAGTCAATTGTTTTCAAGTAGATTTGTTATCATCCACTTGTCTGTAAGACCTTCATAGGTAAGGACTGGGTCTTATTCACCTTTATGTCCCTAATATCTAAGCATAGTTCCTGGCCTTCTGGCAGCACTCAATAAATGTTTGCTGAATGAATGAATAGATGAATGAATGAATGAATGAATGAATGAATGAATGACTAAACAGATGAATGAGGCTCTACAATGTGGCTAATCATTTATAGCTCTACTTGCTGGGCTAGACTTATGTTGTTCGTGATATCCAGAATATTTAGATAGACTTTTGCTTATTTTATGAGCTTCTTTTAGGTCCAAAAATGTTGAATTATTTAATTCTTCATTTGCTTATGTCACTGGCTAGATTTGGACTATATATTAACGATTGGAATTAAATTATTTGCACATTTCATGTTCTTTGTTTGTTTTTACTCCATGAGAGACACTGAAAACAGAACACACAAGGTCTTTCACATTCACTGAGTGCTTCTTTTGAAGATAGTAAATGGTAAACTATAAAAAGAAACATCTTTTAGTCTTCACCATGGAAAAGGATAAAATGAAAAGACCCGTATTTTGGATATAACAAAAGATTGCATTATTATTTTTCTCCTGTAAGAGCCTCGTGTCACCTTGAATATCATTGTGTGTGTATCACTTGTGTTTTTTTTTTTTAAGACGAAGAGGAAAAAATATTTAAACTGAAATCCCTCCTAATCAATGGGGGGGCGGGGCAGGGAAAGAACTTCATTCTAATAGTCACAACAAATCCATAACTTTATACCTTCTGAAAACATATAGTTTGTATTATGGCCAAGTCACTCCTCTACTAATAATGTTCATAAAGAGAGTAGAATATTTAATGACATAGTAAATAAATAAAGTAACAGGATAGCTTCAGTCATTTTTTTTATAACAGTTTCATTGAGATATAATTCACAGACTATAAAATTCACTCTTTCAAAGTATACCAATCAATGGGTTTTAGTATATTCACAGAGCTGTGCAACCAACACTACTATATAATTTTGGAACATTTTATCACCCCAAAGGAAGTTCTATACTCATTAAGAATCACTCTTCATCTCCTCTCTCCCTTCTAGCCCCAGACAACCCTAATTTACTTCTCATACGGATTCACCTGTTCTAGATATTTCATACAAATGAAATCATATAACATGTCATTTGTGACAGGTTTCTTTCACTTAGCATAATGTTTTCAAGGTTTATCCATGCAGTAGCAGGCATTAGTACTTCATCACTTTTTTTGACTGAAAAATATTCCATTGTATGAATACACCACATTTTTTAATCCAATCACCAATTAATGGACATAAATTTTAGTTTTTTTCAACTAGAAGTAGATCCAGCCCAGATGACCATGACTTCAAAGAGGTACCTCATAGCATGTGTAAATTCATTTATCCTTACTTTGAGAAATCTTATTTGATCAATGCAGACTAACTATTCTTGCCACAACAATCAAAAGAACTACTTCAACACTATTATAAATCTATGGCATACATTTGTGAATTTTTTTGGCAAGTTTTTTGAAATATGAATTATAAATATTTACCAAAGAGAACAGTCTTGCAAATAAGAAATGATCTTACTAAATTATACCAATATATGTGGATTTAGAAGTGAAAATGCTTGATAAAAATATTGTTCTTGTTTGTGTTTATCATATCCAATACCAAGCAATATTTGTTATTTTTTATCATCATATCTCCATTGTGATGTAATCCATTCTGTTCAAGGCCATTCTCTAGGCCTTTGGAATCTGAGCTTCAAAACACTGTTGACATTGCAGAACTTGAGTCTGGATTTAAATTAGATCTCTGTTTCTTTTTAGCTGGATTGATCGAATAAAGTTGACTTGCTGTGGGCCCAACAGCACAGGCAGATAGATGTCTGTTTGCTAAGAATGGGTATAGTTTCAGCCAAGTGGGAGATTTGCTTTGTTCTTCCATGTGTCCTGCTGGTGTCTTATACACACTTCTGTCACATTCATACATCATGGGATCCACTGTTGTTAGATACCTGTGTGTGTACGGAAATCTTAGGAAGAAACCTTTAATCTCAATTCTCTGACTCTACAATTATAGCAGTTTTGTGAAATGAATATTCAGCAGAAATATTAGTAAGAAAATTCCTGTCAGAAATACATGCTGATACTTTCTCATAAGACCCAAATTCATCTCTTAATTATCAAAAGCAACCTCTATTTTTTTTCAATATGTACGATTAAAAAGCCCTCAGTTTGTCCCAGGGTTCCTCAGTATTTTAACTTATATACATTCCAGGAAAAAATCCACACCTCCTTCAGGGCTCCAGCCCCTCATTACAGTGAAGTGTCTGAAAATAGAGTTAAGTGTTAGCTCTGAGGCATCTCACATCTGAAGTTGTTGAGAATAAATTTTTAAAAATCTGAATTCTGAGCCCAAGACTCATTATTCCTGGCATTAATACCTTGGTAATGAACTGGTTTAGTTTGAGCCAAATTTTGTGTTGTTCTCTTCCATTTAGAATGATGACAGTTGGCTAGAATTATGGGTGGATGGTGGCATGGGATTGACTTTGCAAGCCCACTAAATAGAGAGCAATATACTAGATTCTGTGGGAGGTGTAACCATGAATTAGCAATAGTGCATTTTACCCTGGTGACATTTTCCCCATTAATACCGAATCAAATGCAATTCAGGGCTTTATCTGTTTTGGGGATCCTCTGCTTCTGTCCTGCATCTAGTTAATTATATAAGAGCAGGAAGGAAACAGAAATGGATGTAGTTGATATCCAGTCATTTCTAGCAGCATCCAGAATAGGATTAGATGCAGCCACTACACAGAGTACGTAATACACTAGATAGCTTGCTTGCAAATCAACTTCTGCTACTTTTGTTCGCTTTAATCTAGATTTTTTTTTCTAGTTAAATTAGGACATTTATGTCTAGGTTATTTCATTTTAGGGTTGCAAGTAATTTATGAGTGGTACCATTTCTGCAGATAGGGAAGTTAGTTAAATGACCAGAGGTACCATCCCAAATTGAAAAATGAGGTTATTTGCTTATCTCTTCCAGAAATCACCAGGATTTGGATCACACAATTTCAGAACTTCATTAGTGAGAAATATGAAAAAAAAAATTATAAGTAGGGGATGATTTCTTATTTTTCTAGCATTCTCAAAAATCGCTTCAAAGAGAACATAAGCAAAGGTGGCTGTCCAAGACCCCAGCCCAACATTTCTTCACCACCATTTCTCAACTCCTCCATGCTCATTGTTATGAGCAGCTGAATGTGTGCGAGGCTATGTAGACCATCCATCTCTTGGGCAAGGATATCCATGGCTCTGCCAACACTATCTTGGCTTGAGATGATAACTGCCTGAACATCATGCTTCCGTGGACCAACTCCTTCTGCCAGTTTCATTCACTTAAATCCACGACAAAGCTGAAACTTCAGTAGCATCCACGGAGAATCAGGCCAAGTTGTCAAACGAAGGTGTTTTCATTTTTTCTCAGGTCTGTTAAGTGGATTTCTGTTCTGTTATATTTTAATAGAAGTCATTTTAGCCAAGAGTTGACAAAACACATATTACTTACCAGAAAAATAGGGGGATGGGGGCGGGGGAGGATAAGGGCATTGTCCCAAAGTGGCTCTCCTCTTTAAGGATCTATTTTTTTTTCCAAGCCAACCCCCACTTATATTTCTACTTATCTTGGCCGTTCAGAAGAACAGGAGGAATGAGTGCCTGTTTCCAATACTGCTTTAGCAGAATTTGCAGCATGGTTTTGTGCACATGATTTCAGATATAGTACATGGCCTCCCTTTTCCCCCTCAAGCCCCATTATGAACTAATTCTTATTGTAAGCTATAAAGCAAGCAAGAACTTTAAACTTTATAATGTAATAAGAATTAAAATTTGGATGATACAAGTTATTACACATGAGTGAGTTTGTCTCTCCAAATCAAGGAAATAAATTAGGTTCTCTGCTTTGTAGCATATGGTATCCTCAGAATTGCCTTCATATAATTATAATTCTGTTTATTAAAAGGAATTATGTAACAATATGGTTGATTCATCTGATATGACTGGCTTAGAAACTTAATTGGACTATGCAATATACCCAAGATAAAATTAATTTAATTAGCTGATTCATTTCAGGATGACTAGAACCCTCTCATCATACTTTGATAATCTTCTGAAAAGGTGTGCAAGCAAACAAAGTTCAAGAACAATTGGACACCTATGTGGCATGTTGATTACGAGAGGAAACAGAAAAACAAAGCACCTCCAGCCAGAAAGTTGAAAAATAATACCTTACTTCACGCTCTTCAGTCTTGTTTTCAAAAGACAGACTCTCTTCCTAAGGTAACTGGGACCTGGTGACTGAAATCTACTCTATTCCTGACTTGCCTCACCCTTTTCTACTGCAGTGTTGCAGCCATGACCTCCAGCTGTTCAGGTCACTTGTGCTACTAGGGCCAGTTTACGTGATTCTTCTCTGTGAATATAGAAGACCAGTGCAGAATTGTGTCATTTCATGCAAGGTTATAGTGAACAGCTATAGATGGATTAGGGCAAAATTACCTAACCTATTACAAAACAACTCAGTCTGTATATCCAAATAAATCTAGGGTCAAGTACTACATCTTCCTATCTGCTTTCTATCTTTCTCCTTGCTTCTTTTTTCTTCTTCTCATTTTAATCCATTCTGTACAGTGCCAATGTAATGTATTTTTTATTTTGTTTTGTTATTTTATACATACATACAGATCCTGTCTCATTCCGTAAAAGGACCCGGGGTAGGTTCAGTACTGCTAGGTTAACCTTGCACTGCACCTTTGATCATATATCATTTTCCTACTTGAGAACAGATGGCTTTCTGTCAACTAAACTGTGGAGGAAAAATTACAATTCCTCAACCTGGCATCCAAGTTCCTTTGTACCTGTTCCCACCATATTCCCCTGGCTTTGTCTTGCATGGTCTTACTTTGCGTACCCTGTGTCATAGGCAGTTAGGACTTCTTGCTATTTCCTCCCTCCCTATTCCCTTCCTCCTTCATCATGCCTTCCATATTTTAGCTTATCCTGTATTCTATTTCCAAAATAGTTCTTCACCACATTTCATTGCTGTTTCCCCTATGAAGCTTTTCCCAATCATCGCAGCCACTAATTATTTCTCCCTCTTCTGAATATGTGTATTGTGTGTGTGTGTGTATGCAAAATTTTATAGTTAAAATGCTGTGGGTGTTTGTATATGCCTATATTTACACAGGGCCTATGGCCCTTCTCTGTGTAGGGTCTTCTAGTACAGCAGTCTAATATAGAATCTAAGATGAAATTTGATGATTATTTGTCACATAAATGAAACCACATGTTTATTATTATTGTGGTGGTGGAGGTGGTTAATATTGTTGTTATTTTTATCACTGATATAGCACTACAGGTTTCTACCCTTCAGGCAATAAAATATTGCCCATGGAAACATTAATTGCAGTTTTATTCACCGTCCTGCATCCAATGTAGACTTAACCCATTGTTTTAAGAAGTTAATTCTTTAAAAAACATAGCCTCTGTTTCCAAGGAGATCATTAATTATTAGTGCCAAGATATCTTTCAGAGTTTGCTAACTTCCATTGTACTATCTAATGAGTCTGTGAGCTGCAAGCAGACAAGGTGTCTGACGGTGGTGTTATAGGTTTGTCCACCCCCAAAGAAACTGATGAGACACAAAATTCCCAGTTCACCTGATTCTGCCCCCTTTGATGCTGTGGCACACGTGGTATGAGTGATAATGTATTTCCCATGAGCAGAATTAACCAGCAGAGCAAAGGGAGCAAATTCAGACAGTCCCCTCAATTCTGACCCTTTGTTTCAGTGTAGTTAGATCAGAGTTGCACTGTATTGCATTGAACTCGAGTGCTTTGATTTCCTTTGTTGTAGGAACAAATTGTAAAAGGGAGAATAGGACAGAGATACTCCTATAATGAACACTGAAGTGATCAAGGAAATCTATATTGGACAAAAGACCCATTTATCAGTGCCATGACAATCCTTTGAATAATCACACTGTTTTTTTCCTTAGTCTTTTATCCTTGTGGACCTAGGTAATAAGTATATTCTGAATGCTAGATAAAAGTTTTTGCACATACATTGAGGGGAGAGAAAAATATGTTTTCCAAAATAAAATTAGAAATAGAAAGTACTATTTGAGGGTGAGTCCACCGAGTGTAATACATTATTTCAAGTGTTTTTTATCATCGTTTTATTTAGTTACAAGAATAGCCCCATTATTCCTGTTCTACAGATTTTAGAAAATAATAAAGCCAGATTTGGAACCAAAACCTAATCTACAGCTTTCTTTCCACTACACTGGACTGTGTCTACATATAGGAATGAAGAAGTTCTGTTTAACAAAACAATAGAACAACACCTTTGTGTTGCTTACTGAGTTATTAACCACAAATTAGACTGGCAATATCTTTCAGAGGATGACACCCTACATAATGATTCAAAGAAGTCCTCTACTTATTTGTTGTCTGAAAATCATGGTACTGATTAGATACCAGTAATTTCAAGGACTAAAGGGAGGATCCAGTTCTGACTAACCCAAACACACTACTCCTGACTTAGGAGAGAATGTCCCAGAGAGGCTGAGGCATTCCAGAGACAGATTGATTCTGAAATACGTATTAAAATGTGTGGGGATTGGAGATATGAGAAAGTAAGAAACGAGGACACCATAATAGGATCCTTAGATCCATAATAGGATCTAAACTTCCTACAACAATCAGTCTCAACCTTCAGCTCTTTTCATATTCACAGAATCATAGGGGATTAATAAACTTTTAAGTCATAAAACCAACATCTCCAAGTTCAGGCATTCATTATCATGAATTTTTCAGAATAACACCATATCTATGTTTAAACACAGCTTATTACCTGACACAACTCCTTTTCCTGTCTGACCTCAAACTACTGAATTCTCCAAGATTTTATTCTTGACCCTCTTCTCACTTGATGAAATCTTCTCCACCACACCGAAAAGCATGGTTGACAACCTAGTCTTGAGACTGGAGTCTGAAGGGGGGACAGGACAGTTTTATAGGACTGACCCCTTAACCTATAGTTATGTATGTGGGTAGATAGTGTTAAAATTGAGTTAAATTATAGGACATCCAGTTGGTACCAAAGCATTACTTATTGGTGGTGATAAAAATCATCACACACATTGAAATTGAGTACACAGAACTTCTACTCCCTTTCTAAAATATGTTTGAGGGCAGGATTGAGCCCCATTTATATTGGTACTGCTGGTACTCAGAACATGATAGGTAATTAAGCTTTTATCGAATTGAATATCCTCAAGCTGAATCCTGCTGCCTAATAAGTTCCATGCATTCTAGACCTACCCTTTACAGCTACGTGAAATGTCTTGTTCTTCTTTTACTTGACATTTCTTCTAATATTTACAAACAGCATTCCTATTTTCCCCCAAATCTTCTCTTTTCTTGATGTATATCTGCAAGTCCTTCCACTATTCCTGACTTTATGTTCAGGACACTTCCAGACTTGGTCACTATCTTTTGGAGACAACTCATTACTCAGTGCTCCTTTTAGAACCAAGTATGAACGTCAAGATGTGTCCTGAGCTATGTGGGTACAGTAAATTCTTTTAACAGTCCTGTACAATCTACTATTATAATGCAGCCAAAAATTGTGAGAGCTTTCTTGGATGTCGTATTCCCTTGTTGGCACAATTGTGAAATTTATATGCAATGACAATTTACACCGAAATTTTTTTTCAATTTTAAGTGTAAGACTTCACATTTCTCTTCATTAATTTCAACTCTTCTTACCTTTCAAGATCTCTTTGATTCTTGGTTCTGTAGTCTGACATTAATAATGTCCCCCAGTTTTATGTCACCTGCAGATTTGATAAGTAGTTTCTCTATTGACTTATACAGAAATAAAGTATATAGATGTTCATTCTACCCCTATTTAAAGTCAGATGTTCTTGGCTACTCTAAATAAACCCACTATGTTTGGTCCCAGATAAGTACTAGACTTATTGGGGTGATCACTTTGTAAGGTATGTAGATTTCTAATCACTGCATCATACACTTAAAATTAATATACTATTATACCAACTATAACTGAAAATAATAAAAAACAAATATCCATTTAAGTCAGACGTTCTTTCTAAATATTTTAATTTTTCATTCTTTCTAAGTTACCCTCAGTCAACAAAATGATCTTCTGTTTATCTTGATTTCTTTGAATGCACTTATCACTGGACCGTTCATACTAAAGAATATCATAGAAATTTTTCAATCAATAGAAAATCATCTTTCAGGGAATTTCTCCTTTAAATCATTTCATTATAGGCCATGTAGATATAAGAAATGAGAAAGAATTATTAGGACATACAACATAAGTTACTTTGATAAACTCACTTTTCTCAAGTTCTCAAAAGAAAAATTAAAAAGCCATGTAAGGTATTTGTGCATGTCAAATAGGACAAGAGATGAATTAATAGCAAGCAGTCACAGAAACCACAGGAAAAGGGGGAAATGTAGTCAATTGCTTGGAAGTGTATTTTGAACAATACCAAATATTTGTGATTTGCTTCAGAATTTTTCCATTTAACCTGGAGGTTTTGGCTTTAATCATACATGCCATGACATGTATAATCAATAGCAGTGAGAAACCTCTAAAAGTGAAATAAAAAGAATAAACAGTGGAACTAGGAAAAGCCATGTTACTCAGAATTGCGAAGAGCAAGTTTTAGGACTTCAAATAAAAGGTCAAGGCCACAAGCGAATATCAAAATACTAGCAGAAGGAACATTTAAAAATCCTAGGCTCAGAAAGAGAGGTCAAAGAGATCACAGCATAGCCTCGTAAAACCAAAGTGACAAGGCAGGAGAAGGGCAGGGTCCAATAGTGAACTTTGAGGCACAGGAATCAAGTCTGAGCCAACATACCAAAGAGAGCCTGAGAATCTGCCCTCATTTGGAAGGACAGCCTCAAGTCTGACATGGACAGAATTTTACAAGAGACTTCCTGAAAAGAGTATCCACTTTCATGATTTAACACAGTGTCCCTACTTTTTCTCTTTACCTAACCATGCAGATGCTTTTTAAAAGGTCCAGCTGCATATGACACTCTCTTCCAGTGCTGTGTATATGACAAGTCACCTGAAGATCTTCCCCTTCTCTTTTGTATGACTTTCCATGAGCCAAATTTTCCTACAGGGTTCTAAAAGCATTTTTGATTATCTGTGATGATTACATCCCTAATCACAGAGCTCTCCTTTGAACACAGCATGTATGAGATCAGCAAACTTTGAACACAATAGTAGTCCAGTTTCTTACTTCCAATTTGACATATTCTGGCTTAAACCACGATGTCTAAAAGCAACCAGCCAGTTCCTTAATCTACTTTGCCACATTAGTCACATTTTTCTTATTTCTGCTTCCTCTTAATCCACATGTCCATCCACACCTACCTACTTGTAGCAGTCTATGCAGACAGTTGTCTTTATATTTTTGCAGAGGTGCATACATGCAGATCATAGATCAAAGCAATGTATAACTCATGAGAACTGAGAGAAATAAAAAATAACTGTAAAATATGAGGAGGAGGGGAGTATTCATTTCAAAAAGAAGTGACTTGTGTGTGGATTGTGAAGCAAGACTTGTCAGGGCCATGCCACCACTTCCCCCTTATGACGGTTTTATGGCTGTGCTTACTGTTGACCAGAGTGCTGACTCTCTAGTCCTGTCCTTGAGCCCCAAGCCTCCAGTCCTGTCCACAGGTTGATCCCCTTGGTTTCTAACAGACCTATCCATAAGTGTGCTTAAATCTTTCATCTTTAATACCCATAGACGTCTAAAAGCTCAGCCTGGCCTTTGTGAGAGAACTTGCAATAACCTCACCAACCAAGTTCCAACAGTGAGGAAAAATTTTAGCCTGATTGTTTTATCACTTTGACTCATACCCTAAGTTCTCAGAGACCTGGGGAGACAAAAAGCAGACTATTTGAGTTACCCCAGTGCTCTCCTCTACAGGATTTATTTAACATTTGGGTTTTCTTGGTCGTCGTTACATCATCAGCTCCTAGATTAGAACCAACAAGAGCAGGTACTCAATAAAAATGTACTGTGTAAATTTAACCAAGCCTCTTCCTAAATTCGATCAACTTACTTTCAATGATTTTTTTTTCCTCATAAGAACAGAGCGATATTGAACCGGCAGTCATTTATCTATTCAACAAATATGCCACAGCCTCCTATTATGAGCACACATTGCATATCTTATGCAGGGTGAACAAGTGAAAAGTGGTTCCTGCTCTTAAAAAGCAAATAGCATCATAGGGGAGGCTGAAACTGACTAATAAAATAAATAATTAAATGCTGTTAAGTAAAGATTGTCCTTTGTTAAGGAAGCTAGAGGTCTAGGATATGAATAGCCACCATGGCCCATTTTTAGTAAGGAATTTTTATGTTCAGACCGTCCTATGTGGTTCTTTGGGTCTTTGAGTTTGTAAATCCTGCCATTCAAGCCTCCTCTGACATTGTCAGGTTTAGTACATGGCTCCTTTTTCATCCACACAAGTATGCAAGTATATACTGAAAACTGTGTTTTCAATTTAAAAATAATAATAATCATAAAAGATTAGACCTGTTCAAGTGTCAATTTTGTTTTATAAAATAAGAAATATCACTTTTAAGGAACAAGTAAATTCCAATATGACCAAAAAAGGAACAATATTTGGACTCTGTATATCTAGAAAATAATAGAACTCTAAGCAGAATTTAGTATCAATCCATTTTTTTAAAGAGCAAGTATGTATTTTTAAGAATAAGCAGGTATAACCTGTTCTCTGATGAAATATTTAGAAAAACATTAAGAGAGTTCTAAACCTCAGGGGAAGAATGAACCAATACCCAATAATCTGTGACTTTCTTGAAAAGCATCTCATAATCTTGTCTAATAATTGCACCAATATGTATAAAAAGAAATAGAAGTAAAGCTCTGACCTATTCAACCCTAGAAAATTAATTAGATTTATAAGATACCTTAAAAGCTACCAGGAAGTAGTAGTTTAAACTTTTAGCAAAACTTTGTGTCTGAATGATTTCCAACATTTAGACTGAAAAATGAAAACTAAAGTCATTAAAATATTTTTATAATAAAGCCATATATGGATTTTTTATTGATTTCTCCCCAATTTTAATCTATAATTTTGACTCTATCATGCAGTTTGATGTCAAGATAGTAGCAAACATTTTTACCAGAGACTAAATTCTTCTACAGTATTGTTCTGGCAGTATTTTCATATAGGAATTTTTTATTTATACTATGTTTATAAGCATTATTTATGCCTTGGGGAAGAATGTTTCAGGTTAAAGCCATTTATTTGACTTCTGGTACATTAAGCACCCTTTTATTAAAAATAATAATTGCTAACATTTATTAAGATCTTTCTATATGTCCAGTTCTATCTAAGTAATTAAAATACTTTTTTTTAAAAATACAAATACTCCTTAAAAGATACGTGCTATTTTTATACCAGAAGATTGAAACTTAGTTTTAGAGATTGTATTAGTCTGGTAGGGCTACTATAGACAATACCATAGACTGGGTGGCTTAAGCAACAGAAATTCGTTTTCTCACAGTTGTTGAGGCTGGAAGTCCAAGATCATGGTGCTGGAAAGGTTGGCTTCTGGTGAGACCTTTCTTCCTGGCTTCCAAATGGCCACCTTCTAGGTGTCCTCACATGGCCTTTCCTCAGTGCATGCAGAGAGAATGAGCTATAGTGTCTTTTCCTATAAGGGCACTGGTCCTATTGGATGAGGGCCCCACCCTCATCACCTCACTTAACCTTAATTACCTCTTTAAAGGCCCTGTCTCCAGATATAGTCACATAGGAATGAAGCTTCAACATATGAATTGTGGGGGGACACAATGCAGTCTATAGCAGAAATATTAAGAATCTTACCAAGGTCACATACCCAGGAAGTGTCGGAGCCAGGTTTGGAACCCAAGCAGCCTGACTCTAGAGCTCTGAGCCTCCAAGTACTATTTTACATTTTCATTTACTTAGCTTTCTGCAGTAACATATATGTCTGTCTTCAAGAAACCTTGGCAGAGCACACAAAAATTAGAAGTAAATAGAGTGGGCAGAAATTTATTTAAAGCAAATAATATGAAAGCATGTCTTATATATTCAACAAATAAAATGTTGTTTTTGGTGCTGTGTTAGAAATTGTGTGTACGTTTATTTTTTCAAGTTAATATAAATTAATCAAGTTAGTTCAGTGTGGATTAAATATTTTTAATCTCTAGAAATCCTAAGGAAAGTATAGGAGTATAATTATCTAGGGGGAAATATATGAACACTAGGTTGGTTAAACTCTTAAGTTCGCCATTCTATATGAGATATTATGAATGGTGCTGAGGAGAGAAAGTCAATATTCAAATATTTACAGTATCAAGGTATAGTCAGCAGACTGTGGCACAGATGAGACTAGCTCATAGATCCATGAAGGAAGAATAAATGGAGATAACGGGAATGACAGTATACACTAGAAGAAGACATACTGGAACAAGGAGAATACGTCTTACCCGTGCATTCGAAAACTTTTTACACACAGTAAAGTGTATTTTTTTAATGCAGAAAAATTAAAAAGCACAGAGATGCTCTCAGAGAAAGCCACTGATCAATGAAGCTGAAAAATAAAAGTCATTGTCAGAAGACTATTTTAAAATACAAAGAACAACTAAGTACATACATAGGTTGGTGGGACAAATGTGGGATAAACTCAAGAATGGAAAGCGGTCCCAAATCTACAATGCCAAATAGTGTGTAACATAAGTCTATAACACCCTTTGGTCCCAATCTTGAATTAAAACTATCTGTGAAAAAAATGTTTGTGTTCATGAACTTTACCTAAAAGTAAGAATCACAATTTAGGATCTGTTAATGAATTGTTGGCCCTCAAGTCAACAAGCATTTACTGAATCAGACACTCATATGATATAAGAAATCTTAGCTTTGTGGATTCATCATCTTTTCCATCCTCTCCCAAGAACCTCATATCTATCTCAGATTAGGATACTAGTAAAATCTGAGTTAAAATATGAGTAGGTTATGTGAGTTTGTCTTATCTGTTTGTGGACACGGAGTCCATTTAACACAAAAAAATCATATGAAAACTTTAAAAATCAGTCACTTAGTAAATATTTGTAGTGCCTTATACCAAATACCTGCTCATGGGAAAACCTGCAGAGGTTTTAAATAGTAAAATAAAATATTTCAATAATTAACTGGTTTCTCAAATCTTTCGTACAGAATAGATATAATTCATGTTTATATTTCAGACTACATTTTGAAGCAAATACAAATGGTATTTTAATCATGCTATGCCTTAGTTCATCTTTTTCACTTCTCCCATTTGTTAAAACAAAAAAATAGTGAGTTGTTCATAATTTGGAACACCAGAAGAAGGAAGGGCTCAGTAATTCTATCAGGGTAATCAAAGCAAAACTGCTGTCCTGTTATTCGTGTAGCCTCTTTCACGATAGATTGCTTTTCAACTTTGTGTAATCCTATTGTGTTATGAGAGCTAGTTCCAAAGAGAGCATGTAGCATAATGCGGCTGCATAATAAGCACTCTGTTGCTGTTTGCTTAATTAATTAATTATAGTAGTCCTCTTTCTGAGCCACTAACAGACTAATTTGGACATGAAACACACACACACACACACAAACAATTATTAGTAGTGGAGTTCTGACATTTCACTAAATCACTTTAGCACTGAATGAGGTCGTATATTATGAGCTACTCAATGTTTCCTCCTGGTGAGGCTATGCTTTTCTTAAAGGTAGAAGTAACAAAACTAATATAAGGGGAAAATGGTTAGGATGAAAGGGACAGGTAACCAATGGTGAGCAATGATCTGCTGAGTTCTGCCCCATAGAGCCACAAACAATGTCATATGCAATGCTTGTAAGTCACAATGCACGTGAGTGCCTGCACACTCACACATACACACACAATTAGCCCATTTGACAGCATCAGTTTGGTGAAGTTCAGTCTCACATGAGTTCATTTCTTGCTGTAGCCTAAACTCTGAAGACAATGATTGGTGGAAAACAATCATGCTAAGTATAATGTAAAACTCCTAAAGTTGATAAAATTTTCTATCTACCTAAAGTTGTTCCTGATAAAATATTAGGAAAACATGAAATAAATGGTTTAGGAGTAATGACGATATAATCCAGGGACTCAAAGTGTAAATTCCTATGAATAACAGAGAATGTACTGGGGGAAGGACATCTAAGGACAAAGAGACCAACTCAGTCATACCCCAGCTCCATGATGTAACAGTTGTGAGACTTGTGGCAAGTGATCTGGTTTCTCTTAATCTCAATACCAACTCGGAAAATTGGAAATAATGAGAGTCAACCATAGTGCTCTAGTACTGTGAGAATTAAATGAATGCCAAGGAACTGACAGGAGGTGGAGGCTGAATAAATGTTAGTTTCTCTTTAAAATGCAAACCGAACGGCCTTATAGAAGAGGGTCACATTCAATGTTTCCTGTGACAATGCAGCTAGGAAAGCAGAATACTGAGAAACACTAAGGCAGTGCCCATAACACTTGGCTTAACACAAAACCCCACTTGGAGAAAAGTGGCCTTATAACTTAATCATTGAAAACTAAATTTCAGAGACAGGTTTGAACCAAATTCGTTTCCCTGCAAATGCTTAGTAAAAGTACATTTAATCATGGTTTTCTCATCCACTTTTTAGTATTTATAACATCAGTGAATTTCTTCTTTTCGTTGCTCCCTCTGGAACTAAATCCTCTGCCGCTGTTGGCTGTTGCTTTTCAAGGCTTCATTAAAGCTTCTTGGATTAAAGCTTTGAGCCTTGAGAACACTGTTTGTGTGTGTTGCTTGGCTGTGCTGCAGTGTGCGAAAGCCGACGATGCATCTCATCGGTGTTCTGAGAAAGAAAATATCTCGTCTCCAGCAGTTCTTGTCTCTGCTTGTCCTAGTGACAGATATAAAATAATGTGGTGCTTACTCTTTTCGTTTTTGTTCACTCAGAAAATAAGTAAGCAAGGACACAGGAGGCAGTAGATGTTAGCTGGAAAAGTACCTTATGCCACTTTTTCCCCCCGTTTGCTTTATTTTATTCTTTCTCTCCCATGTCATTTATGATTTGGGCATCTAACTGATAAGGAGAGAATTTCCAGTGAAAAATCTAAACATATCTGATTGCTGTGGGGCTTCATAGTATTATTTCAGCTTTGTTTCCCCTCTGCCACTCTTAACTATATTCTGCCAATGCTGAGAACCTGGAGCAGCCTGGAGCTGCAGAAGTTAAACAGCCTCAAAGGAAGGTGGAAGGAACTCATGCTGTTGAGCAACTATCAAATTATTGGCATTTTATTTACTTTGTTTTATTCTTATGAGACAGTCAAAATTTCTTGAGCCAAAGGTCACACCTTGGCCATCCATCAGCAAATCCTATCAGCACCACTTTCTTCTAAACATATCCAGAATATAACCACTGCACTGTACCTCAACCTCCTAGTCTAGGCTGGGCCTTCTTCATTGCTCTGCTGCTCCATTACAGAATCTCCTCACTGCTGGAACGATCTCTCCTCCCAATGCCCCCTACAGCCGTATTCAATACCGCAGCCTTTGTGATCCTCAAGAATATGCCTTTACTCTGCTCAAGACAGCTTCCCATCTCTCTGATTACTCAGGAGGTGCCGGTCTGGATGCCTCCCTGTGCTTACTGGCTGAGCATCCATGCTTCCTGCAAATCCACTATGGTCTAACCGTCACCACCTCCCTGCTCTCATCTCCACTTTTCTACTCCAGCCGCATGGGCCTACTTGGTGTTCCTGCACCTAGGTCTAGCTTACCTCCACATCATGGCCTTTGGTCTGGCTGTTTTCTAAGCCTAGAATTCTCTTTCTCAAATATCTTCAAAACTTACTTCCTCACTTCCTACAAGTGTGTGTTCAAATAGGACCTTATAATAGACTCTCTCATTGACCACCTTATGTAGAAAGCAGTCCTCAGTTACACTCTCTCCCCTTGTGCAACCGTCTTCTTTACTGCACAGACCATCTTTGGAGTATATTTGTTGGTTGATGTCTTGTCTGCTTCCACTAGTATGTAGATTTCATGAGTGAGGCATTAACAGGTGAGATTGAGTCTCTGAGAAACATTAAGTTATTTACCCACAGTGTAAGCGAGCAGCTAGACCGCCGCCTACAGTGTGGCTATCTCTGCATCCTGTGTTCTCTCTCTGCTAAATCAAGCAGTTGGCTTTGAAGCAAAAATAACCGTGCTCCATCCATTGCTATTGTGGGTCTGCGCACTCGATGGAGACAAAATGCTCAGAGCACATTGCACTTTCACATCTACCTGCTGCATCTAAATCCCGCAAACTTACAGGTGTTATACACTTGCTGACAAGGTTACTTAGCCTGGGGAGTAAACTTGTTTAAGCCATTGTTAATCTTAAATTTGTAAGAGAGAGAAGAAAGGTAAGAAAGCAAGACTGAGCCTAACAGAGGATTCCTTAACTTCCAGAGTTGATGTCACTTCCCTAGCTATTCAACATACCCTTTTTATTAGCTTTTTTTCTGTATATCTGTCCTATTGCAACTTTTTAAAAAATAGTTCAATGCTTCCTTTGAAATAAAATGATCATCTTGACTGCAGTGTTACTGTAAAACCCTACCTTCAAATTTCTTCAGTATATCCTCTACTGTTGCCAGGAGGTTCTTTTTGAAACATTAATCTTATTATTTTATTCCATCTTTAAAAATAAAACTGTTATTACATACAATCATGATTCTTTGCCTAGCGTACTAGTGTTCGAGGAGGCCCTTTCTAATTGATTTCCTGTGCACCTCCCAGCCTTCTACATAGGCTTTCCCCCTCTGGCAACTTTTAATTTCACAGTACAAAAGTATTTAATAATGCCATTCATATGGCACTTTCACATTTAAACACTCTTCTGTACTCCAGACATTCTAAAATACTACGTCTGCCTAGTTTCTGTCATAATGTTTCTGATAGTCATTAATATCTAGCATCTGTTGAGAGCCCACTATATGTCAAACATTGTTCAAGGTGCTTTGTGTTTATTTTTTAATGTTCGCAACAGCTCTACTCACAAACATTTTAATCCATATTTTACAGATAAAGGAATTGAAGCTAAGAGGGCTCAAGATCTCATAACCAGACAATGGGAGAGCAGGGATCTGAGCCATATTTCTTGCCACAGTGCCAGCGCATATAATCTTCCCACTGTGCTGGGCGCCACGCATCTGGCCCTGATTATATTATATGATTATATCTCCTCCCAAGAGCTGTAGGCCTCTCACTGGCAGAGCATTTTGTTTCTCTTCGTAGCTACAGTGACTCAGCGACCTGGTCCATCAATTTTCAGTTACTTAAATAGGATTAATTGTCTGTGAAAAAGACTATGCCTGGGAATTACATCTTCACACCCACAGTTTAGGGCAGTCAGCTCTCACCCTTGACCTGTGGCTTGTCCCTCACCACCCATTCAAGCTGTCTAAGAAATGCTCACACTTCACTGAAGTCTGTTCATTCAGTTTATGATATCCACAGGTCTGTGAACATAGCCATCTGTAAACACTCGTGTTTTGCTGTGGTGTGCCTGTGAGGAAGTTTGCAGGCTTATTTTCTATTTAGTGAAGATTTTGTTTTGTGCATGAAGGTGGGATTCACTAACACTTATTGCTTATACACTTCATACAGTCAATAGAAGACCTGCCTTGCATTATCCTGCCTATGATGAAAATGATCTCTATTGATTTAACCGTACTGCTTTTTATCTTAAAATATTTTATTATAATAATAATGTATGTTTCATATAATCCCCCCAAATTCAGTAGACTTATTTTTTGTACTGGACTGGGCGATTTAAAAGTTCATATGGTAAAATAAATGCAAGAATTCTCAAGCACATAAAAAGGAGAAAGAACAATGAGGTGGTACAGGTAGTACCAGATATTGGAATTTACTTTAAAGCTAATGTATAAAAAAATTTTTTTAAAAAGGCCATTTGCACAAAGAAAAGCAAATAAAGCAGTGGAATAGTCTGAAATGAGAAACATAAAAAACTTGGGAAGTTGCTATATGATCATGAGAGCATTTTCATTCCATAGGAAATTGAGAGTTTATTTAATAAATAATATTAGCATTATTTGGCTATCAAAACAAAAAAAATAGTTTGAAGTTTAATAATTTGTTTAATCATTCAAAGTTTTAACTGAAAGTAAAGAAGTAATAACACTATACATTTACAAATTTACATTTTTCATTCATTACATATTATCTTTGTAATTTAAATGTACAGACTGTATTTTAAAAGTAATATTTACATAGTATGTGTTACCATTCTTAACATTAAAACAATTCAGAAGTTTTAAAAGTGAAAATTGAAATGCTTTCTTTCCCCAGCACCCTCAGTTTATAGTTTCTCCTCCCCGATATTTTATTGTGTGTTTACATACACACACACACACACACAGACATATATATGGCTTTATTTTTACCTAAATGGGGATAACACCATATTATTTTGCAAATTCCACTTTTTTTTACATTAAACATATAACTTCACAAAAATATATGTTGACAAATCTTTCTTTCTAAAGTCTACACAATAGTCTATTATAGATTCTATTTCAATTTAAGTAATTATTGATAAAGGCTGTCTTTAATATATTTTTAAAAGTCAAATCATACAGAAGAGTCAAAATAAAAAGTCAGCTAACTCCTACTACATTTTTAATATTCTTTCCCAGTAATAAACCTACAAAGTTCTGTGGTGTAATTCTTCTGGTATTACCATTGTAATTTAAATTACATTTTCCTCGTGTGTGTGTGTGTGTGTGTGTGTGTGTGTGTGTGTGTGTGTGTGTTTCAACTTTAGAGAGTAGCTATTGACTTTCTGACATGGAAAAATACAGCCTAATGAGTTTATACCATGTCTCCCTTCTCTCTACTTCCCTACATATTGTTCTGTATGATTGTGTCTTCCATGTTTAGTCTATAGGTAATGCAGAGCTTTTAACCTAAATTTAAGAGTCATTCATGAGGTTACACTCTTATAAATATTTACTACAGAACCAAGTTATGCTATTGTTAGAGAGAAAGAAATAAAATCCTAACACACTAATCCCCAGCCGCTCAAAGGATGATGCCCCAAGCCCAAAGGTCCAGTGGTTTCACTTTTTATTCCTTTCATGTTTTTTTTTTTTCTTTTAAGTCATTTTAGCTGTTACTCTTGTGGCTCATGATGTGCTCTTTTTAAATTATTTCTTTTTCATTTGATCTGCTGGAGAGCCTTGCTGAGTAATGTTTTTGGAGAACTTGTGAGGGTAATAAACTTACTGTGAATTTGTATGACTGCCATGTTACATAAAATAATAATTTAAATACGGAATCCTAAATTCATTGGATTAGCCCAGCAAGTTTTTTTGACAGTCTTTGTTTCTTTGACTTCAATATTCAATATCACTGGTGGGAAATCTGTTAATCTGATTCTCTTTCCTTTATGGATTACTTCATTTTTTTCCCCTCTCTGAAAATTTTTTAAATTGTCTTTCCAGAATTTCGAACAGGGTATGAATAAGTGTGGATCTTTTTTCCATCTGCCTTACCTGGCCTTAATGAGACTTTCAATATGAAGATCTTCTATTTCTTCAATCTGGAATATTTTTATTCCACTTTTTCTTTTGTTAGCCCCCCCTCTTCCTAGCCTCTTCTCTTGCAACTTCTTTTCATCAACTACTGAACCCCTTGGACCCATTCTCCATATTTTTAAATTTTCTCTTTTATTTCTTGTCTTTTTGTTTGTTGTTTTAAGGTTTTAGAAATTTCTTTGGTTGAGCTTCCCTACCAATAACTTGGTTTTTAACTCTATTGTAATATGTGGTGGTCCATTGAATTTTTTTAATTCCAAAAATTCCTTCTTGTTTGGTACATGCAATAGCCTCTCTAATTCCCCTAAGGATAATATTTAGAATTTCTAGGGTTATTTTCAATCTGTTTTGTTTACTCATATTTCTCTTGATCTGTTGCCTGTTCATACTTGTGAATTGTGTAGGTTGACCTAAAGTGCCATGCCATCAGTTTGTTAAGAGTTCTTTCAGATGATTCACACATGGGGTGAAGACCTAGGAATGTCTGCTGAGTAATAGGGTGGATAAATGATTATGTACATGCTTCTTCAGTTTATCTTCTTTCGGGTAATAATATGCCCTATAAATTTCTTCTTAGCACTGTATAAGTATAAAAACTCTCTCCTTTATTAGAGTTTCATGGTACAGGTAACCTGACTTTTCAAAAGTTTGCTTTATGCCACTTGGTTTTTACAAAAGACCTATATTTGTACCTGTTTTTGCTATCTGAAAGAAATCCGAAGAGGATTTTTACTTTTACCAAAAAAAAAAAAAAAAGATGAAAATCAAAAATAGCATTCAGTATTTGTTTCGTAGTGAACTGTTATTGAGGCAGTGCACACCGGAACAGCGTTAACAGCCCTGCCAGGCTCCTTCCTTGGGAACTACACTCAGAATCTCAGCATCAAGCACCATAACTTTGAGTTGTGTCCGAGCAACTGTGCTTTACTTCTGTTTATTTTGTGTCCTAGAGTAATCGGTTCTTCACTTTACACCATTTAGGCTTACAAAAGTTTTCATAGGAGCACTCTACTTTTGGATTGCAGCAGAAACCTATATTCTATTTTGTGGATGTACCATAGTTATTAATTATTTCCCTATTGATTAGAAACACTTTGCTTTTTAAATATTAGATCGAGGAATTCTTTCTTCTAATGTTGTAATGAATATATTATCTGTCATTTTGTACATGTGTAAACTAAATTTTCTAAAGAGAGATGAGATTGAAGAAGGGTCCTAATAAATGTATTAGACCTTAAAGACAAAAGAAACTGATAATTAAGTAACCCTAGATTTCCAATTCAGAGAGTGAAGAAAATATAAAGGCAGTGGTTCTGCCCAAAAGTAAAAACAGGAAAACTTCTACTACCAGAAGAAGGCCCTTCTTCCTTGACCACGGTGGGACTCCCAGCCACCTGTCTGCTCCAAGCCAGCAGGTCCTACTGAGGAGCCTGCCTGTCAACATGCCTTAGCACTGTCACAGATGTATTCTGCCTTCCAATACAGGAGAGATAGTGTGTGGTAAGCCATCTTGTACCAAGGGCGTGTCACTTTGTTATATTTCATTCAGGTATGCCCATAAAATCTGTGCATTATATACATCATCAAAACTCCAAACAATTCTAAATTGCAGTCAGGATTGAGAAACCCTATTCTAAACAACTGAAATGAATGGTTGCACATGTCTAGTATACAATAATCTCTGCTCTTTTAAAATTGAGTTAAGAACCAAAAATCAAATTCTAGATCTACTTAAAAGATAACTTTTGTGTCAGGAGCTATTAGCTTACAGTCAATTGTAATAAATGTACAGGAACTCAAATAAAAAACAAAGTGAATCTACTGGACCTACAGTGACATAGTATTATTTCAGGATGTTTGGATGAGTGTACATAGAGTGATGGCATATCTCTTTCACTGATGAAAAACCCACATTTTGCTTCAAATTTCACTCTCAGATTTTATTTCTCTTCTTTGTAATTGGCGTTTAGGAATTTCACTATGATGTGTCTACTCATGGAACTGTTTTATTCATCCTCTTTGGATTATTAGCTGTAGATTAATGTCATTCATCAGTTTTGGAAAATTCTTAGTTATTGCTTTTATAAATATTTCTCCATTATCTCTCTTCTCTCCTTCTGAGATTCTAATTAGACATATGCTAGAAATTTTTATTTGTTTCATAATTCTAAATATTTTTTATATCTTCTTATTTCTCTAAGATGATGTTTTCTTCAGCTCTCTCTCTCTCTCCTTCCCTCTCTCTCTCCCCACTAATTCTCTTTAGTTATATTTAAATAGCACTTTTGCCTTTTCTTCCCAAAAATAGTTTCCTTTTTTAGAGTTTCTGATTATTTTACAATTCTTTTTTTAATTTCTGTATTATTTCTTTAAATTGTTCACACATGACTATTTTACATTATATGTCTGACAGTTCTAGCCTCTGCAGTATTTAAGGGTCTAAATCCATTCCTTGTCATTTCCTCGGACTCACTGATGGAGCTTGCCTTCTCTTGAGCTTGGTGATTTCAGAATGTAGGCTTTTTGTTTGTTCTTCATTTGTTGGGATCCTGAAGGGATACCTTCCTGAGGAGAGCATTTGTATCTGATTCTTCTGTGAGCTAAGAGCCGGCACCAACCTGGGACCATTTGATCCCTCTGAGAGTCACAGTTCAATACAGGCTTCTCAGGCTCAGCTTATCTACATTGTTATTGGCCTGGGGATCAATATCTAATTTACTACAGCACTATAGGCATAAGACCTCAAGGCAAGCTAGCTCTTCCCGTCTACTCCCAGTTCTAAGCAGATGTTTCTTACATCAGAGGGTCCCCCACAACAACACGGTCTACCATATTTCTGGAAGCAGTTATCTTTATGAAATATTTATAGTAATGTTCTGAGGAGCCATGAGTGGTTGTATCAAGAATCAATGAGTATAGGATGAAAGAATTTGTTTGGTGAATCAGGATAAACTATAATAAGTTCATTTTTGTATTAATATAGTGAAAATAACTTTCTGGTCTCTTTTCTATTAGTCCAACATCTCTTTTTTAACATCTAATTAATTTCTAAGTTAATTTGCTTGGCCACAATGTTTTATGATTTTCATTAAAAAGTTATTAGAAAAAAGTGCTAATAAGCCTTTTAACTAACTTTGCAAATAACTTTACTGGCTCTGTTGCACATATATAATATTTTCTCTGATTTTCTGTGTTTCTCTGGGTACAAAACTGCAAAGCTAATGCATCAACAATTTGAATAAAACATATCAACATCTATCTGTCTATATTGTTATGCATATGCCTTTCAATGTTATAATATTTGGCATGAAATTGGATTGTTTTAGTGCATGGTTCAATTTCTTTCAGGTGCTAGACTTTTGATACTGTGCTATTTTGCATAAATTTATTGAAACAAATTAGATAATTTGGTGGGAAGACATAGTGAAAATAAAGTAATTCAAACGACAACACTATTATCCTAGAGATGGACCTAGTTCTTCAGTACCTGATCTTTTATTTTTTTATCAGGCTATTAGCAACAAAGTGTGTTATTTCTCATTTGTAGAGAAGGGAACACAGCCTGCTTCCTGCATCTGTGTTTAGAAGAGACCAGCACTCATTGCATACCATCTTCTAAAAGACTCCAGTGTTCTTCCTAACATGCTGGGAATATGGAAGTCTTATATTTATATGGGAAGGGTTATACTCTATTTCTAGGAATTCAAAGAAATCCAGGATATAGAAATCAGCAAAAGTGGTACTAAGAGGATAGGCCATGTCATTATAAGCTTATTTCAAGAAACAAGGGAAATCCCAAATAAACAAACTAACATTACATCTTTAAAAAACTAGAAAAGAACAAATGAACCCCAAACCAGCAGAAGGAAAAAAATAATAAAAATTAGAGTATAATTAAATTAAATTAAATTAAGAACAAAAAGACAATAGAAAAAAGTGAATGCAACACAGAACTAACTGGTTCTTTGAAAAGATTAATAAAATTGATAAACCTCTAGCTAGACTCACTAAGGAAAAATGAGAAAAGGCACAAACAAAATCAGAAATGAAAGAGGAGAAATTAAATAGATAACACCAAAGCATCTAACAAGATACTATGAAAAATTATATGCCACTAAATTCAGTAACCTAGAATAAATAAACAAATTCTTAGAAATATACAACCTTCTTAGACCAAATCACAAAGAACTGGAAAATTTAAATAGACCGATCAACAGTCAGGAAATTGAAACAATCATCAGAAGCTTCACTAGTGAATTCTACCAAACATTCAATGATGATTTAACCTATTTCCCATTAAAAAAAAAAAAAAAAGTGCAGCTTGCTGCCAGTGTTAATTTGACATAAACACACTCTTCGAAACTGAAGCAAATCTGAATGGTTTTCAATGTGAAAATAAAGTATAAAAAGTGTTCTTGGAGTTATTTCTAAATAGAACTTGTCTCTAATCCTAATGTAACAGAAATGTATACATAAATCAGATTCATCAAATGAACCTCTGGCTAACAATTGTTTTGAGAATGATGTTAGCATCTTGCATAGGAATGCTACATTTTCTAGGATTTTACATTTTTAGCGATCAAGAATTACTATATTTTGTAAATAGAAATACCACTACTAAAAACAGAATACTAGGAATAGAATGATGTCATTTGTTTCCAAAGACTATCAATATACTAGAGTGATGCAAAAATAATAATAAAAGCAAGTATTTCATGACAAACTTTGGGAGTAAGGTGGGACTATAATCCACGAGTTAGGGTAAATACTGTAACCCCAAGTGTTGCTGGCAAGTATTCTTGGGGCAACCAGGAAATGGGTTAATACCTGTTCTCAAACTTCCAAAAAATTGAAGAAGAGGCAATACTTCCTTACTTGTCTTATGAGGCCAATATTACTCTGATACCAAAACCTGATAAACATAACACAAAAAAAAAAACTACAGACCAAAATCCCTGATGAATACAGATGCAAAAATCCTAAACAAAATACTAGCAAATCTATTACAACAATACGTTAAAAATATTATACACCATGATCAAGTGGGCTTTATTCCAAGGGCGCAAGGATGATTTAACATATTCAAATCAATTAATGTGATATACCACATAAATAATGGATAAAAACATATGATCATATCAATAGATGCAGAGAAAGCATTTGACAAGATACATCTATTTATGATTAAAACACTTAATAAAATTGTTATAGAAGGAAAGTACCTCAGCATAATAAAGGCCGTATATGACAAACCCTCAGTTAGCATCATACTTAATGGTGAAAAACTAAAAACCTTTCCTCTAAGATCAGGGACAAGACAAAGCTATCTCACCTCACCACTATTATTCAATATTCAATATAGTGTTAGAGGTTCTAATTAGCCCAATCAGGCAAGAGAAAAAATAAAAGGTATCCAAATCGGAAATGAAGAAGTCAAATTATCACTTTTTGCATATGATATGATTCTATATGTAGAAAATCATATGATATGATTCTATATGGTGGAATCTGTAAAGACTCCACCAAAACCTATCAGAAACAACAAATACAGTAAAGTTTAGGATATTGAATCAATGTACAAAAATGCATAGTGTTCCTATATACTAACAAGGAATTTTCAGAAAAAGAAATGAAAAAAAAAATTTCTTTTTCAATTGTAACAAAAAGAATAAAATACCTAGGAGTAAACCTAATGAAGTATTTGAAGAACCTATACAGTGAAAACTATAAGACATTATTAAAAGAAATTAAAGAAGACACACACACACACAAATGGAAATATATCCTGGGTTCATGGATTGGAAGAATCAACCTAGTTAAAATAACTTCATTACCCAAAGCAATATACAGATTTAATGCATCCCCATCAAAACCCAATGACATCTTTTAAAGAAGTAGAACAAAAATCATCAGATATGTATGGAAACACAAAAGACCTTGAATAGTCAAACCAATCCTGAGAAAAAATAACAAAGCCAGACACATCAGTCTGCCTGACTTCAAATTACACTACAAAGCAATAATAATCTAAACAACATGGCATTGGCAAATAAATAATAAATGAATGAATGAATGAATGAATGAATGAATGAATAAAAGCAGACACACAGAGCAGTGGAGCAGAATTGAGCCCAGAAATAAATCCTTGTATATATGGGCAACGAAGGAGCCAAAAACATACAATGTTGTGAGGAAAGCCTGTTCAATAAATGGTTCATGGGAAATTGGAAAGCCACATGCAAAAGCATGAAACTAGACTACTGTCACCATACACAAAAGTGAACTCAAAATGGATCAAAGATCTGAATATAAGATTTGAGACAAATTGCACAGAAGAAAACGTAGGTACCGAACTCATGGTCCTTGGATTTAGAGAGGATTTTATGAATTTGACCTCAAAGGCAAGGGAAGTAAAAGCAAAAATAAAGCTCTTGCACAGCAAATGTAACTGTTAAGACAAAGAGACAACCATCTGAGTGGGTGAAGATATTTGCAAACAGTGCCTCTGATAAGGGTCTAATATCAAAATTTACAAAGAACTCGTATAACTCAACAATAAGAAAACAAACAATCCAGTTAAAAAATGGGCAAAGGATCTGAACAGACACTTCTCCCAAGAAGACATACAAATGGCCAACAAACATGAAGATTCTCAACATCACTATCTATTAGGGAAATGCAAATCAAAACCACAATAAGATACCATCTCACACCTGTTAAAATAGCTGTTATCAACAGGACAAGTAATAACAAGTGTTGGAAAGGATGGAGAATAAAAAGAACCCTCATACACTGCTTTACTGGTACAGCCACTATGGAAAACAGTATGGAGGTTCTGCAAAAAATTAAAATGTAATTACCATATGACCCAGCAATCCCTCTTCTGGGTATCTACTCAAATTTTGAAAATATTTATTCATAGAGATATGTGCACCTGGATATTCATAGCAGCATTATTCATGATCACCAAGACATAGAAACAACCTAAGTGTCCTTTAATAGATGATTGGATAAAGAAGATATGCTAAATATATACAATGGAATATTACTGACATAAGAAAAGATGAAATACTGCCATTTGCAATAACATGGATGGATCTTGAGATTATCATGCTGTGTGAAATATGTCAGACAGAAGAAGCTGAGAACCATATAATTTCACTCACATATGGTATATAAAAGTGAAAGCAACAAATGAAGATGACAAAGAAACAGAGACTCATGGACACAGATAATAGTTTAGTGATTACCAGAGGGAAGTCAGGGACAAAGAGAGGTAGATAGGAGTAGAAGGGTCAAAATGTATGGTGAAATTTAACTTTGGTAGTGTACATGTAATGCAATACACATATGATGTATTATTGAATTGTATGCTTAAAATCTACATGATCTTATTAACCAATGTCAAATTTAATTTTAAAAAAGGAGGAAAAAAATGAGGGTCTATCCAACATAATTACATAAGTCATGTAATAAATTGTTGAATGAATGAATGAAACCTTTAAAATAAGGAGCCAATATAATACAATCATACTAGTAGTGATCTAATTGTGATATTTTATTTCCTTTTTGATTTAGTATTCCCCCACCCCCATCACATACAGACACACAGCAAGAGAGAAGCCAGGTTATAAAATACATTTATCTTATTCCAATGCAAATTTTGAGGCCAGAAATAACCAATTATTATAGTCCGAATGAGTGATCTGTTGCATTAGGACATATATTTAAGCTCCTACACTTTCATAACAATAGGAAAAAAGAAAGTTCTCCTTGCTGATTTTTCTCTCCTGTTTTGTTCCACTAATTGTATTTTTTAGCATAATTTTAGAGGGATGCACTGAATCAGCATGTGCCAATAGAAACTAAAATTTACCTTGTGTGAAGATAAAAATCAATATCTGGAGAATTGTTTGATAATTCACACTGAAAACAGGAAGGGTCGATAAGAAAAAACATGCTGGGTTTCTCAGACGGCTGCATTGTGAATCTGCGTGAAACAAAAGGCTGGGCAGGATTCCACTGTGCCCACTGTCTGTTCCAGTCCTATTGTCTGGGCCCATAGCTCCATCACAAAACACACATCGTGATAGCGCTTCTCTTGGGATCCTGGACAAACGGAGATTTTGCTTGCACCAATTTTGCAATTTTTTAAAAAAGTTTTCTACAGTTGACTTTAAATATAGTTAAAGCCAATCTTTAGAAAGGGTTTTCTATTTCTTGTGTTCTTCTTTCCCATTCATTTTGTTCTCCTTATTGAAATCAGGAGATAAATACTGAGCACACTGGATAATCCAATACCATGCGGCAAAGCTGTGAGTAAGGTTCACTTAGGTTTCATTTTGTCTTTCTTCCTTGAGAGCCTTCTAAAGATGGCCAGGGAAGAAAATAATCTGTTATTCTCAATGTAGAAGAGTTTGTCTTCAGACTGTTAGGCTCAACACACAACCAAGGAACTTTGGCATGCTTCCCTGTAACTCTGAGGTTTGCTGCTCCAACCAAAGGAGGTCACCCTTAGTCAAAAGGGCAGTGATGAAGGATCCAGTCCCACTTCCAGGTCAGAGTCTCCTGGTAGGATGGAAGCAAATCCTAAGGGTCTTCCAATCTAGTTTTCTCCCAACAGGAAGCTCCCTTGGACCTAGTAGGCACTATTTTTCCACAGCTACTCATTTACAGCCTGGAAGCATTGGATAATTTATATTTTTTTCCCATTCAGAGTATTTTATGAACGACCAACATTTAAAATTGTCTCAAGACAATCACTAATGGTGGACATAGCTGAGAGAAGCAAGAGTTGGAGAGAACTTATCACAGTATATATATTAGTATGGCCTCTGGTTGTTCCTTTTTCAATAATGTTAGCTGAGTGCCTGCTGTGTTGATGTAGACATGTAAGGTCTAGACAGACAGACAAGACATAGGCCTTGTCCTCAAGGAGTTTTCCATTCACACATGGAAATAAGGGTTGAGCTCAATTGTGCAACAGAGTTTGTGCTTTGGCACAGAATAATCAAATGTGGAACAGTAAAGTAACTCCTAAGAACATAGAGAAAGGGAGGAAAAAGCTTTGCCTTCTGAAAGCCAAACTAGAAAGGTACACTAAGACACATCACAGTGGCTGAATTTGGTCTGAGGATAAACCAAAGACTGCAAGCTAATGCAGATTTGGGGAAAGTAAAGCATGCTCAAAGATGCCCAAAAGCCTCAAGAAGCATGTGGGGAGCGAGGTGTAATATTGTGGTGAAATATATTCAGTCTTTTTGAAGTAAAACTGAATTGACAGAAGGTTGTCAGTTCAAAGAGGAGGCAATTCCAAAATCTAGTGCTCAATGGCCTAAAAAGATGAGCAGTTTATATCCTGTGACAATGGAATCCCCGTTTGACTCATAAAGTAAGCAGCTTGCTTTGATTCTACACTCGCTTAATATTCTGTTTATAAATTGGCTTCTAGTGTAAGTCTATCCATCAGGGAGAAACTCTTCTATTCATGTGACATATATATTCTATCCATGTAGGTTATAACTGTCATCATAAATTAATTAATGTAATGGCATTCTGCAGTGCATGTGCATGAGTCACACACACACACACACACACACACACACACACACACACACACTAGTTCCCTGAGATCAGGCAATGTGTATCCAATCCTAAGAATAATTCTGCTCAGAATATACTGTTCCAAGTCAGACTCCATACTTACCAACCTGAGGACCAGAGCCTGACATTAGTGAATGCCCCAAGGTGACCTGATTGAGACCATTTATCCACTAGCCATCTGCCCTCTTCTAGTGACACCCCAACTGGTTTTCAGATCAAGCTAAAACATGAACCAAATGTCACAAACTATGCAAGAGGATATACATTTCACTTCTAGCTGGAGTCATCAAGGAAACTCTGTCCTTGAACGAAATATAGAGATTCATTAGGAAAAGGTCCTTAGTAAATGGGAACCCAAAGGCCAAGTCATGAACCAGACACAGAGGGATGTGCATAGCCTGGGCAGAGAGGAACTCATAAGAAATAGTGGGAGATAGTGTGGGAAAGGTGGTTTGGGCCATCATGGGAGGCCTGAACTGTTAGAATCAGGTGTTTGAACTGTATTGTGTAGGAACTACCGAACCATTGAAGGTTTTGGGTAAGAATTTGTGCTGTAAGTGCTATACTATGATTACAGTTGACAAGATGGATTCAACTGAGGTGCAATTTAAAGACAAAGAGACAAGTTTGGACAAGTTTGGAAGCCATTGTAATGAGGTAACTATGTCTTCAAGTAGGATGGAGGCAGATGGATAATTGAAAGAAAGTATAAGTGCTAGAAAAGGGATGAAGGAATTTCTACTGAAGTCTCCACTAATTATTCAGCCTCCTGCCTCTGGCTAAAATTATTTAAATAGAATTATGCCAGTCATAGGACAGCATTGTACATATCAGAGTGAAGGAGTGAATCACCTCATTTTAATAAGTGGGGAACTGGCTCTAGGAAGATGGCAGTAAGATGCACATTACTAAGGAGCAGGGACAAGAAGTGCTGAGTGGAGTGAGGTCAGGCAAAGATTGAGGAAACGGGGAGAGGGGTACCAACTTGGATCGGGGTTGGGCCTGGTGGTTTAGATGAGTTAGTGTCACAGGTGGATTAGACTGCTTCGGCTAAGAGGGAAACAGAGAGTGAGCAAGTGAATGAAGCTATTAGTTAGAGAGTAATCGGCCTGAGGCACAGAAAAAAAGGTCTTAGTGAGGGGAACTCCAGTGAGGAACTGCAGGTCTCAGATTGGTAACTATAATAGCTTATAGTGAAATTTGTCTTATGTAGTCTGAGGTGGAATAAGGATGCCGGGTAACTTCAAGGTAACCGTTGGTTAAACTATCCACTCTGCTTGAATCTTAAGATAAGCTGTAAATTAGAAGTCTTGTACATTGTTGGTGGGGATGTAAAATGGTGCATTTGTGTGGAAAACAGTTTTATGGTTCCTCAGAAAGCTAAACATAGAATTACCATATGATCCAGAAGTTATACTTTTTAGATATTGAAAAACAAAAAAAAATTTTGAAAGAATTGAAAACAGGGACTCAAACAGATACTTATACACCAGTGTTCATTGAAGAATTTATTTACCATAGCCAGAGATGGAAATGACCCAACTATCCATTGATAGATGAATGGGTAAACAAAACGTAGTACATACATACAATTGAATGTTATTCAGCTGTGAAAAGGAGTGAAGTTCTGATATATGCTACAACATGCATGAATCTTGAAAGCATTATGCTAAGTAAAATAAGCTAACCACAAAAGGACAAATGTTGTATGAGTCCACTTGTAATATAAAATATCTAGAAAAGGCAAATCTATAGAGCCAGAAAGTAAGTTACCAGGACCTTGGAGTGAATGCAGAGTTATTGCTTAATGGCTAAAAAGTTTCGGTTTGAGGGGATGAAAACATTTTGGACATAGATAACGGTGATTGTTGTACAACATCATGAATGCAATTAATGCGTTTGAATTGTACACTTAAAAATCGTTAAAATGGGAAATTTTATGTTATGTATTTTTTACCAGAATTTTAAAATATATAAAAAAAAAAAAAAAAAAAAAAAAAAAGGTAAGCCGTGAAGTCTGCTTGCAGGGCACACTTTGAGCCTATGAGTTCCTGAGAGGTCGTCCCTCTCCTCCTCAGGGATGCTGTGCCCTACAGCCCGAGGGGATAGAAGACGGGGCCACTCCATGACCACCATTTCCACGCAACCACAACTAACAGCCTACATCCCAGCTGCCCCATTAACGCCCAGAGTCAGTCCTATGGGATCTAAATAGCTTTGTAGTTGATTAGAATTAGCTCCACTGCCAGTCCCTACTGCTAGAATACACATGGGACTAGGCAAATCGGAAGTGCTGGTTTCTGCAGCTTTTTGTTTGGTAGAATGCCAGAGAACACAGCTTTTACTGTCATAATTGGTCTAAATTTAAACGTTCACTTACTTGTTTTTGTTTCAAATTGGTTTGTGTGTGCAGGGACACAGACTAGGTTTGTGGGCAGAGAGCATATTTTGTCAACATGGAGCAAATGAATGAGAGTTTTTTGTTATCTAAACCATCCCTTGTTTTCAGTCTTGATTTCCATATGGGTTGATAAATGTTCTCTGAGTCAAGGAGAGGTTGAAATCTAACCACTTAATTGGAGGGTTTCCAGTTCACAGTAATTAACTTTTCTACAACTTGTCTCCTTAATTTAGAACAACATTCAAAGAATAATAAGCATTATACCTCACCTTAGTCTGGGCTTATTTCTTGACTTCTGGGTAGATTATTCAGAACTAAAAGACATGTATTGTCTTTCAAGAGTTTTCAGTAAGTTTGTAAAAGGGAAAAAAATTGTCTCGAATTTTATTAGCGATTTTCAGTCAGATTGCCAAATGGGGTGATTTAGTATTTTTCAGTGAATGCAGCATTAATTTGCATATTAAATTGCATTACATCTGCCTCCATTAATGAAATTATTTTTAGATTTAGGCAATCAATACGGTCTTTTGCAATATTCAAATCCTAACATAAGAAATAATGCTGGCTCAATTGTACATTCAGATACTTTCTAGAACATCTTAATTCATCTATGCTCATTCTTCTCCCAAGTTTAAGTTCATGGCTTTGGTGATACTTGCAAAGTTGTTCGTGTGTATGATGGCTGGGGAAAGTAGCAGGTGTTTTGGGTTTTTGTTTTTTTTTTCCTAGATAAGCCTTTCTTGTCATCCTATGCCAGAAAAAAGAAGAAAATTACTCTTATTTAAATACATTTATTGAATTCCCTGTGTATTAGGCTAAATGCAATTGTGGACAAGCCAGGCATGGTGCCATGCATGAGGCTCTGCTGGAAGACAGCCTTGGTATCTTGGGACAACCAGAGTTGTGACTGCAATCACAAATTATTCCATGAGGAAGCAATGGAGGCAGTATCTATAGTACTCATCTTGACTGCCCAGGAGCCTTCTGACAGGGTCAGATTTTTAAAAGGCATACTCAAGTCTTGCTTCTTAAATTAGCTGATGACAGGAGGCTCAGAGAGAGGTGGGGCAGGATATGTTGTTTGACAGGATTCAAAAGCCAAATCCACAAAGAAGAAAGTTAAAAGGGATTATTTTAAGGCCTGGCACTTGGATACAAAAAGAACACCACCAACAGAGGATAAAGGCTATATGGTGATCAAGTATGGAAAAGTTTTAGTTGAAATAAACTAAAGTTGTGAGTCATCAATATGGCGAAAGCTTTCCAAATATGCATAAGCTTTCCGGAATGCTTATGCAACCCTAGAATGTATTAATAGACTATGGTATTTAGTTAAAGAAAAACTGTAGCTTAAAACATTTGCAGGCAATATACACAGATGTCAAGCAAATGCTCTTTGAGGTCAGACAACTGTTTTTCAAATCTCATCTCCAGCTCATTGTGTAGCATAATCTCTTTAGGAGAGTGAATATAAAAATATTGAAAGCACATTACACTTTTTAACTTGAACTATGAATGCCCACTCTTTCATATATATATATTTTTGGGGGGGGGGGCACAGGATCAGGGCTTTTCATTTGAGGGTGGAGCTGACCTTCAGTTAAAACACACTGGTGCAGCCCTATCTGTGGATTGGGACCCGCCTCCATTCTTGTTAGCTGGGTGTGTGTTCTGATAGGGTGTAACAATATTTAGAATATCACTCCTCTGAATATGGGTCCTCTGAGTTTTTTGTTTTCTCATTTAAATAAACCCCATCTTTAATAAATTACCTAAGATATATAGCTAATTTTTTTAAGGAGCAAGTACCTGAAGACATCTTCCAATCAATCCAAATCGTTCTAGAATATTTTTTTTCCTTTTTCCTTTTACAGTTTTCTTGCTCTTATTTCACCAGCAATATTTTAAGAGACTCATCTGCAATGAGTTTCTCCAACCATTCAACTTAATTTTTACATATGATAATTTTTTACATATAACTTTTTTTCTCACTCCTGCTTCATTGGCTTATTAATATTTCATTAAATTACATTATTAAAATGACCAATATAACTGGCATAAACAGAATGGGGACAGACAGCTGTCTCATGTAAAACTCAAGAGAAGAAGGTAGATACTAGAGAAAAGCCCACTAGTGGTGAGCAGTCACTGTACTGTGAAACAGGATCATGATCAGAGTATAGTCACCAGGATGGTTATCATTATTGAAGAGTGGCTATGATTGATGGAAGTAGAGGCATTTAGTCTAAAAAAGAGTTGACTCAATGATATGAATTTCCTTAGCTGTTGGAAGATTTATGATATGGAATATTCTCTAGGAATCCTGAGCTAGATAGAGATAGGATAGAGGTAGAGAACACAAACCACTGAATACCACTGTAGGCAGACAAATTTCACCTCACACCAGTATGAATTTTAATGAATTTAAAGATGATGTAGGATCTCTTGGTTGTGTTGGTGTAGGACAAATTCAGGATATGGTAGGGAATTCAGTTAGATAATGATAACTTCTCAATGCAGGGAATTCAGTAATTGAGGAAAATCTACTGAGAAGGAACAGGAAGAAGACACAACTTGGGCTTTTAGATTGCCCAAATCAGAGTAGTCCTCAATGTCATTGCTTCATCTTAACTTTAAAGAACACATTGTCTCTCTCTTTTTTAAGAAGGCAACTATTCATTTATTTATTATTTACTGAGTACCTATGATGTACCAGGCATTGGGGATATAAAGATCTCTAAGGTACAAGACCCTCAGTGTTGTAGTGGAGCTGAACAAATAGCCACTCACAGTCCAAAGTGGAAGGGGCAGTGGTGGAAATGTGTACAGATCCTACTGATGCACAAGTTGATCTTAGAGCAGATTGTGATTTAGGAAGAAGGGAGAGATTTGCCTTAAGATAGGCTTAGGGGGCCTGCAAAAAAAAATGTGGCATGAGGAAATCCAATTTTTCGAAGTCTTGATTTAAAAAAAATAACAGAACGCTTTCTGAGGATGAAAATGTGTCATAGGTAATGCTGCCTATGAATTTTACTCAGATCGGATTTCAAGCACCAAAATAAGTCATTTGATTGAGGAGTAGAATATAACTTAAGCTAATGAATAAACAAACATTTTTGTATCTGAGGGAAGTACTAAGTGAGGCACTAAGATTATTGAGGAAAATTCTTTGCTATACGGCTTACATCATCATTTTTCTAAGGAAGGTAAGATAAGCTTATACTGCCAGGTTTACAAAACATCATTTAATGATTGCAGTTCATTTTCTCTGGCATGAGAAACAACCACTGTGATAACACTGATAATACACATGATGCACAACTAAAATCAGGTAGTCAAAAAATCTATCATAATTCTAATGGCGACAGTTTGTCCCAGTTGCAGACAGATAGAATCCTGTATTTTCCATTCAGCATATAATGATTGTTCAGTCGCTGTCTTTTCTTTAGTACTGAATATCAGTCAATTTGTCCAAGACCCAGCTAGTAAACTTAAGCCCATTCTCCATAGTTGCAATGTGTAGTCTCTTGTACAGTATATCAGAAACTGGAAACAATGTGGGCTGTGCCAGAGCCAAACATCCTCCTTACTGGTTTCTGCTCCAGGGCTATTGTCAAGTCACCCATGGTGAGGTACCTCTCCTTGACACCTTAAATTCATTGCACTTGTGTGCCAGGCCCAGAGTGCTCTGCATGTCACTCCTGGAAGAATGATGCCATCTAGCAGAGGAGTTTCCAGTGATTCTTCTCCATCTTCATTTATCTAGTAAAGAAAAAGGTTCGTAGTTCCAACTTCCATTATCTGATTATCTTCTCCTTAGAGGCACAGAACCTGCTGACACCTGTTATTGCTTCACATTGGACAAAAAAGAGATGAGCCATAATTCCCTCTCATCTTGCAGTCCCAGTCCCACCTTTCCAGGCTCTGACAGACTTCAGACAGGCCAAAAGGAACACTGGATTATAGATTCCACTTGAAAAATAAAAACCCACTGGACTCAAGATTACAAAGATCAGGGCTTTGGTAGCCTTCTTGACTCCAAGAGAAAGCGCAGTTCCGATGAGTGTAGGACAAATATATAGACTAGTAGATGTTGAATATAGGCACCATTTTTGATGCAATTTCACAAGCTGTTGAAAATACTTTGAAATCTCTTCCTTGTCAAATCCCAGCAAAGCTGCCCTTACAGCAGATCGGTATGTTCTGTCCATGTTGAAGGGACTGAATGAGTTCGAAAGAGTCGGCTTTCATTATCTACTCCTTGAAATGCCTTCATTCCTTCAAATAACTCTGCTGCATAGTGCAAACCAATGAGCCAGGATGCAATGACAGGTTTTTGAAGAGGCTTATGTGATTTCTCTCAATCAAACTCTGAGGACCACTCGACTACCAACATGTAATCCATGAAAACAGTTCCAGAAACCAGAGTGTTTTGATCTGGTTTTTTTCTTTAACATATTGGTTGGTGTGGTTATTAGATATTTCGCCTTAAAGGTCCACATCATTTCTTTTGATCCTGCTTCTCCAGTATGTTCTTCAGTGCATCCATCATTGCAGTCTTTCATTGTTCTGGCAGTTGTGGGAATAGCTGGAGCTGAGCAGAGGACAAACCCCATGTGTCCCAGGTCTTCCATGTGTCTGAGTTGGAGGCTGCAGGAATGTTTAGGGGAGTCCATTGGCTGGTGGCTGTTACATGTGATGGGCAGGACTGCCCACTTTCCTCTTTAAAAGAATAATTATTGTCTCAAGATATCTGAGACAATACATATGTATTTTGATGCATAGATGTTCTTATTCTCTTTCACTATGAGAATTCCATATCTCAAATCAAGGAGAAAGAAACACAGATCTTACCAATATTATTCATAACAATATTTTCTGGAATAGGATTATTTCGCATCTCTACTACATGAAGATTTGTTAAGTGAATTTGTTATGATTTAAAATGACTTACAAATCTGAAAAGAAATATATAAGTTGATAATGCTTAATAGTGCTTACTTTGAAAAATATGGTGATGGGTCCTACTCTGTTGAATAAAATCCACTGACATAGTTGTAGCTCAGAGTAAAATAGAAAAATCTAATAGGATAGATTATTTTCTTATTAGTAGACGAGATACAATAGCTGCATTTAATAATCTTTAACTTTAGGTAATTGTCACATTTCGAGCAATATAATTTGAGCCCCAATATATCTTTGCTCCATTCCATAATAGAGTTTTACTGTACTTCATTGCCATACGTTTCCGATTTAGAATCCCTTTAAAGCATATCAATACAGATAGGAAAAATATCTTTCCTTCACTTGAGGCTGTACCAATCCAAATTAACTCAGACTTCTTCATAAAATGATTTATCTCATCTGGACCCTCTAACATGAAAAGCTGGTACTGCTACTAAAGTATTGATTGTTTATAGTCTGCTTCTGTTCTGATTGGTGGGTGCTGACAAGCCTCCATACAGATTGGTGAGTACCCATGCTGAATCAGGTGTTAGGTCCAGTTAATATCACCACATTAGAATCCCCTGCAGAGCATAACACCCAGGAAATGCTCAGGTTCCACATCTTCCTCATTCTGATTTAATTGGTCTGAGGTGGCACCAGCTTTCTAGGTCAGCATGCCTCAAACTGTCTATGTAAACAACCAGTTGTGGCTATTGTTGCTTGTTTTAAGTTCCAAACTGATATTTTTGTGAATGAAATGAAAAACCACATGATTGCTATAAAAGTTTCTAAACACAGAATTGTTTATCTTTGATTAGTGACAGTTTACGAGTCATTTTAAGGAGCACTGATAATGACATAAATCCAGAGCTGTAAACCACAGGCTTAGAGAGCCTGGGTTGTCTGTCAGTCCTTGCCTTCCATATAACTTCTTACACTTCTACTTGTATTTTATACTGAAGACTTTTTTTTTTTTTTTTTTTAAGTCAGGACCATTTATTGTAAGGAATCAGCTCACATGATTATGAATGCTGGCAAGGCTCAATATCTGCAGGGTGAGTCAGCAAGCTCTAGACCTAATATTTTAGTTCAAATTCAAAGGCAAGAAAAAAGCAATATTCTGGTTCAAGGGCTGTCAGTCAGGAAGAAGTCTTTCTTACTCAGGGAAGGGTCAGCCTTTTTTATTCTATTCAGGCCTTCAACTGATTAGATGAGACCAACTCACATTAGGGAGGACAACCTGCTTTACTCAGTCTACTAATTTAAATGCTAATCTCATCCAAAAACACTCTCACAGAAACAGCCAGAATAATGTTTGACCAAATATTTAACCACTTTGTTGCTCAGTCAAATTGACCATAAAATTAAGCATCACACCATGACACATAGGAAAATGCTAGGCCTTTATCAAATATTCTGTATCAGAGGCATTGTCTAAGGTTCCAAGGAACGCAAGGTGGCTCAGATCCAGGTTTTGCCCTCAAAAGGCTCACATCAGTATCAGGCAAGAGAATGTAGCTAGCACACATTCACACCATTAAAATGCAATTTAGTAAGTGATGTAATAAAGTCATATCCAGGGTGGTATTGTAGGAGAAGCTGTAGCTCACAAGGGTTCCATAAGTTTGGTATGAAACATTTAGATTTTTTCAAAAAGTCTCCCTTTTTAATCCACCAGTTTAATGATAAATAGGAAGAGATACATAATGGATTCCCAATAAGGACATGTTTCTCACTTAGGAGGTTGTTTAGCAGCCTTTAAAAAAAAATAATAGTTATTATCACCATGCTAAGCATCCATTGCAATGAGCGTAAAAAAGCACTGTCACTTGTGTTTCATTATATTGGCCCAATTCACATTTAGTTACATCACGTCCTAAACATTGTAACTGAAGCAGAATCCTTGAGACTCCCGTAAAACAGAGGTAACAATAAAAGCTTAAAACCTGGTGTGTTTAGAACCTGTGTTAGGTTTTAGTAATATACCACTCAGACGCCTACTGGGCTGCTAGATAAAGAGCCCCCGGGATCCATCTTTCAGTTGCACTCAAGTAGCTGGAAATAGTTTGCTGTGGCACCTCTGCCTTTAAAGGCACTAGGGACTTATTATTTTAATCCTGTGCAGCCTGATTTATCCCTTCAAACATCTGTCAGCTGTGCTTTGTCTTGAAATTGGTGCCGATGTTACTGCTGATTTTTCAACAGCAGCTGGGAGATGTTCATTAGTTAGACTCTCAGAGGGTGTGTATGTCTGTAATATTTTCTTTTACTAATGATCTCTGAAGCATTAAATATTATGCATCCCATATCTACAGAAAATCTTGGGATTTTTATTTCCCTGCTCCGAGATTTGAAGCATTAGGTTTTACTCAATTAGCTAAATTATTAACAACCCAGTCCCTGAGTCCTGGAGATATAAAAGAAAAATGGACTTTAAGTTCCTAGGCTAAAGACTTGTTATTTAAAGCAGGAGAAAGAACATGGCCCATTCTCTCCAGCAGATATAAGTAAGAGCTGAAGCACAATTTTTCTTAAATGATTTCCAAATTAGTTTGTCAATAGAACAGTCCTTGATTTAGCTCTCATTAAACTTGATTGAGCTCTCATTCACTTTACCTCCTTCTATATTCAGAACAGAGGAGAGGAGGAGAGGTTCTTTTGCCCTCTTAAACTTCTCTATCTTCCCTTTAGTTGGCCATGGTGAAAGCTCATATTTGTCTGCTTAAAGATTTAAAGATCTTTCACTCATTTTGTTCTTAACACCTGGTGACTTACTTCTCATATGTAGACAAAAGCAACAGCATTTTATTCTGTATTTGAAGCATTTAATACTCTGTCAAAGAAGTCGTCTGCGCCTCTGGCTTCGTTGTTGCTGTGCTTCCATCATTTTTTTTTCCCTCCAGTTAATTTATAAAGGTTATTTGTGTCTCGAGTGGGTGGAATAGGAAGGTAACTCAAGAAACATTTTGATCTTCTGTAATTCTGGTAGAAGATGCTGTGGATGGGAGCCATGAGGTATTATGGGCCAACTATGAGTCTGGAATGTATTAAAAGATAAATAGCTTCTGGAAAATGATAGAGTAGCCATGAGGTTGCAGAGAACTCTCCCAGCATTCCTCTCACTCGCCTTACCCTAAACTGGAGTAACAACCGTGCCTCTCCACCTCTCCTTTCCCATAACAGGAAGCCGGCAGGACTTGCTCCCTACAAAAACTTGCTAGCTCTGAGCGCGCCTGTGCCTGCGCCTGCACCTGCGCCTGTGCCTCAGCCTCAGTTTCACATAGAAGTGGAATATTATCCAGCAAATTTCCACGAAAGCCATAAGACAGATTCTGTAAGCAGGCTCAAGGCGAGTTTCTGTAGCATATGGATGCCACTGCTTTGCGATGTGTACTATAGGCCTTGAGCTCTTTGAAGAAAGGATTTGTGTCTTATTCATCTCGGAATCTCCCTGAAATATTGAAAAGCCCCATCACACAATGAAAAAGACAAGAGTGTTCAGAGTCAGACAACCAGGTTCTCAAATCCAGATTGTAATCTCTCCAAGCCTTAGTTTCTTCCTCTATACAATGCAGATACTATCCCTCTAACTAACCCTATGGCCTTAATCATCAAACACATAATAAACCAGTGAATGCTCTTCCTTTTAACCTCCCTTCTACAGTGACTTGTGTTTAATTGGTTCCCCCAAAAATAGTGTGGCTCCTCCCCAGGACCTGTTTTTAATTCTTCCTCTTGTCCTCTCCCCTATTCATCTTATTCCTATCCCCTTTATTAAAACCCTTTCTGTTTTCCTTAGTTTGCCTTTTCTTTTTCTTTCTCACACATTTATACCTCAAGTCTGATAATGTACTCGGTTCTGCCAACCATTGGGCATTCCCTAATTGATGCTTTTTCCCAAGGCCTAAAACAATATCATTGACCTTTACCTAAAACAAGAAAAATAAATCCACCCACTCACTTCTCATCCACTTGGGCTAGCAGATTGCAAATCCTCCAGGAATCAGATAAACTATTGCACAGTTCAAATCCTCCCAAAGGGGATAACAGGACTATTACTGCCATGCTATCTACTTGATTGCTCTTGTTTTTTTTCCCCCCCAGAAGGTATTATCATGATAGTTTTACAATTGATCCTATTTACCATATTTACAATTCTTCCTGCCTGTCTTTGTTGCCTTTCTTAAAACACCATTCTCTACATCTCTTTCAAACTGCCTCCTTTCCAGTGCCAAGGTAACTCTTGCTTGAGGCTCCAGGGAATGAGAACAGATGTGAAATTCTCCTGCAGTTAGAAGATATCAGTGCCACTGTGTTTCAACCGCTGATATGAACCAACAGATAATTACAGTTTAAAATTAGTATTTTAATGAACCAGTCTTAGCAAATCTCCCAGGCATTCAAGAAACAAGCAGGAGGGAGGATATTAATTGAGAAGTTCAACAGACGGATGGTCAGCAGGTACTGATCTGATAGAGAGTTGAACATTTCAGTTTTTATGTGATTCACAAGGCAGGTAAAAGCCCATATTTAAAGGTGAACAGATATGCCTAAAGAGTGTTAAAAAAAAATTCCACTGAGTAAATTAGAAGATCTAATTGGTTTTATTTAATGATTCATAAATTGGGTAACATCCATCTTAGCAAATAGAAAGATGCTCCAAGGTCTGCACAAAATGGGGACCTTTTATAGGCAGAAGTGGGCAGCAAAAAAAAAAAAAAAAAAAAAAGCTTTTGCAGAGTGCATTATTTCAGGCATCACCTTCCTTTGGGGAAGTTTGAGGGTCTCTTAGGCAAATTACCTCGCTAGTTGCTGACCAGGTAATTCCAGATTGACTAGTTAAAGGTCACATTCCTGGGAGAAGCTAAAGCTGCAATTAAATCTTAGTTTGCTGATGTGGGGTTTAGGCAAGTGACTTGATTCTGAGTCTGCTGTTTTTTGTTGTTGGGGTTTTTGTTTGTTTGTTTGTTTGGATATTTTTTAACAAGAGCAGTGTCTAACTCTAATCGATCATAAATCTGAGACTTCAATCCGAGAATCTAAAATTAAATATCAGAGCAAAATATATAGGAAAATTCCTCATCCATATAAATCTAGTGGCAAGGTTCTCTTTTTCCCTTTCAGAGATGAATGACATTAAATATTTATGTGGCCTGATACCCTGCAGTAAAAATCATAAGCAGTATCATAAACTGAGCAAAATAAAATGTTAGAAAGCAGGTGTTAGTAAGTGAAATTGTTATAGTTTATTTTTTTAATGTTTATAGTGCTAAATATATATTTTGCAAAGGGCTAATTGTTAAACAACCTTTTCAATTAAAAGAAAAGCCATAGCTAATGTTAAAAACAGTTTGAATGCTAGTTTAAAATGGACTATTAGATGCCTCCCTGTAGGGGTGCTAAAAGGATCTGGGCTCTTGCTTGGGGAACTTGGATTAGTTGCTTAAACTCTCTGTGCCCTGATCTCTCATCCTTAAAATGATGTTATTACCATTTGCCTTGCATGGCTTACTGGAAAATAGGGAAAACAGAATTCAGTGATGTTATCAAACTGCAAGGCTAGCATAAGGACATATCTAGTACATGAATGGAACAAAGTCAAGTTATTACATAGAGTATGCTTTGAGGAAACCCACCATATAGCACACAAGCCTCAATTTATATCTCAATATATTTTTAATTAAAAGCCACTATTAACAAGAAAATAAAAATAAACAGGAATGTATTTCTACAGCTAGTGTTTTGTCCCCCAGCAAGAGACTGTTTGGGATCAGGTAGAATACTTGCTCGCCCAAATCTCTGACTCAGTCTAATCCCTGAAGAAAATGCCCACTCTTGCTAACAACTATCTTTCTAAGAAACTAGGCATGGTGAGATCTGTCCTCTCACCCCACCTTGGGCTAGCTCCCTTAACCCACAAAGATTCTGAACCCTAGTCATCATTCTTACTGCTGTTTTTAGGCCACCTTCCATCCCAAGGACTTGATGCTGCTCTAACAGAAAGTAGTTTCTAAATTAGACGAAGCAAAGAGAGAAATGTCCTGCCCTCTCTTCCACTGCTCTATTAAGGATGATTCTTCTTAATGAGCTATTCACAAGGTATCAACTCGTAACCCAGCTGAGTTGCTTCTTTACTTCCTCTGTTTTCAAAGGTCCACCTGGGCCAGTCTTGATTGGACAAGGGCAAGCACTCTGCATTGCTGTTTTCTCCCAGGGCTATAGGGCAGCTCTTGACATTCAGTAGACACTTTTACTCTTTTGCCCACAAAAGATTAAATTTATACTTTATTGAGAACTGCAGCTTGCATTCATTTCAATTTTCTCTACTTATATAGCTGAAATTTGTTACATACTGTTGATTAATTTGGGAGATTGCTTAATGTGTGTATATATTGTGTATATTTTTGTGTATATATACATTCATGTAATTTTCAATATTTTTCATTGCTGTTCATTATAATGCATACTTATTAACCATCAATTACCAGATATTATGCTAGACATCATATATACAAATATAAATTGTTAAATGCCTTATTGTTTACTGTCCAGGCATTGAAGTAATTTGATTCCTGAAATTCTTTACCCTTGTCAATTTCACCAGACACTAGTAAACTAAATAATTCTACCTTAGTGAGTTGCATGAATGCATTAACTTTGTTCTGGGCATATTTTAATCCTAGAATTTTATTTGAGAGGAGTAACTATTAAATTTATACCTGCTCACTACTATTTTCAAAATATAAAAATGTATTAAAAATAAAGGGTAAATTATCAGTGACCTCTCTGCCTATTTATAACCTATAAGCATTTTAGGATATTCATTCTTTTCTCCATTCATATTTAATATACAGTGTAGTTGAACTAATATCATATATACAATTTTATAGCTATTTTAATGTAACCTTACAGAAGTAAGCATTCTCCCATGTTATTAAAACCCTTGTCATTTTTAAATAAGCTTTTAAATAAACATATTAGAGTTACTTAACAATTTTTTTAAAGTTTTAGAGATTTGAGTTGTTTGTAGTCTATTAAAATATAAATAACACTGTAGTAAACATCATTGTCCATGCATTACAGTTGGTATTTTGAAAATTTTTCTAAGGCTGGTACTTTAGAAGTGAAATTATTACATTAAAAAGAGTGAAGAATTTTAAGGCTATTTGTGCATATTATAAATTGCTTTCCAGAAATGCTCTACTAATTTATATTGTCATAACAAAGTGGAGGAAATATCCTTTCCAGCAGTAGATATTCTCATTCTTAAAAAAAAAAAATTGTTCTCATACATTTTATATTAGCTAATTTGTTAGTCACAAAAGCCTTTGTTCTTTAATTTGTACTTGTTTGGTTAGTAATGAGTTTGAACTTTTAACTGAATTTAATATTTCTGATTCATATTTTATCTAAAGAGATTACTTTGATTATTTATCAGTTTATTATTTTTATTTTATTTTTCTTCAGTACATGCAATTTTTTTTCAGATTAGTAATGAAGGTTAATGTAGAAAATAAAACAGAGAGATAAGTACAAAGAAAGAACCAATAAATACTAAGAACCCATTATCCTGAGACAACAAATTAATGTTTTGGTATATGTCCTGTCAATAATTTTTAACATGTATATAAACTATTTGTTTTATAAAAGTGTATCACTTTTACCCACTGGACAATATTTAAATTTTATGTTATTAAATATTCTTTATTTACATTATTTTAATGAATCACCAAATAAATTACATTTTAATGCTCTCATTAAATGGATGCACTGTATATTTTTGCCATTATGAATAATGCCATAGTTAACATGTTTGTACATAGATTATGTACATCATTTCTTTTAAATTTGTAATCAACTTTTAGGAGGCATAAGTTAGTTATAATAAAATTAAATTATTTTAAGAATACAGACACAGTTTTGAAGAATGTATATATGTGTGTAACTGCCACCACAATCAATACAGAACTTTTCCAATACCTCGAAAACTTCTCTCAAGTCCCTTTGTTGTCAGCACCACCACCAACCAACACCCACTTGGTCAAAGGCAACCTCTGATTTGTCTATAAATTAGTTCTACTTGTTCTAGAATTTCATATCAATGCACTCACATAGTATATGTGGACTTTATTTTCTGAGTCAGTAGTTGTTCCTTTTATGCTGAGTAGTATTTCTTTGTATGAAGTTATCCATTTATAGTGCTCCATAAAGAATTTTTTTATCTAATAGTATAATTGCAATTTTCCATTTGATTATTCATTATTTAATTATTAATATTTGATTGTCCATTATTTAGTCATTTAGATTGTTTTCAGTTTGAGGTTATTATGAGTAAAGGGATTATAAATATTTGTATAAAAGCCTCCATCTGGACATACATAATCTTTTCTCATGGATAAATACCTAGGAGTAAAATTGCTGGGTCTTAGTGTAGGTATGTCTTTAACTTTCTATGACACTGCCAGGCCGTTTTTCAAAACTGCCTTTTACATTTTACTTTCCCACCAGCAATGTACAAGAGTTTTAGTTAATCCACATCTCTGTCACCATTTGCTACTGTCAGTCTTTTTCATTTTAGCTACTGTGGTGGGTATGTAATATTATCTCATGCATTTTATTTTAATTTCCCTGATATGACTAATGTGGAGGAGCATTTTACAATGAGCATATTGGCCATTTGTATATCTTTAGTGAATTATATCTCTTTTGCTTAACCATTTTTCCCATTTTAAAAAATTGGATTGTCTTACGATTGAGTTGAATGTCTTCTTTACTATATTCTGGGTATAAACCCTTTGAAATATAAATGTATTGTGAATATGTCTTCCCAGTCTGTGTATTGTTTTACTATTTCTTAACAGAATCGTTCAAAGAGCAGACATTGTTAATCATGATGACATACAATTTTATCAAATATTTTTATGATTCATATTCTATATTTTTATATTCTATCTTTAAAAAACCTTTGCTATACCAAGGTCTTGAAGTTACTTCCTTATTTTTCTAGAAATCTTATAGTTTTAACTTTTACATTTAGGTCTAAGATCCATTATATCCAATAATTAGTTCCATTAAGTCTAATTATTGTGTATGATGTAAGAGGTTCATTTTTTTCCACATGGATATCCAGATATTTCAGCCCTATTTGTTGAAAAGACTACTCTTTCTCCATTCAATTCCTATGACACTTTATTGAAAATCAGTTGATCATATACATGGGTTTGTTCCTGAGCTCTCTATTCTGTTCCAGTGCTCTATTTGTCTTTCTAGACATCAGTACTTTTGAACATCATTTTATTTACTGTAAGTTATATTTCTAAAAATGAATTATTGTGTTTAAAGTTATTGATTAATATGCCTAAATTTTTTTCTTGAAAGATTGCATTTGTTTATTCTTCCAAGCACTCTCCCAACCTTCAATATAGGTTGTTTCACTTAAAAATATGCATGCTAACTTAACTTTTGGAAAATATTATGTCATTGTTTTTAAATGGCTATTTATCACAATATTCATTGGCTATTTGTATGGCTTTTCTTGTGAATTACATGTTTTTAGTTTTTAGTATGTTTCCACTGTGATTTTCACTTCTTTTCTTAATGATACATAAAATCTCTTTATAGGATAAGAATGTGAAACTTTTTCCCCATATTTATTCTAAATAGTTTATCAGTTTGTGTTAGCACTTAACTTCATTAGTTGGAGTTCCAATATCAACAGATGTTTAATACTTACTTATTATTTTATTTCTGAATAGACTTTAAAATCACTTTTTCATGTCCTCAAAAAAATCTTGTTAGGATTTTTAGATCAAATTAAATGAAACATATACATTTACTTGTGCGAAAATGTATCTTCATGTTTTCCATTCTTGTCAGTCAAACACATAGTATGTCTCCATTTAGTGTAGACATACTTCCTTTTTTCTCTTGGTAGAATTCTATAAACTTATTCATAGAAGTCTTAGACATCTCTTGTTAAAGCATATGGTAAACTTAATGTTGCTACCAGAAACAGCATCTTTTTCAAATTACATTCCCAACACTGTTAATATTAAAATATAGCACGCTATTAATTTTTGCTTATTGATCTTTTATCTAGCCACTGTGCTAGGCTGGTATCAATTTGGAATCTTTTTCATTTGGTTTCCTATTTATGCAACTTATTTTCTCAGCAGGTAATGGTAATTTAGTTATTTCATTGCCAGGAGTTTTTCTAATTATTTTTCTTTATGCTTTGTTGACTTGGCCAGAACTTTGTGACAATTTTAAATAATAATTGGCATAATAGTACCTGATCTTAAAACCTCAAATATCACTTACAGACCATATAAAAGTATATTAAAAATGAAGACAATTTGAGACTTGGAAAAATATAAAGGTTGTCTAAGTTAATGCTTAGTTGATTTATGAATTTCCCTTATAACCTCAAATATTCTGTGTTAACATCTTAAGTGACATAGATGGAGAAATTCCATTTTTGTTTTCTAGGGCTGCCATAACAAAGTGCTACAAATGGGTAGCTTAAAACAACATAAATTTATTCTGTAACAGGCTTCAGGCTACAAGTCCAAAATCAAGGTATTGGCAAAAGCATACTCCCTCAGAAGCTTCTCAGGGAAGATGCTCCCTGCCTCTTTCAGCTTCTGGTAGCCTCAAACATTTCTTCTCTGGTGGCAGCATAACTCTAATTTGGTCTCCATCTTCAGAGATTATGTCTGTGTGTCTCTGTCTTCACATGGTGTTTTACTCATGTGCTTCTTCTTCTCTTCTTTATATAAAGACCCTGGTCATATTGGATTAGTGCCCACCCTAATGACTTCGTCTTAACTTGATGACATCTGCCAAGACCCTGTTTCCAAATAAGGTCACATCGCAGGTAGCAGGATGAGGATTTCCACATCTCTTCTAGGAGGACACAATTCAACCCATAACACTATCATAGGAGCAGGGTATTTTATTGATCCTCATGGTTAGAAATCCCTTTTACCAACCCACGATCTGCATAGCTCTAGTAGGCAGGGCATAGTAAGAACTAGGGCAAACCACCACAAATTTCACCTGGCTTCCATTGGACAGCCTTTCAAATATATCAGAACAGTTCTCATAGCTCACTGTTTAGAGATAGTCCCATCTTTGATGAAAATACATCAAGAAATGACCACAATTAAGATTCTATAAATTACATGTCAACCATATACCATCAATTAAAAAAATAATATTTCAGGGGTGCACATAATAAAGCTAGGCTATAGGGCTTGAGTTTTGAATATCCTGTTTTCGATTCTCATCAGTTGTCTCAGAAGATAATTCCTAATCCTAATGACCTAAATGGTATCAGAGCATCTGAGATGATTTTTATCCAACATACTCACAGACATGGGCCTTCCCTTACATTTTTTGCCTAACTAAAGGCTACCAAAAGAGAAACTCACATGCTTTTATAACAGTGAGTTCTTTCCTACATAGTTGTGAGGAAGTAGTGATCAGCATTTCTATTTTTTTTTTAAGCCATCTTTTAAATAACCATGGTGGTGGGAACAGATGGTTGCTACTAAGTGTTTTAGCTATGTTGAAAGACAAAGCACAAGGAGCATAAGTACATTCATGGGGTAAACTATGAAATCAAATCAAGCAAAGACATCAAAAAGGAGGTAATATGGAAAAGAGACAAGCAGGGGGCTAAATTTTATTAATCATTAATTCCTTCTTTGAAATTTAGTTTAAAAAGAGACTATGCATGAAATGGAAATATAACTTGCATGCACTGTATAAAAAGGAAAAAATTAATTTATTTGAAAAAGGCTTTTTTGAGGTTTTGACAACTGACTTAAGAAACCAGGTCTCTTCTAATTGTTTTCTCCTCTGCCATCCTCTGCTATTAATGTGATTCCTTTATAAATATTATAAATCTCCAAGTATTCTGTAACACCCATATTCTAAAATTAGGTCATATCTAGATGAGAAGTGAGATACATCTAAAGATCAAATAAGCTATGCATAAAAATGATGTCTGTTATGAACATAGTCCATAAATAAAAACCGGTAATTATGAATTTCATCTGCTTTCTGTTGACCTGGCTTAACAGTCTGTGCTCAATCATTTTTTTCTATTTTAGTGTCCATTCCAAGTTAACTTTAATACTTATCTTTAGGGAAAAATGGTGCCTGATTAAGATCGAAGATAGATAAGAATTCTTATGTAAATCAAATAGAGAGATGGTTACTTAGCATTGGAGGATAGTTATTAAAGCTTCTCTTACACATATCTCAAATATCATTTAAGTATATAAATTGACTAAGCTCTGCAGTGTCTGATAAGGAACTACATAGGTTCCTCGGTGGTATAAACACAACCTTAAAATATGTGGAAGTCATATTAGCTAAGGTGATCATGTCCAGGAGAGTCTAGGGATCGGGTTTGAACTTCCAAGAACTTGCCTTAATAAAAACCGTGAAATCCTGGAGTTAAAGTTTAGACAGATCCCAGGGCTTTGTGTGGGATCCATAAATCAGAATGACTCAGGGCTGAACCATATAGGCTAATTCTACAAGTTTCTGTACACAGAGACAATCTCATCTTCAGTAAACTCCTCATGTATGCTCTCTGGGCAACATTTAAGTTAAACAAATACTTCACAAATGGAGATAGTCTATCACTTGAATTTGAATTTAACATGACATAAAAACATAAATCAATGGTTTTTTGAAAGAAATTTAATAAAGAAGTGTGTAAATGGAAATACAAGAAAAGCACAAGAGAACCTCACATGATTGAATGGAATTAAGAAAAGAATAACATCAATATTTTTAATAGCTGTATATAGAATTTTAGGTATTATTTATTTATGTTTGTATACAAATATTTATGTATTATCTCAGTTAATCAACACTCTAAACCATAAATGAGGAAATGGAATTACTGGGAAATAATGTGATTTCATCAACAAGTACCAGTTCCTAAATGTCTAACCCTGAATTTGTACTTCCATCCCTCAGGTACAAATGCTATGTGTTTTCAGTTATAACCTGGAAAATATTCCAGGTTATGTTAATTTGTGTTTCAGATGTAATGTTTATATACTCCTAATTTTTTCTATTGTAATTCCTATTGATTTTTTTTTAAATGAAGCCCAACAATATTATATAGTAAGGAACTGTTTGAATAAAAGAATCCTTAAAATGGAATTTCATGTAAACATTTGTAGAATGATGGGACTATGAATGATTTTAATAGGTTTCTTATTTAAGCTTATCTCTGCTTTCTAATTTTAACAAATAACTTTACTGATTATCCTTGTAAGAAGTAAAAACAGTAAAGGTGATTTTGGTTATATCTAAAAGGAATGTCACAAATCATGGAGGAATGTTTATTTACTGTTAGCAAAAAGAATCAGTAAGGAAACTGTTAATAAGTATGTTCTCTACTTCATAGTTTAAAAATAATAAAGGAAAAGAAACCAAAAAACCTATCTTCAAAATGTGACATTTTAAAGCAACAGCCATTTTATTATATCATGATGTTATGGATCCAGAATTTGCACAGGGCTTAGTGGTTCTCCTTCTCCTAGTAGCATTCATATGGATCATTTAGAGGTGCTCATCTGGCAGTTGAATTGTCTGAAGAGTTCAAGATGGCTTCACTTACACACCCGGGCCTTGGAAGGAATGGCTGGAAATTTGAATTCAGCTAATCTCCTTTCCCATTCCTTGTAATTTCAGAGCCTCTACACATGGTCTCTCCAACATAGTAATTCAGCTTCTTAACCAGCTGCTCAGATTCCAAGAGTGAATATGACAGATACAACTTGGTCCCAATAGTAGGAAAAGCTTCCCTCATGTCAAAAATATAGGAGGTAATTAGACAAAAAGAGTTTGGGGAAGAGGGAGCATTCAGGTTAAGCAGTGTTTGGTTTTAGAATAAAGGTAGACTCAAGAAAACTATCCATAACTGTCACACATTCTAATAAAGGACTGTTGATTAATACATGTCAATCAAGTTCCATCTGTGCATGATAGAAATGGCACTGTCTTTGTCAGATGCTGAGTAATCACATCTCAACTCTGCTTTTGTGTCTTCATTCATATTTAACAGTCTGTAGCAACACTAGAAAGAGCATTCAACTGGAAATGTGGAGATCAATTCTAGAGTTTTTTTCCTACAGTTTAAGGACTCAATATCTTAATGTGTATATTTTGTAGTTAAGAGTATATTCACCTCATGAAAACTCAACAAATATTTATTAAACAATTCCTACAAGTAAGATGCTCAGTTTGATGCCCGAATGATCTGACTTCTGTCTATTTGTCCAGTGTCATGCCACAATCTCTAAAGTGATCCACCGTATTCTCTAGTGAATCTCCTATTGGTTTTCCTCTCTGCACTCCTCACAGTTTATATTTATTTTGTAACTAGCTTGTTTATAAATTTTCTGTCAGTCTACTGCACTGGACATTACACTCTATTAAATGGGAACCATGATGGTCCTTTCATCATTGAATCCCATTGCCCAACCCAGTGCTAGAATGCAGAGGTAACCCCCTCCCCAAAATGTGTGGAATAGATGTTGCAGGAGAATCAAACTTACAATGTAGTGAGAGGAGGTAAAATGAGGCAGAATATTAATGTATCTTAAGAGAACCATGAGCAAAGTTCTCTGATGGTTTTCAAGAGGACTTGAAAGAAATTCACAGAAAGCTATGGCATAGGAGTAAGTGGAATGCACATTGAAAAGGCAAAAAGAGCCATAGATAAAGGACTTTGTTTACCATTTGAGGAGTTTGAGCAGTGGAGGGACATGGTCTGGTTGTAAAAGTTTACTCTCTATACTGTGCAGTGACTGAAGGGAGAGATTGGACACAAGAGATTCTGAAAGTATCCCAGAGAGATCCTGTTGTTAATGGAGGAGACAGTGAGGGAAGAGAGGTAGACAGACTTAAAATAATTTGGGAATAGAATGTAAAAATTTGCAATGAATTAGATGTGAGAGAGAGAAAGCAAGACAGGGCTCAAGAATTAGTCAAGTTCTGGGCTGAGTTAGTGGTGGATGGAGACATGCTAGATGGGAAAAATTAGGTAGCAAAGGGAGAAAATGTTTGCAAAAGGGAAATCAGAAAAGGAAAATGAGCACATGACCCTAGTATCATATAGAGTTGGATTATCGTATGTTGAGGATAAGCTTACATTTCAAGTTTCTCGGTCTCCGGACTTCTTCCCTTTGCCGCTACTTCAAGTTACTCCCTACCTGTGCAGCCCTGTCCATTCTGAACGAGGGAATATTACCTGTGCCCTCTTATATCATAGTTGCTCAATAAACACCAAAGTAAACCAAGTTTAATTAACAGGTCTATGCATTTTTAATACTTATTTGCACATAAAAACCTAGGGGATCACTGATTGCTCCTCCTTCCCCAATAACACACTGGGGAGATTTCTGGTGGTTACTAAGTATGCTGGCTTATTTAGATTGCTAAATAGGTCAACAAAATCAAGTAAAGTTCGTTGAGAAATGGAACACTCACCCATGTGATTTAGGTCCAGAACACTTTTATTCTAAAAACAAAATCACGCTCCCCACAATACTGTAACTTATCTGAATAACTCCTTCCTTAGTTCTTCACTTTGACATGGAAACTCCTGGAAAAGTGTACTATACTCTCTCCTTGGCAATTCAGTAGATGCTGTGCTAATTCTTTCCTGGACACCAGGGATGCTCTTCACAGTAATCTTTCTCTTTTTTTCCCTGTTTAAATAGGGGAAGCCACAGCATCCCTTTTCCAGGTCCCTACCAGAATTTGACCATGGCCCTCAACATAGCCCAATAGCCCTTCTCTTCTGGATCTCAGAGGCTGGGATTATGCTCAAGTCTCCAAGGGCCAGAGTGGCCAGGACCCCATCAGGAATTGGTTATAGCATCTCACTTTGTTCCTTTATTAAGCAAGGATTTTTCTCTCCATGTTCTTTACAAACACCGCAGTTAGTTAAACTTTATGATTTTGATCCCCAATATTTTTAAAAATATTATATGGTGATTTAAGTACAGGCCAGGAATGATTTTGCAACCCTTAAAATCTCAGGGGAAAATTTAATCAAGTTGTTCAGTTAATATTGAAAGATATTGACACTTTATGGAGAGGGTGACACTTTTTCAGCAACATATGTTTACTAAACGTGTACTTTGACATTGTGCTGGGCCTTGGGAACACAACAAAGAATAAGAAAATGTCCCTATCTTTAAGGAATTTAGCTTAATAGGACACCAACCAGTTCAGGTGCTATGATAGGAGTATAATGCTAGGAACCCAAAAGGTGGGGAGTGACCAAATCAATCCACCAGATTCTCAAAGACACTTTTTTCAAGAGATTGCCAGAGAGACAGAGAGACTTTGATTTTCATCTTGTTTACAAATGATTGCAGATGCCAAGAAAAAAAGCCACAGCCACAGCCGATCTTAGCCAAGTATCAGATGACTAAAAGAGAGCTCCCAGTAAGTATAGTTAGCTTTGCCAGTTGTCTGCAAAGTACAAAAGTTCATGGGGATTGTGCAAGCAAAACAGCAGCCCACGAGAGATTATATGAGGAAGTGTTTCAGCCAGTTGAGTTATAAAAAAGAGCTCATATCCTTCCTTCTTAGCCCCCTCATTTTTAACTGCTACTTACACTATCATGGAGAAATCATATTATACTTTACGGAGTGCAAAACTGGTGTTGTACACTTTTCCTGATTCAATTCAAGTGAATTGATCTGTTAGAAAGCTAGATATATAGATCTTGAACTCCAGGTGAAGTCCGAGCTAATGGTGCAGATCTGTGAGTTAATATCAGCTTACATGTGGTAGATGATGGTAGGAATTATTACCCTTGGAAAGAAATAGAATTCAGTTTTTTTATAACACTGTAGATTAATCCTTTTAATTATACCAACTTTTTCAAATATTATTTTAAAATATTTTGATTTAGTTTTTATTATTCTATCAAATTATCATTGCTTATTATTCAGGTTCCATTTTCCTATCTTGTAACTCCTCATTCCCCAATTCCACTATATTTCCTGCTTAACTACTTTATTTACAACATTTTATTTAGGATTTAAAACATTTCCCAAAGTGGCCTAAGAGTAAAGCCGAAGGAAATAAAAAGTTGTGAAAGGTCCCAGATGTTACACAGTGCTAGTCAGATTGATAAATTTAGTTTTTGGGGGGCACTTACTATGAATCTGTGACAAGTGCTGGTGACATAAAGCTGATCAAGATATAGTAGCTGCCATCAAGGAGTTTACAAGAGGAAGAGTCAAATAAAAAATAAATAGTAATAATAAATAATGTAACGGTGGTTTTTCAGTTGACTCTGGGAACAATATGGAGACACTTGAGCCTAAATATGAACCCGTGATTATCACCATCAAGTATCCTTATGTTAGGGTCTATGGACAATATAAGAAAGCAAGAGACATACTTGAGTCGTGAAAATAGAATAGTCACACATGAACATAATTATTAAAATCAAAAGGCAGTGTATCAGAGTTCTCCAGTGATACAAAACAAGTAGTGGGTAGATCATTAGATGATAGATAGATAGATAGATAGATAGATAGATAGATAGATAGATAGATAGATAGATAGATGGATGATAGGTAGATGACAAATAGATGAAGATAGATAGATATCTAAAGAGCTATATTTCAAGGATTGTCTCTTGCAATTGTGGGACTGGCACGTCCGACACATATAGGGCAGGCCCTGGGAACTCTCCAGTGGTAGTTGATGCTTCAGTCTTGAGGCAGAATTTCTTCCTCAATTTTTCTTTTAAACATTTCAACAGAGTGAATGAGGCCCACCCACAGCATCATAAGTATCTCCTTTACTTATGTCAAAGTGATTGTTCTGGAGAAAACACCAAAGGTGTGGATGGACTTTTGCTGAAGTCATACAGGTGCAGAACACATGGATCCCATCAACCATCTCAGCAGGAACCAGGACTAGAGATGCAGTTATCAGAAAAGATGTGTTCAGGGCACTCTTGATGGTGGTTTCGACCTAGTGAATTACACAGGAGACTATGACAAGGTTTTAAGAATTTCATACCACCAGAAATGTTGCCAGCTTGGCCTGGAAGGCACAGAGAAAGGACAAAACAAAGGAAGCATAACTCTGAAGACAGAGCCATATTTACAAAGACCAGAGCTGACCAGACTTTCTTGAGCTATGAAGATGGGGCTGCCACCCCAGCTGGCCCAGAGCACAGGCAGCCTGCGCCTGCCTAGAGAGCCAAGATACTTCTGGTTTAGACTTTGATGACAAATCATGGAACAGTAAAATGTCATTCAAGATTTAGGGAGGAGGGTTAGAGGAAACTGACCCTGATTTGAATTTAGATTTTACTCTTAACCATAGTAAGATTTTTTTCTTTTAGAGCACTTGAGCGATTGATTATGCAACTGAATACTATATATTTTATTTAAAAGTAATTAAAGATGATATATAAAATGTGTATTATTTCTATTACATAGAGGAAAAGTATGAATAAATATTAAAATATTGACAGTGGCTATCAGACTTTAATTTTCCTCAGTTTTCTTACTTTCATTTTCTAGAATAAACTTTTCATTTCATAATGAATGAATTTTTCTATAAGGCAAATATGTTATTATATTGTATTGATTGAGGTTTTTGTTTCTTATTTGTTGTTGTTGTTGTTGTTGTTGTTGTTTGGTATCAGGTCTATTAGAGTGTTAGTGTGGAAAGAGCAGTGACTTGATACAAAAGACCTGTCATCTAGATTTTTTGCTGCCTTTCAAAACTTGGACCTAGGACAAGCCTTTTAAGCTCTCAAGGCTATTTTCCTTCACTACATACCTCACAAAACAGGTGTAAAAATCAAATGAGATTATTTATGAAAATGCTATAATTCTCAGCATAAGTGTCAGGAATTATTATTGCAAAAATAAGTTTAACACAATTATCAGTTTCAGATATACAAGTACTATGCATTTATATTTTTTTGCTGAATAAGTATTTAATAGTATGGAAACTGTTACTGTTCTTACAAAAGTGTTTGTAAAGCAGCACATTTGTGTAGGATGCTGTAAAAATCCCTAACAGACTGTGAATGTTTTCAAGTGAAATATACAATGTATCTAAAACAATTTGAAAAATTATTTTAAATTCATAAATGTCATGTTTAGTGAAAGAATGTAATCAATAAATGCTGACATTTGGAACCGAAGAAAAAAGAAAACTTATTGTAGATCTTAATCACATCTACAAAATACCAAAGCAAGCCTAGATGAGTGTTTGAATAACTGAGCACTATAACATAGCCAAGTTGACAACTATAACTACCCGTCTCAGGCAGCATAATTGCCAGATTTATGGTACCCAAAGATTGAAATATCAAATGGGTTCGATGGTAAAATGCAAAGCCATACACATATTCACTTCTAACCCCCATCTCGTGTCCCACCCCCGGAAGCTGCCCATCCCACATTGAAACTCTGCCTAAACTCACACAGAAACACAATATCTGGCATTTCCACTCCTCGTTTGATGCTCTTCCCTCTGTTGCATCCTTCCTTTTTAAATGCCAACTTTTAGATGTCAAGACACAGACTCGTGTTGTCTCTCTCAGGCCATGATATTTCAGAAGTATTTTTGTGTTCTATCATGTGAAACTCTTCTCCAATGAAAACTTGGTTAGTGTTTATAAGGACACATGGGTGAAAACAGACAGTGCCACTTACCATGCTAAGCCATTTATTTATTCTTAACAGCAAAGAGACTGTTTCTGTTTCATAACAAAAGAATACTTTGTTTGACTCTCAAAACTTGCATTCTGAGTTTTAAGGAGACTGAAATCTGACTCTGTTTTACTCAGCAAGCGTGGCCATATAATATTTATGACATTATGATATTACAGCACCCCGTACCACAAGGCATCTTTAACATTTGCTTTGAGCCTTTCATAATTTGTTAAAGAGCCTCTTTTATTCAGCTTGCTCACACAAAATGAAACCTATGTTTTCTTTCACACCAGCTTCCTTAAATGTTTATAGAAATTATGGTATGTGAATGCACACATGTGTTTGTACACATGCTATTTCTGTGTTAGGTTTGTGTGTGTGATTTTTTTTTGCAGAGATTGTGTCATTGATTTTTCAGATTACTGTCATCAAGATAAAATAAGAATTGCCATATTTAACATTAGCAATAAAACTACTGCCAAGCATTGCAATCTAGTTTTTTGGCTCTTACTGCTAAGATTTCTGTCTTCACATTTATGTTTCCTGTTAGTTCCTGTATCAATTTAGAAAATGTAAAGGGTAACTATTAAAAGATATCTGGAAGGTAAGTGAATTTGCTACTCTCAGCAGAAAGGATGTCTGCTGTTTAGCTTTCTTCTCCCAAGCAATCATTTGTTTTTCAACTCGCAAATGAATTTTGAAACAATGCCACATTAAGCTGCAAAATATTAATAGGTCCAATTAATACATTGATACATGTTTGACTCTGTCATCCTTCATTTCCTTTATGCCATTCTTCTTTTAATCTGCTGTGACAGTTCTGTAATGGAGCCACAGAAATATGACTCTACGGCAAGGCATACTACTAATCATCAATATAGCATTGTGTGTTGTCCAGCAGATATGTGTCCCTGTTTTGTCAGCAAGGATGATATTCTGTAAAATTTCGACCTAGAGAAAAGGCTTTACAAGATTTGTTCGCAAGCAAAAAATTTAATGGAATGCTGAGTTCAGCCATGACAGTGTTTTGTTTTGTGTTTTGTTTTGGTTTGTTTTAGTTTTTTCTGCTGAGTGGGTTGTCATTTTAGTTTTAACTGCAGAATACAGGACAGAATTGTTAAAGCAATCCAATTATATAAGCTATGTATATGCAACAAAAATAAGGCTTTAGACCACTTATCATTATTTGTTCTGTAGGTCCTTAGCTATAATTGGATCTGCAAGTCACCTCTAGATTGTATAACAGTGGTCACTTTGGGGGTTCTTGGCTTAAAATAGTATCCCCGGTGAAAAAAATAATGGCTAGCTATATAGATTCTATCATAAACATTATAAACAGATCTATTAAACAAACCAGTTATTCTTCCAAATTGGTACTTAGCAATCATTGTCATTCTGAAAGAACACTAATAAATGCTTCCAGAATATCCAAGAGGAGCAAGCCAGCTGTCTTTAAAAAATATTTGTACAGATATGTGTCAATTTATCTCTTATAGCATATGCCAGTACTGTTATCAAGAAAAAGCCAACTGTCCCAGCTTGATACAAATCCTCAAGTTTGGAGCATTCAGCTCATTTTGCTTGATGCTGGAAAATCGTATTTTCCTTTTTTGAATAGAGGACAATATGTTCAGACTGTAAAATAGTTAAGGGTATGGCCTTCCTTGTTAATGATAGGTGATCTATTCAATCTATGTATTATGTATTTATATGTGTGTGTGTGTGTGTGTGTGTGTGTGTGTGTGTGTGTGTGTAATTATGGCAAGTGTTTCATGGTAAATCAGTATAGGTTGTAAATATTTTATAATCACTATAAACACAGAAAACTGAAAACATTCTCTTGAGGTATAGCGGTGTCTTCAGTGCTATGATTACAGGGAAAAAATTCGCTTTTTTTTGTTTTACCTTTCATTTACAACATTTATGTTCTTGTGAAAATCATAGACATTAGCTAGATTTGTTGACTATTTGTAGACATCAGCATATTTTAACACACCTATAAACATAAAGACATATCTACATTTTTCCAAATATTATTATTTATCCAGAGCATACTTAGTTTATGATCAGGAAGCATTAATACATATTATATTAATTAGATAGAATTACATATAAGAGTTACACCATAATTATAGCAAAGATCTGGCTATCTCAGAATAGATACTTTAAACCTTCAACAATTCTTAGCAAGTTTAAGGGTGAAAGACAAGGCCTCCTAAGGTGGCCACCTCTGAGCACTAAATCTCCAAGTCAGGAATTCAGCACTAACTGAACGTAAGAGCTTATTTATGGTTAAGGGAAGTGGACATGTACTTTCAGCTATAAGGTGAATAAGTTCAGAATATCTAATTTATAGCTAGTGACTGTAATTGATAATACTGTGTTGTATAATTGAAAATGTTGTATAAAATTTGCTAAGAACCCTTTCTTAAGGATTCTTACAAAATTTTTAAAAAAAAACTACATGAGGTGATAGATGTCAATTAACTTGATGCTGGAAATCCTTTCACAAAGTAAATGTATATTAAATCATCACTTTGTACACTTCAAATGTATTACAATGTTATTTGTCAATTAACCTCAAAGCTGGAAAAAAAGAAAAAACAGACTTTCACTAGAAAAATATAACTATTGTCTTATAGTCATCACACTCTCATTAGTAATTATAAACAAATTAACAAACAATTTGGAACAAGAAGAAAGGCATGTGAATACCAAGATTGGTTGGTTTTCTTATTACAAATTCATTCTTTATCAACTATCAACTAGTAAATCTTGGATTTTACTTCCCTTATCAGAATAAAGGTATTAATTACTCAGTTCTGTTCACTTCCTGCACTGTTGCTTCCCCTATTAAGGACTAGCTCTCTGTGCTTCCCTGTTATACTGATATATGTGTACGTATGTATGTGTGCATATATATACAAACATACCTACATATTCAGAACTTTATGATAACCATGGCTAAGTAAGATTTTTAAAATTTTTTTAGGCAAGGCAACCCTTGGTTGACCTCACAGTTTGCAAGGAACTTGTCAGCTTACAGTCCCTTATTTTATTTATTTATGTGTTTGTTTGTTGGTTTGTTTGTTTGTTTTATGCCTACAGCACCTGGTCTTCCTAGGTGGTCTTCCATCCAAGTACTAACCAGGCCTGACCCTGATTAACTTCCAAGATCAGATGGGATCGGGCTTGTTCAGTGTGACATGGCCACAGACAAGTGAGATATTGTTTATGTATGATGATTTATTTATGTTTTTCCCTGCTCTTCTGCAAATCACATGAAGACAGAAACTCTGACCTATCCAGCAGTATGCTCCCAGTGCCTTGAGCACAAGTAATGTACCTGGAAGGCATCCAAAAAATCAGTTGAATCAGTGATTAAAACTGATTGCATGCATTTGTGACCACTATTCCAGATCTCCTCACTTCTCCTCTGGACTACGGAACTCACCAACTTGCAAGTGTCCCTGCCCATAGATCTGCCTCACTCTGTTCACTTTCTACTTCGCAGCCTCCTTCGTCTTTCTGAAGTGCAGATCCAGTCTTTTCTTTCATTATTTACTGTACAGAAAAGCAGGCACAGAGAAGGGATGTGGCTTGCACAGAATGATGGGACCATAAGTGAGAGTGCCAGATTTCCATTCAGGCGTCCCTGACCCCAACTTCTTCTAGTAAATCGAATCACTACTGTTTCTATCCTTTACTCTTTCCTGCTTCGGATTTTACCTGTTCTGACTGAGTTTGTTGCCCCTGTTGCTTTCATTTATGTCTTCACTCTTGGCACAATTTCTCTGATTGGGTAAATTCAGCCACTGGAGGATGTACCAACAGGTTCATTTCCACAATATACAGACTTGATTCGCTTGTTCTACTTCTCCCAATTCAATAATTTGCAAGTGCAATGTGGGAGTAGTGGCATTCATGTGATTGCAGGTATAGGCAAAAGTTAGTGAAGCAATAAACTTACTCCTACAAAATAAAATGATAATTTTGTGGAAATATGTCTAAACTGTTTTAGATTTCCCACATTCTTAAGCAACGTGTGTTAAAATCAGGAGGCAGTGAGCTTAAAGCGCTAAGCTTCAATTACTGAGAAAATTCAAGTCTCTCCTACTCCCCTGGTGCCATGAAGGTGAAGAGTCAATAGCTATTAAATAAACGTGGCAATTAGAATTGTTAGACACTGGACTGGGGCAGCAAGGTCAGTGGTGATCTCTCTTCCATTGGCATTTTGTCAAATAGGAAAAATACCACCTGTTAGGATTGCTATAGGATAAAGCTACTTGGACTGATAATGATATAGTATATATTGGATAGAATTTGAACCTCAGAAGCTCACTTTAAATGCTGTTAACTTCCTTTCTATTATCCACTGGCTGTAGGGAGAGTTCCTCCCCTCCTCCATTCTTCCTCTTCCCAGTCCCACATGTCCCCTTCACCCACAGTTTAGGACCAGCACCCCATGCTACTACAAGGAAGAAGCAAAGCTATCACAATGATGGATGTATAGAAAGGGTTTTATCATAATTATGAAAGGTCTTACTGCCCTAGATCCCAAGGGAAACCAAGCAGCATTAGTGGCCTTGTAGCACCCAGAGCACTATGAATATAGAATACTCTTTTGTGGGCTTTCTTTTATTAGCTCTATTCCTCTTGGTCAACAGGTCCTTCATCTAAAAGTTGACACTGACTCACTAGATGTGTAGAATTAAATACAGTGGACTGGCTCCAAAACTGAGAAAAGGGGCATTTGAATCTAATACAGTCAGAAAGTCATTCCAAAGCTATAAATTTAAGACTTTATAGAATAAACTTTTTTATTAAGCTATTACTTATCAAAATGGCTTTAATTTTTAAGAAATTAAGATTTAGTAAAAATAAAATAGCAATAATTATAATGATGGTGATAGACACATTTATAGCACACAATATTGCCAGAGTAATTTATAGTGCATGATTTCTTAAACAACAAATAATATGAAGTTATTTTAGATCACTTAGTGATACAGTTAAGAGTTACAAACTGAAATGCTCAAGTGTTCCTGACTTTAAAAAAAAAAGCAAAACTAAGCACCACTGAATTAAATGTAGATTAAATTTATGATAACAAAAATATATAAGCCTATGAGAATTCTGAAACAAAAACTTTAAAAAGATACTTTCTACCTAAGCCAGAAGATTGACTCTGATAAGTCGTGTTGCTTTCATGTAGCATTGAGATGCAGTGACAAAAATGGCCCCTCTGTGTTCTTCCTCCCCAAAACCCATAACTCCAGTCTAATTGTGAGAAAAACATCAAACTCAAATTGAAGGTTATTCTACAAAATAGCCAGTACTCCATCAAAAACAAGGAAAGACGAAGAAACTATTCTAGCCAAGACAAACCTCAGCATTCGTGAGGACCAAATTTAATATAGAATCTTAGATGGGATCCAGATAAAGGACATTAGGAAAAATTAAGGAAAGCTGAGTAAAACATAGACTTGAGTTAATAATAATGTATCAATTTTGTTTCATTAGTTGCAACAAGTATACTATTATTTAAGATATTAACAACATAGGGTCTAAGGCCATGCCACCCGAAACAAGCCCGATCCCATCTGATCTCAGAAGCTAAGCAGGGTTGGGCCTGGTTAATACTTGGATGGGAGACCACCTAGGAAGACCAGGTTTTGTAGGCATAAAAAAAAATTAAAAATAAGGGATGTAAACTGATAAGGTCTTTACAATCTGTGAGGACAACCAAGGGTTGACTTGCCTAAAAAAAAAAAAAAAATTATATATATATACATACACACACGCACACACATATAGTATGTACTGTGTGGTAACTGTACTATGCAACTTTTCTGTAATCTAAAATAAATTTTTTTCTGAAAAATACGTAACAGATATTGAAAAAAGGATCTTCTGTTATAGTATTTGCAGAGAAAGATGCTTTTTAGTTTATAAATTATTTCCATAATTTGAGACAGTTCTCACATCTGCTACTATAAAATTCATTGCAGCTTCTCTGCCTCTTGGGAAAAAATACATTTAATTATCAGGGAAATTCAACTCCAGCTTGTTATGATGAATGATTTGAACCTGTCAGCTTTTTTTCCCCCCTGAAAACAAAAGAACTGAAATGAAATACAGTCTTCTTCCTCTACTCCCTTCCACCTGCTTCATTTAATTGATGAAGGTTTGAGCTTTTATTAATCTTTTTGAGCTCTTCTGTAAGATGCAAAAAAAAAAGCTAATATGATATCATTGTATCTAGCTAATGTGTGTGCTTTGTGAAATTGATACACCCTGCCAAGACATAAATTACTTAAGCTTTGATAAATGTGTCGAAATCAAGGAATGTTTGAACAGATAAAGCACAGCAATTCCTCTTTCTCCCTCTTTTAAACTGTTTTGTGCTTGCAGTTAAATGTTTTTGCATTATTATTGCAATATGATAGGACAAAGACAGCAGTGATACCAATATTAACATAGAGAGCCTCAGCAAGTACAAAGGTAACAGGGAATACAGCTATGCGTTTTGTGGAAAACATCTAACAACTTTGCCTTGGGCAGAATGGTTTGCCAGCAGCTTCAGAACCACCTACAGCCCTCACCCAGTACATTGTATCAGGAAATGGTTCAGAAACGAGGGCACCTGCCAGGCATATTGTACTTTCAGCTCCCTTTGCTGACTCATTTGGTAGGTTAGATTTAAAGATCCACTTTTTTTCTTTTTTTCTTTTTTTGGCAAAGAGAGCCTACCTGTGCAAGCAATCTGCTATGACTCAGATGCCAGAGAGACTGGAAACACAAGGAAACATTTGATAGATGCTCTGGAGTTGAAAATGTTGCTTTCTACTCAGTCATCAATGTATCATATGGCACTGAACAAGTTTTCTTGATTAACCATAATCAGTTTCCTAGAGGCCTAAGAATACATAAAAATTCTTGAATAGGAGACATGGGACTATCCATTGGACCATGCAGGGGCCATCAGTTATTGAATTCTTTTTGCCAGAGATTGGGCTCAGTAATTTCCATCTGTTCTTTTATTTCATCCTTACAATAAACTAGCTAAGGAGATATAGGTGAACCATGGTTCACTTAAGCGAGGAGTGATGAGATCATCTGCCACTAAATCCTATGCTTTTCCCCCATGCTGCTTCCGTATTGGGAGTGTATGGATGAGTGAAGGGCAAGACTGTGACTCATCCAACCAGTCATTCCTGATTAGGTCTTTTGAAGATAAGCATGAACATTGGGGTCTTAGGTCATACAACCAAATATTTGTAGACCTTGTTATAGGAGAGAGTGATGCCTGCATACCAGGGAAAGATTGAACAAGTTACATCAAAGAGAGGAAGTCAGGAGAGGAGGTGCAATTGTCAGCTTCTTAAGACAACTAGAAATGTATTTGCCATTTTAATTATACAACACCGTCTGATAGCTTTTCGAGATTTGGGTTTAGATTTGACATCAGTATTTGTGAAAACTGTCCATTTAGTTTAAAGTGATAAACAAATGAAGTTATACACAGCTTTTTCAACTCATTTACTGTTGTTGTTAAAGTAGGAAATGTGATGTCTAGGGCAAAGAAAAAAATTAAAATATATATCTCTGCTTTTCATCTTGTGGAACTGTTAGTGAATGTTGTCTCTGGAACAGAGAACTATTATAAATCTGTGCTATCAGTTAAATTTTATTATTTTTTATATAAACCAACTTTAAAATCAAGGGCTTCTTATACATATTTGAACTTGAAGAGTATTGTGTTAGAATATAATTTTTATAAATCAAATTCCATTTTAAGTTCCCATATGGAGAATCCTTTTTGGAAGAGTTGATGAGCCATCTGAAAGAAAATAATTGCATCTAATTTATCTGTTGATAAGCTTAGATTTCTTTTTACACTCATATTTTTTAGGGTGAGTCACATAAGTTTGGGTCAAGTTGTGCAACATAAATTACTAGGAGGAAAATCTTCAGATTTTTTTTTAAATCCCAGTAAATGGCTATTTTTTGTTATTATTCTTATCATTGACTATTCTCAGAAGTATCACAGCAGAAGTCCTAGCGATAAGAGAAGGATCTCATAATGTCTCTCTTAATGGAGTGTATCATATATTCCAAAATGGACCAATACAGTTAAGATGCTACGTGATTTCAAACTTACTTGTCATTGAATTATGGGTTCACTGTTTATAGGTTTTCAATAATGGAAAGTAAGGACAAAATCAGGCAAAATGCTAAATCAAGGAGGAAAAATTCAGGAAAATGTGTAATGTAAAGCAAGCATCTTAATGTAAAAAAAGAGCTTTTTGCTGCTGGTAGCAAAGATTGTTGTTATACTTGTGAGCGAAAATATATTTAATCAGCAGTATGGTGTGTAGAGGTAAGAATTGAAATTTATTTTCAAAAAGCGAGCTAAAAGGTGAGAATTTCAGAAAGGATTTACCCTATTTACCTATTCAGAAAGGGGTAGAGATCGGGAAGTAAAGGAAAATTTCTTGTATACTAGGTAGAGATTTTCAGCAAGTGAAAGGTGTGTCTGTCAGTATTGACCAAGCAACGCACAGCTCATGAAGTCCTGGAAACAGGTGAAAAAATTGTTAATAGACTCTGGGCAGTAAGAATCATAATCATAGAAAAGAGAAATTAGACCTTGATCAACAATGGATTGCTTATCTGCCCATGTGCCCTTGGACCTCTCGCTGGAGAGGCCAGGATACCTCACTCAGACCCGGCTGCATTAGTTCTCAGGAAACTAAAATCATGACTGGAGCCAGCACTGACTCTACAGGCTATTACCAATTGATTTGAATGAGGTTTATGCACATTGTAATTAAAAGTGTTCAAAATCAAAAAGCAAATTACAGTATTAGAAACACTCAGAATATTTTGAGCAAAGTACTGAATTATGATCCCTCTTTTTCCGGTGAGCATGCGGCCTTTCAATACCAGGAGAGCCTTTCGGCTTAGGAGCATACGCAACTCAGGATGTGTACTCCCCTAAGGAGAAGTAATATGAATTTAAGTTCTCAAAATAGTAAGGATGTGCATCGTATCAATTTGCCATCCTGCCAAACCTCAGTAATTTAAGTCAAAAGAATTTTAAAAAATACTAGACATGAGGAGGAAAAGTCTTCAGGAAATTAATCAAAAGGGCCAATATATATTAATATATATTATGAATTCCCCTGCCAAAGGGAGAAAAAAAAGAAAAAGAAAAGAAAAACCATATATATATTTAAGTTCTTGGATTCCTACTCTAAAGTGATTGAGGACGAGATATAGGTAAAACACTTTTCACAAAGCTCTATTAGAACTTAAACTTTAAACTTTTATCAACATATATAAAAAAAATAACCTCATGCTATTAAACTCTACCATGTAGAAGAGTGCAATGTTTATAATCCAGGCTGTGCCTTATTTCTTTTTTTTTTTTCAAAATTAGATTGAAAGCGATAATGCTTGTAATAATCTGAGACTGATTTTACCAGGTGCTTTTCCAAGTATGAAAGCATTGAAGAAACAGTACATAAACACGGCCTCACTTCTTTCTCATCCTTTTCATCATGCTGACAGTTTTCCGGAAAATCATTACCAGCATGGTTTGTGCCATTAGAGATAACAGGCTATCTGTATTTCCACTAGAAACCCCTATTTTCCAGGCTTTATAACTCATTTATAAATATTCACTCCAGGCAGTAGTTTTACGTATTACAGTTACATGTCTCAAAATCCACATTGACTTAGCTAAATGATTTTTTGAAATCATGGGGACTCTTACACTACTACAAAAAGAATAAAAATAAAAATAAAATACAGATAAAGTGCTGTGTTTCAGTGGGTATGATTTGAACCACAATACAGTGGAATCTATAAACCACATGCACATAACTCTTAGCAGTTCTATTTTTCAAGGTATAGTTCAGTTGTAATAAAATTTATTGTATTATATACCATCTATTAATTAATTCAAAATTATGCTTTTCAACTAAAACTTTTGTAAAGCTTTTTATTACTATTTATGCTCCTTTTCTGTTACACTTTGAGGTAGAATTCTGTCAAAAGCTATGAAGTTATATGATATAAGCCTTTGAAAACAATAGTCTTAATATTTCAAAATATATTTAAGAACAATATGTTATATTTGGATGGTTTCTAGCTTCTTGGGAGAAACCTTCAGCATTATAGTTATGTTTTACCTGAAAGAAAATTTCTCACAAATTTAATGTTTTTATCAAATGGGAGACCAAAATATACTACTTCCCTAAATCTGTAAAGATAGAATTGTAAAGATTAGGAAACAGCAACTAAAACCACATCAGGCCATTAAAATGAAAAACTTTTTTTTTATCTCATTTTAATTTTTGTACTCACGGATTTACATTACTTGGAATTAAATGCTCATCTTGTTATAGTGCTGAGCCCAGCTGTGTATGTGAAATGCTATTTAGCAAGAATCGAAATAATATTGCTAGAATTTCCCTTGTGCTTTGGTTTTATAGTATGTGTGTGCTCAAAGCCTAACCTAAAGTTTATTTCTCTTTCTTCTTTTCACAGTTATTTTGTGACAGTAAAAAGGTGGTGCATGCCACACAGGGGCTGGATTGGGAAGACAAAGATGCTCCAGGGACATTGGTTGGAAACATGGTACATCAAGGATCATCAATCCCCTGCGCCTGTTTGTTAAACAGTCTCCAGTCCCAAAGCCCGGACACTTGGCATATGCAGACAGCATGGAACACTTCTGGGATTGGCTAGCCAACATCACGGAGGTTCAGGAAACATTGACAAGAACTAAACGGAGGCCAATAGTAAAAACGGGAAAATTTAAAAAAATGTTTGGATGGGGTGACTTCCATTCCAACATTAAAACTGTTAAACTCAACCTCCTGATCACAGGGAAAATTGTTGACCATGGCAATGGAACCTTCAGTGTTTATTTCCGACATAATTCCACAGGCCTGGGCAATGTTTCAGTGAGTTTGGTACCCCCCTCCAAAGTCGTGGAATTTGAAGTTTCCCCGCAGTCTACCTTGGAGACCAAGGAATCCAAATCTTTCAATTGTCGCATTGAGTATGAAAAAAAACAGATCGGGCGAAGAAAGACTGCCCTGTGCAACTTTGACCCGTCGAAGATCTGCTACCAGGAGCAGACTCAGAGTCATGTGTCTTGGCTGTGCTCCAAGCCCTTCAACAGGTCATTTGCATTTACATTGCCTTTTACAGTGTTGATTATAAACTCGTGCAAAAGGTCTGTCCTGACTACAATTACCATAGTGAGACTCCATACTTATCTTCTGGCTGAGTCTCTCCAGTGATAGACATGGGGGATGAATCAAATTAGAATGACCAAATTAGAATGACATCAAATTAGAATGACCAAGAACCAAGCCCAGCTCTTCATGGTAAAGGATCCCTTTTGTTTCTAGCAGTGAACCTTAGGTCCATATTACATTTTCAAATTTAAAAAAAAGAAATGAAAAAGGAACATTTTTAAATGTGGCATGTCTTTGTTTCTATCTTAAGTACCTTAAATCTAAAGAGCCATCACTTTCATTGAGGATGGCTAAGTCCTCCAAATATTGTTTCTCTAAAAAAGAATCAGAGGTAGCAACATGTAACAAGAAAGAATCAAATTATGCATGTGATAAACAGTGCTCTTGTAGTGAGACTGCCTTGAAATATGTTTTAGAAGGTTACCTTAAAAACAGCCGATTCAGTAAGGTAACAGAAAAGATTATATTTGATAGATGAATTGCATTTCTGACACCGATTTCTTTTTATTGCTGTCTTTCCCCCACATCTGTGCTGATAGGGATATGAGAGTTGAAGGGGTAAAATTTGTTTTAAAACTCATGTGTAAAGTTGCAGTGCCACAGTAGAACTAAATACATTATTATCTGAGCGAAAGTTGAGCAAATGTGATTTAAACATTTAGCCCTGTATTGGTCACCACCCTTATGATTCTCATTTGAATAGTAATATTGGTGTATTGGGAAAGCAAATCTGGATATGTCAATTCAATGATAGTAAAACCATAATGTTTTTAGATTCTTTTGCCAAATTCAGTGCTGTGAGATTGTCAAACACGACATAAATCTGTGTTCATCCTATAACCCATAACCTCATTCTATTCATTTTGTAGTATGATTTTTGTATACATGTGTAGAACACCTCTGAAATTGAGAGAAAGTGATTGTTTTTTAAGCTGAAAAGGGGGGAAAGTTGGAAGCGGAGGGAGGAAATTCCAGAATTATGGATTCATTATTACTAGCCTCCCAGATTAAATTCTCTTTGAATTTCTTATTTGAGTGAAGGATCAAATTCCTTGTAGAAATAAAGAGTATATTTAAACAGTACTAATTATTATTAAGTGATAATAGTCAACATATCTCACTCACCAGGCTTTTGAAATTAATGTTTCTTACCAATCAGTGCCCTCCCTATCTTCCCTGGGGATGGTTAGACAATCATCCTGGATTGTAGAACTGGATGATCTTGGCATTAGCACAGCAAAAAGGGTCTGGATGACCAGTAAAAATGTTTTTAGAAATTAGAATGTTTACTTTTTTTTACAATAGATGTTAACTTTTTTCCCTGTTTCTCATTTGTACAGTAGCAGTTAAAGTAAAACATTAAATTGAGGACTTGAAGAGAAACCAATCCTAACCAACAAAAATACTCTTACCACGTTGTTCAAAAGCTAACAGCTCTGATCTCTATTTTGCATCTCCATTTCTTTCCTTTAACTACTAATCTCTGCACAGTGGATGTTTGATAAAAATTTGTAGTAGGCTTAGTGTGTGATAGTATAAGCTTGAAATTTTTGCTCTGGATTCATCAGGTGCTTTTGTAGTTTTGTGGTTGGTGTGAAATATTTTGAGACACCTTTTTATTTTCATCTAGAAAAAGATTAAAATCCTATTTATTGTAAAATATGTGGGAATCATATATGTATATTATATACTTAGAATTTTGTGTACAAAGAAAGTATGTGCACACATTTCTATGTAAATAAAAAGAATTTGCTAAATCTGTCACGTGACTTCAGGGTTTGTTTGGTTTTTTTTTTAAGACTGTTCTTGTTTCTTTTCCTCACAAGGGTTTATTGCGTGGGTGTGTGCACACACGCACAGTATCAACTGAACATTAATATTTTTCATATGCACATATTAAACAGAACAGCTTGACTATGGAGACTATAGAGTAAAAGGATAATTCATATAAGTCATTTGGCACATAGCCTGACATCTAGTGAGAACTCTACAAGTGTGAATGGCCATTATTATTATTATTTACAACATTAAATGTGATTTTAAATCTATCTGATGTTCAAAAGTTTAATGACATAAACATTATATCCATGCGAAGAAAAAAAGCCCTATATCAGTTTACATGAATCTTAGATTTTAGCAATGTTAAAAAGAAAGAGAGAGAGAGATTGAGAGAAAGAGAATGAAAAAAAGTTTCCCTAGGCATATTTTTTAATTGGAGTAGAACATATGCCACATATATCTTTAAGTCATAACTTCATTTCAGAGCCTACATAATTGTCAGTAATGGTTTTTGGCACAATATAGATCAGATCCCATTTAAACATGCAAATGCACACATTTCTACAAAGTCATTTTCTCTTTTGAGTACTGCAGTTGAGGAAAAAGACTTTCTTATAAGCTAATTTTATCCCAGATCACAAACTGTTCAGATTAAAAGGAACACACTTTTTTCAAAATAAATATCAAACTAATAGGTTGTATGCCTGAAACTAATATAAGTTAATGTCAGTATACCTCAGGAAAAAAATCTTTAAAAATTACACACACACACACACACACACACACACACACACACACACACACACACACACTAGCAGAAATTTAATGCACAGGGAGGTCAGGCAACTTCTTGGAGTTTCGCTAGGCCTGCAAGCTAGTTTCACCTCAGCAGAAACAATCTTTACCTATCACCACACAAAATGAGTAAAGGTACCATATTTCTATGACTAGAAATGATGTGATCACACCAGCCACAGGCTCTGCAAAATCTTAGAAGGGAAATGAGAGCAATCCTGAGGACAGCATGCAGCATAGCATGCTGCAAAGCAACACTTGGTAAAAAGGAAACAGTTTCCTTCTTACTGCTTAGGACTTGGAACCTCAACACATTTTCATGATCTAGAATAAGGGTAGCAACAATGAACACGGTGCTCTGATATGGCCACTCATAAGAGCACCTGATACATATTACGTTATATTCTTTACTCTTTATTTTGCAACACTTTTCTTCTTTATATGACCCAGATGCCACGTGTTATGTTTTAGGCATGATTGCTACATTTTGAACATTCCACATCTGGCTAATTCTGTCTCCATTCAAGACATAGTCCTGCTGGGTTGGAGCTGCCATTACCGCTTAGAGAGCCATGCTATTCACAGTGTTGTCGGCAGATGAGCAGTATCATCTGTAAGCTTGTTAGAAACGCAGAATCTCTGGTCCTACTCCAGACATACTAAATTGGAGTTTTCATTTTAACAAGATCCCTATGTGACTTGTATATTCATTAAAAACTGAGAAGTACTTCCTTAGAAAGTCTGATTTAGTGAATGTGTTATAGGAATTAAGAATCTACACCTTAAATAAGCACACTAGGCTATGTGGTTCAAATGGGCTTTTGACGATACTTTCCAAAAAAAAGTTAAAAGAACTGACCTTTTTAAAAAAAAAATTAAACTAAGGAATTGATAATCAAAGTGATCGACCTATGTGGAAGAGTAATATTTCAAAGAGAATGCAGCCTACACAATCTTCTAGTTTAAACTCCTCTTTTGACAGACAAGTAAAACTGAGGCTCCATCAGAGTAATGGACATACCTATTAAGTGGCAAACCCAAGTGAAATACAGGCCCCCTGACTCCTAATGCCAGATCTTATGTTACATAACAAATGTAAATTGAAGCAGCTATTCAAGACAAAACAAAAATAACTGCGGTGTGTTTATAACAAGACGTGATCCAGAAGCCAAACGAAATATGAAAATGACTGGAAACGTTCTCTCCAAATTCTTCAAAATTGTAATTTCTCTAAAACATAATTTTTAAAAACTAAAAGCATAGGAAAGTAAAGTCTAGATAGAACTATTATATCCAAAGATAAGAATTCTAGGACATATTAGAGGTATAATTGGCTAAGAATCAACAGCAATAGAATTCTACAGTTGGCAGAATTTTCAAGTTATTATAACACCTGATAATATATTTTCATAGAAATAGGTAAATTGTGGGGAATGCTTAATTGCCTAAAGTCCAATTTTACCCCATAAAGAATCTTAATTAATTGGCCTATAAAAAAGAGGATGGATCCATGCATTTTTACTTGCAATAAAACTATAGTTAACCCCAAGTTAATTAACCAGAACTCTGAATGAATACAAATTTAATATCTCCAATTATAAGAGACAAATCACAGGGAAACAAGCTCATGATAGAGTTTTTTTGCCTCATAAAAATCTCGTAGGAGATATTCAGGGGGCACTTAATACTCACCTTCATCTCCTACCCTATACTGTGAAGTGGGGAACCCTAAGGAATTTCCCTTTTTTCCATCCAATTCAGCTACCTCATAAGTAGTATGTAATCAATTTTCATGGGAAAATGAGTTAACTTCTTTGTGTCCACAGCACCTGGGCAAAGTGTCTTCTATGTTATAGGTACTTGATCAATATCTATCATTTGATTTAAAAAAAAAATCTCCAGTGCAATACAGTGATTATTCAAGACCACTCTATCCATGTAATGTAAGAGTTATCTAGCACCATTTCCAATATGAACATATCTCTTCAGCTGAGCACAATGAATACTGAATGTTAGCTCCCAGAACCATAAACTTAAAAGCTAGAAATAATATTATAAATCATCTAGAATAAGTTTTTTTGTCAGATAAAGGAGGCCTGATGAGGTTTAACAGCCTGATAATTCTTATTGTTCTTCCTGCTGATAGATACTGTCAGCGTCCACCAAAATGGACCCTCCTCCTCCTCCCATTGCAATGGAAAGGTCAGGTATGTGTCCGCCAACTAGATTGCATGCCCCTGTCTTGTGTGGTGAAGTGTGGCCTTGTTGCCAAGCTATAGTAAATGCGATGTGAGAGAAGAGGATATGTAGGCTTCCAGGACTGACATATATAGATTCATATAAAAGTGCCCTCATGCTTCTCTGTGTTCTTCCCCTTTGGCTGTCTCAGAGAGATGCCCTGTGGTACCAGAGATGCTATGCAATGAAGGACGCAAAGTAACTGCCCATATGAGAGTCTTTCAACCGTGGAAGACAGCCATCCAGCTAATCAAAAGCCCACCTGGGACTGCTAAATGAGAAATAAGCAAATATATTATTCTTTCAGTCACTGAATGTTAAGATGGTTTGTTATTGCATCTCAGTATGATCTAATACAAACACTGCATTAAGTCTCACTATGCTCTAGCAGCTAGCCCGCTCTGATCTCTCTCTATTTGAATCGTTTCTTTAATCAAAGCTAGGCACTGTAGTAATAATTTCATATGCTTTTAGCTTGCCTTATTATTTATACTCTTCCTGTGTTCTGTCATCAACATTAACAACAAAAAAAAGTTCACTAAAACTAGAGATCCCATTTTATACTCTTTTAAATGTCTTATGATGCCTAGATGAAGCTATTGCCTTTTAAGTAATATATACGTGATGGTAAGTTATGTTGAAAATATCATAAGGAGTCATTTACTCAAAAACATTTGTTTTACAAATGACTCATATAATATAGAGGTAGAGAATTCTTAACAGATAATAAAACAGTAATTTAAGAATCATGCTAATTCTACTCCGACTACAAAGACAGGGAAGAGCATATCCATTTTCTTTTTTATCTTTATTTTGTTGTTTAGTAACACACATGGTTCATAATTGAAAGACTTTCCTCCCAGCTGTTTTCTATAGTTACTCTACTTCCCTGTCCAGAGGAAAACCATAATATACATTTTTTGAATATCATGGCAGAGATAAATGAATATATTTTGAAGTGTTCTAAATGATTAAATATATTTTCTTCAGTTTTCAGAATGCTCCCATTTGTGTGTATTCTTGTTAGCTAAAACATTATGATGCATCAATTTGTTTTTGTATCCTTTTTAAATTTAATAAATCACTTTCAAATGTCAAAAATTTAAACATACTCCCATAATTTTATCAGTAATAAATATATTTATTCTGGTATTTTCCTTCTTATCTTTACATATATGAATATATGTATAAATTCATATGTAGTATAGTAATGTAATAATATACTATTACATCTTATGTATCAAATACTTGACAAGAATTAAGAACACTTCCAGAGCAAATCATGTGAGAAATAGTGTGTGGCTCAATATGAACTTGAAAATGAAATACCTCCAGAATTATAAGAGTAATGGGATGCCCTCTGCCTTCTCTCTTTCTGTTATTTACTCTATGACAAATAGAGATCCTGTAGAATTATTCAAGTCTCTGAAATATAAAACAATTTTGCAGAATTTGGGGGGTTAAAGCAGAAATTACAAATCTTAATTAAGAGGAGTAAGCTCATATTCTGCTCTCAATAGAATCTGGGAAATCAACTCACTCTCAGAGCCCCTATGGCATCTATCATGGTGAATGGAGCCTATCATTATTAAAGTCCCACTCCACTCACTGAAAGAACCATTCAAATAATAATATTATAGAGGTAAAAGAGTCTTTACAGGGAAAAGGAGATAATGTTTATTGATGTCTACTGTGGGTCTAGTACCATCCTAGATACTTGACCAGTAAGCACAGATTTTGGAGTTAGTCCAACCTGGATTTATGCCTTGAAACTGCCACCTAATAACTGTGTGACTTTGAACCAATTACTCAGCCTCTCTGAGCTTGGGTTTTTCTCATCTGCAAGATGGAGTTATAATACCTGCCCCAAGTGATGTTGAGGTGAAAGTAAATATCACATAGATTGTGAGCAGTTAGGGAGGACAAGAATCTTAAAGTACAATACTGTTCTTATGATTTTCTTGCTACCAATACTTTATACAGTGTAGACTTACCAAAACCATTGTAAATTATTACACTTCATTGTCTTTCTTTAAAATCTCTCCCTCAAAAATTACCTAGTATATGGGTAAAAATGTCCTTATTACCAGGCTCAAAGCCATATATGGCAGCAGAAAAGAAATTGAAATTCTCAGGTATTTTTAGAGAGATGTCTACTTAAAATGTATTATTTCTTTCTATATTTGGGAGAAGCTAAAAATTTAGACATAGTGTCTTGCATAAAGAAGATCAAAGATTAAAAACAAAGTAAGAGACAATTGACCTCGTATTATTACCCATATTTCTTTTAAGTAGAGAATAGTTATTTCACTAAACAAAATAAACTAGTTTTATTTAGTTACTAAGTGCTGTTTAATAAAATAATGATCACAAAAGAAAAACCTATGATGTAGTGGACACCTAGTGGATGATCTTGCCAGCTCCCTTTTTTTTCCCTTCTAATTTTCCTTTGGCATAATCAATGTAGTGACGTTTTGGGTCCCAGCTGCTCTTTTGTACAACATGATCGTGCCCACTGAATTCTTTCAATAGCACTGGGAATGAGCACCTCTTGCATGCTGGACCAGTCAGAGCCTTCTCTGGGAATTTAGAGGTAGGACCAAAAGACAGTTCATCATAGAATATTACCTTAGGGACTGTTGGACACAATGTTTGCCAACATGTAGATAAAGTTGCAAACGAGGCTGTGCTACAGAAAGAGAAAGAGGGAAGCAAACAAAAAAGAGCAGAGATGAGAAAAGAAAAGTCCTAAAACTACTCAAGTCTTTTTCTGGTTCATTCTAGGGGCTTGCTGCAATCCCTCCTTTGGGTTCAGTGAGATTGCTCTGTATATCATGGAAATATATGTTCCTTTTTAAAATTCTATAGATAACTATGTTAGTCAGAGTCCTAACAGAAATAAAGGTCATTCAGACAGTCTGAGCAGCATATAGGAGAAGTATATGTCCACATTGTTTGACTTTGGCCTTGGCATTGTTATGTGGTTTGGCCTCCTGTATATCAATAGACTTGCCCTTTGCCCTATCCAAGCAGAAGCTTTACATGTAATTGTGGAGTTTGGGTTGGGCTCTCTTGAGTTTCTGCCCTCTGTCATGAAAACATCATATCCTTTCAGCCTGGGTCCAGAATGAGAAGACACAAACTTTGAGCCACAGCTGACCCATAGCCCTCATGTTACCTGAGCAAAATGAAATATCTACTGTTTTAATCTGCTGAAACTTCACAGTTGTTTGTTGCCACACAAAAGCTGACAAATACAGTGAGGCACCCATAGCTGGGCAAAAACTGGAAGCCATTACTACCTTAAGCTAAAGAAATAAGGGAAGAAATAGTATACTCAGAGCAGTGGGAGCTAGCACAGTGAAGAAAGGGCTGCCTAGTCTTGTGGGAGCTGTGGTTAAGGGAATATAGCCACTGTTCAAAGAAGAACAGAGAAAAGAAATGAATATATGCCTCTTTCTCTCTCTCTCTCCGCTTGCCCTCATTTATATCTGATGGCACCTCCCATTGCTAAACCCAACCAGAAGTCAATCGGCAAGGTGGTCCAAGGGAAGGAATCCATAGGGCTCACATCCCAGAGCATAGAGCAACACAGTGACAGATACCAGCCACTAGTCAAAATGGCAGTGGATGGATGGAAAGGGATGGATTTGGGAAGGGCAGGTGTAGAATAACCTCAAAAACAGCTCACATTGATTTATGTCACATGCAACCAAGAGGCCTCCTAATATGAAGATAAATTTGACTTACACAAAAAAGTTAGTGAGAGAAAACAATGATTTGAGATAAATCTCTCAATAGAAAAGAATAACTGAGACCATATGTTGCTAGAAGGCAATAAGCTACTTTATTAAGGGGGAAAAAACTTGATGGGAACAAGAATCACATTTTATTACACAGATTCTGTGGTACTTAGTATTGTTTCACATAATTTCTATGTTATCTAAAAATACTCAGTCAAGATAATGGAGTTGATGATCAATTTGCTTCACTTTCAACATCAATTTAGATAGTTATACTTCTATTTTCTTAATGGTACAAGGCAGAAAAAAAATGTTATGCTATAGTACCAAAAGATTTTAGGTAAAGAAAAACGGAGAATGTTATTTTGCAAAAGACAATCCTGAGTTGTAGGATTCTACAGTGATTTATTCCACTACATCATGGGAAAATAAATGCCTTTTCCAACTGACTGAGACTCTTTTCATTTGTCAGCTATTGATCCCCTCCCACAACCTCTCTTCCTAGCTGCATGATGCTTCTAGAGGTTAAACCAATGAAGCCCAGTCCCATTTATTTCTTCCTACTTTATGCTGTGGTATCATCATCGATAACATCAGAGCAGCCAGCCACTCATCTTCAGTTAGTACACAATGGCAGATACCAGCTAGAGGAAAGCTTTTAGGGGTTTTCCAGATATTTCCTTTCAGGACCCAATAATATAAATTAAACCTTGAAAGTAATATAAAACATGTATTTTAAAAACAATTCTCTTTAAATATTACGTGCATCTACACCTGCAGTGAGTGCCCTTTTGTTTGTTTCTAATGAGAGAGCAAGAAGAAAAGTCATAATAGTTATAAACTTAGTATATGTTAAGTAGCCAAAGGCACGCTACAAGAGGGAGAATAAAGGGCATGGGCCAAGTTTAAGGTCAGAGAAAAATCTCCATGACTCCCAAATGCTATGCTCTGGATGATCTATTTCTAGGGTCCACTGACAATGTTCCCCTTACTTTTTTATTTCCTCAAATCTTGCTGAGTAACATTTTGCATCCTAAATATTTATACTTATGTTTCTAATCATTACTTATTATTTTCTATTTTTGAGCTATTGTGCAAAGATGTTCATCTACCTTTAGGTCCTCTCAATATATTGGCATGGTTCGAACACCCCAGGGACCAAGACTCCTCTATAGACTTAGGATATCTAAACTCTAATTTATATTGTGAAAGTAAGAGGCTAAAAGAAAACGTATGTGCCAGTCTAAATAATTGTTTATTTTTTTATAGATCAGTGATTTTGTCATTTGAGGGATATCATCATCATTTGAATTGTACTGACTTTCTTATTAAATTGGAAGCTACATGACAAAAAAAGTCTCCTCAGCTTTTTTTCTAGTCTGTGAAATAGTAATAGTAGGTTGTCTGCTCTTAGTGGTGCTTGACGAATATTATTAAAGCTACCGTTAGATCAGTTTATTTCTCTATTTATTTACTTATGCTCATTTTGTCCAAGAAGTTATTTAAGGTGGCTTATAGAAATAAAATTTTTAAAAATACAAAATACTATAAATCAAGAATGGCAAATGACTTTTATGCTACACGAAACTTTATTGTTTAGAAGTGGCGGTCCAGAAGATGATGTGGAAAAAGGTTTGCAGCCTACTTGATTGCTCACTAAGAATGAGTGACATAATCAATCAGCAATGTCTTCCATGAGCTGAGTAGGTGGAAATAATATATAGGTCATCTTAGTTCTTATTGTAAAAAATGAACCCAAGTCTTACGTGAAAACATAAGTGAATAATCATGTACTGGAGAAGGTTTCTCAATATGTATCAAAGCAGAAACCATAAAACAAAAGACTGATAAATTTGATGATAACTAAATTTTTTAAAATATTAAACCAGACCACACACAATTTTTTTAATGGGAAATTGGAAAATATTTGGCAAAACTCATTAAATAAGGTGTTTGTACCTTTTAAGTCTAAAGACCTCTTTTAGATCAATGACCAAAATATTGTCTTCACAATTAAACATAGACAGAGAACATTCTATCAGCTATACCTAATAAACACCCAACTTAGAATGGCTTAAGCAAATGGAGGTTTTATTATTCTCATGTATAATAAATCTGGATGTAAACTGTCTGGGGCTATTATAGAAGCATCATGGTGAAATTCTGCCAACAGGAACTAGGCTTTCCTGCAGCACCAACTTAAGTAGGTGACTTTCATCTCTTTCTCAGCTAGGAGTGAAAAGACCTGCAGCAATGCATTCTTGTATCAGTCAAGAGGAAGAGGAGAGACACAGAGCAAAAGCCAAGAGGAAGCAAGCTAGTTTCCCTACTCCATTTTAAAGGGCTTTCCCCAAAGTCCCCCTCAAATGCGACTTCTACATACTTCTCATTAGCCAGGATTGCGACATATGCTAACCCTAACTGCAAAATGAGCTGAAAAATACAGTTGTTGATGTTGTCATTCCTGTAATTTAATTTGGCAGATAATGGCCCTGAATAAAATTGAAGTTGTTTCATTAAAAAATAAGGGAAAACGAGTACTGGGAAAGCCAGTTACAGTGCTGCCATGAGCATGAATCCGTAATTAAAAGGAAAGAAGATAGAAAGAAAAGAAAGATGGAGTAAAGGAAGAAGGAAATTTGTTTATGAAAGAGGGTGGAAAGAAGAATAGGAAGATAAGTGGCTAATAAATATGTGAAAACAGTTTTTGTTCTCACCATTAACCAAATTACCATAAATTGAGATATTATTTTTCACCTAACAAATTAGAATTTTTTCAAAAAATTTTTTTTCATAAAAATCCTAGTCAAAATATTTAAGAGAAAGCAAACTTTTTTTTTTAGTCTGCCTTTCTCAAAGACAATATCTTCAAAAGCCTTTTTGTTTTGCTTATTTTTGACCCTGGTATTTACTCCTAAGGAGCTAGTCATATATGAGTACACAGATTAATTGACAATAATATTCACTGGAGCATTATTAATATGGAAATAGTAAAAACAACAGAAATTTTTAGATAGGACACTGGTTAAAAATATTGAGGTACATCTGTGCTATAGAATTTTCTGCAGTCATATAAAATGATGATATGAAAGAAAATCCTGTTGGAACAATTCTATCAAAGGTAGGCAAATGGTAGTTAATGGCTTATTTTTAATTCATTCCAGTGTATAAAATAGTGAGTTTTAGGATTCTCTATATTTTATTTTACAAAACATGATTGCAATAGTTAAAACCTAAAAATTGTTCTAAGACAGAGGAAATACAAACATCCTTCCACAATCAAATTCTCCATAAAGCACCTATTGATGGCCCAGGTTTCAGCAAAGCTATTTTCTAACGCATGCTGCAAAACAAACTATTTTCAAAATGCCTGCCAAGGGAAATACATAAAGTAATTTTATAATAAAGCATTCTTATTTATTGGGGACATTTACCAAAATAACAATTTTAGTTAAGAAATAAGCCGTACCTTTCTTTCTGGCAAAAATCAGGAAGGAGTTATTTGTTCGGATCTTTTCTAACTCAATGTAATAAAATCCTTTTAGCTGTACATAAAAGAATGATCATTTTTCTATTCACTGTAGTGAGGGGTGGGAGAAAAGTGGACAAGATGCAATTAACTCAGTCACAAATAATGTAAGTGCGTAAGAAACTGGTAAAGAAAAACACATTTTGAAACACATTCTGGTGTTATTGAAATGGAAATTTTAACTCTTTCTTTCCCAGACCTTCCCAACTGACTCTTATGCACATTTTGAGTATCATATAGAAGGTCCATGCTGAGTTAGGATCTTAGTCCAAGGACAGGTAAAAAAACTACAAATTATTGAATATTATTTTTACTTGATTTTCTTATGAAGTGGTGATAACATGGTCTATTCAGAATAACTGTGTCTAGAGACCAAGTGCTTCTTAATAGATGTTGTTTTGAGGTGCAACCTTACTTATATGATACATGGCAGGGTACAATGTGGATGCAACGATAAATGATGGATATGTAATGTGTATAAGCAAAGTGCTGTCCTTTTGACTGGACTGTCAGCTTGCTATGACCATGGATCTCTCCTTCACTGTTCTTGCTCATTACTCTTCCCTAACACTTAGCAAAGTGCCTGATCCCTGGTATAATTAATAACATGTGTTTAGTTCAACTAAGAATGAGAGAGACTACTTTATGGGGCCATCCATTCAGGGCCATAATTGTAGACTTATTAAAAGTCCATTTTTCAACATGATTCTTTAAAAGCTTAGGTGATGTATCTGTCAGTTAGTATTCCAGCAGAAAACAGAAACCACCCTGAAGAAGTATTTTGAAGTAAATTGAACGAAGAGACTATTTACATAGGTGTTGAAAAAGTAGGGGAAGTACCAAGGATGTCTAGACACCAGGGAAGGCATCGGTGGGAAATCCCACTGCTCTTAGGACCTAAGGAGAAGGGAAAGAACAGTGTTACAAAAACTACTCCAGAAGAAAGGATGCTCAACAGGAACTGGAGCCATAAGGAATGAAGATACACCAGAATCTTATCCTAGAGCAGAGATGAAACAGAAGATGAAACACTCCAAACTTTATCTCCTCTTTCCAATCTCCTGTTGGTGCCTTCCACTGATCAATCCAACCATGAGTCAAATAGCAAAGGAGACAAAATGGTACATATAGAGATCAGATTTCAACGCATAAAGCGGAACAAAAGAGAAGAGCAGAGAATGGATTGGTTTGGGAGAGGCAACAGCATAGGGAGACTAACTAACACATGGGGAAAATAGTCTCCCTTGAAACATGTTAGTAGGTGTGTGAGGAACCATTACAAGGATTCAATCAGAATGAATGAACAGATAACTTGAACTTGTAAATATGGGAGAAATTAACTTTACAAGTGTCAACCGGGGTATGGTTTTCTAAACATGACTCACCAGGACCACGTTTTACCATTTCACTTTTCCTTCATTTAAAAAAGAACTGCTGAACTCAGGTTTCTCACAAAGTTTTACTCTGCTTTTCTAAGAGAAATTTATAACATACTTTAAATTTTGCGAGACCCTTTGTGATTACTTTTTATAAGTTATAGTTTGTTCTTGGTTTTGGTTGATTGGTTGGTTTTGTTTTGCTTTAACATTGCAGCTACAAAGCCTCAAGAAATCTGGCAATAGGATATTAGAATTATATTTGTTGACAGTTTTTTTATTAGGCAGGTGAAATCAGTTTAACTGATTTTCAATATTTAGTTCCATCTAAAGAAGGGAAGCCTCTGCCTCTAGATACCTAAAGCCAAGATTAATATAGTCCTTAAGGCTGAAAGCTTTTGAGTCCATCACATTCAGCAACATCTTACACTTCTCAGGTTTGTGGTCTCCCAAAATTTTTAGAACAATTATATCCAGGACTTAAATAAAGGGTCTTCTTCCACGAACTTCAGGTCCATATATCCCCCTGTCTATATTCAACATCTCCATGAGGATGCTAATAGGCATCTCAGTCTTTAACACATCCAAACTTAGTCTCCTAATCTACACAAAGTTGGCTCCTCCTACAGGTTTCGTCATCTTGTCAGTTGCTCATTCCCAAAATATGGAATCGTATTTGACTGTTGGTTTTTTCATACTTCCTATCTAACCCAAATGCAAGTCTTCTTGGAGCTGACCTTCAACTGTACCCCCCTGTTCTAAACTGTATCACCTCTGGCCTGGATTATTGCCTCCTAACAGGGGAAATCATCTATTTATCATTCTATCTAGGCTTATTCCAGTCTATTCTCAAGTGGCAGGCAAAGTGTTCAGTCAAATTATCTGCTCTTCTGCATAGAATTTTCTGAGACCTACCTTCTCATTCAGAGAAAAAGTCAGTCCCTACAATCACCCCTCACCACCTGACCCTTTATTTCTTCCCTCCCCTTGTTTCCTTCACTCCATTCCTCTCCATTGCTTATGTCACTGCAGGTATACTCATCTCCCCCAGTTGTGCAAATTCAACAGGCATATTCATGCTTTAAGGCATTCATACTACTGTCTCCTCTGTGGAAGGCTTCTGCTCCAGAGAGCCACGTGACAATCTCCCTCACCTCCATCAGGTCTCAGCTCAAATATCTGCTTAAGTGAGGCCTCCTCTAACTAACCTATTTTAAATATCCATCTCCACCCTCACTCACTCTTACCTGTTCTATTTTTCTCCATATCATGCATCACCATCAACATTCTTCATATTTTTACTTTTATTTTTATTTTTTCTCTTTACGATCTTTCCCCCACTCCCAAAAATGAAGCTCCAATGTGACAGGAGCTTTTCCCTGCATCCATCTGCTTGTACTCGGCACATGGTATTCATTCAATAAATAATTATTAGATGAATGAAAGATTAAATGAATAGTAGACTAACTGTTGTAGTAGAGATATGGATATATTTCATTCATTTTTTTTCTTGTACTTATTATTTGACTCCTCAAATTCCATTCAATAATAATTTTTGAAATTTAAAAAAATTTTAAGTTATATATCTCTCTCTAAAATTATGCAGCACTAGGAGGTAAAGTTCTCATTCCCAGTTTTCTCCAGATCTGGGATCAGCCAATTTTCTCTTAAAGGACAAGGTAGTAAATACTTTTAGGTTTGTAGGCCAAAGATTTTGTGTCACAAATATTCAACTCTACCATTGTATTGCTAAAGCAGTCATGATCAATAAAGTTGCTTACAAAAGCAGGCTGTGGACCAAATTTGGCCCTTGGGCTGTGGTTTGCCCAACTGGTGTAGATTTGTTACTAATCCTGGGGTACAGGTTCCCACAAATGACTAGCTCTTTCAAAAGATTCATAAGCAATCAATATTTCAATAAGCTTTACTCAATAGAAACCAACCTGATTTTTTCTCTCATTCCTTCATCCTGCTCTATGAACTAAGTTATCTTTCTTTCCCCTAGTTAAAATCTTGGGCTGGTCCCATAGCTTTTTAAATCTCTCTTGAATTAAAAAAAAAAAAAAAAAAAAAAAAAGGTTTCTACACATCTCAAGATAGCAAAAAATCCACTACATATTTTAATCATAATTCCATTATCTTTACAAATTCTGTTTCATTCATGGCCCTTCTCCTCCCTAAGCCTCCTCTGTTCATTATAGCCTATACCGCCCCTCCTATACCCCCCACCCTATTCTAGTTTCAGTGTAGCCTATGTTTTATGTGTTTATTCTGTCAACATATCTCACCATACAGCCTCATGTTTCATATATTTTATCATTATTGATGATAAGTTCTAAATATTATAGACCTTAGTCTGAGGAATCTCTCTTATTTCCTGTCTATGAGTAAATCTCACTGATTTTACTCTGAAATCATCTGCATTCACTCTCCACTAACCATGCTGTGTGCAATCATTGCCCACTTCTGTGTACACTGACATGGGCCCTAAGTATCTATATCATTCCTTCCCTCTTGACTCTCCCCTTGAATTTATTCTCCACTCTACAGAGAGTGTAATCTTCCTACTTACAGAAGGTAAATCTAATCCTCTCTCTGTGCCAAAGTTTTGCCACCCTGAAGCTGCTTTAGGGATAGTGATTTTAAGCAGTTTATTAAAAAACAAGACTCAGAAAGGAACCTTTGAGCCTCCCTCCCTTTGCTACCCAAGAGATTCAGAAAGAAGAGCCTACTTTAGAAAGGAAGCCCTGGCTTAATCACCTTAAGAGTCGTCAGCTTAACATTAGTCAGGACGACTCAAGCCTGTTAGTTAGCTAGGTACTCCTTGTGTCCCAGAGGTCTGAGTTGCCTGGCAAGAATTTGCCTGCCATGTGTGTTTTGCTCTTCCTCAACTACCTATGAATCGCCTGTTCTCACTTCTGAAATCTAGTGCCCACCCCTCATGCCCCTGCTTTTCTCTGTTGGCCAAAAAAGTTATATATACTCAATGTTGCCTCACTGTTTTTGGAATTCTCATGCTTATGTGAATTCTCCATGCACATGTATTAAAACTTTGATTTCCTCCTGTTAATCTGACTCTGTTAATTTGATTATTAGTCTAGCTAGAAGACTTAGAAGGTAGGAGTATACTTAGAAGTATTATTTATTTTAGCTCCCACACTCTCCAAACTTCCTTTTAAACCTTTACTGACTTGACATTTGCTTTAGAATTAAGACGCAACACCTTATGAATTAAGAGATGTAAACCTCCCAACTTTCTCAGGCTCACTTGGTCCCCCCCTTCTACTCATTCATGCCCTTTCAGCCACACTGGTTGTATTCTAATTCCTTATATTTACCCCTATTTCCTTTTTTTTAATTGAAGAAATGATTTAAATTTTTGTCCCCATCTATCTCCCCCTTCTTTCCTCCCCCTACCCTCTGCCTCTCTTTCCTACCAAAGGTCTTTCACATGTTATCACATCGGTCAACATACCCCTTTCTCTGCGTTTCCCTTTATTAACTCATATTAAACCTTCCTATCAGTTTAATTGTCACCTCCCCCTATTATCTAACTTTTAAAAACATTTTAAGGAACACATTATGTAAAAAAATAACACGTTAACTATGTGTGTTTGCAGTTTTATTTACTGCTATTTTTACTTAATTATATCAAGTAAGGTGTTTTCATAGGTAGGTAACCAAAATTCCAAATCAGACTGGCTTAAACCATTAAAGGGTTCTTAATTCATATAATAGAAAATTCCAAAATTAGAGTTTTCTTTACTTTTCCAGCTTCCTTTATCTATATTCTGTCATTTCTGCTCTTCACATGGTTGGCTTTTTTTCTCAGGCTCACTTCATTTTGTAACAGCAAAAGTAGCCATTTCAGTTTCAGACTTTGAACTGATATGCCATTTTATCCAGAAGGAAATCAAGAGAAGACTTCTCTTGAAATCATGAAACAGAACAAGCCCTTAGTTTCATTCTCATGGTCCCACTTACAAGACTTGCCCCTCCCTAGTGACAAGAGGTACATTGATGGTAAACCCATGAGAGCCCTCATGGAGGCAGCAGTTGGGGTGGGGTCTACTCTCCACAGATTCCACCGCTTCTTCACTAAGGGAAGGGCTGATTTTCTAAATGGAAGATCAGTCTATTTTGATAGAAGGAGCAGAGACCTGGATACCTGGAAAGCAACCTACTGTATACTACAATAATAAACTATGAAATTTCCCACCTCATTCCATTGTGTGTTAAAACACTATATTTAACATCTTCAGAGTTACTGTGGCATAATGTTCCATCTTTTAAATCCCCTGAATATAACTCCTAATTTTATTTGTTATACAAAAAACTTATTGCAATGTTTTAAAATATTATATTTCAATAATTATTCTGTCTTCCTTTGCCAATGTTCAACTTCCTCTTTACTATAAGTACTTCATCTATTATAAAATAGCTGTTATAAATAATACTGAGATGAGATTTTTTTTTCCTACTTCTGTATTTCTTAAGATAAATCATAATGGAAGAATAAATGGGTCAAATGCTAAGAAAGTTGAAATGTAAATTGTCCTTCAGGAATACTGTACCAATTTGTACTGTACAACAGACCCTCAGTGTATGACTGAGGTTGTTCATGACATTCTTACTAATTAACACAAGTCCCCCTCCCTCAAGTGTCAAGTTCTCTATCACCTCTATGCCTTTGTTTCTATTGTATACTCAGCCTGGCTAACCTTACTCCCCTTCCAATGCTCATGCCCTTGTCTTGAAAGCATTTCCTCACCCATCTCTGCCAGCTCCTATTTGTTCTGTTACTGTCATACTTCTGGCATTTCAACAAATATAATCCATTACAATCATTTGTTCATTTGTTTGTTTCTTAAACTAAGCAGTGAATTATTTGAGAAAGAGGGCTGTCTATTACTATTATTACTGTTATTAATATTTAACCTTGTACCCTCACTATTTAGCACTGTCTGAAATGTGGGACATACTCAGAAGTGTGTTTTAAATTACAGAAACATGGAAGCTGACCACCCTCACAGTATAATCCAAGGATGATCCATCAAAACCCACACGTTTGTTGTTCCATTCAGCCTTGGTCCAGTGAGAATCCCTTATGGCTGGCACAGCTCTGGAAAGAGTGTTTCTCACTACAGTAACACCGAGTTTGGTCCATTATGAGAGTCCCCCAGCCTACTCTTAGGTGTTCTGTGAGCTTGTCCATTGGTGCATCAGATCAGAGATGAGGTCCTAGGGTTTTGGCTGAGCTCTAAAACAAATATCATTTCAATCTCTTTCCTCCAGGACCTGTTCACATTCATCAATATGCTTGGCACATGTTTTGTCATTCAGAAAGGGCGGGGAGATTTCAATGTTTGAAGAGTGAAATGTAGATGAGGAAGGCCTGAGGGGGAGCTAAGAAACTAAGAGCAGAAGAACTAACTCCTCATTCAGCCAATAATCTATGTTTGAGTCTCTATGAAAAGATATAAGGAACAGAAAGCAGAACTGTTTTGTTAGTGTGTTTGTATATTATTTAATGAAAGTATTGCAGAGATATCAGGGCATAGGTGAAAGCCAGAAGGTGGTAGAATCCTGCACCTCTCGTGTTCAGCGGCCAAGTGGTAGAAAGAGGAAGAGAAGTGAGGGTGAGGCAGGTCCTTTGCCCCATAGCTGTGGGGAATTCACTGAGCAGAACTGGCTCTTGAAAGCAGACTTGTTATTCACCTTGTGGCAGTTGCATAGAGTGAGGCCTTGGCAAATATCTTTGTAGGTGATAGAAATGGACAACAGAGGAGAAACCAGAGAAGATGGATAAGGCAAATGATTTTTGCCAACTATAGCTGACAACACATCTAAGAAACTCCTTCAATGACCCTTCATGAAATACATAGGGGCTTTCTCCTCCCCCTTCCCTTTCATTGGGTCTAAGCTTTGGGCCAGCATACTCAGTGGGGCTAGAGGTGTGATGTGAGAAACCAATGCATACAAAGACAAATGTTCATCTGGTGTGGTCAGGAGATTGAATACATACATACATACATACATACATACATACATACATACATATATTCATATATACATACATGGAGAATAATAAAAGGCAGGTCTTCCACTGTCAGTTAGGAAAGCTACCATTAAGAAAGGGGAATGCTAATAAACATACAGGCATCTCTCATTTTTTTTATATTTCACTTTACTGCACTTTGCATATACTGCATTTTTTACAAATTGAAGACCTTCTCAGCAAAAAGATTATGACTAGCTGAAGGCTTGGATGATGGTTAGCATTTTTTTAGCAGTAAAGTATTTTTTATTAAGGTTTATACATTATTTTTTCAGACATAACACTATTGCACACTTAATAGACTACAGTACAGTGTAAACATAACATTTATATGCACTGGGAAACAAAAAAAAATGTATGTAACTCAGTGCTTTGGATCTGAACCTGCAATATCTCCAAGGTATGCCTGTGCTAGACTGAATGGACAAATACATGATATTAGATAGATAGATAGATAGATAGATAGACAGACAGACAGATGCAGGTGTGTACGTGAGCATCCATGTGTAGATCCTAGTGCTACCTCATGAGAGGCTCTAGAAGCAACAATACTCTGAAGACCAGGTCTTTAGTTCTTAATATCATTCTTCATTAAAACGAAGCAGGGCTTCTTGAAGAAATGAGTTTCTCCAGGACTGGGGCAAGAAGAATATATGAGACTAAAACTTTTTATGCCAGAAAGTAATGAAACACTCAAGAATTATGAAAACATCAAAAAAGCTCATGATTCAGTTTAAAGGGGCTCCCATTACTGAAGCCCAGGAAAAATTTAGTATAAAAATAAATAAAGATTGTAAGGTATTATAACTCTCTGAGAAAAACAGAAAGCCAAGAGTACATGCTGATATAAATAAATAAATAAATGAAGAAGAAGGGAGATTTCCACCCCACAATAAATTGTCAATTGATAAATCTAGAAGGGATGATGGAGTTAGAAAATAGCATTTGACATTGTCTGGCTCAACCATTGTGATAAACAGAGACAGCTGATAGCTGGGATTGTTCTCCCTCTTCCCTTGGTGAGGTTCATTTTTCTCTTCCCTATTTGTACTTTATTTATTATTCTGGATATTTTTTGTCAATACATCTCTTTTCTCACCATCTATAGTTATTTTTCAGTCCCCGAATTTGACCTCTTCTCAGTTTGATTAAACGGGACCGACCCTTGAGGCTATACAACCTTTTCCGGTCACCCCATCGCTTTCATCATGTTTCTGGCCTACCCAACCTTCCTTCACCCCCTGCTGTAATACAGATCTATTGCTCTCAGACAAGGGTAAAACCAAATTAAATTCTGCTTCATGATATTAGGACAATGGATATAGTTTCCCTTCTCTTCCTTCCAACAGCTCATCATACTTTCCCCCATTTAATCTAACAGGTGTTTCTTGTAATAGTACTGCAGCATTGGCGACTATCCAGTACTTTTCCAGTCCCTTCAAAGTTGCAATAATATAAAAGTTATCCAATACCCCATCCTTTACATAAAATGTGTTCTGCGCCTATCAGAAAGATGAAGAGCAGACACGGAGGGAGAAACATTTTGTTTGTTTATTTGTATAGTTTGTTTCCCTCCATTTTTCTTTCATCTCATTGATTCACCTCTCTTATCCTTTACCACAGGAAGTATTCTGATTATACGAGAGGTGAAGAAAGAGTGGACAAGTAGCACAAAGATCTGTATTGTAGTTGAGTGTAGTTGAGTTCAGCCAGCACAAAATCTGTGATCATATGTTAACAGTTTAATCATTTGAGCCTTAGTTTCTTCACTAAAAAAGGTGTGGAGGTCAGGGGAAGGTCAACCCAATTTTGACCTAATAACTTCTTAGAGCCTTTTTATTTCTGAGTCCATGAATCTATAATTTGAGCTTCAAATATTGGGATGCTCCTGAGTATGGTCTCACAAATCCTTCTCTTCTCTACTGAAGCTAAGTAATTGCATTAAGTCTCTTGATTTCATATACAACACCCTGATAACTATAAATTTTCTATCGCCAGTCCCAATCTCTTCTTTCCCACCATAAGCCTCCCCATCTCCAGTGGCCCACTTGATATCTTCACTTGGCTGTTCAATAGACATTACGAACATAACGTCTAAAAGAGAAGCCTTCATTTCTCTCCCTTCTCCTTTTCTGAGCCTTCCTTGCCCCAGCAAATGGTACAACCATTTACCTAGTTTCTCAGATAAAAAATTTAGCAAATTTCATTGATTTCTCTCTTTCTTTCCCTCTCCACATCCAATTTAACAGTAACTCCTGTTTGCTCTTCCTTCAAAAATGTACTCAATCAGACCACTTTTCAGCACTTCCCCACAGCCATGACTACTCCCAGGTATCATTCTCTCCCCTATGAGTTAGTACCATAGCCTTTCTTGTCCCCTACTCTATAGTCTCCAAAGATCTTTCAAGTTATTTCTGAAAATTGAAATTTAAGCATATCATTCCCTTGTTAAAATCCTACGATAGCATGCCAATATACTCAGAAAAATAATACAAAGTCCTTACTATAATCCAAAGGCCTTACCTGCCCTAGCACTTTCCCACCTCTTAAATTTCATCTTCCATTCCATCTGCGACAGTTATTCTGGCTTCTATATGTTCTTTATATATACTGGAAAGAGACTGGCTAGCTGCTTACCAAAATTGGATCCTCCCCCTAGACACACAGCTAGTTGCATTTCCTAGCCTCCCATGTCATTAGGGTTGACATATGCCACTCCCAGACCTAGCTCATAAAAATATGACCCATTTTCCTCATCTGCCAATGAGAGACAGAGGACTCGAGACTCTAGAGGGTGGTAGAGCCACCAGAGAGCAGGGTCCTGGATCCCTGAAGCAACACGTGAAAACACATCCACTAAACCCACATGAGCTTCTGCTATGAGCAAGAAATAAGCTTCTTTTGTATCTAACTTTTGAGTCTTCGTAGTGGGAGTGGGTGATATTTATTATTACATTTACCCTCCCATAACTAAAACAAGAACCAAATTTCTTTCTATTTTACTTACTTCCTCTGCTCAAAACTTTTTTTTGTCACCTCCTCCAACAGGCCTTCTTTGACTACTCATCTGAACTAAGCTAGCCCCCTTCCATCCCTGTCTATTATTTCCCTAACTTACACTAATTTTCTTCAAAGTGCTCATCATCACATAATATTGTTACATATTTTATTATTATTTGTTTATTGACTCTCTCACACTAAAATATAAAAATCCATGAGGACAGTGCCAGTTATTTCTTTTTCTCATTGTTGTATATTTTGTGTGAGATCAGTGCTTAGAAAACAGTAGGAGCCCCATTAATACTTGAATGAATGGTTGAAGGAAGGAATGAGTGAATTTTAGCTGCTCTTTAGCAGCATGGCTCTGTTTCAGCTGCTACTGTCACCACAAATCCTAATTCCTCTCTCACACCTCATTTTCAGATATATAGCATTACCTATCTCATCACTCACTCTCCATCAATTAAGTTTCACTTTCCTCATCTTAGCTCCAAATGAGGCATCAGCCTCCTGAAAGGTGATATTCTGTCATTATTTTAAAGGTTGACAGAAGTGAAAAAACAAAGGCAAACTCCAACAATGAGAACTTAAATCAGTCTTGGAGCCTGCTGGTAAGGAGTAAGAACACAGCAGCCTCTGTGGACCTAGGTTGAGATTGCCTGACAGGTAGGTGCTCCCCAGCGGTTTTCAGGCAGAATTTACCAATCCTCCACTTCTCTCTGGCCTTTGGTAGGCTTTTGCCTTGGCCGTCTTTGGAAAGAACAATGGTATAAAGTAGCCTCCCTTTATCCTTATGGGATTTGTTCTAAGACCTCCAGTGGATGCTTGAAACCACAGATAGTATCAAACCCTACATATACCGTTTTTTACTATACATACCTATATAAAATGTAATTTATAAATTAAGCACAAGTAAGAGATTACAATAATATATAATAATAAATAAAAACAATTATAACAATGTATGTAATAAAAGTTATTGAATGTGGTGTTCTCTCCAAATACCTTATTGTACACACTCACCCTTCTTGTGAATGATGTGAGATGATTCAATACTATGTGATAAGATGTGTCCGCAGTTTGAGGTGTGAAAACAAAAGTAACACAATTTTCTTTTCCGTCCCAATTTCACGATAAAAAGATTTCTTACCATAGAATTTGAGCAAACCTCACATGCGATGTTTTGTCTTTTCTTACTGAGAATTTCACTTTTTCACATAAAGGAAGTACTTTACAGCTTCTTCTGTGGCATATCCGAATCACCAGCATCACTATTTCTTGCACTTTGGAGCCATTATTAAGTAAAACAAGGGTGACTTGAACAATCAAGCACTGTGATACCTCGACAGTCATCTGACAACGAAGATGGCAAACTAAGTGACTAACGAGTGAGAGGATGTAATATGAGTGGGGAGATACTAGACAAAGGGGTGAGTCCACATCCTGGGAAGGAGAGAGCAGGAGATTTCATGATGCCTACTCAAAGCAGCGACACAATTTAAAACTTACGAAATGGTTTAATTTCTGAATTTTCCCTTTAATTTTTTTTCAAGACTGGAGGTTTAACTGCACATAACTAAATCCATGGAGGATGAAAAACAGTGGAAGGAAAACATGAGGACAGAGGGAGTCATACAGCCTTAGGTTTCAAAGCCAGGATCTAACCTCATCAAATCTACCATTTAAAGTGGATCTCATTCTTTCAATTCAACAATACTTATTGAGTGCTTTCCATGCGCTACTCTATACTAAATGATGGGAAAACAGTCATAAAAATAGTTGTATAGGGTGCTACCTCAAGAAGATTATAATCTAGTAGGAAGGTAGCATAATTGAACGTTTCTTATTTATAATGTGATAAAATCCCTAAAGGAGAAGCCACTTGTTCTGTGATGGCTCACATCAGTCCCTAGTCCCTGTGATAAGAATCAGGAAACTGAAAACTATAATTGGACTGAAACCTAAAAGAATGAAAATTAACTAATCAAAGCTTGGGCAGCAAGGCATGAGGGTGATGAAAGTGTTCAGACTAAGGTGGGAAGGTGCCTGGAGTAATTTTAGAACTATGATATACACAGTCAGCATCATGGAAACGGTGGAAGGGGTCAAGAGCAGGATGGTGCCAAACCTGTGCTAAATTTAGAACCTTGGTATTATGCTAATAATGATGGGAAATCATGAGATATTTAAGCATGGAAGGAAAGAGGGCATTATCAATTCTGCATTTTATAATGATTGCTCAGGTTTCTGTAAAGAGAATTGATTATTTAGAGGGACAAGTATGGACAAAGGGGAGTCAAAGAATTCGTAAGCTAGTGCAAGATCAAAGTGAAAATAATGATTCGCTAAACTAGAATATCAACAGTAGAGATGAGAGAAGCAGATGGAACTTGAAAAATAATTGGGAGGCAACATCAATAAGGCTTGATGATGATTGGGATATAGGCAATGAGGGAAGGGAGTGCACCCAGGAAGATGCTAGGTTTTAATCTGGGAGCAACTGGGAAGATGTTTCTGCCATTCCCTGAGACAGGATTCACTGGGAGTGAGGCAGGCTGAGGGGAAGATCATAATTGTGATTTTGGACATTGTGACTTTGAAGTGCAACTTTATTGTCTTGAGTCTAAACCCTGTGTGCAATGGTGAGAACATTACTATACTAAAAGTGGTTATGAAGCTTGGCACAGGGCCAGGAGGGTAAATGCCACTTCCTTTCGTCTCATCCTTGGCCTTCCTTTATTAATTCTCAACACACATCGAGACTTTCTAGATATGTGAGCAACCCACAAAGTCCTGCTTTCATAGAGTTTACATTCTCAGAGGGTAGACAGGTTGTAAAATAAGCAGACAGTACTCTAGGCTATACTAGGAAGGTAAACAGAGTGGGGTGAGGAGGGAAAAGTTGTGATGCAGAGATGGGGGTGTTTTATGTAGAATGGCCAAGGACATCTCTTCGGGGAGGTGACATTTAAGCACAGACCAGACCGAAATGAAGGAGAGGAGGGTTTTAGGCAAGGCAAACAAGAATCATAAAGACCCTAAGGTGCATTTGCTTGGCTTGCTCCAGGAGAAGCACAAAAGCCTATGCGGCTGAACCCAGTGAGCAAGGGGAACATGTTAGGAGTTGATGCTAAAGAAGCAGTCAGATGTGGGTGAGGACTTTGGCTTTCACTCTGATTATAAGAATGTGATGGAATCATGGGTGATTGTGAGTCAGGAGTGACAAGAGCCATGTTCTAGAGTGCAGAGTGCTTCAATGTCAGAAGCCAGAAGCCAGAAGCCTTCATCAATAAACCAACTCTCTCTAATGATCTTTCTTCTATTTCTACTTCAATTCGCCGAATACATAAAGCAACTGTAGAATCCAATTCATTTTATTTTAAATGACATTTATGGAGCATATTTTATGAATCTCTTCCAGGCCCTTACAACGTTATAAGGGTTTTTTGATAGCAGCCTCCTCTCATTATGCTCTTGCTGGAGAATTAAACCACCCTGTTAACATGGCTGTGCATTATTTCATTTGGTGTTTATGATACTAGGAAGTGGGATTTATTGCCTACATTTAACAGATGAGGAAACTGAGGCTCAGAGAAGTTAAGCAGACTATGCCAAAGTCACATAGACAATAAAGAGTAGAGTCTGCTTCACTAGACGTGCCAGGGCTTTCAGACTCCAAGTCCATATGGCTTTCCCATGGCTCCACAAGATGATCTTTCCCTTGAGCAGTTTGATATTGAAAGGAAGAGTCTGAAAACACATAGGCAAATGACAGCACAGGAGTATGTTTACATGTAAAGAAGAAAGGAAAGAAAGAAGAAAGAAAGAAGAAAGAAGGAAGGAAAGGAGAAGAGGAAGAAGGAAGGAAGGAGGGGAAGGAAGGAAGGAAGGAGAGAGAGAGAGAGAGGAAGAGAGGAGAGGAAGGAGAGAAGAGAAAGAGAAAGAAAGGAAAGAAAGAAAGAAAGAAAAGAAAGAAAGAAAGAAAGAAGAAAAGAAAGAAGAAGAAAGAGCATCACTTACTAACAGTAATGGAGAAGAAATTTCAAGTGCAAGAAGGAGGAAGAGCTTCCAAACAGAAAGAAGGGCAAATGTACATACCCTTTAGGAACCCATTATACTGGTTCCCTACCCTCACTACATTTTAAGAATCATGTAAGATGTTGTGTGTGTGTGTGTGTGTGTCTTGTGTGCATGTGTCCACACACACACATGTGTACTATGCCCTACTTAAGAGCAGTGAAGTCAATATGTTTTAAAAGACCCAAGGTCTATTCTACTAGGCAGCCAGGATTGAAAGTGTGGGGTTATTTAGTGACGGACAAACTTTATCTTCCCCACTGCTGGCCTCCTCCTTTGCTGGGTCACCTGTGTGGGGCTGGGGAATTTGCACATGAATTAGTAACCTAGGTGGTTCCAATACAAGTGGTTCAGGGGACTGCACTCTGAGAACTGCTTTAATCACAACTCAATAAATGGTAAGAATGATCCTGTTCTCCAAGGCAGCCAGTTTGCTATGGGCAAGAAAAGGGTAAAAGGCAGTGCAGGTGTTTGGAGGAAGAGGCTGCCAAAAGTTAAGAGAGTGGAAAAAGCCATGACTCAGCAAAGTTCAGCAGGAACTTGAAGGAGACTCCTGAACTTATAACCACCGGTCCAGGCAAAACTAAAAAGTAAAAAGGAGTAAAGGAGCATCCAATACTACAAACAGGAAGTATGAAATTCATAGAATTTCAAACATTCCCAGAAAGAAAAAAAAAGTACTGCTTTTTTTCACAGTTTCCATCTTCCAAGTGGTTTCTAAGTGTGTTTAATATGGAGGGCAATAACTCCGGCTTTTTTTACGATGCACAGCTAATTACCAGATGTACCAGTACTGCAAGCTTTTAATGCCTACATAAACATGCGGCCATAATGAAGATAATGAAAGCATGACTTTCATCAATATTTAATTAGCATTTGGTGCTAACTCATTATTCGGTACAATTAATTTGACATCTTACTGTATGTCCTGAACAGATTTCAATCCAGAGGACTGTTTTATTGATGAGACATGTGTAACATCACACAGGCCCCTGACCAAAGTTAACAGTATGAAATATGGGAGAGATGATTGACAGTTTTAATTTAGTTCTGAATAGCAAAGCCTAATATAGTAAACTAAATAAGCATATTTACTTGGAAGGCAAATCCCGTACTAATGAAAATCCTGGCCTTGCTCAAGTCAGAGGAGGGACCCTAACATTTCAGCACAAGTTTCAGATCATTGGCTGTTGCACTGGTATGACAAAACATTGAGAATAAAGGCACTTTGTCAACCTGCGATTAAAAATTAAAGAACTCACATGCTTGTACAGTCTAGAGCTCAATGTATTAACCTGTAAAGGCAAGGGATTCTGCAGCAAGGGAGTAAAGAACACAGGGCCAGGATCCAGAGTTTTATGCCAGTCATGGAGGCGCGCGTGCACACAAACACACACACAGACACACACACACAAAATGAATCTTTTTCCCCGCACCTTCCTAAGTTTCTTCTAGCTGGGCTGCTAATCAAATTTAACAGAGACAGATTATCAGCAAAAAATGTTAAAGTTTATTATGCAAATGTGTTTCAGGGGTGCTATAAAGAATGAAGACCCAAGGAGGCATTGGGCAATTGAGGTTTCCATGCCATTCTGGAGCTAAGGAGAAGTTGGAGGAGAGGGAGATTCAAAGGACAGAAAGCAATTACATGGAGATGGAAAAGCAAATGTTTGATAAGTAATGTTTGCTTGGCCATCTTTAACTATGGGACACAGAGAGGACTTTGAACAAATGAGTCTTGTGTGGTTCCTCTCTACCACCACACTAATTTTGTATTAAACAATAGTAATTTGGAATGATATATCCCTTCCCGGAGCAAATGCTCTAACTAAATTCCTTTAGGCAAGTAAAAAGTTAGAGTCAAAGATTCATTCTGAGTCTCTTGTTCCTTAATAGCAAACTTAAAATTAATATCTCGAGGTGGTTTTTTTGTTATGGCAAACTCTACTTCCCTTCACAGGACTATAAAAACCACTTGTTTAGCCAACATCCCTGTGGCTAGCTCAGTTTATATATACGTGGAATGGTAAATAAGCCCCATTAAACCCATGTCTCTCAAACTATCTGTGATGAAGGGCCAGTTTGCGTCTTACATTTTGTTGTGTGTGTTTTTTTAATTGGCTGTGAATGGATAGGTCCTTAAAATACCATTCAAAACAAACAAATAACAAAAGAACAGAAACTATTATTGCCTAACGGTATTCTGGGGACTGATGTGATGGACAACAAATAAAATACAAACAAGTTTCCTGAGTCCATGAACCTTATATTCTAGTGGGAAGGAAAAAATAGTAGATAAGTAAACCAACAAAGAAAAAGATAATTGGGAGTAGTGATAACAGATGTAAGGAAAATAAACCAGATAATGGGTCAGGAGAGTGATAGGAAATGAAAGGTGCTTTCAACTGGGGTGGTCCCACAGGGGTTTGAGGCAAGGACTTTGAAAGTTGAGATTAGATGGCAAGAAGTGCTGGGCGTGTCTAAATCTTGGGGAGGATACTCCAGACGTCTTTATTGAGTGTCATTTATATGCCAGACCTAGTATAGGTACTAGAGTTGCAAAGATTGATATGATACAGCACTTAATTCTAAAAAGGTCATTTTCTAATTAATACTCATAAATAATTGGAACATTTTAATGTAAGGGAATCTGGATATTTATAGTCCTTTCTATTTGACTAATTGTTTAAAAAGTTAGCTGATAACACCTTTATTAAGCACTGTTGAATAAGAAACATATCCAAACCTGAAGAGAATTTAATTTGTATTAGAGTTTTTTTTGAGACAGACTGACAACATATGCTGGGGATCAAGCTCTCAAAAGCTCCAGAGAATAGCAGTTATGCAGCTTCTTCTGTGCATTTGAAATTAAAGAGGGAACTTAAAGAGGATTACATGGAGGCGGAAGAAGCAAGCAGGGATTGATTTACAGGATAGTTAAACAAGATTATGTGCTCTCTTGAGAGTGGCTATGGTTTATTTTAAAGGGGTATGCACCTATATGCACAGAAACAGTAGACAGGGGCTTACGTAAGGCAAAATAAGACTTTTAGTAAAGAAGTAGTTGCCTGGAAGTGTGACTACCCACCATGACCTGCCCCATTAGGAATTTATGATCAGATCGCCCTCAGAGGTACTTTCTACAGAATCCCTTTATTCGTCCACAGCACCTACTATACCAGGGCCTCTTCTAAGCAATTTTCATGAATTCATAGGAACCCTATAAGGAGGTTTGATGATGAGTATTAGATATTATTACTATTGAATAGATAATAAAAAGTCACAGAGTAAGTAATTTCCAAAAATCACAATTAGCAAGTGGGAGAGGCAGAAATGAAACCCTAGTGTTCTGATGCCAAGCCCAGCACACTAGACCTTTAGTATTATGCTGAAACTTACTCCTTACTGTGTTAATAAATATATTCTTTCTATAGTGGAACTCAGAGATCAATATGTAAAAAAAAATTTTTGTTTGCATCATGTAATGCTTTTATATATATTTTTTAAATTAAGTTTATTGGGGTAACATTAGTTAGTACAATTATATAATTTTCAGGTGTACATTATAATTTGACATCTGTATATTCTATTGTTTGGTTATCAGCCAAGTCCAGTTTCTTTCAGCTACCATATATTTCATCCTCTTTACCCACTTTGCCCTCCCCCTGTCCCCCTATATTTAACCCCTTTACCCCGTCTACCTTCCGCTCCTCGCCCATCCCCTACCCTATGGTAACCATTAGTCTATAGTCAATGTCCATGAGTCTCTGTTTGTGTCTTCTCATGTGTTGCTTTTAGGTTTATATCTCACATATAAGTGATATCATGTGATTTTCAACTTTGTCTGGCTTATTTTGCTTTAGTATGATTATTTCAAGGTTCATCCATGTTGTTGCAAATGGCAGTATTTCATCTTTCTTATGGCTGAGTAATATTCCATTGTATATATGTACCACAGCTTCTTTAGCCAGTCATCTATCGTAGGAGCTTCGGTTGCTTGCATATCCTGGCCACTGTGAATAATGCTGCTATAAACATCGGTGCCCAAATATCCTTTCGGATGTGGGTTTTCAAGTCTTTGGGTAAATGTCCATAGAGGGATTGCTGGATCATATGGTAGATCAATTCTTAGTTTTTTGAGGCGCCTCCATACTGTTTTCCATAGTGTGTACCAATTTGCAGTCCCACCAGCAGTGTATGAGGGTTCCTATTTCTCTGCATCCTCTCCAACATTATTATTACTTGTCCTGTTGATTATAGCTATTCTAACAGATGTGAGATGGTATCTCATTGTAGTTTTGATTTGCATTTCCCTAATAGATAGTGGTGTTGAGCATCTTTTCATATATTTTTGGACATTTGTATGTCCTCTAGGGAGAAGTGTCATTAGGTCTCTCCGCCCATTTTTGATTGGATCATTTGTTTTTTTGTTGTTATTGAATCGTATGACTTCTTTGTATATTTTGACTATTAGGCCCTTATCGGAACATTGCTTGCAAATATTTTTCCCATTCGGATGACTGTCTCTTGACATTGTTGACGATTTCTTTTGCCTAGCAGAAGCTATTTTAGTCTGATATAGTCCCATTCATTTATTTTAGCTTTTTACTTCCCTTGCCTTTGAGGTCAGATTCATAAAATTTCCCCTTAAGTCCAAGTTCCTTGAGTTTTGTTCCTGTTTTTCTATGCATTTTATTGTTTCAGGTCTTAGATTCAGATCCTTAATCCATTTTGAGTTAATTTTGGTGTGTGGTGATAGACAATAGTCCAGTTTCATTCTTTTGCAGGTGGCTTTCCAGTTTTTCAGCACCATTATTGAAGAGGCTTTTCTTTCTCCATGTATGTTTTTGGCTTTTTTGTCAAAAATTATTTGCCCGTATAAATATGGGTTTACTTTGGACTCTCAATTCTGTTCCACTGGTCCATGTGTCTGTTTTGCTGCCAAAAACCATGCTGTTTTGATTACCTCGCTTGTAGTATAATTTGAAGTCAGGCAGAGTAATGCTCCAGCCTCGTTCTTTTTTTTTCAGGATGGCTTTGGCAATTTGGGTCTTTTGTGCTTCCACACAAATCTGATGATATTTTGTTCATTTCTTTAAAAAAATGCTGATGGGATTTTGATGGGCATTGCATTAAATCTGTATAATGATTTTCGGTTATAAGGTAATTTTCACTATGTTGATTCTTCCAACAGAAGAATACAAAATATTCCATTTCTTTGTATCCTCTTAGATTTCCTGTAGAGTCATAGTTTTTGTTACATAGGGCCTTCACATGTTTCATTAGATTTATTCCTAGGTATTTTGTTCTTTTTGTTGCAATTGCAAAAGGAATTTTTTTTCATTTATTTTCTGACACTTCATTATTAGAGTATAGGAAAGTGATGAATTTTTGTATCCAGAAAATTTAATGTATTTGCTTATTGTTTCTAGCAGTGTTCTTGTGAGTCTTTAGGGTGTTTTATTATAGAGAATCATGTCATCTGCAAATAATGACAATCTGACTTCTTAATTTCCTATTTGGATGCCTTTTATATTTTTCCCTCATTCTGATTGCATTTGCTAGGACCTCCAATGTTATATTTAATAACAGTGGTGTGGCAATAGTGGACAGCCTTGCCTTCTTCCTGATCTTAGAGAGAGAAGATTTTTAGTTTTTCACCATTAAGTATAATGTTGGCTGAGACTGTTTGTCATATGTGACCTTTATTATGTTAAGGTACTTTCCTTCTATGCCAATTTTGTTAAGTGTTTTGATCATAAATGGATGCTATATCTTGTTGAAGGCTTTTTCTGCATCTATTGATATGATCATATGATTCTTATTTTTTAATTTGTTTATGTGGTGTATCACATTAACATTTGCATTTGGTAGAACCATCCCTGTGCCCTGGGATGAAGCCCACTTTCATGGTGTATAATCTTTTTAATATGTTGCTGTATTTGGTACTAGTATCTTATTTAGGATTTTTGCATCTGTGTTCATGAGAGATATTGGTCTGTAGTTTTCTTTTTTTGTTATCTTTACCAGGTTTTGGTATCAGAGTAATATTGGCCTCATAAAATAGTTGGGAAGTATTGTTCCTCTTAATTTTTTGGAAGAGTTTGAGGAGAATAGGTATTAAATCTTCTTTGAATGTTTGGTAGAATTCACTGGTGAAGCCATCTGGTCCTGGACTTTTACTTTTTGGTAGGTTTTGATGATTGTTTCAATTTCCATACTGCTGATTGTCTATTTAGATTTTCCAGTTCTTCTTGATTCAGTCTAGGAAGATTGTATTTTTCTAAGTACTGGTCCATTTCTTCTAGGTTATTAAATTTGGTGTTATATACTTTTTCATAGTATTCTTGTATGATCCTTTGTATTTCTGCAATGTCAGTAATTTCCCCTCTTTCATCCCTGATTTTGTTTATTTGTGTCCTTTCTCTTTTTTTTTAGTGAGTCTAGCCAGGGTTTGTCAATTTTATTAACCTTCTCAAAGAACCAGCTCTTT